>CM071605.1:4868078-6068078 GCA_036365135.1 Miichthys miiuy
TCCTCACAGGACCTACGCTTAATCTGGAGGACGAGGTGCTGACCATGCTGGGAGATCACTCTCTATCACTTACAGTTGCATATGGCTAATCCTATCAACACCAACATCCCTACCACACAGTAGTCTAATACATCTACACATTTAGCAAATGTACGTGCCTCTCTCATACGCCATGGATGAATCAGAAAATGCCCTCTAAAGACTTTGTTTAGTGGATACTTTAGAATATACTTCCCAATTTGAAATATCAAATTCTGCTGCAGTCTAGCGTCAGTGCTAACATCTGTAACACTAGCATTTGCCAGAATACTTCCAGTGAGTCAGTGCAGGAGATGAGTCAGTCAGTGCAGCACAGATGGATGTCTGAGACTCTAACCAGCCTGCTATGGTTAAAACTGTTGTCCTAAGTGTCTACAATGATAAATGGCTGTGTCTTTGATTGAGATTAGTGAGGTGGGGCCCGAGCCTGTTTGATGAACCAGAAAATGAAATGATTACTATTGGGCTTCTATCGACTGCACTGCTGGTGACACTCTTGCTTCATCCCAAAGGTTAATTGGACTTGAACCCGGAAAATCAAGAGGTTAAGCAGGGTCAGTGTGACAGCAGGTCCTTCTGGGAACAGCCCTCTCAAATGGCTGCTAATCAGATTTGTCAAGGGGCTTTCCTTATGATAATGCTTCCATGTGCATCTCTGTTGTTGCTGCAGCACACTACAGTGATTCGCTTAACATTATCCGTGCCAACTGCAGGAGGGCAATTATATTCACTTATTTAGAGTGAAGAAAATATGGCTTCCCTGCTGTTTTCCTGATATTTCTATTGGTGTTTAGTGACCATCTATTGATGTTTGTGTTGTATGGCTTAGATTTTTCCAATTGTGTCTCTGCATGAAGAAAATGGAACGTCTTTTTGTTGGTAGGATGTGATTTGGAAAACATGATTTCTAATGGCTCAGCTGACATGATACAACAATGTGGGGATGAGAAGCATCTGTGATACAATTACCACCACTGAGTGAGAATGTCTGCACTTCATTTATTTTGTAAGGAAAGCCCCTTAGTTCTTATTTATCATGGAAAAACAGGTGAGTAGAGATAGAGAGATGGCAGAATCAGAGGCCACGGGGCTTGACAGACAGGTGGTGGTGTGGGCAGCATGGAAGCAGGCAGGCAGGAGGTGATTCACTACAGCACATGGGAGAAGATAATAAAGGTTTCAGAAATACACTGCACTGGCAATACACTAACTTCCACTGAAACTGATCAAACGGGTGGAGAGCCAGAGAAATGGTGCTAAGATGATGAGTAGATGGGAGCACAGGACAGCCATGTTATATTCTGCTCTGCTTTGACATTATTATGATTGGAAGTCAATAAAGACGTGTTTAGAACAAACATAATTACAGAGCAACTATTGAGCTGGTAACAGAATATGTAAATAACATAATATCTGAACCATGTGCCCGAATAATCAAAACAATAAATGTGATTTATATTTAAACTTTATTAAAAACGAAAAAAGAAACAAAACTAAGACACCATAGAGCATATGACATATGACATATATAACTTTTCCCTTCCCCCTTCCCTTCACACATGCTGCTAGGCGAACTGAAGGATCTGGTCACACGTGTGGATATGAATGTGGAGATTAATTCAAACACCATTCCAAACATGTCTGTGCCATAATGGATGTTAACAGTAGTAGCAAGTAACAAGTATGCTATAGCTACTGCAGTCCATAGCTACAGCTCTGAAACACAACAGCTCCTTGAACAGGCACCGCCATGCTGGTGTCGTTGCAGCCAGGACTCACATTACTGGGTTTACCTGCACTTGTACCGTGAACATCAACACAAGAATTCAAAACCAAAGATTTCACCGCCGCACACATTAGAGCAGGAATCTGACCTGATATTGTGGAAAACTGAACAACAATGGTTACATTTTTCCATGATGTTTTCCTCAGGTGAATACTATGTCAAGCACGACTAGTTATTTCCATGGAGTCTAACATAAGCTAGTGTACTTGACCCTTGATAATTAAACAATTAAAGAATCAGACCAAAGTAGAAAGTGTTTCCACCCAGCCAAATTTGAATGATTAAAATATTGACAAGTTTATGAAATTAGGTGTCAAAATCGGGTAAAAATTCATTCTCAGCTCCAGGACTGTGGGGGCGTGTCCTCTGAATGTGCTTAAGCCACGCCCACTCGTGGGAGCAGTCAGGCAGCCATTTTGAAGCGACTGAAACGTGTCAGATGAGTTCAGAAAATGACATGACTAACTTTGAACACTCTGAGCGAGATGAATTCATCTAGGGCTAGGGGTGCAGAGATATACTCAGGGTGGCCTGGACTGAAAACTGGTGAAAAACTGAACCTCTAACTCCACGCATGGTCAGATGATAGGCGGTCGTCAATCCAGTTTGATCCTCCAGTCTGCATGTCGTGTCCTTGAGCAAGATACTGAACCCCGAATTGCTCCAGAAGGCTGTGCCATCGGTGTGTGAATGTGTATGAATGGTTAGCTCCTCAAACTGATGAGCACTTGGCACCTTGCATGGCAGCCAATGCCATACAATGTGTGAATGTGTGTGAATGGGTGAATGAGTTATGTAGTGTAAAAACGCTTTGAGTGGCCAGAAGACTACAAAGGCGAAAAAAACTGAAAAAACATTTCAGTAATATATCGTTCAAAGTCTTTTCACGTGTTTTCAGCAACTATTTTCCAACATATTTAATTCATTTTGAAAGAAATCTCATAATTGCCTTCACATGGACTTTAACTTAAATTGGACATACGTTACTGTACACAGAACATCTGAACTTTTCTTTTAGTTGTACTGGTTGTGAAATCAATTTTTAAACGTGCTGTCTTTTAATTCAATCAATTATTGAACTGGTCAGATGGAACACTCTCAGATGGAAGTTTGAGCTCATAAATACAGTAAGAAAAAGTCATTTTCCAGGTGAGACTCTGACGAGGAGATAGCAGCACCTGTAATGCTAGTGTTGCAGTATCAGCGAGGATCAGAATGGTTGTATTAGTCTTAGCTCGACCTCCTACACACTGCCCAGTGCGCCATTACAGTGTATGCTATGAGCAAGCTAGCTGCTGGCCTAGTCAAAGTTACACAACAGTGCAAGCTAATGAACTCCTAAAGTCTGACCATTTCTTTGTAGCACGCAGTGGCTACATTGTTACTTTCAGGCAGGGCACAAAATCAGCACCATCCAGCGGCTGGTAGATTTGCTTCACTCACCAGCCAAAAACAAACAAACAAAACAAACAATGATAATGTATTGAATGGCTGATAAAAATTGAACCATTCAGTTAGTGGACAAACCCACGCAAACACACACCAGCAAGGGTCACGGAGACAACACAACTAATGCCAGCTGAGCGGGTGCTGCATTATAAAGTTGAACATGAAAAAGCAGTTACCGGCATCCAACCTAGCTACCCTGGTTATTTAGTTGGCTTCAAATGAGGCTTCATGTTCACATTATCTCTGAACTGGCGTCCCCTATGTGCATTACATTCCCATATTGTGACATTCAATAACATTACAACATTGTCTCTCCTGTGGCAGAAAGCAAGAGCCAACGCTTGGCAACAACCTCGCAAAACGCAGTTCTCAAGCCATGGGTGGAGATAACTCAGATGAGGGTGGTGCAATTTTAATGAGACTTCACATGACGAAGGAAGAGAAGCCAAATCTGAATATTCTGTTAAATCCCAGCAGGTTGTCTTAGTACACATGCTGTTTGTAAGGTGGCAGTTCAGATACCCAAATGACACAAGCACTGAAAAAGCGTGATTTTGATTAAATTGCCATATGTTAGTACATGATATTGTCCTTCAGGGCTTTCCAAGTAAGTGTATCATAAAGTATACACAGGCAATTACATGTGTACGATATGTATAGACATGCATGTGCATGTAAACATGCACAGAAGGCACTAGTATCATATGAAATAAACAGAAATGCAAAAACAAGGCGTGATAAACAGGAGCTCAGCCAAGCAGAACACATGTACGGGTCATCTCTGCGTCATGTTACAGTCCTTTGTATTCCTCTGTTTGACAGTCAGGTTAATTTTCATTGTCCTGAAATACAGAGCTGGAAAAAGGTTACATCTGACAAGCACGAGTTGTGGAAATTAAAACAGTGTATTTATGCAGGAATCTGTGCATGCAGGGTGCTTCAGGCGCTTAAGCTCTCCCAATCCCTTTTCCATTCTCTGAATGTGCTGCATATAAAGCAATCCATTAGTCTTAGCTTTGCCAGAGATTTTAAGTGGACACCTGTCCATTAAGACCATCGTTTCAGCTGCGGCTCATCTCTCAAATTATTTGCCCTGAATTAAATTCTTCCAAATGTAATGGAATGCATATTTATAGTATTTTCTCCCCATTTCTGTCATCCAAATCTGTCCATCTTGCTTTATCACTTAAAAAAAAAAAAAAGCGAGCGTCTGCTCCATATTAATATTTTGTTCCATACAGCTTCCGTGAAAAGGCCAGTGATGCACAGTGCCTGGATCTGAGCTGCTGCTTCAACAGAATTTACACAAAGCAAACGTGATGTGA
Organism: Miichthys miiuy; assembly: GCA_036365135.1. Classification (NCBI taxonomy): domain Eukaryota; kingdom Metazoa; phylum Chordata; class Actinopteri; family Sciaenidae; genus Miichthys; species Miichthys miiuy. The sequence goes on from CM071605.1 coordinate 4,872,678, forward strand.
ATCCTCTCAATCAGACAAAGGACACTTCACAGTTCTTTACAGGAAAAGAAATCCAGAGGTGAGAAAGTGAAGAGCAGCAGTAGATTCATATCCAAAGAAAAACTTTGACAGGACCTGCTGATGTCACACAGACTCCTTTAAGGCTAGATCTCTCTATCTGCATTCAGCTGATGCCACATATTATTACTGCTTAAGTCTTTGCTCGGCATGCTATCTGTGTATTGTTATTTGTAATTTGTAATGTAATGTTAATGTAATTTGGCCTGTCAGTGGTAGCATGTTATGTGTGAACTTGGACAGATAAACGCTTTACATGGCATAAAGTTATTTAGGTTTTTTGCCTCTGTGTCCCAACTATGTATGTGAATGGTATGTGAGAAGCATGACGTCCAGTCTGAACCTTTGTGCTGTCAGAAAATGTGGTGGTGGTTTGAAATAAAGCAAATGTTTACGTATATTCATACTCCTGTTTATTAATATGACGGACATCAGTACTGCTGAAAGGAGGAAGTCATGTTGATTCCAGCAGTATGTCAGTTATGACTGTCACATAAATTGTCTGATTTCAGTTCAGAAGATTGAGGAAAATACATTTGAGTTAATTTGTGACAAATCAGCTTCACTGCACCGCTCACCTCTTTCCAAAGCTTCTTGTTTTGGATTCCAACATGTGTGTTTAGAGGGGAACCATCCATTTTCCTGTGGAAAAATGAAATCTGCATACAGAATCCATCAAAGTGACCGTCATGTCTAACCTTACATTATGTAGAATTCTTGTTGTGTCACAAAAAAGCAGAAATGATGTTTTCCCTGATGGATTAGCCATCGTGGCAAGTTTATCATCATAATTTGATTCCATGATGTAGTGAAATGAATGAAAAACTATGGATGCCTGGAAGGAATAATAATAGTAATAATAATAAAAACATTTAGAAACCTCTGGAAAATGTACTGACTCCACTCTTGTTGAATCCACATGTTTATTTAGTTTATTTTTCAGTATTTCATGACTTGAAACAAAATGATGAACACTTGTGAGGAACAGTCAAACCATAGGTGCGTGTTTTCTTTTTGTCTGCATGTATAGATCAATTGACACTTTGCATATTAATCAATGATAAAACATAGACACCCACAGCCTCATCTCCACAGTGCTGGTGTCACCTTACTAGGGTTTAAATCAGGAAGGAGTGGCCGTGAGTGATAAGATCGAAGGCCTGCTGGTCCTCCTCTCTCTGCAGGGTTTTCCTCTGAGCACATTATGGCAATGAGTTTGAGGCTTAAAGGGCCGGTGTGTCAGCCCCGGTGCCAGAGGCATAAGCCCCAGTCATTCCATCAAGCCTGAAATTAATTAAACAAAGCCCGGCCTCAATCACGAGAGTGCCAGCCAACACTGAATGCTAGGAAATAAAAGGTATTGCTTTTTTTTTGTTGTTGTTGTTTTTCATTTCTGTTCTTTTTAATGAGTGCAGCGTGGGGTGAATGTGCCCATATTACCATCTTATTTGTAAACCTCATGCTTCACATTAAAGCCACAAAGCAGCATTTTGATACAATATTCACATGACAGGACGAGGGACTGCATCACAGCAAATGTGTTACACAGTTTAGGGCTTCATGTTTCTTATGATTTATGGAGCATGAAATTCCAAATTTGACAAAAGAATTTAGAATAAAACATGCACTTATCCTGTAAATCAGGATCAAATAAATTACAGATGTGTGTGTGTGTGTGTGTATATATATATATATATATATATATATATATATATTGTATATATATATATATACACACACACCCGTGTGCTGTGTACATTTACTGGTGTACAAGTACAAATTGCCCATTCACTGTATTGCTGAGTGCCTAATTAAATGTCTTTGTTAGAGTAATTAAGTGCAACAGTTATTCACAAATATTTATTTGGTCTCCACATGTGGAATGACATGATACATGATTAAACCCACAGCTTTAGTTATTCACTTGTTTTGTCCAGTGCACATACTGTCCGCCATGCAAGCTCAACCCAGCTCTCTGAATAATAGTGGGGGGCGTGTGTGGTGGGGGGTTGATGGATAGCTGCTAACCATGGGGCCTGAGCGCCTCACAATCCAGGTATAATTAACAGCAGCTATTTAATCGAGTGGCGGCTGCCAACAGAGAGCAGAGGGAGGAGACTCGGGCTGTCTGGCCTGGGAGGGATTGCAGCTTTGTAGCCTCTGCAGGATTTGTTTCACCTCTTTGTCTGCTCAGCCTAAGTGGCCTGACAGGCAAAATGTCTCCCGACCTGGCATTGTTATCTGGCTGAAATGGACCTGGTCCAATCGCATGACAAGCTCTGTCTCGGTTCAAATATCCCCTCCCTCTGCTCTTTCTCTTTGTGCACATTCTATTTGTTGTGATCGTGTACAATGTATGACACGCTACCAGAATATAGCAGAACCTTTTTTCTAGCAGCCGCTGGAGGTCAGAAGAGAAAGCACCATGCTGAAGAAGACGCTCAAATGTGCTGTGCTTTATTCTAAATTATGGATGCAATAATTTCAGTTTGTTTTGTTTGCCGCAGTGTTTTTTTTCTTCCCTCCACGCAGAAAAAAAATCTTCTTAAACTACAGAATAAAAGCAGCTTTTAGTGAGTGAAAGTTGCTCGACTGAGGTCATTTATTACTCATATCTGCTTTTATTGTTAGCAAAGTTGGATTATCACTGTAGTGTAGATTGAGCAGAAAAGTCAGCAGTGACACACACAGAGTCAGGGGCATTTGAAAGCTTCCAGCTGTGGTTTGCAGTGTAAGCGTACGGTTCAGGTGGTCCAGGTATAAAAAGAACAACCTCCTTCAATTAATCAATGGCATTGTGAGTTCCTCTAACGTAGGAATTAGGAGCAGAACACTTGTATTAATAGTAAGGAGAGTGATGATGGAGATCTGGGAACCACTTCTGCCTTCATTGCCATCTCACACTGTGAACACTCACAGGTTACCACAGATTCAAATACTATAAATAACAATTCTAATCAAAAGGTCCTATGATATGTAGATGACATACTTCACATGCAGCAGTGAGGTGCAGCACAGCAGAGAAATGAGATCTTGTAAGAAAGCTGATTTCTTGTTCTTTTCTGTTTATTAGGGGGCATTATTATGATGCAGTAAATGGCTCATGTTCAGTAGGACATATTTGATACGATCCTGTCTTAGCTGGTCATCTTCTTTGATAAATGTCAAACAAATGGACGAGCATTTAGAAAAGACACTCTCTTCCTCCTGGTGTTGGCATGTCCCTTTGACTCCCTCTGTTGTCCCTGTTTCCTCCCTTGTTGGGATTGATTCTTTTAAAAGGATCTAAGTGTATGTTTGAAACTGTCTTTGATTTGTCAGCAGGTGGGATTATCATGCAGAAAACACTGCTTCGTTTGTCATAGAGGGGGACGGGGGTGGTGGGGCGTTTCAAGTTACACACTTGGAAAACAGTTACTTTCAGGCCCTGTTTAGATCCATGATTACCTCCCCTGCACAATCAAAGTAGTTATAATGAAAATGCAACAAATCACCATTGAATCCCCAGTCTTTTGTCTGGCCCACCTCCACCCCACCCCTTCCCTCCGTACTGAAAGAATGGCTCTGACATTTCAGCCTGGGAGTGGAGAATAGAGGCAGTTTGTAATGTGTGCAGCCTTGCCTTTTCTTTCTCCCCTTGTAGTAGTACTTAAGTGTCATGTTAAGCCCAAGGCAGGGAAGACTCTCAATGACCTACTCTGGCTCACAGTTTGTGTTTACTGTATTCTGTGGTGGCTAAAGCGCCAGCAGAGCCCCGTCTCTTATCAGCACATAAAGTCGAACAGATTGGAGACTCAAATTTCCCCTTCCAGCCAATGTTGGTTTTCCATTGTCTGTGCCTGACAATAGTTTCACATACCCTAGAGCTTGAGTTTCTCTCCTCTTTATTTTGCTGCATATTATCCTCTGTGTGAGTGCCGGGTATTTGCAAGCCAATAACGGAGTTGCCCAAAACAGGCCCCTTGCCGGGCGCCAGGGATGCCACGCTGTCGAGGTGATTCCTGTGTGAGCTGTCAGTGAAGTTACTCTACAATACGGCCGTTTAAAAAATCAAGTCCTCTGAGCTGAAACACTCTGTTCCTCGTACAACAGCACAGAGTATAGCTTAAACATGACTTGACATGTTTTAAACCAACACATCAAGGTTAAACTTTATTCTATATGAACGTGCTGTATTTCTTAGTTGAGTATTAATACGGCTTTACGTCTACGTTACGTTTACTGCAGGGAAATATAGTTTACTTTTTTATGCTTTTTACTTCACTATATTTATTTGACAGGTATAGTTACTGGCTACTTTACATATCGAAAATAGATGATTGGATTACAAAATACAGGTTTAAATACCCAACAGTAAATAGAGCAGGTGACATTAGCTCCACTTTAACCAACTACCACATTACAATCATATGTGATAACACTCCTGTACATCTACTATGTATTATTATTTTCATTGTCCGATCACATTTTTATTTTCTTCATTAACTGATTAATTGTATGTGTTGTATTGTATGTGATTTATCAAATATTAGAAAATACCATGACTTTATGGTTCAATTTAGGTGACGAGGTGACAGTCCAAAATCCAAAGATCAAGTTTACTATAGAAAAAAAAAAATGAAATAATGAAGACAAAGAAAAGCATCAAATCCTCTGAGGAGCTGGAACTTTATTTTTTAAATTATTACGTTCCATTAAATAAAATCTTCTCTTCACTTCTCCGTTCACTAACCTTTAAAATAAACTATGGTTTGTCTTTTTTCAGTATTTCGGAGAACTCTTTCATAGCAGTGTGGCTGAGTGGGATTAAGAATGAACTGACATCTTTCTTCTTTAAGTATGATTGTCATTGAATTTTGACATTATCCATTTTTTCTTGGTTAGATAATTATTTCATCCAAAAGAGGAGCTGATCTAAAATCATGCAAATGACAAAAATATTACAAACTCCATATTTTACTCATTACTGCATTATATATAGCAGTAGCAGGTCAGATTGTCCATGTTTTCTCTCATCCCAAAGATATGACAGGTATAAAACTCGTCTGTCTGTCCTCCATCAGTAAAACAAAACAAAGAAGTCAGCTGACAGCACACACAGAGTGCTGTAGTCCTAAAGAAGCAGTGGGGGGAGCTATAATGTTAGCCAGCCTGGAGAAGTTCTGGATGCAGACAGGTTGGGGTGGGGGTTGAGCGGGGTCAGGAGACAATGCTAAACAGCAGATTAATGTTTCCACATAAATATGCATGGACATATATTATCATGATTGGAGGGCTGTCCTGTGGCTTCAGTACACCTTAAAAAAAGAAACAGAGTGTAATGACAACACTGAACACAAGAGAATCAGTTGATTTCAAACAATACTGACTTCATGTTGATGCACACTTCTCTGCATTACAATGTTTGCTTGACTAACATGTAACATGCACGAACAAAACTGAAATAATGACGCTCTTGACACGAGATTGAATACATCATGACAGTACCTAAAGATCAGGTCATACACCAGGATCCCCTTATCCTGGCGATGCTGTGTGTTAGTGGTGCATGTTCTCAAACACATTTTCAGTTAATTAATAAAAAAATACACAGGAAGTGTTGAGCTATGACGTATATTCACAACATTCCTGTTTGTATCTGTATTTTTATGAACAAACCTTTTTATCTTCTTCTTATTTCGTGTCACTGGTTCTGCTCTTATTTTTATTCTCTTATTGCCAGTGTAACGCTTAAAGCTACCCTGTAGTGTTTCCTTGTGCTCTGGTGTGAGTCTGCACATATAATATACTCGTGTACACAGGCATTCTGGGATGTGGCACGTTTACTGATGATTTCATGCTACTCTATGGTTGCCTGTTGATGGCAGTAAACATAGCAATGCTGCAGCAAATCTGCTGTAAACATGGCTGTGAATCATGCAGGTTGTAAAATATTTTTTTAAAAATGGCCTTTTGTGTTAATAAGGAGAGTACGCACTACAGTCTCAGTGTTTTTCATTCTGTTCTTGGTCATTCCGGTACAGGTAGAGACACCTTACCTTTAGATGTGGTCATACAACATGCCATTGTGACTATTGTGATGAGATGGATGGTTCGCCATTGAGCTTAATAAGCAATTATTAATTCATTTTTATGTGCTATTTCAGACACTTCTAGGTTTTGTATATACACCCCCACAAAACCAATTTGTAGGTTTTTATGGTTAACTGCTGTGAACATGGAGCTTCAATACAGACTACAGACTACTGAGCCAGCCTGGTGAAGACACCGAAACAAGTCATGGTTCTCCACACACTCTCACACACAAACACACCTACACAGACACTTTGATCAGCCAGTGACTGACTCCGCTTAATCAAAGGCAGTAAAAACAACAAAGTCCAAGCTGCAGGTTGGAGTGCAGCTTCAGAACAACCTACCCTGAACACAGCTGAGACGCGCAATGTCATCCACGCTTCTTTCTTTTTCTGGGTTACTGCTGGCTTGTCTGTCCAAACGTGCTGAATCCTAACTATACTGGGCTAACATTTCTGATACGATGCAGGAGATCTATCTATCGTCTTTCTGTAATATTACTTAAAATGTGTCTGCACTCTGTGGTCCCCTCTTCTCCCTTCCTGTCTTTTCTTTTTCTTAGTCTTTGTTTTTATGTGTGTGTGGTTAAAAAATATAAGATATAAGACAGAAATGACTGTCTTATCTGAACATCATGAGACAAACAGTGGATTTAACACAAGCTATTCGACCTGGAATGTGTGTTTTGTCTGTAGTTTGCCAAACTACTTTATGTTCTGTTGGAACCGTTTGCTGCTCCAAAGCCAACAAGGCTGCCAAACCAAATCCAAAAGTACAAAACAAAAAAATGCATGTGAGCTTTGATCTGACGCTCCGATCAGCTAATAATCAACATTAGTCCGTGCCTTCTGAAACCATTACAAATGATCATTTGCCTCCATTATCTACTACCATTATATTTAAGGTTTGCTCCGGTCTGGTCAGGGTCTTCAGTCCATTAGTAGGATGTTTCTATTATCTCTGGTCCTGTGGGTGTTTGACTTGGACTTGGTCTCACTCACAGTCACACTATAACTGTCTTTAATCCAGACTGAGTCCGTTTGGCTTTGATTTTTTTTTACCTGGCCAGTACGGCATAAACATTTTGTTTGTAATTTTTTTTCCTCAGAGCTGAAATCACAATATCAGCAAATAATGCAACATGTAGGCACACGAAGAGACAAGAACCGCTCTTTACTCAGAATTGTCAGACTTTTTTTTATGAGATCTGGACTTGATCTTGATCACTATATATTTTCTATTCACTGTAAAGTGTTAAATAGCATCTGTATATTTTTTCATTTTTTTCTTGACTTCATCTTAACCTCTCATCTCTACTCTCATCAGTGTTTGTGAACATAAAACCAAAGCATATCATTTCTTATGCTGTGAAAAGAGAATTGCTCTGTGTTACCAATTAGATAGAAACTTTGTTGGTCACTAGACTAGAACTAGGACATAGAATAAAGATACATTGTTTATGTGTGTCTACCTTTGAGCATGCATTGCATTGTTCACCTTTGTGAGTATCTGAATCTGATCCTACCCATCTGATAAAGGAAATTACCTGGAAATGTCAGTCAGTCAGTTTGTTAGGAGAGGAAGTCCAGCCGGACTGGAGCTGGAAGCAGCCGAGGTCGTGGTTCTTGTTTCCTATCAGCTGAGAATGTTGGATTCTTCTTTTTATCCATGAAAGACCTTCATCATATAGATGATCAGAAACCACAACATGTTTGGAATGGCTCGTATTGTCATACAGATGAATAAAAACATATATACTGCACTGATTATCTGGTTACACGACCCAAGTTTATATTTTCCTGGTCTTTTGAATAATCATTGCTTTATCTGAGAAACAAAGAAGGAGGTAGTGTGTTGTTATCTCACTGTAAACCTCTCAGGAAGCAGGCTGGGGTGAAGGTCAGGCGTGATTATGGATTTACAAAGTGTTAAACAGTTTTTTGGAGGTACAATGGTACACTAAGTGTTGTTGTATTAGTCAAGCTGGTGTGGCTTTAAATCAACATTGCATAGAAATTTTGCAGACGTACAGGACACAGTGAGAACGACACTATTCACCTGATTACATGTCATTATAGCATCAGAGAGATTTAAAATGTTTTATTTTATGGTAGAAAAGTTACAGGATGTTGCTCTAAGAAAGGCATCTAGTCGAGTGTCCAGACTGATATACCCTGATATACCCCTCAAATATTGGATAGACTGCCATATAATATGGTACATTTATGTTCCCCATCAGCAGATTAAAATTACAATTAGCTGGCTAAATGTAGACCTTGAATTGGGGCAGTTGTTGACTGATGAGAGAATGAAAAAAGCCTTTAGACTTGTTTCCATTCTACTTGTCTCCCTTCACAGTGGTGAATGCTCATATCTGTGTGATTAGTGTTGCTAGGAGCTGAATGTTTAGGGGAAGTTTCTGTAGTTTGAATGGAGTCTGCTATCACAGCTCATCTGCAGTGGACTGTCACTACTCCACCATCAGTGAATTTAATGTTTAACCAGGGATGTGATCTGGGGAGTAAGCAATGAGGAATCAGTCACTCCTCACACTTCATTGTGTTGCTCCAGTTGCTCTCTCTGTCCAAACCAGTGTTTGTTTGATGGCAATGAAATAATTGGGTTGGCAGGTTGCAGCCATCAGTAAAAAGAAAGGCATCAATCACATTGTCCAAACTCCCGCTGCTCCGTATCCTCCTGGTCAACTGAGAAGGGTTCAGCAGCCATCGGTTCACTGCACGAACCAGACATGAGATGGTATCTAGGGACACAAATATGAGCAGATGCCAACTTTATAACCTTGCAGCTATGCATGACACACAACAATAAAATGATGGCATACACGATATTTCCCATTTTTGTTAAATAGATATTAAGTTGTGAAATTTCTGGCACTAGTTCACTAAACAAACATAAAGACATGAAGATGAAACAACTGTTAAATTCTGTATTTAACATGTTAAGTAGAAGCTGGTATTTCATAGACAATAAAATAATAATTTATGTCTATGAAATGTCAAAAATATTTTTAGCCATGGCCTACACATGTGTGACATATTAGGCAGGAAATACTGAAATACACAAAGTTTAGGACAGAATTTAAACTCATGAATTAGAATTCAAAATCAGCACCAACCAAAAACTGGTAAAATAAATATGAAAGTGGCTGGTAGCTTCGCTTCAATAATAAAATGTTAAGATCAGTTTTATCAGTATCGTGTTACGTGATGGGAAGGATCCAACATTTGTTGTGCATATTAGAGATGTAAAGTCAGGATATGTCGACCAAAACTGCACAGATTTCTTTTATCAAACTGTCTCTTGTAAGTTCCTCAACTTCATCAAAGTGCAATAATAAATCAGAGCCCTGTTAAAAATAGATGAAAATAGAAGATCAGCCTCTTCTTCTGGTACAATTCAATATCTTGAAACAAAAGACAACAAAGCAGATTAATGAATGATATCAGTTGTCTCATGTCTCATTGGTTTTTCAGGTTCAAGAAAATATAATTTAAGACTTCAGTAGGCAAAAAAATGAGTGTTAAGATATATCGAGTATACTTTTGATTCATGGAGACACTGGGATGATTTAGATAATGAGAGGTGACGTTTGTTCGTATTTAGAACACATATTTGAATTATGTGAAAGTTAGGCAGTCATGTCTCTTTGCTAACTAAGCACATTTACTGAGCTTAAATTCAATCTTGTGGTACTTTATTTGAGTATTTCCATTTTATGTTACCTTATACCTTTTTATACTTGTATTCAAATTTTTACACCGTTTCATTTATATGACAGCTAAAGGTACTTTTCAGAATATATTAAAGAATATAATTAGCTCATAAAATAGACCTCATTGCCTGAGATTCAGTGTTCCAACCCTTTAAGTACCTTCTGTACTGGAAGCTCATACTTCTGCTTTTACTGAAGTAGGATTTCTCATGTAGAACTTTTACATGTAATGGAGAATGTTCACATTATTGTTTTGGTACTTTTACTGAATAAAAGATCTGAATTCTTCGTCCACCGCTGGAAGAAGCACTAAAGCGCGTCTTTCACAGAGCAGTCTGTCATATTTAGAAGGAGATTAAGACAGCACCTGACTGACACAGAGGGAATGAATTTGTGTCGCTGCATTCCAGCTTTTATGGCGCTCTGGTTTTATTTAAAGTTTGGGAGGTGTAATAAAATCTTATCTCTTGCTTTCACTGTGGACAACTTGGCTCTAAACTGCCGTCTCTGGGGCACTCTAAGTGTCTGTTTGCCTCCCTGGCCCATAAACGGCAGGCCTGATTAGCTTAGCAGGAGAACAAATCAATAAAAGCAGCCACTGCTAGCTGAGCGTGCTGCAGACAACAACATCAAAAATGCTAAAATGTCGAGATTTATAAGTGGCAGGACGGCTTGTTATGACACACTTCCAGAAATGTATGGATGATGTGTCTATTTATAATGTCAGAGGAGTGATTTGAATAAAGGTTTCATTTAAAGCTGGAAATGACAGAAAAAGATAAATCGAGGTGGAATTTATAAAAACACTGAGTTGAGGTTAAGTCCTTGGATTTATGATGAAATTCATGTATTTTTGTGTTACCAGTAGGAGTAGGTGGCACCATAACATTTTTGATATGACATCAACCAATAGGCTGCTTCCAGACCTCTGAATCTCTGCCCACACCTCACTTTGTTCAGTGACTCCAATAGGTCTGCTGTTGTGCTCGATGACAGCTGTCCCCCTCACTTGGAGAAACAGATGACCAGTTAGAGCTTTGTTAGCAGGATGTCATCTGCCCACACAGATATATACTATACTATGCTACACAGTGGCTGTGCAAGAGAGTTGGATAAGAGTGTGCAAGAGAGTTAGCCTTGCAGCCAAATTGCCTCTGTGGCCAACGGTGGTACTGCAGCAAAAAATGCATTAGCCCATAGATTACTATTCTAAAATGTCCACATGCATATAAAGCTATTTTGATGTTGTGACTTGGTCCCAGTGTGAGGTCTGTGGAGCAAATGCAGCAGGCCGAATAGAAGCATTGAAGCAAACCAGGAAGCAAGCAAACGTATTTGTCTTACGCACTCAGTGAACTCATTCAAATGTATGGGCTCCATCTTCCGTCCAGTTCTTATATGATATCCATGGTGCACATCCATAAATAATAGTATATATACTGATAATGATCGCAGGAAAATGGCCACAAAGATTGCGACACGTGGTTGAGATGAACACTGCTGTACAGGTCGACTCACAGAACCACTTAACCAGAAAACAGTCTCACCTGAGAATCCAAACAGCTATCATATCTCACTATCCTCTTCATATTTGGAAATATCCATTAGATTTTTTATTTCCAGAAAAAGTATAAAAAGTAAAAATAAAGTTAAACTAACAAAATTTAGGTTATTTTGACTGGAAACGTGTTGAAATATTACTGCACTGAAGAGATTTGTTTCCCTTGGTTTGAGAAAATACAACTCAGTTATAAACAAACTTCATTTGTAAGAGGGAGATTTTACTTGCAAACTGTTCATTTTTGAGTCTCATGTAATATTTCTTAAGGAAATTAAACTGTGGCGAAGTTGCACGCAGAGACAGAGAGAGAAACAGTGTGAGTCAAAGGAGTAAGCTCAGAGAATAATGGCAGAATAAAGGTATTTAAACTAAAGTTGTTGCTGCTTAAACTCACTCACTAAGCCAGTGCTGCATCTGTCACTGATCTGTCACTGGCTCATAACTTTCCTCAGTTTTGCTTTCTGTAACAGAATGAGAGGAGGAAATGGGTTTCAAAGCTGTGACTGAGAGCTCAAGCATCTCTGCATAGATCCCATGGTGCAACACAATGCAAATCCAACTTCTAATCAGCTTACTGTATAAACAACTAATTAGCCATCCGCGCCCCTAATGATGTGCTGACAAACACATGGAGGGAAACACTGGAGCTGATAAACAGCAGGAGCTGACAATTTATTCTGACTCTTATCTCAGCAGAGTTAAGACAAAGGCTTGATTAGAAACAGTTCTGCAGAGGGAAGTCAACAGTGTGGGAGAAGGTTGGAGGGAGGAAGTGGGTCTTGCTACCTCCCATCAAGAATATTATGTTGGATGGTTAATATGTTCGATCTATGGACTCGTTAAATATGCTACATTTGGTTGCAGTCCAATGAAAAAAGTTTCTAATTCAAGGTTTATTTTTAATTACTTAGACAGCTTTGTTTTATGGGTTTTGGTCTCCTAATGCATTTCAGATGAACTTGAGCAACTCTTTTATTCTAATAATGCACCAATCATATGAAAGGAGTAGGACTTTGTTGACTGTGGTCTGATGTAGCTGCATTCATCGGTCCATTAGCAGTCTAAGAAACAGTGCCCACTTTGAAAAGTGGGTCTCAGATGTGCAGAAAAATGTGTTGTACTTCTTTTATCATCATCATTTTTTTTTTTTTTACTCACTAACAGTAATGTATTCTGTTTCCTGGCCTTGCGCTTTCTTGTAACATTATTTCAGGCTCTGCTATTCAGCCTTTGTTCCGTACAGAGACTCCAAACTTCTTAACATTCTTTGCTCCCCAGTGATAAAAGGTTAACCTGTAACATCAATATCAATCAACGGCTACGCTTGAATACTTTTATCAGTGATCTTGTTCGGCATAGCTCTTTACATTCCCATTGGTTTTGTCTGCTGTGTACGGTGGCTATGTTGTGAGTAAAAAGTGGCTGCAGGGATCATTCATAGATCCTCAATGCAAGTTTGACTTCAGACTTCAGAGTATGCTCTTAGAAATACTTTGTTTGAATACTACATAGTGACACCATCAAAAGTCCGTGTCACTCAGAGTCAGTGTTGTTGGTGGAAGTGTAGACCTGCAAAACGAATGCTGTCACTTCAATCCAAGTTGAAACCCGAGTTTTACAGCATTTCTTTTCATGCCTCTGATGTTCAGTTCATTTAGTCGTAGTAATTTGTTCCCAATCTCTTGACCCACTTCACTTTCGTTGAACAAATATTGATATTTTTTAAACATAACTTATAAATGTATCCGCAGTATAATCCAAACAATGTGTCATGTCAGTCTTATAGCTCTTTCAGACACAGTGTGATTCACCCTGTCCTTACTGCAGCTCTGCACCCAACGTTTAGCCTGGTTCAATTTTAGGCACCCTTCATGGGTCTGGCAGGGCCACAAGACAGTGTCTTCATTTTAGATCCGAGTGGCAGCGGGACCAAATTATTGTTTCGAAGTACACTGATGCATCTAAGTTAGATGCTTATTTGTCAGCTTGTTTTGGGTCAACTTCATAGTACAAGTTGGGGAGGGAAACTGAACGTTTAAACAGGTCATTGCTGTATAATGGGCAACATAGAGCCTGTGGAGAAACTATGGTTGGCACTGCAGCCAATGCAACAAACTGCTGTGTATGCAAAGTAACAATGAATACCCCACCTCACTGACTTAACAAGCAAGCTAGCAAAGTTAATCAGCTCAAAGGCAAATGCTAATGTTAGCTGAGCATTAAGTCTTGACATACTGTTCTTTGTACAGCTTGTTTCGTGTTTCTCTGTTATTGTCACCTGCACATTTTCAGAGTGCAATTCTTTTTGTCTTTTTAATATATTATTCTCCTGCTCATGCTCAGTAATGCTCTTTGGGTTCTCTCTTACTACTTGATAGGCTGCTGATGGATTGGTTACAAACAAAATGGGTCTTGAACAGCCATGTGAAGGGAAATGGATGGATTCATGGCAAACTTTTTTTATAGGACATACTTTTTAATCTTTGGGTTTGGGGGAGTTTTTTTATGTCAAAAGACACAAGTCCATGTTAACTCTCAAGTCATTGGTGTTAAAGACCAAATCAAGTCTTTTTAAAATTTTGTCAAGTTGAGTCTAGGGTCATCACATTTGTGATTCAAGTTGATCTCAAGTCCAAGTCATGTGACTTGATTCTAAACCTGTAGCTTGGTGATATGGACACCAAGGATCTATTGATATTTTTGGGAGCGTAGTTCCTCCCCTGCTTCCACTATCTGTTCTTTAGTCAGACCAGGCTGCCATGGTAAATACAAATTTGTTCTTATTGACTCCTCTGGGCTAATAAAGGTTTTAAAAAAAAGGTCTTGCTGGTCTATAGGAGGAGGTTGTTGGCTGTCTCATCAACAAAACCAAGATGGTGTTGAATCAAATCAAATCAAATCAAATTTTATTTGTATAGCCCAAAGTCACAAAGTACATTTGCCTCGGAGGGCTTTACAATCTGTACAGAGAGTGACACCCTCTGTCCTTAGACCCTCGGTTCGAGTGAGGAAAAACTTGCCCACAAAAAACCCTTTTAACAGGGAAAAAAGGTGGAAGAAACCTCAGGAAGAGCCAGAGAGGAGGGATCCCTCTCCCAGGACGGACAGACGTGCAATAGATGTCACATGTACAGAACAAATCAACACAGACATATTGTACAATTACAATGAATGACAAAATGACAATGAATTACAATGAATGATAAAATGATTACAGTAGCAGTGGAACCTGTGATAGAGATAGAGAGACACAGATGCACAGCAGCAGCAAATCATTAACTAACTATAAACTGTAATGGAGATATGGTAGCAATAATGACAGTAATAATATATGTAGTGGACGTCATGCAGGACCACAGCAGCAGCCCTGATCCATGAGAACCTGCTGGACGAGAAAGTACAGAAACTCCAGGGAAGTTAGTAACATGCATTAACATGCATTAATGAGACATGTATGTTTACAGATGGTGGTGGTGATTGGAGAGAGAGAGAGAGAGAGAGAGAGAGAGAGAGATTGTTTTCAGTAAAGGGAGATGTGACTGCATCTTCAACCAATACTGTGCCTGACTAGGCATAACCCTGAAAGAGACAGACAGAGACAGAGAGAGAGCGAGCGATAGAAAGAGGGAGAGACAGAGAGAGAGAGGGGGGGGGGGGGGAGTCCCCGGGCAGTCTAGTCCTATGGCAGCATAACTAAGGGATGACCTGAGCCAGCCCTAGCTATAAGCACTATCAAAAAGTAACATCTTAAGTCTACTCTTAAAAGTGTTAACCGTGTCTGCCTCCAGAACCCAAAATGGTAGTTTGCTCCACAGAAAAGGAGCAGCATTTTGAGAGCGCAGTTTTCTAGAGGGGTAGTAAGGTACTATGAGCTCTTTTAGATATGATGGTGCCTGACCATGAAGAGCTTTGTATGTATGGAGAAGAATTTTAAATTCTATTCTAGATTTGATAGGTAGCCAATGCAAAGAAGCCAAAATGGGAGAGATGTGATCTCTAATCTTGGTTCCTGTCAGAACACGTGCAGCAGCATTCTGAATTAGCTGCAAAGTCCTAAGAAACTTATTGGAGCAGCCTAAAAACAAAGAGTTACAATAGTCCAGCCAACTAGTCCAAGTAACAAATGCTTGGACTAGTTTTTCTGCATCCGCTTGAGACACGATGCGTCTGATTTTGGAGATGTTACGTAAGTGGAAGAATGCAGTCCTTGAAATTTGTTTTATGTGGACATTAAAGGACAAATCCTGATCAAAAACAACTCCAAGATTCTTTACAGTGGAGCTGGAAGCCAGGGTGATCCCGTCTAAAGTAACCAAGTCTCTAGAAAGAGAGTTTCTGAGGTGTTTGGGTCCAATTACAAGAACTTCAGTTTTGTCTGAATTTAACATCCAACTTTTTATATCCTTAAGGCATGCTTGGAGTTTAGTTAACTGATTGGTTTTATCAGGCTTGATCGATAAATATAATTGGGTGTCGTCAGCATAACAATGAAAATTAATGGAGTGATTCCTAATAATGTTCCCTAGAGGAAGCATATATAAACTGAATAGAAGTGGTCCTAGTACGGAACCTTGTGGGACTCCGTGACAAACTTTGGTATGCATGAAGGATTCATCATTGATGTGAACAAACTGAGATCGATCTAAGAAATACGACTTAAACTAGCTTAGGGCGGTTCCTTTGATGCCAATTTGATGTTCCAGTCTCTGTAAAATAATTTGATGGCCAATGGTGTCAAATGCGGTACTAAGAGTACCTTTGTCTGATGCCATTAAGAGGTCATTTGTAACTTTGATTAATGCAGTCACTGTGCTATGATGCACTCTAAATCCTGACTGAAAATCCTCAAATAAACTGTTCTTATGGAGAAAGTCACACAGCTGATTAGCTACAGCTTTCTCAAGTATCTTAGAGAGAAAGGGAAGGTTTGATATCGGTCTGTAATTGGCTAAAATCTCTGGATCTAGAGTGGGCTTTTTAAGAAGAGGTTTAATTACAGCTACTTTAAAGGACTGTGGTACATATCCCGATAATAAAGACAGGTTAATCATATCCAATAAAGAAGGGCTAACTAGAGGTAAAACATCCTTGAGCAGCCTGGTTGGGATGGGATCTAAGAGACAGGTTGACGGCTTAGATGAAGAAATTATTGAAGTTATTTGATGAGGGTCGATGGGAGAAAAACAGTCTAAATATATATCAGTTGGTAGGTTGTTCTTATTTTCCTCTATTAATGAAGAGTAATAGGCTGTTCTGGCATTACGGAGAGCCTTCCTGTATGTTTTAAGATTATCTTGCCAGACTAAACGAGATTCTTCCAGTTTAGTGGCACACCATTTGCGTTCAGATTTACGCGTCTCTTGCTTTAAGTTACGAGTCTGCTGGCTATACCATAGTGCTAACCTCCTTTGTTTAATTATCTTCCTTTTCAGAGGTGCAATAGAGTCTAGAGTTGTCCGTAATGAGCCTGTAGTACTATCAACAAGATGATCTATTTGTGAGGGGCTAAAGCAGACAAGTCCTCTGCTACATTGAGACATGGCATTGAATTCAATACTAAAGGAATCACTTCCTTAAATTTGGCTACAGCACTATCAGATAAACATCTGCTGTATCTGCAATTATAGTCTAGTAATATGAACTCAAAGGTTATTAAAAAATGGTCAGAGAGAAGAGGATTCTGTGGAAAGACTATTAGATGATCAATTTCAATGCCATATGAGAGAACAAGATCAAGAGTGTGGTTCAGACAATGAGTCGGTTTATTTACACTCTGACAGAAGCCGATTGAATCTAATAAAGAGATAAATGCAACACTAAGAATATCATCGTGGTTGTCCACGTGAATATTGAAATCACCTACAATAATTACTTTATCTGTTTTAAGGATCAAGCCTGATGCAAATTCTGCAAATTCAGATAAAAATTCAGAGTAAGGACCTGGAGCTCGATATACTGTAACAAATAGAGTTGGCTGTAATGTTTTCCAGGTTGGGTGAGTGAGGCTAAGAACAAGACTTTCAAATGAATTTTAATTTAGTTTAGGTTTAGGATTTATTAATAGACTTGAGTCAAATATGGCTCCAACTCCACCACCTCGACCGGTACTTCGAGGAATATGAGTGTTACAATGACTGGGAGGAGTGGATTCATTTAAGCTAACATATTCATCCTCCTGCAGCCAGGTTTCAGTGAGACAAAATAAATCAATATCATAATCAGATATTAATTCATTGACTAAAACAGCTTTAGAGGACAAGGACCTGATAGTCCACATTTAATTCTGTTATTTTTGACTGTTGGAGATGTTGATTTAATTTTTATGTGGAGTGGAATGACGACATGCGGCTATACATGTCATCACTGGTCACACTGGGCAGTGTTCCAGAGAAAACTATGAGTCCGACATCGTTTTGGCGTATGCACATACCATTAACATTAATTTTAGTGACCTCCGATTGGCGTAACCGGGTGTCATTACCACCGACGTGAATAACAATCTTACTGTATCTACGTTTATCTTTAGCCAGCATTTTAAAATTAGACTCGATGTCACCCGCTTTGGCCCCCGGGATGCATTTAACTATGGCCCCCGGTGACGCTAACTTCACGTTTCGTAAAATGGAGCTGCCAATGACCAGAGTTGGCCTCTCAGCGGGTGTGTCGCTGAGTGGGGAATATCTGTTTGAAACGTGGAGCGGTTGGTGGTGTACCGTGGGCTTCAGTTTGGGGCTATGCCTCTTTCGGACAGTCACCCAGCCTCCCGGCTGCTCGTGAACTGCCGGGGGACGGCTAGCTGAAGCTACCTTCAGTGGTACCGCACCGGCTACAGGGGACTTGCTAACTATAGCAGCTACTGACTGTTCGGTGGTGCGGTACCATACCTCTAAATCACTGAGCCTCGCCTCCAAAGCTACAAATAAACTACATTTATTACAAGTACCGTTATCGCTAAAGGAGGACGAGGAGTAGCTAAACATGTGGCCATTGCTATAGCTAGGCTAGTTAGTATGACTAACAGAAACATGTAAAACTATCGGATTGTGGTTACTAAAGTTAAGAGACCTGAACAGAAACAGAACAAGTCTAAGGATAGTGTAGAGATATGTAGATAATCGCTGATGTGAAAAATATACGAAAATCTGTTTAGGTGAGCAGAGCAGAGAGCACCGTGGCAGTAACACCGATAACCGGAAGTGACAGAATACGCTTACTGTAAAGTGAGCCTGTGCCTGTGTCGAGTTGAAGTGAAGTACTGCGGGATGCTCTGATGTTAAGCATGAGAGTGGATGAGGTGTGTCAGTCCATCCTTACCACCTGGGGTCTACCCATCAGGAAGTCAAGGATCCATTCAGCGACAAATGGATTGTACTTATATAGAGCCTTTCTAGTCTTCTGACCACTCAAGGTGACAGATGACAGACTGAGCCAGGGTCAGGTTGAGTATCGCTGTGAACACAACCACTAGTTGGTGAGCCAGCACCTGCCCACATTATCAGTGGGCACCATCTGCTGCTGTAGTATCCTCCGTTGCCTTCCTGGTGTTCACACGTTTGAAAGCCCTCTTGACGTCCTGCTCAGAAACTGAACACTTGACAAGTTTTTAGACTTCACACATGCTTCTAGAGTTTCCCTCCTAGAATTGTAGTTCCACTTTCTTCCTGCAGGCTGATTCTCAATTCTTTTTCATGTTACTAGACTGCAGCCCTAATTTATAGCACACTGTCATTTTATGGCATCCTGGATGGATCAATGGTTTTTGTTTGTTGAGTGATTTAACTTTGCCATTGATGTCAATCTGTGTCTTGGAATAGTCATAATGCAGACAGCAGAGAGGCCTCAGCTAGTCTATCCATTTCTTGACCTTTTGCGTCATTGGGGGGCATGCATGGTAGTTTGGTCACATACTTTTACCGCAGCAAGATGGCCTCACGGTGACACTTTGCAGCTGTTTCTGTGTGTACCAGCAGGTAGGGTCTTTATTTCTCTTGTGGTGCAGTCAATATGTTGATGGAAGTCAGGCATAACCTTCTTAAGGTTAGCCTGATTGAAGTCTCCACCAATGGTGAGTGTAAAATCAGGATTACTGGAATGTGAGCAGTGCAAAGCTTTGCGTAGATCTGACAGAGCAGCTTATGTGCTTGCTTCAGGTGGGATATGGACAGCTGTGATTATGGCTGATGAATAAAATCCCTTGTAAGAAAGGGAAGTCAACATTTGATTGTCAATAACCCTACATCATATCAGGTTGTGCAGAAACAGGATAGCATTTTAATATTTCCACTCCAATCCTAGTTCACCATAAAGTCCTCTGATGTAGAGGATTGTGTCCAGAAATGTAGGGGAGAGGAATGAAAAAACTATGACAATAAGACCAAAGAATCATAGAAAGTAAAAATCTTTTAACGTGAGAGGTAGATAACAGATAACAATTTTACAATAATAATAATAATTTAAAAATCATAGTAGAAAAATCAGCCATAATAATCAAACAACAAATAATCAGGCAGTCATATCAGTGGTTTTGATCAATCAGAAGCTGTATTGAAGATGAGATAAGACAAGAAGAGTGTGACTGCTTCTTATAGTCCTGCAGGAGGAGGACTGAGGTACACATGTCAGAACTCAGCTTCAGGGCCATCCTTCATTCTGCAACATCACCACAAGGCGATGTGGCTGTCACTCTGCAGAGCCGGAGTGCTTCCTGATCAACTTTACTGCCACGTGTGTGTGTGTGTGTGTGTGTGTGTGTGTGTGTGTGTGTGTGTGTGTGTGGAGCAGTGTGTTTTATTGAGCAGTCCATTTCACTCTGTGCTATGTTTTGCAGGACCTGGTTGGCACATTCTCTGCACATAAAGCAGCTTATCAGAGCCCATGTGGAGCCTTGTTCTATTAAACATGGAGTGTTTCCTGTGTCCCGCCCTTTCCTACACACAGTTTTATGGATTTAAACCACCCAGCCTTAACACTGATGAGACTTCAGGCCAGTCTTGCTCTGGATTGCTTGTGAATGATTTGATTCTGTTAACCAAACTCTTGGACTTTGAGGTAGAGTTCAGTAAACCAAGTGGACTGCAGACCTTTGGGTTTGAGTTGGATTATTTTCAAATGAAACTTTCTCTCTTTCTCACTCTATTCTTCAACTCTGCCAAACATGGATGTGTATCTTGTGTTGCAAGTAGCTACACGATGTCGCACAGGAAAGCGGCCATTACATTGTGGAAATATGTCCTTGTTGTGAGAGACAGATGAAGACCGCCAACCTTCCTCCACAACTGTTCTTGATTCTAACTGTTAATATTGTTGTAAAAATTAGCTGGAAAAGAGGTTTACTCTACATGTTCATCTGGTCCATACTGGGAAAGGTGAGGTTGATCTACTTACCAGAGGCAAGGCGGATCTTTCATTATTTTGAGATTGTATTGTTTTTTACACGCTGGTAGTTGTCTGAAACTTGTGTATTGTCACTAAATCTCACTTATTGGCTTTTGTGCTGGTTGGCCATCGTGCCACATTCATGGTAACATCTGTTGCTGTTGTCAGAATCATTTTTATTTCTTTATTTTTGAGAAAGGCTTTCCAAAACAGACAAAGAAAAAATAAAAATAAAATACGAGCTTGGTCTGGGGTTGTGTTTGGATGTCTGAAAGGCACAGCGTTGGGTAATGTACTTTCGATATGTAATATTATTACATTGTGGATGAGGCCTGACTAGAGAGGCTGTAGTAGGAGGCAGATGCAAGAAACAAACAGTAAAGAAAAAGGTACTTTATCTACAAAAAGTGACACCATGCAACACCAAATAACCAAAAATATGTAGAAAAACAAAAATTGATATAACTGCACTGTGAAGGAAATTGTGAATTTATGGAAAATAAACTATTATTACAGTAATTAAACTAATATGTGTAGAATTATAGACATTATCTGTAAATAATAATAAAAAAGTATTATGCCATTAATGACAAATCAAGTTAAATGAGTCAATCAGTTATTTAGTTTATGTGTACATTCCAACTCTAACACTGGACACAGATTTAGCAAACTTTTTTCAAAACCTCAAACATAATGCATAGTCTTTTTTTTTTTTTTTTAAAAAGAGAACAAAGCTGCACTGCTCTCTGGAGGTTGAAACTTTCTGGCATGTTGCGCCTCCAGTCACAACTGAACGAGTAAAAGCTCAGACGTGCCAATGAAGCTGTCAAAAGTTTGGTTTGGTTTCAAGCCCATGCACAACTGCACTTTGAGGTAGATCAAAGTATCTTACATCATTTTATTTATAATGGTTCCACTTGAGTTATGTTTTTGACAGACGGATTACACCTCAAAGAGAGATAAAACATTATTTTCATTTCATCATTTCCAGTTCAATCACAACCTTTATTAACACAGGCTAGTCTAACTGAAGCCAATAAATGGATCTCCCCCCAGGGCCCCTCTTTAGGTGTGGGCTTATGTTAAGATTAGGTAATAATGTAAGAGCCACTATAGTAGAATACTGAGGTGAATATTACCAAACAAGTATTTAAATAATATATACTAGAAGAACTTGGGCTCTTCGGGGAATGCTGTGGTGCCCCAGTGTAGCTGCTTATTTTGAAAGGTTGCTAATCCAGGAAGTAAAACTGGTTATTTTGTTTTAAAATGTTTAAACTTCATCATAAGCTGAAAAAATTATATACTTTCCGACAATATTCGGCACATTTGAACTTGTCTTCTGCAAGGACTCATTTCTTCTTTGCAGGACTCATAATAATGATGTGAAAGATTGACACAGCAATAAAAGCCGAAGCTAACAAGGGTTGTACTCAATCTTCCAGCGCAAACCATGTTATGATATTTCCAATACAGTTCTGTTTATTTTTCATAATCCTTTCACATTTGTTCAGTTATCTGCAGAAAAGTCATGAGGAGATTTGAAGGCAGTGCTAAGGGAAAAAAGTTTTCACGTGATGTATTTTTGGTCTGTCGTCTGTACGTTCATTTAGTCAATGCCCGGTAGGGATGGCTAGCTTAGCTGCTGGCCTGGCTGGTCAGAGAGCAGCAGCAGCCTCCCTCGCTTCTGCAAACTGTCAGCCACACCACAGGTGTTGATTTATACCATTAATAATTCACAAAGTTGCTTGCTCTCTTCTGTGTTGGCCAGATGCCTCTCTGAACTGCCAGAGCGTGTCAGCTGCACACTGAACTGGGCATGTCACAGACGCAGAAATAAGACATAAATATTTTAGAAAATATACACCAGAAACAGCCAGCGGGACAGGCTGCACATCTGAGAGAACTGCCATGTTTTAGTGGCCATCTTCTCTTTTTTCTAAAGGTGGGAGAGAGATGGAGAAACATGCCATCCAGACAGGAAAGCCACATGTCTCCCTGTTCCTCTGATTGCTGCTCTCTAATGAGGATGGCGGATGGTGAATCTTTTCAGAGCAAATTGTTGAAGACATCTGGCCAAGCTTTCTCTCTGATGCAGCTGAAATGTCCCTCTAGATGGCGTTGGCATGGCAACCTCTAACTGCTATTCAGCAGCGTTATGGTTTGAAAGGTTTAGGGTCCATAGTTGAAAATCCATTTGGGCCTCTAGCAGAGCGCTCTGCACTCCACTCCCCAGGCTGGAGGTGCAATAAATACTCCCTCGCCCAAGGAAAAATAGATCCTCTTTATGAATTGATGGCACTCATGGCACCAACATGTCTTTGTTGTTTGCCTTTGTTATAAGGGCCTTATTAGTGGTAACACAATGGAGTGGTTTGGCAATGGTAGTATCTAGAAAAATCTTGCCCTAATGGAAAAGTTAAGACAATTTTTGTCACATTCTTATATGAGCTTCTGTGTGAATTACTCTTTTTTTTAGTCTTGTTAAAATCCAAATATAGAAAATTGCAATAAATTGTACACTGCTCTACAATACTACACCCAAGTAGCTCGAGTGGCACAGCCACTGCAACGGAAGAACTCAGTGTATTTGGAGAAATGATGGTGGGGAGAGGGTTGGGGGAGAAATTGACGGGGGATGGGGGGCTTCCCCACAGTTAGCTCCCCACAACAACACTTAATGACCCCTGTACTTCAGCTGAGATGAGACACTCCATCCACAGAATTATCTGAAGGGTGCTATGTTTGAGAAAATTATCTCATCCTCAGAGACAAAATTGCAGGGAACTTATCATTACAATTAGCATACTTTGGTCCTTTGGCGCATTTTAAGTAGGCAAACCAAATAACCGACCATGACAGTTGTTCAGAGTCACACACACAAGATTCATTAGCTGTTCTGCATTTGCTTAAACAATGGATTTCATTGTTACTGCACTGGGCACAAGTGCTAAATAATATTGCCATAATGAATCTGACTTTGAGGTCCCTCCTCTTTTACTTAGAATAAAGCTTAATGTATCCATAAAAAACACAGCCATGAGGATTCTTAGCCTCTTCTGTCACCCAGTGAAAAATGGTTCACTTATAGCACCACTAATCACCAAGTCTGGAACCTGTAATGATTATTTAACACCAAATCAATATGTAGAAAAGTAGAAAGTACCTACTCATAAAGAGATACAGCATGTCACATTATGAGAGCACCTACCTACTAAGTGCTGCCCAGATCTGATCTAATCTTTGGCACATTAAGATTAGTAGAAATTCTTCTTTAGAACTAAATTTGACAATTCATCATTGTACTGTACTGTACCTATACAAGGAACAGACTGTGACTGCATAACTCTATTGCTATTACAATTTGGAAAAAAACATTAAACATGGCTTAAATAAACTATCTGGACCCTGTGGGGAAAAAAAGAGCCGTGTGCCTCTTTC
The DNA here is from genome assembly GCA_036365135.1 of Miichthys miiuy. Taxonomy (NCBI): domain Eukaryota; kingdom Metazoa; phylum Chordata; class Actinopteri; family Sciaenidae; genus Miichthys; species Miichthys miiuy. The sequence goes on from CM071605.1 coordinate 4,896,920, forward strand.
TGTGGTTAGCCCCTACCCAGAAAATTAAACAGTATTCTTATTTTGTGCGCCTGGGAAACAATTAAAGTGTGTTTATAATAAGAGATGATGAACTGTAGGTTCAGTAATTTCAGTAAGTTAAATCAAGGTTTTCCAATGCATGTTATTTGATTTATCAAATGTATAATTAAATGGGTAAAATGATTTGCATGTCTATAGAGAACCCAGTCTCCTGCAGGTTTCTAGTCCTAATACATACAGTACACTGCACTGCAGACTCCAGATGAGCAGGAAGAATGCTTTCGCTTTATTTTCTGTCTTTGTGTTTAAATGTAGCTCGCAGAGATCCCTGCACTCCCTCACCCGCATCTCAAATTTATGATGATTAATCTCTCAGCATTCAACCTTGACATGAGTTATTCACAGCTGAAGAGTTACAAATGTGCTGAAGGCATATGCATCACTGGCTCATGTGACCATCAATTGCATTTTCCCCTGACCTAATTGCCTTACATTTCTCCATATTCAATACAAATTATCTTTGCTACCAGATGACATCCATTGTCTTGCCACCGTGCACAGACAAAGATTGGTTCAAGATTCTGCTCATTATTATGTCTCTGCCTCTGACTATGCAACACAGTCAACACACCATTGCTGCACACACACATTACACTAAGAACTGTACTGTCCATATACATCCGTCCATTTTCTGTGCCCGTTTATCTTTATGAGGAGCCAACCCTAACACTGGGTGAGAGGCAGGGTACACCGGGGCCAGGGTTGCCAGTTCATCACAGGACATAGTCAACATTATTATAATAAATAATTAATTGTACGGTGGCACAGTGGTGTGCTGTGGTTAGCGCTTCCTTGTTCGAACCCCCCCAGCTGGCTGGCGCCTTCTTGTGTTGAGTTTGCATGTTGTCTGCGTGGGTTCCCTCCAAGTGCTAATAATAATAGGTTAATTGACGACTGGTGAGTTAATTAGTGAGGTTAATTGGTGACTCTAAATTGCCTGTAGGTGTGAATGTGAGCTTGAAGGATTGTTTGTCTCTATGCAACTGGGATCGGCTCTCCCCGCCACAACCCTGATAAAGATAAGCTGTTATGGAAAACAGATTGATAATTGATAATCAGTTGTTTTGTTACCATTAAATTGTTGTATTTTCAAGTATTTGTTCAAGTCTTAAGTCAGACACTCAAGTCCTGAAGCCAGTCGCAGGTTTCAAATTTTGGGTTTAAAACGTGTCTGAAACAAGCCATGATGTTGTTGGACTAAATAACGCCATAAAAAAACAAAAGAGAACAATCAATCACAGGAATTACATTTATATTGGATGAATCTACAGCCCCAATGTTCAGCATCAATGCATGAAATCACAGCTCCTTCTTTCTTTCCTTTCTGTGCCATTTCCACTGAAAACAGTGTTTCTGCACCAGGAAGAGAGCTACAGTAGGAGCTAAGCTAACCCAGCTTGGACCTAAGGCTACGTCACTAGACAGCCTACTCCTAGCTAATGTCCAGTAACAAGAAAGTACAATGAAATAAGACCAGGGCTAACTCAGCAGAGGCTGCTGTGACCTGGTTCCTCCACAACATCTTGGAACAAACATGCTTACTCTAATTGAGGAAATGGGTCAACCCATCAGAGAAAACATTTAAAGTGTAGACAGATGAAGCTCCAGCAGCTCTACGTGACTGTTCTGAGTGCACACAAGAACAATAAAATCATTCCTTAAGGAGAAAGCCTGGACAAATGGAGCGGTCTGATCCAGAGCTTAAAAAATTCTACCTTCGAGTTAGGTGACAAGGAACCATACAGCGCCGTCAGATTGAGACTGAATACTGACATCAAGGAGACAAAGCAGAGACATCAGGAGGGACCAGAGAGACTGTGGTGAACAGGTTTGAGGTCACTTGCAGCAGGGTAGACCTTCTTGAGTATATTTTTAATCAAAACTTTAACATGCGTTTTGCCATGTTGACACAACCACAAGGCTCAGTAGGGATTAAATACCCTAGACAAGGCTTTTTACTCGTGCTGCCTGTGCTGTGACAATAAAATTAATCCAACAACCTGCACCAGACTTTATATGCTCACTATAATGTGATGCACATTTATACATACCCGATATGAATGTCACTGCATCTTGTGTGTTCATTTATATTTAAGTTGTGGCTTTACATTATTTGTATGAGTGAGAATGTAGCTGCACCGTTATATGAATCATGCCTAAGCAGGAATATTTATTATCATAATGAAGACAAATTAAAAGCATGTACCATGAGGATTTCTACGTGCACTCCCTGTATTTCTATCCTTTTCCACTGCATTTGCCAGTCAGTTGCTATAGCAACCCAAGCAGAGGAAGACTAGTGTTTAATTGATCCACTAATGCATTTAGCTGCACACTCACCACTAAGTTGCCTTTGTTTCCAGGTCACATTTTAGGGACAGGCATTTACATAAAAGCATTTGCCGTTGCCAGAACCAATCATTATAAGCAGTTTTTACTTTTTTTCCTTTGGCAACAAATGTGGTGTAAACACTGACTATTAAAAGCTACAATATTGCCTCATCAGGGAATTATTATAATACTAATGCTGGTGGGAAACATAATAAGTTTGGCAGGCACTTTCTCCAAACAGTCAGTAATATGGGGAAGGCTAATTAATAGTTGCATTACAAACGAAAGCAATCCCCAGGACTCAGTCACCATTAGACCGCCATATCATTATATGCTTTTTAACATATCAGGGCACAAACAGAAAAATACAAATAAAAAATAAGCCACAGAATGGGAAGGTGGCAGCATTCTAAGAAATGCTTTTTCAGTGGCATCTCACTGTGCTCTAAAAGCATGAGATATGGGGGATATTAGATACATTTATAATAGCATGATCAACCATGGACAGATCCCGTGGCAGAGCCACGGGACATCAGCCCAGGCTAAAATCTAATTGACTCCTGCTCTTGTACTGGCTGAATTTGGAAATATGCTGTGAAATGGTCATGGCAGTTCTGTTGAGTCCACTTACAGCACCTGTTCTACCTTAAATCTACTGCACTGCACAAACACCAGACACCCTGGAAGGGACCTGTCTAACATAAGGTTAATTAATAGTTAACTTGCTAATGCTAGTAGTAGCTGGCTATACATTGTTGGACGGAATTGTTTTCAAGTGTCAGGGGTGGAACAGATTGTATTCACGTTTGTTACAGTAAATAAAGTCATTTATTACAGTATGTGTCTTTAAATGAGCCCTCAGGACTTTGTCAGATTGTGATGTTACAACTATACAATCACCACCCTCAACCACACTCAGTAGATTGTTCTTTCTACCGCTGCAGAAAAAAGCAAATGGAAAACTACATTGACGAGATGGTTCTTGGTACTTATAACCACAAATACAGTCATTAGCTGCCAAATGCTCATCAGTTTTTAGGAGCTAAAACTTCATGCACATTCACACACCTATGGCACAGCCTTCGGGAGCAGTAGTATCAGTATCCTGTCTTGCCTAAGGACACTTAGACAGAACATTGCATCAGAGGCGATTTAGAAGTGATTATACCCAATGCAGACTGTAAAATACCAGTGTATACCTGTGTATATCCTACATTACATTACTGGGTGTAGTGATGCCTGGATAAAAGGATTCTCTCAATTTATAAATCTTTTTTTGAAGCGGCCCGTCCAGCAAAGAATAAACACTCATGTAAAATATGGTTTATACTGTGGCTTGGCTGATTCTCTGATGCTTATTATTTACTGAGAGATGTGCATCCATGTGGCTCATTATGTGTATTAGCTGTAACTAAACCTTGAGAGAGAGAGACTAGATAATCATTATCTTGTTTTAAAATGTAGTGCACCTATAAGGTGTGCAGCATCCCCACATATTGTCAGGACTGGACCATTTTGTCACCCATTATTTAGAAAAATCCCAGACCTGCCCCTAGTACTAACCCTAAAAAAACCTCTGCTTTGAATCCTACTCATTTGCAGCAGCAAATATATTTTGATATAAGCTAAAAAATATCAGTCTTCTCAGACTGCATTCACTCTCAATATATATTGTGTATTGCTTCACCAATTCAAAACTTGGAGCAAATGGAGCCCTTTGTACCACTAATAGATCTACTGTAGGAGTAAGCTCTACCTGCAGTACATTCTGTCTAAAAAGGCTACTGGCCGATGACTTGTACCACTCCAAATAAATTATATATATATATACAAGTTCCAGCATGGACTGGTGACTTTATTTACAGGTCATTTCTTATCCATCATGGTTGCTGTGTCTCTTCCTGACCATGTTTTCTTCTTCCATCAAGCGCTTCTTATTTTGTCTGTAATTCACATCCCTCTATCAGCCTGCCAAATTCTTCTCTTCATCATCATCTGCTTTGTTTCTCTCATTAAATGTGATGAAAAGGCCTCAACAAATACCCTACTGTTGTAAGGCCAGTATCTGTGATAATATTGTGGCCAACATAACAAAGGTTGGCATGCTCCTTTGTAATGATATTTCTATTTATAAAATTAAAATGGAGATGCATCCAACACATGTGATATGTGACACTTGCTGGTAAATATTTTTTCTTTTTCTTTTTTTTACTGTGATAAAATGTTGGGCTGCTGAAGGTAAAGCAGTGAGCCACAAGGTGAGGTAACATGCTGTGGATGTATTTGCCCCATGTCACTTGGAGCCAAAAGACTGTGCGTGCACGATGTGACCAAATCTCACCAGCCATTACTGCAATTTGGAGAAAATTGATGGCATCATAGAGGCAAGCCTGTGAAAAGCAGAAAAGTGCAAGACCGAGTAATTCCCCTCAAAAACGGGACAGCGTGAGCGGGTAAGTGTGCAGTGCTTTACAAGTCCCCAGCAGATTCCAGTGTATACAGTAAGACATGAGGGGTAATTATTAATTATCCCAGACAGTAATGCTGGAATAGATAATTATGTGACAAACATGACATCTTCAATCTTGCCGCTAAGTGATGAATGTCATGAGGAGACTGCAATTATGTCATCTCATTCATACGGGAGTATGGTAATTGCAAAATTAAAAGCACTTCAGCTAATTTTGGCTTATTCCTCAGAGTCTAGTCTTGAAGGTAGGCTTGTAATCACTGAAGCACACAGGAAAAATAGACCACTGTGCATATTTTAGGTGGAAAATATCGAGCATTTTGTCATCCCTGGGATAGAGCCACCTGAGACACATTTCTGACAGTAATGATCCAGATGTATAATGTAAAAGCCATGAAGGGTTTAAGAGGTGCAGTTGTAGTATATACACACATATGTATGTATGAGGCATATACCACATGAGTTATTACTGCCAAATGGGTCTCTCACAGTTTCTTTTGAGCCTGATTACTGAGTATATCTAGTGTTCTTACATCGCAAGATGTGTGCACTCAATTACACTCTCAGTATACTGTATATATATATATATATATATATATATATATATATATATATATATATATATATATATTTCAGTTAGGATTGAGATTTAGCAACAACAAATACACTAAACTCAAATTAGACTACAAAAGCCTGCAGTCGTTGTACATATCTTAAGTGTCCAGCTTTTAAATCTTATGGTTAACACTGTAAACATGAGGACAGAGCCTAGTGCAAATAATGTCATAACTGGGGCCTATTGTCAGCACCGAGGGTGGGGACTAATCTGGCAAACATGGGGCAGGACTTTGTGTGATAGCAGAGGTGTGACTTATTGTGAACACTGTGGGTGGGGCCTGTTGCTTCAGAGAGACAGGTGTCTAATGCAGTGCTGCCAGCCCTGGGGAAGGGGCCTGGTGCCAGTTTACAGGGGCATCTTTCTAGTACTGTCACATGGTTGAGATCTGCTGCACCCAACATCAGACAAAAAGGACTGCATTTATATAACGGAAAATGGATGCATTTATATGTACAGCACACTTTATCCAAAACTATTTCCAATTTGCCTCTTATTAACACACACCAAGAAAAAATGAAACAAAATAAACCTTGTTGATGGCATTAAGGTATGCTAACCCTAATTAACCTGAACCCTTTTACTTTAAAATGAATTAAAAACCACCACTGATAAAAGTTTGAAGTATTTTTAGAATACACCACACGAAGCAACTGATGCGCCACTGGGCTGTCCTAAAAGCTAGAAGTCTTTAAATGATGTCATCACCTAATTTGCATAATTGGCCATGTGCATGTAATTGTAATGGACGCTGTAGGTAGGAAAGAGGAATCACGTTGTGGGAGAGACAAAAGTGAGTAAAAAAACACCCTAACTATGTTTAGAACTACAAAATGAACTTTCTTCTGGGATCATCCAGTGGCAGCTACACACATGCGCGATTCATTTGCAGTCTGGATGTAGAGGGGTGAATATCTCCTGCTCTGACTGCAGCTGGGAGGGGCTGCTGTGCGACGACCGGGCCACCCGTGAGTGCTTTGAGACAGACGAGGAGCCAATGGCAGCACCCTGTGCTCGTTGAGAAGAAGATACGTGCTTTCACGTCAGTCTCCAAATGTCTCCATTAACACCAGAAAAAGTTGTTAGATTTGTCGCTAGTTTCTTAAAAAAAAAAAGTTGCTAGAGGGGTCTGAAAAGTCGCTAAATGTAACGACAAAATTGCTAAGTTGGCAACACTGCACTGCACAGCCAAGCCACAACCAAACATAGCTTTGGCTATACATAGCATTAGCTAGTTAGCATTGCATTGTTTCTGGCTAGAAAAAAAAGCAATCGTTAGTTACACCTTTGCTTTGTACCATTACATCATCATCATCATCAATAATGTTACCAAGTAAGCAAGTTAAGGATAACCAGCTGCAACCCAACAGCAATGCAAACACTGTTTATATAGTGACAGCTTATAAAGGTAGCTAATGGTATACGTTACAGAAAGTCTTAATATGTTTGCTAAGTTACCTGTTCGATAGAGGTTGATGCAACTCACTGATGATATGCTAGTTAATTAGTTTGGAGTATGAATCCGACAGGTGGTCAGTTCTTATATATACAGCAGCACTTTTAAGGTTTGCAGAACATTTCAAAGGAAACATAGATAATGGCTGTGAGAATAGGTGATCATTTATTATGTATTTATCATCCAGGCTTTGGTAAGAAAACAATACAATTCTTAAGGGCTTGGTCCGTAGTATTGCTTGAGTAGAAGCATTGGAATAGGGTGGATCAAGACTTGAAGCTAGGCACTTCACAGCCATTTATTAGGTGCAATTACATCTCAGCAGCCCATGGTTAAGCTGATCATATGCTCTGTAAGTGCCCCACTCTTGTTGACTTCCTTTAAATGTCTATTTTTGGCAATTAGTTTCAAATCAAAAGAATCAATGGAAAGGTGCATCCATCTAGCCCCGTAGTCCAGGACATAAAATCAATAGCTTTCAAAATAGTTGTAAAAGCCAACATAAAAAAAAAAAAAGCTATTTACATTCCATACTCCTCTAGCTCAGTGAAAGCCTGCTAAAATGAACATTGCTGTCTTTTTTATATATACAAAAAAATGCCTCATGTTATGCTCCTTTGGTTTTGCCCAAAGAGCATTTCATGGCACCGAGGTGTCAGCATTAAGGGAGAGACTTGAATTGATTGTGCATTGAGGTGCAAGTGACAGAAGTAAAATGTATCCGCTGGAAGGTGTCTGTGATGGCTGCATCCCTCTACCATTTTGTCATGCTGCACGACCCAAGTCCAGAGGCCAGCGGCTGCTATTGAGTGTCTTCAGGATACTGATTTAACCAGGCGTGTGGCTTTTTTTTTTTTTTTTTCGGGTTGTAGGGGCACATGGGATGCCCTGGCTGAAGGGTCCCAGGCTGATTGCTGGTTACTGGGGTTTGATTGGTTCTGCTTCTCTCCCCACAATGGGACTAAATTCATGGGACGGCACGTAACAGAGAGGGATTGACCATATTGTCCAGAGGACAGTAACCAAAGCAAACGATGAATGAGGGCTTGTGATTTGTAGTTAGCGGAGAACTTGCCGTGATTGTAGTGACTTCTGGATCCATCTCTTGTACCCAGGAAATGTGTTTTTTTTTTTCACATTCTTTTCTGTAAAGTTCTTTCTCCCTCTCTTTGTCTCGCTCCCTTTCTTCCCATCAGTCTCTGTGATTGACTGGAAATTCACTACTTAATCCATTCATTATTATTATTCACATTTTATTTTAGTCTTTATCAATCAGTTGGAATAATGGTCACCCCTCAAATTTCCTCAAAAATCCTGTTTTCCAAAGGTTACACCTGATGGTAATATTTCACTGTATTTATCTTGTTCTTTTTATTCAGGTCAGATTAAGTTTCATTGAATTTTTATTTATTGTATTGGATGTTATTCGATGCAACACTGTTATGTGCTCCCTCTTATCATTAGATAGACATTTGATATTTGTAACGATCCAAACATTAATGTAGGTCATATAGTTTATGTCCATAATGAACAGAGTGTATAATTTGAACCTGATCAGTTATTCTCAGAGCAAAATGTTGATATTTTGTGGATATTTTACCCAGGTGCTACAAGGAAGGTCAGAGGGTCACTAAAAGCACCGTTAACCTTTGGGGATAATTAATTCTATACATATTGTGGGAGTGATCAGCTGCCGTATCACTGGTTTAACACAAATTCTAACCACTACCATCAGCAGTACAACATCGAACAGTGTCTTCTGAAACTTGTAAATCCATATTATCATTTTCAGATCTACTGCCTCTAGTGGTGTCTTTTAGTTTTCCTGGTTCCAGACTGTCAAATCACTCAACATATTGGAAATGTGCTCATTGATGACTGTTTGCCCTGTCAGAGAAACAGCTGACCAATCAGAGCTTTGAGCCTTGATCGGCTAGCTACATTCAGTATAGTGAAGAGATGGATAAAGTTGTACAGTGTACATCAACTGCTTATTTAAAATCATCTACAAAACAAAGGCTTTGATGATGAGTAAAACAAATTAAAACAACACCTCCTCAGAAAACAGCTGACAAACTAAAAGTATGAAGTGAAACCAAATTGCAATTTAGCCTGATTATCAAGCCATGGTGCTTACCTCTACCTCGTACATGAACTGGTGTTACAGTGGTGTCACTACTAGCCTTTCCCTTCTACACTGAATTTGCCTTTGATAAATACAATAATTTGTCTTGGAGGGCTTTTAATTTGAAACTGTTATAGGAGGTGTTGACTTAGTTGTCTTGACACTTTCTACACATATAGACAATGAAACTGTAGTATGAGGTGTCATTTTGCAGGTATTATGTCGATATGACAATCAACAGATTATTTTCACCCTCTAGTGTTGCAGAGAAGCGGGCGTCACGCAGAATAAGTAGGTGAGATGTCGAATCTTTAGACGCACATGAGATGTGCAGCTCGCTGTGTGGCTGATCTAACCTGATAACATGGGCACTGAAACAAAAAGCAAATGGTTTTGCGATGAATACACGTTGTTTAGGTAGACACGTGTGGCCCAGCCATTAGCAGGACATGAGAATGTGAACAGTGGTCTACAGTGACAGTCAAACAGAGTATACCCGACCATCCAACCAAAGCTTCGCCTCACTGCAACACCATACTTGTTCCTCCAAAACAATATACAGATTGTTTATCTGAACGTCAAATGAGAGACTTTGGCACAGAGACTACCTGGAATTCAACTTATGAATACTGTACTACTGATTCTGCAGAAATAGCTGGAAATGAGCAACTGATTTTGCAATAATCAGTCTTTGCTCTCTTGTTATTCAGTCCAGGCCACAGAGGACAAACAACATGCATACAGTGGATGCTGATGCCACTTTCCAAGCAGGGAAGAAATTAATGCTCTTGAGATGACATTGAATGAAAATTTCCTTACTGCCCTACCTTTCCAATTTCCTCTACCTTCTGGAGAAAGATTAACTTAATTAATTTGTTGGAAAAACACAGCAGTAAAATATATGGCTCATGATGCCAAGCCCAATTTATCTTCTTCCTACACTGGCTTGCAAGGACTATATTAAAGTGTGCCACTTATAGAGCACACAGGACCACAATTACGCTCTGCTTGCACGCAGGAGGAGAGGAATATCATTTAATCTACTACATCTCAACCAGACACGAGGTGCGATATATTTTAATAAAACACCATATTTTGGAGGGACAGGAAAAGGATTTGTGCAATGCTGGGTATAGGATTGTCACTGAGTGTGTTATTTTTTTTCTTTTTCTCGAGCAACGCCTTTCCCCGTGCTCCTTTTAATCAGTAGTGGTGTCACTCTTGCTACGGGCTGATCACTGCAGTATTTGACAGTTTGTGTCTGTGGAATTAAATAGAGACGTGATTTGCATGTGACATTGAGGGTTTTAGTGCTTCAAATTGTATCTCCCTGGAATTAGCATGCAGACAAGCCTATCCGTATGTATGCGGCTGCTCTGAGAGGTTCAAACCACTGCTTTGTGTCGGGGCAAGAGGTTATGTAGAGACTAGAGCCAGCCCTCTCCTCATCTCGACACTTACCTCCCTCTTTTGTACTCCAGAATTGATGCACTCAATAGTACAGTAGGTTTTTCTTTTAATCTTGCTGAATTGATGCCACTGCTTTTTGTCCACCTTAGCTCTGGGTTCAGAATGCTCTCAACAGTGGGTGCTCTTTTGATATCATCAATGAATCTTACCCCCTCCACCTCCACCGCCACACACACACACACACACACACACACACACACACACACACAGTTTTTGAAGCACAAATGTACAACGTACAAGATGTGTAACATCGGAGTTTGTATTCTGTGCACCATAATGATCACGTAAGATTTCATGAAGTGTTTCTTTCTTCAGTCAGACTTTTCTGAATTGGGAAAATGTTATCTCATTCTCTTTCAATCAATTCTCACCCTAAAGCAGCATTCAGACACCTATTACATTTCAACTCAATATGATGTTCTCACTCGAAATCAATTTTGTGCCTCAGAGGTTCACTTCACTTCACAAAAAAGAGAATGGCGCAACTCTCTTGGACAACCAAGGTAATTCTGAAACATTCCCGAATGCCTTTTCACCTTTGTGCTGTCTGTAACGTCGACAATGACCCTCAGAAGTGAGACGAAAGAAAGGAGAAGCTTTGCCAAAGTGCCTCTGAAAGTGTCTCACTGCTCACAGAATCTTGTCTGCACTTTTTTTGCTCAGTGTCGCTAAATCCTGAATCCAGTCACGGTAACTCTGCCTGTCCTATATGGAGGTGAGGACCTAGTGACTTCCATCGGAAGGATGTGACATAGGAGACTAGAAAGGAGATATATAAGTACAGTCCATTTAACATTTGACAGTGGTGTCCAGACTTCCCATCTCATTTTAAAGAACACTTAGACTGAACTTAACTCGACATTTAGAGACATCATGGATACATTCAAAGTCAATGTGAAATAGAAAATATTCACACAGAGGGAGACAATGCGATGAAGCATTTAACTGCAGACAAGACAAGTTGTAAGATAAAGACATGAATCGAAGGTGGACTTAAAGGTGCAGTGTGTAAGATTTGGGGCCTTTATTTTCAAAATTAATGAAATATAATATTAATATTATATTCGTAACTGTTTTCATGCATGTATAATCACCTGAAAATAAGAATATTTTTGTTTTTGTTACTTAAAAATGGTCTTTTATATTCTACACTAGGAGCAGGTCCTCTTTCATGGAGGCCGACATGTTGAAACACCGTGTTTCTACAGTAGCTCAGAACAGACAGACTAAACAGTGACTCTAGACAGAGCCTTTCAAGTGTTTTTTTTTTCTTTCTTTACACTAAGAAGGTGAGGGTGATGCGAGGAGATTGCAATGCAGCGACTTACACTACTAGATGCAACTAAATTCTACACACTGGACCTGGATTTCGTGTAGTTTTGGTTTCACTTTCATTCCAGACTTGCTGGTCCTAAAAATGATGAACAGTTTTTATAGTCGTTAAATGTATTAATAATGATTACATATAAATGATCATCTTCCACAAGACTGATGGGAACCTACAGACTGATCTGCTGGCAAATGCGCACAAATTGCCATTAGTGGCCGAAAGGGAATATATTGGTGAAAATGTGTAAAAAAGCATTTATCTAATCGTGTCTGAAATCACCGGCTCAGTTATAGAATCAATAAATGTGTTTTAAGCCCCATACCTTATCGTGAGCCTTTAACATTAACCTTCCATTAACCATTACACAGGCACTTAATTGCACCTCAGTCAATAATGTTAATTTCGAAAAGGCTTTTGCTTTAGTTTTAGAGGTATGTGTATTCATGTTATGGTAAAGTGGTGATCTTTGGAAGGGGCTATTAGAAGTTGAAAAAGCTAATACAGAGTGAAATATTTCATACTCAGATGAGTTATGATGCTGAATGTGTTTCTTTGCACTAATCTGAGTGAGAGGTCAATGCCTTTTAGGACAGTGATACCAAAGTGATGGGGATACCTTGTCTCGCTGTAACCTCCCGCTCTAATTTGGCCCAGTGGAATACAACAAATGGTGTGCATAATTGAACATTAGTTCCCTGATGATTTCTGGCACGCCTGGCAGGGATTCTCCCAGGTCAAAACTTATGTCACTTAAAGGGGAAAAATGGGACTAATTCTGCTCTTTGATCTCTCTTAAATGATAATAGAGGCCAAGAATCATTATCAGTCTTTACGGAAAGTAACTTGTAGAGAGTGACGTAGATATATCATTTTCAATACTACCTTAAGTCCAACAAAGTGTGCTGCTGTATGCCTGCAGAGCTAAACGGACACAGCAGTATGGGCCGGCGATAAAGTGACAGGGAGAGAAATATGTCTGACAGCATTTATAATAATGGACACTGGCCCTTTTTCCTGGAGTGGACAAAGCTGTTTCAAATCAATGCTGAAAATGGAGCATTTTTCTAGGTTTGGCTTGGTTGTTTTAAAAAGAATACTTTATAATAACCATCATTAATAAATGGTTAATGCATAGCTAATCAAACTCAAGTTAGTAGCCATTGTACTGTTAACAACTGCTGTACTGCTGTATTTTTATGTTGTGTGTCAAAACCAACCACATGTGATATATTAATGTAATTTCTTTTGTTTGATAATTAGGCCTGTTATGACGGTTATGATGGCTTTTATTCAGTTGCAACTTTATAACACACATCCAAATATTCTTTATATGTGCTTTATAAACTATTTCTTAAGCATTTCAGGTTTTATGCACGTCAGTTCAAACTTTATAACGGCCATCTAAACGAGGTTCATCAACACGTTCTCATGCTTTATCACAGCGTCTCATACAGACACACAGGATTCCCTGAAATGTTTGTATGAGACGCACCAAGCTGCTCAGAAAGCCTTTCTCTGTGTGTGACATTGTGAAATGGTCACCTTGGTAGGGTTTAAGAAATGATCATGATTCAAGCTAGGATAGCATTACTTACATCACGTCTGTATGAGAAGAACCTGGGAATGAGAATAGGCTTTATAGACGCACTACACAGTATTTATCAACTATTTACAAAGTAGAAACATTGGCTGAAACTTAACAACAACCATTAAAGATGATGTTTAGATGATTTAGAATGAATATTGGCTTTACCATTACTATTAATAAATGGTTACAAATGTCGTGTTCTGTTTGAAGAAGCATGCTTCTTCATGCATGACCAGCAGCAAGCAGCTGAATCAGGTGCTGCTTAGCATGAGGACAGCAAACTTCAAATATTAAGATTGAAAGAGTAGTTTGTGTGCAGGGCATGTGTGTATGTTGTTGCGGGGTGAGATTTTGCTGGATACTTATGTTTGTTTGTTTTTTTCTTTGGTTTGTTTGTTTAATTTGAATTATTTATCTTTTTTTATTGTGTTCTTCAGTGTATTTCCATAGTCTTGTTGTATTGTCTGGTCTACATATCAGTTTGTTTGAAAGATTGAAAGAGAGGACTGCACTGAATGATTTGCAGTCTTTAGTGATTTAGTTTTTAGTCTTAGGTTTTTCTTATTATCAACAGTTCCCATTAAAAGACACAGCCAAATATTTGTTAGTTAGTCTCTCGGAACTTCCCAATTCAGCCTGTGGCACTCAAAAAAAAAAAAAAAAACAGCTGGTTGTTTGGTAGTTTTTAACAAATGCTAATGGTTCTAAATGTGTGAGTATCTCCACCGACAGCAGGACAGTGTATGTAGGACTGATCCGTGTGTGTGTTCATGGTAATGAAGGAACGTGTCATAATGTGCAATGTGGCGAAGACTGGACAGCTGGGCAAATGGTCAAAATCTGGATGGCCATTGGCCCTTAAAAGCTTTGTTTGTCGACTGGTTTGTGCTAAAAAAAAATTGGGCATACATTCAAAAGCACAATCAAGAGACTTATTGTCATTTGCGAGTAAAAATTCTTATTTTGCCGTCCCCCTTTACACACAACAACAATAAGAAAACAAAATCGACTGACGGCCTTTTTCTTCAAATCCTGTCACTGTTTTCTGTGACAAAGAGTGATCATATGTCAACAAAAAGCACACCGCTTCATCACAATAAAAGTTTTTTTTTTTAAGCAACTTGTGCTGTTATTGAACAATTTCCTTCAACTGACTGCTGGTGTTTCAAAATTCAGTTGTGACCATCTGCACATGACCATTACAAACACTGTGAAACAGACGGTACAGTACATCCATGACTTATATCAGTTACTTTTGATGTCAGACAGCAATAGAAGCTCTAAACGCTGCATATGTTCCAGCAGGGATATTATTGTCATATTTTAATGGAGTATTAATGGGTCACAAACATTGTTTTTACTTCATTAATATAGTACAATCTAATCTTTGTCTCGTAATATGAAGCTCTGGTGTGGCATGTAAAATAAAATAAAATCTAAGGCATCCATCCAGACGAGTCTCAGGTATTTTCGGGTATAAAACTTGTCCTGTGGGAGTCTGAGCTGATTCTGATTGACTGACTCTACAGCCAGCAGTGGAACACAGAGCAGAGGGGTTGATTTGATTTGATTTCAATCCATTTAATAGAACGCCGTGCGCAGCCTTTCCCCTCCACGGCGTCATTTAAATGTGGATGAACTCGTTTATTTTTACTTTGCTGGGATCTTATTTCATGCAAGGAAAAAAGTTTGGCAGCATGATTCATCACAATTTCCCCAAATGCTGCTTGAAAAAAAAAAAAAAATTAACATGCAATTACTGTGTCAGACAGTAGGAAGAAATGGCTTCAGCTTACAGAAGGCACTGTGACAGGTGCATTGTGGGAGAATTGATTCTTACATAGGGGGTAAGTGAATTGTCATTACCTGTCTGTTCCTTATGACACTTGGCTGGGTGCCATCTGATTTGTTACAGGAGTTTTGAATTGGCCTGCCGCCCTCGCACCAGCTAGCAGCCGACTCTCCAGATTAGCAGAGGGAAGATATAAGCCTTCTCTTCACAGGTCAAGAGCTCAGCCACTCAGAGGTTACACATCAGTCAACCGGGGTGTGAGATTTGTGAAGTTGGGCAGCAAAAATGCGAGCGTGATAGATGTTTGCTTTTTTTTTCTCTCTTTGTGCTTATTCAAACATCACCAGATAGACAGGTGATGAGGGGAGGGGGCGAGGAAAGGAAAAATAAGAAATGTGGGATGGCTGCTCTGCTTGGAATGGCCATCGATTCATTGTGAAAACCATAGTGAGAGGAATCAATACAATATACAGTATGTTGCTTCCATTAGCTTGATTAAAAAGAGGGATGGATGAAGGCTGCAAGCTAAACAACTTTATTCCATGGATTATACAGGGATAAGGGCTTTGGCTAAAAGAGCCGCAGATTAAGAGCAGACAGAGAAAAGAGAGAGGAGCTCTGCAGCCAGAGAGCAGGGCTGGTCCCACACTTCCAGAGGCCTCATAAGCAGAATTAAACAACCTCCACCCTGCAGTGCCAGCACCATCATATAGTCACACAACTAGACTACACTGTATGGCCAAAAATCTGTCTAATCTATATGTATACCAGCTAGAGCTTCTACACAATTTATTTTTTCCACAATTAACATCACAATTTTCTCATTTTTAACAGTTCTCAGGGATACCTATTTATTACAATAATACTCTTAATGCAGACTGTATAAGCAGTATGATCATGGGCTACTGGTAGTTGACACTGCTTGTCTTTAAACACGCAACTCATATCAAACTGCATTAAATGTGGGGTCAGTCAATCTAGAAAAACACACTTGAATGTTGCCCCTCATTCTCAGGTCATCAAACAGCGATGTGAACGGCTCGGAGCGAGACACGCAACACAGTAGGTTGTGTTTGTGCTGGAAATGAGACTCAACAAGCAGTACTCATCAAGTATCTGTCTCCAGTATGACTGACCCCACCTTTCAGTACTTTGTGTGATGATATGTTCAAGTGAGCAATTACATACAAAGTCAGTGTAAAGATGCGAGTTTGGGTCCCATTGAACGTTGGTTGAAACAGTTGTGCATATCGCATGACTTTGGAGAGTGTTTGATTGGGGCTGATAGACCTCTGCTGAGTGTGGGGAAACTCTGGAGGAGCGAGCCAAAGTTTGTGGAGGAATTAACACCTGGAGTCACAGCGGATTCTGCTCTGCTGTTCATCCCATGTTGGATGTGGTTGAGGTGCAAGCCTGACAATTTTTTCCACAGTAAAGTGGGGAAACCATTTCTTTCTATTTTGTTTTTGTGTGTTGGAGCATCGAGAGTCATTGGAACCAAGGTGCTCAAACCAGGAAACACGGACCAAGGCCAAAATTAAGCATGTGCTGTATTTGTGTGTAGAAATATGTGCTATGGGGTGTCTGGGTCAGTTCAGTTAAAGGTCCAGCGTGTCAGATTTAGGGCCTCTATTTATAGAATATGCAGAAATGGAATATTAGCTAGAATATATAACTGTATAGCAGTGTATAGATGGCCTCTAATTGGCCTATCAGTGGCACTAATCACACTCAGTGAGAGGTAGCAGGTTGCAGCTCAGAGGACTTCAACACTTGATTTGGTTAGAGGATACGAAGACTGTGGTGGCATACATTTGAAAATCAACACAAGCAACTGTACTGAAAATTACAGGATGCCATAGACTGACAGTGTCCTATAAATTTGCAGTCTAGCAATGTGAAAAAAACTGCAGGAAGAAAGTGGAACTATCCCAGGAGGGAAACTCTAAAAGCATGTGGCAAGGTCTAAGAACTATGACAGGCTACGAGCCCGCCTTCTTCTCCTTGTCAAGTGCTGATGCGTCTCTAGCAGGTGAGCTAAACAACTTTCATGCTTGCATTGAGGCAGTCTGCAGTCAACAAGCAAAAACAGCTGAAGTATAGAGGTTCAACGTTGTGCCGACCAACCAGCACCGCTGTTCACAGCAATGTTCAACCTATCTGGCTCAGTCTTTCATACCAGCATGCATCAAAGAGTCCATCATCATTCCTGTATCCAAGAAAACAAGACCAGCCTGCCTGAATGACTGTCACTCAGTGGCACTCACCTCTGTAGTGATGAAGTGCTTTGTGAGGCTGGTCAGGGATCACATCTGCTCCTCACTACCCAGCACACTGAACCCACCACAGCTTGCTTACTGTCCCAACCGATCAACAGAAGATTCCATAGCAGACACCTTCTGTGTGCTCTGTAAGACTGCTGTTCATCGACTACAGCTCTGCATTAAACATCATAGTTCCTTCCAGGCTGGTCGCTGGTAAAGTAAGCTGAGATCGTCATGAGACTGAAAGCTCTGTAAAAATGGACCTTGAATTGAGATTACTTTATGGATGAAACACTGAAAGTAAAGCTGACATCTGGGATAAAGTGACTTCAACTGTTCAAGAGGCAAGAGCAGTCACATCATCAGACAGGTTGGAAAGAAACCACTATATCTGGAGGTCACACTAAAAGTGAGATTATATAACTGTGTGTACAACGGTGTAATAAAACTGTGTGCGCACAGCTACAGTGAATAAGTTTAACTTGAACGTTTGTTTCTGTGCTTTGCTTGTGTTTCTTGACCTGTTGGACCTATTTTCAATCTCAGTGACAGTATAAAGAATGGACAGAGCCTGAGTGACGTCACCCATAGGTTTCCAAAGCGGCATGTTGGATGTACTGTTTATCCTGTATCATCGGCGGACCTGAGGCGGGTCGAATGACGCCTGGGTGCTCTAATAAGTCATCTGTAACAGCATGTACCTGTCAATCAAACGGTCACACTGATAATTATGCGCAACTTCGAACCTTAATATGATCTGAACGGGTGAGTTAAAAAAAATCACCCCCTCACAGCTGTCATGGACGGGAAATTAGCTATAGAGACCAAAACGAAACTAACTAACTAAACAAACTAACTTGGTGAGTACACTGTATTTATCAGTGATAGGAATGACCACAACAAGAATAATGATAATAAACCTGGAATTACCATTTAATCCTAAAACCGGTAAATACTTTTGTAAGAGATGGATTTGTGATATTCACATGCACATCACACTCAAATTAGTTATAATGAAGGTTTTTGAATTAAATGAACTTCATCAACAGTCATCAATAGTCATCGATAGGTATCAATTTGATACCAAGAAACACATTGTGAGCAGAAAAGCTGTAGAGCCAACCTGCTGCCACATTTGAGGTACAGATGGCTACTTTGTGTTGTTTGGACTGTGGAAGTGCTGCTGAGTCAGGTAAATAGGTCGGATGTACAGTGACGCTGGCCTCTGTCCACAATGACCCACAGAGAGATGAGAGTCTTTCATTCCACTGACAAAAGTGTTGAGACTCTTTTTATTCTGGCCTGAAATTTGATCGGAGGGAAGAGAGAAGTCCCCAAACATTGGGGCCGCTCTGTAAAACTGTCTCAGCTCCACATGTGGAGAGAGGACGGCTTCAGTCTTAATTAGGCTGCAGGACACACCCAACCAGTAGAACAAACATGAACACTGTCACTGTGTTTGGTTTCCGAGATGACTGAAGTAACACAGTGCTGGCAACAGCAAGGTCTGAGGTAAGGAAATGGTTAGGAACGATTAGATGAAATCACAACTCTAATGTAAAATACTGAATTGGAGGTGCGACCAAGTGATGTTAAATCATATGCTCACATTCTTATGGACCAATAACCAGGTAGGTCTTCAAAATTTGTTATTAATCAGGTGCTTAGGATAATAAGTCCTGAAAAATCATAAGAAACACTGCAATATAATTTCAGATGTTTCCTTAAGTCATCACAGCGCCTCCACGGCCATTCTGATCTACTATGTGAAACAGGCAGCGCCACATTCACTGCAACGTCTCCTTAGTTAATTCAGTTGCCTAACCCAGCTACAAACAGCAGAGGTGGTGGAGACAAAGCGCACGGAAAACCTGGTTAAATGTGGGTGTGTTAGCCAGCCTCCGTGAACTGCTGAGTGAAAAGGACTGAGCTGAAGAGTCACAGAGGGCCAGGGGGGTTAACTTCCCCAAAGTATTGTATGACAATACATCCAAAACCAGAATAATGTGTTTTTATAATTATATCACCAATATTCTGACAGTTTCAAGCCTGTGATGTCAATGACCACAACGTGTGTGGATACCATAGGCGAAGTCAGATTCAGGACCGCAGATGTCTTTACATAGTCAGTCTCACAGTCTCACCTTTTCTTGGAATACAAAGGTTCAACACATACTGTATGTTTCTTTTCTTGATTCTGGAGTTTCTGATCAACAGACTTAACAGTTTCAATTGTTACTTTATGTCCAGTGGTAGTCCAGTATCATTGGAAACATGATGTTCGCTGCACTAGTGAACAGTTTGTAGAGACATCGAAGAGGAGAAGAGCTGTGACTGAACTCCTCGAGGTAGGACACGCTGGAGTAAGGAATGATTTAGAAAGATGAACATTACATCAGAGATTTGCAAGATTATCTGAAAAGAATTGATGTTCCTTTCAGTCATGTGAGTCCCGACTCACATTGATTATCATGAATAAACTTTGGTCAGGTATCTGTGGAGGAGCAGTGAGACATTATATTCATAATTTACACACAGAGGGCAGTTAGATCATCAGCTCAGCTTATTTATTTAACTTTTGCTTTGTCATTCATTCTTTCAGACTTTACATTAAGCTGGTCTTGGACCAGAGATGGCCTGTGGTGAGAGACAAAGCAAATATAAATAAATAAATAAATAAATATAGATAGATAGTTTACAGATATAGACACCTAAAAAGCCTTATTTGCTTACTTTAGATGTGTCAGTTGTTGCTTTTGGTTAACAGAGCTGTGTACAGCGAGGCCCAGCCTCAGACATTGTGGACCCTCAAATTTTGTGTTAAGAAAGTGACAATGGTAATTTCAAGAGACAACAGTATCCGTGTGAAAACCGTGTGTGATGATTTACATTAACAAACGTGAGAACGTAATGGTTCTCTGGATTAAATTCTTCCTGTGTGGAGAGGATTTCCACTGACTATCAACACCTGAATTTATAGTCATTTGTGCGAGTCTCAATTAGTGGTGGATGCATCACTTTTCTCTCCTCCACTTCATGAATCAGGTTAAATTTCTGCCTAAGAGCTCACCAAGTGCAGCTTTAACTAGGGACAGACAAACCGCTCTTTTCACTGATACTTTAGCAGCCAAAGCTGGTGTGGAGAGGGGATGGAGCACAGAAAAGATAAAGTGGACCAGGTGGTGCTACACTTGAAAATCTCATTATGTTTTCAGAGACACAATACAGGACAAGGTGGTGAAGACGGGGTGACAAAGAAAAGCACCTTCCTCACTTCCCTTCACCTGGAGAGGGCCTGATCCAGCAGCCAGGAAAGCCATGAATGGCGACAAATATGAAAATAGAAACAGAAAACAGAATATATATATATATATATATATATATATATATATATATACACACACATATATATATACACATATATATATACACACATATATATACATATATATATATATAAAGACTTGCCTTTTCTTTCTGTGACCTCTGCGCTTGTATATTGTCTACTCCGCATATGAATGAATGATGACTTTAACCTCTCCTGCTCCCATGACTCTCCTGTTATATTACTTCAATCCTTAGTTTAACACTTAGTTTAAGATGTTCCCCCCATAGCTGCCCCAGAATCCATGCCCTGGACTGAGTGACAGACAATGCTCATTTAAAACACAAAAGCACATAGACTCTCATTCAGACTACAGCTGCCCTCTTTCAGACCTGTATTCTAAAGCCACTCTCTGTTGTCCCCTGCTCAGGTTTTTCCCCACGGAGGGAAATAAAGCTGGGCCCCACTGCATTGCATTTGGTGTGAGGGGAGAGAAGGGCTCGCCTGTTTGAAATAAAGAAGGAAAAAGCTCTCCACTGAGAGGACACCTTAGAGGTGCACCTTTTGCTTTGTCCTGTGCAGTTGGCTGGAAAAATGGAAGGCGAAGTAGGAGGGGAAAACATCATGCAGGTGGGCGATTCGTCCCTAATGTGTTTATGAAAGATTCTTTGATAAAAGGGGGGAAAGAACGTCTGCTGATTCCCAATGAGCTTTTTGTCGCTTTTTTCCCCAAGTTTCCGATTTAGCACCTTACAGGCAAGCGCCTTGTGTGCCTCCAACCACTCCACTTACAAAACATACATGTGTTTGTTGTTAAAGGTAAGCCAAGCTGATTTACCTTTTTGGCTGAGCGTGGGGATTCACCTGTCTGTGTGAACATTTGAGATGATAAGTCTAGACGTTTGTGTGTTTTCCTCCAAGAGCTAACGCTCACTGTGGACTGGAAGAGAAAATTAGAGTTGTTTTGCTGTTAATTGTCAGAGTTATAGAGTTATGCTTCGCATATATGCTTCATATTTCAGAACGTCCTTCATGTGATTGTCACTTGTGGAATTTGAGAATGTAAAGCGCAGAGAATCACTTCTGTTAATGATTTTCTCAGTCTGTCACTATGTGATAAAACAAAATATGAAGACTGAATAGAAATCTATATTTTCTTCCTTCTGTGTTTTTTGTGGTATCATATTTTAGTCTTTATGTCAGGCTTTATGTCATCTTGCAGATGATTTCCTATTTGGTGTTTTCCTTGAAGGTGAAGCGATCTGCTGCTGCTCAGATATTTAATGTAAAAATGTTCTGAACTGTTATACTTATTTGACAATTTAACCAGATATATATATATATATATATATATATATATATATATATCGCTCTCTTTCTGTGTGTGTTATTTTTTAGTTGAAGTTAATGGTTATGATATTATATTTCTCAGTCAGGATGCGCCTGATGGCAAATTATATTCATTCATCACAAACCATAGTCATCCACTGATATAACAAAATACACAAATATCAATAATAATAGACAAATAATTCACTTTTAAATTCAGATTTTCTCAATTTAATTCAAAGGTGTTTTATTGGAAATACGTTCACACTGACAAACTAATATAATATAATATAATATAATATAATATAATATAATATAATATAATATAATATACATAACTATATAAACACTACAACATTTTAAAGAGAATTATGTGCTCATCAAGCAACATGTCTTTTGACGTATTTAGAGTTACTCTGAAAATAAAATTATACCAGGCTCCTGTGGTGCATGGCTTGTTTATGCAGCACGCGTACAGAAAACCAACTGATGTACAATAAATACATGAATTCATTATTTGTCAATGAAAATATATTTATTTATTTATTAAGTATTTTATTTAGTATTTAACTAAAAATAACACAAGTCACACACAAAGAATATTCAAGGCAACAAAACAAATGATTGTTTAAAAAATGTGCAGCATCTGTCAAACTTCTTTTATTCTCTGGATATCATTTGTATCAATTATTAAACCCTTAAGCACCTGATAAAGAATGAAAATGAAGAAACAGTTGACACTGTAGAGCTGACAACAAATTTGATATCTAATCCACGGAATATTTTTTGGAGCTAATGGAAGCATTTCAGGATAAACTAACCTGCTGTATGATGTGATCGTGGTTAGTAAAGGTTTAGCTATAACGCTAAACTCTAAATCTGCAAATGGTGAAAAGTTAAAAAAGTTCAAAGCTAACTTTCAAAAATCCTGAAATTAATCAAATCAAATACAAATGATCACAAATACAAGACAAAATTAGTGCAATGGCAGTGACAGTTTGTTTAAAATCCATCTTCTTTTCGATCATTTAATGTCCTAAAGATGATAAACATGATAATTAATGAGTTGACATTTTTGAGACATCATCATTTTGTGTCATCACTGACAGAATTATATTTCACATAACTGAAATTTTCACACTTTTATTACAAGTTTGTTGGAATTTATGAGGAAATGTACTGCATAAATTCCCACCGTGAATTTAGACAGTCACATTAAAATAATAGAAAGTGGATACAGTGTGTGTGAGAGATTTCAGACAAAAACTCAGTATGTTTTTTTTTAGTGACTAGAGGGAAGACAAACCCTGTTGAATGGGGGAAAACTTACTGTTTATTTTTTTGCCAATTAATCAATTAAACATTAAACATGACAATGCTGTTAGTTTGTTCCTCTATGGATTTTGTTGAAACACAACATGTGGCTGTCGCCTGTCAATAATCTCTCTCGGAGCAGCAGTCCAGTCTCCATGTTCAGTCTACACTATCAGCCTGATAGTAGCAATGAGTGACAGATGATCAGCTGCAGCAGACATTAGCCAGACTCAGCAGTCAGGGCATCACCACGGGGAGAGTGAGAACGCTTCACTAATTTTAAAAAGGAAGAGGCTTTGGAGCAAAAGGGAGGGGTTCATTTTTTTTCTCTTTTTGCAGTGTATCAGAATACAGGATGCACTGTCTGATTTCTGTTCCCTTGCAACTATCTTGTCCCAATTCAAACCTCTTGTGGTTTATGTGGCTGAGATCCTGTTTCCAGTGGAGCCACCTGACCATGAAAAGAGTGTGTGTCACGTTGCTGAGGAGCCAGCATCTCTTACAAGCAGCTGCTCTTTAGACCCACAGAAACACATAGAGGACATGAAGTCAGAAATGACATTGAGGAAAATGTCTTCGAAAACCAACGCTCTATATCGACGGAACAGGGTCACGTAGTGACAGGAGTCATTCCGTGTATTCTGTGGTAAATATGGAACACAGCTGCACATAGGTCCGCAGCTGTGTTCGTAGGTGTGCAACATTTGTCACAGAGGAAGCTGTTGTCAGGAATAAATTTTCAAGTTCAGAGAAATCCCACAGATCCAGTGACCCGGCCTATTGTTATCAGTGAATGTGACTGGTTTCCATCAGGAAGGAGGATAAAACCTCTGGCTTGTGGGCAAGGCGGACGCCTTTTGTCCTTTCACAAGCCTAGTTACCTTATGACAGCTCTTAAAGGGGAGTGAGTCATATTATTGGCCATACATCTTAAACGGTAATTTGTGTGATATTGTAATATTAATCTCACCGTTTTATTTCTTGAATCGCGAACAAATGCCTCTATTGTTCCAGTTACATAAGTGTAACGTTACAAACGAAAATAAGAAATTCTCTTTCATATGGGAGCTTGTTTTTGGCAGATGTCTGAGTGCTATCCATTCATGTTGACAGTGATCTGTCATTCTTGTTAAAATGGAATGCACAGTAGCTGTTTCCAGTGACAGTGTTTGTTGTGAGTGGCAAAAACAGAAAATTTACTTTCACTTTTTTGAAGGATCAGCTTGTTTATTGTTGTTATTCAGTAGCATCCAGCGACAAAAACATAGTTATGCATGTTATTTTCCATTTCTGCCATATTCTGTTAATACAGCTCCCTAAATCTGACACACTGGAGCCTAAATGACATGTGAATGAAGTGCCCTGAAAATTGTGCTGGTGTTAAAAAACACTTTTACTGGGGCGGTCTTTGGCTCGGTTGGTGGAGCGGCCGCCCCATGTGCGAGGGCTCGGTCCTTGCTGCGGAGGCCCAGGGTTCGGGTCCGACCTGTGGCTCTTTCCCGCGTGTCGTTCCCTGTCTCTCTCTCCCCACATTCCTGTCAGTCTTCAGCTGTCTCTGTCAAAAAAAAAAAAAAAAAGCTTGAAAAGGCCCAAAAAAATAATCTAAAAAAAAACCCCATAAAAAAACAAACACTTTTACTGACTACTACTGACTACTACACCAAAAAGCACATGCTTTGTGCTGCCTGTGTTCCAGTCTTTCCTCGTCTGTACACCTCGTGTGCTGTGCTGGATAAAATGTGGCAATTTGCTGCAGTTTATCTGTTTTACATGTATTTTGGTGGTCAGACCTAAACAAACATGTCTAAAATAATTTAAAGATCCCTATGGCACCCACGATCGGATGTAATGTCACAAAAGGTTAGTCAAAAATGTAACTAAATAAATTAATAAATAATGCTGATATATATATATATATTTAAACATTGTAAAAGGCTATTCCTTTAAGCTCCATTCAGATGGTAAAACATATCAAAAGTATTTAATTATACCACCAACCAGTTGCCAGAATGCCATTTTAGTTTAACTCATGCATACACCCAGAACTTCAGAGGACAGCCCTTCCTCACCCTCCAGCTCTTCTCTGCCAAACACCTACATAACACAGGAAGGCAATGCATCACACACCCCACCCTATGCCCTACACTCAATCACTGTTGGACTTTCACAATTGTACCCGCACCCTTCCCGAGTCCCACCATTGCCCCCGGCAAGGTAAAAAGGGAGAGCTGCAGACTCCAAACAAACAATACCAGGGGGCCGGACAACATCAGTCCTAGTGCTGGGCAGTTTGCAGCAACCCTCCAGCTTCTCTTCAATCTTTTCTTGAGGTTAGCTTCTGCATTGTTACAGTGCCAAGGAAGGAATGCCATTGGCAGTTGTTTCATATGTCATGAAGACCTTTAAGAGGCTGCCACCTGAGGATCCAGCTAACTGATGTGTTGGACCATCTGCAGTTTGCGTATCAACCAAACATTGGAGCAGAGGATTCCATCATCTTCCTTACTCACAAGCTCACACCTGGAAAAAAGTATGGACGCGCTGTGAGAGTCATGTTCTTCAACTCCTCCGGTGCTTTCACCACCACGTCCTCTACAGGATAAGCTTCTGGTAATACACCCTGGCTCTGCATCCATGATCATGAATTACCCGACTGTCACCTCCAAAAGTTTTACCACTACTTCTCCATGGTTGGATGCATCAGGAAAGACAATGCGTAGTACAGAGGACTGATGGAGAACTGGTGAGGCCATACTCAACAAGCTAGTAAATGACGATCAGCTCTGTTGTTGCGATGGAACTGTCAACCTGTAGTCAGAGAGGAAGAGGACTGATTTAAAGATTGAAACAATCCCGGAAAAATCCTCTCATGCCCTCTATGATGAGCTGTAACAGCTGTTGATGTTTTAAATGTGTGCTCCGAAATTTCTCCTACACATCAAATCAAACGCTTCCTAAACTAACAGTCACCAGGGGTGATCAAGATGAGTTGGCTTCACATTTGGGGACCTGTCACGCAGCTGTGCAAAAAATTCACAAAACGTAGCAAACGAGCAAAATAAAAATCAAACAAGCAACACGACTAACTTCATAAGTGCATTATGATGATGCATGTCAGCCGAGAATGATGATGTAGCTAATGCCATGTCCATCCAGTGACAGTGTAAGCAGCGCTCTGCTCATTTCATTTTTGGTACAGTTTAGTTTATATTTTACTTTGAGACAGTCCTTTAAAAATATTCTGTCCTTATATTATATTATACCACGTTAATATTACATTGACTTACTTTATATTATCTATTATAATTCTATGATCTATATTATTATAAAGAAAAACTTGTTTTTGAATTGAATTGATCTGCTCTGAATCAGTCTATCTTATCTTTCTTACTGCATATGAACGACCTGTAATTTACAGTGCACGTTGTTTACTGATATTGACGCAGTGGATTGACACAGCTTCTGTATGTTATCACAATGGTACCATAATAAAAGGAGATAGATATCAATAGAATTATACCCACGGTCAAATAACTTAGATTCCAAGAAGGTAAGATTTTAGATAAATGTATTAAATTACTGAGCTTAATGGATGCCAATATACCTGATGGTATTTAATGCTAATTATATTTGTTATAATCTGGTGGGGAAACAGCAGATATCTGAGTCTGAATCTCACGCAACTCAGCAACAAGTTTTTCGTTGGCAAATCAAGTGCAGAGGCAGCAAAAGACAAATTATTAGTGCCTGTCTAATAATGGTATTATTGCCCAGCTTATCTTACCTGTAGAAAAATTATAACAATCAACTGAATATAGATAGATAGATAAATAAATAGAGAGAGATAGAGAGACACAGATGCACAGCAGCAGCAAATCATTAACTAACTATAAACTGTAATGGAGATATGGTAACAATCCATGAGAACCTGCTGGACGAGAGAGCACAGAAACTCTGGGGAAGAAGTTTAGTTAGTAACATGCATTAATGAGACATGTATGTTTACAGATGGTGATGGTGAGAGAGAGAGAGAGAGAGAGAGAGAGAGAGAGAGAGAGAGAGAGAGAGAGAGAAGGTTTGAGTAGAGTTTTCAGTATTTATTTACTTAGTTTGCAAGTGTGTTGAAAAAATGTTGCTGTTCACTGGTGATTCCTGCTGTTCCCAGGAAACTATTTAAAAATAGAAGCCACATGACCTGCTTTAGCTTTTTGACCCCTTTGCTGTTGCGACTCTCTCTATAATCTATACGGCTCTGACTGGTTGGTTTAGGGGTATATTCCAGGCCATGGTGGAGATGCCATTCTTGCCTAAAGTAGAGCATTAGAGTGGATAACATTTGTGGCCCAGCGGTTAGAGTAGCTCCCTTCCAACCCACCGAAACCCTAAACTGGGCAATATGTTTACTAAGATGTACATTCTGTTGCCTTTTTCCTGTGCGCTTGTCTTATATTTGCTTATATTTGTTCCCTTGAGGAACAATTTCAGTTGTTTTTTTCTTCTATTTGCAACTGGTCCTGATCAGATCTTGGTCTCTCTGAGAGGAACCCTCATGGTACTCTGATCTCTCAGAGTGTGTGGTGATTGAAGCGCGTGGTTGCGCTGCATGTGAAGGCAAGCGAGTCGGCAGGGTTTTTCAGGTTTGATTTCACGTTGCTCACTGCCTGGTCATTCACTGCCTGGACCGGACACTCCATGTCCAGAAAGGTTTCCCTTACAAATTGGTTACATGCAACCCACAGCTTACACCCCAGCACCTCTCCATTTTTTATGATGAGGTCTAAATGAGGGAAACTGCTCACTGCTAGGGCATTGTGCAGTATTTGTTTGCTTATGCGAGGAATTTCATCCACCGGGAAAATCAAATTGTATAATAGCAGCCAGTCAGCCTGTAGATATGTATAGTCCTACAGTCGGTAAACATGTCACAAGCAGGATAAATAAAGATTCATGCACAGCATACTTGACAAACAGAAAAGATTCAACATCAGTCAGTAGGAGGTGTTAAGGACAACACTGTGGCAGGTACTAATTATTGTTGATGCTTCTGATGCTCTCAACAATATCCTCAGCCTTATAATCACCATCATCTTTGTCAAATTAATTATCATCATTATCATGAACATTACATCTTCATCAGCTGATTCACAGTAACACAGTACACACTGTACTGTGGGTAGCGCAGACAGCAGCAGCTTCTGTGTTGAAAGTGTTGTCAATGTCCATTTTTTTTTTTTTGACTTGTTCTTTTCACTGAAGTTGATCCTTCATGTATCTAATGTCAGTAGTTTCATTTCTGCATCAGTACAGTGCGATTGTCCGTCGTCTCTCCGCCTCCGGAGTGTCTCTGAATCTAGTATCTGTGCTCTTCCTGCACCACGTGGAATCATTAAGTGGCTGAATGACATTAGTATGGATTAGTTGTGTGTAGCCAGTGATGTCATGGGCTGTGTTTCATGCATGTCAGTCTGCAGGCTAGACTAGAAGTCCAGCAGGTCTCAGTGACAGCATAATTAATAAATCTAGCACAGTCAATCCTGTATTATTTCAAATATAAAGTAGCGTGAGACCATTTTGCAAAAAGAGTACAATGGAAAGAAACAAAGGTCTATCCTTTAAACAATCTGACCACAGGCTGCAGAGATAGCAATCAAGATGGGCTGTGGTCACATAAGTGGTAACATATCTTACAGGCCGGCCCATATTTGTGAGGCTATGTGTTTGTAAAGATTCTAAGGAAGCTTGGCTTTCACTTTAATTTTGTATGAATGGAGTTTTAAAATAATGTCATTCAGTTTCCTTTACGGCTATATATAATAATAATGCAGTCATGCTTCTGAAACACACAGTGTTTTGTGTCATACAGAGGAGGTCACTACACCTCCAATTAAATTCAAAATTAATTACTAATCTGTTATCTATTGAGTTTGTGATTTTTTTTTTTTGACAAGCAAACATAGTTCCATGTGCATCAGGGAAATAATAATATAAATAATGCTGACCAACTATTTTTAAACTCAACACAACCAGTGAAAACCTAAAACTAAAGTCCAGTTCAGTCATTGTTAGGATCTTTTTTTAGGGTTTAGCCCAGTGCAGTTATCTTTGGATTCTCACCTGATGATTGCTCAATTTTCAAGTTTATTTCAAAGAAAAATGAAGATAAGGTGTGAGACACCGTGCTTCACCAGAAGGCCTCGGTCAGGTGTGCAGGCTGGCTTTAACAACATGAACTCAAGATGAACAAAATGAGTGCAATCTGAGTCTCATTCAACTTTGTTGTTATTGAGATTTTCAGCAGCAGCAGGAGTGAAACCCAAAGAGACGCAGTCACATGCTGGACTGCATGTTACCAAAGCTTTGTTCAGTTCTGAAAAGTGACCAGCGCTGCTCTCATAGCTTCTGCATCTATTGTGTGACAAGGAGTCCTTTTGAACTGTGACAAACTGTGTTAACTCGATGTCTTATCTGTCTATCTGATACTCTCTTCTTCTTCACCTCTCTCTTTTGGTGTCTCATCTGTCTGTTGCACAGACCTAATGATGTCAGTGCTCAGAACTTCTCTTTTCCCTGTGTACTTTCAAAATTACACAGTTTGTTTTAGGCATCTTCGTAATCAGGAAAATAAAAGATGTGAGAAATAAGGTGTCACTATCATACAGTTATACCAAAGGTGTTTCTAATATTCATTGTTGTAGTTTGTTGTATATATATTGCCACTAATACACTGGATACATGAATTTTATGTCAGGATTTCACAGTATTCTATGAGAGTTGAGAGTTCATGTGTTGACACAATGTTACGTTTTTTTAATGCCACCGACATACAAGAGTAACTCTTTGAGGCGCTGTTTTGCTGGCTGTAAAGCTGATTGACTCCATCATGAAAATATGTGAAGAAGTGAGCATGTGTTATGTGAAAATATTCATTGTTGTAGAGCTTCAACTTTCGGTGGCTGAAGTCTTGTTGTTGTACAGCTGCTGTGATTCTCTTGTTTGAAATTATTCAAAGGGGCCAAATATTTTAGACCTGAGTGATTAATCTGTATTGTCAGAGGAATACAGCGATGCCAATCGCTGCACAAACTGTATTCAAATCATAGCTATTGAGTTACATACCGTGGACAAGCTTATCTACATACATACACCACAAGACACTTGAAATCTACATGAACATTCCCCACAAATATATTTCAAGTAGTGGAAAATAAATGCAATGTGCCATTTTTCTGTGACTTCTCGGAATTTACTTGTCATTCTTTTAACCTGAAATAGTTGTGGCACCAAATGCATGTAGATATTCCTATCTTAAAAGTCAAATTGCTGGCAATAGGCAAATTAAATATGGACTAGAACAGGCATGACCGTTATTAACCTAGGAACGTACAACACAGTGAATATCTACAACTGACAATAAAACTAATTTCCATGGTGAAAAAGGGTCATTTTGATTTGTGGATGAAGCCTGTCTGCATAAATCAATGAAATACACATAAGTGGGAAGAGTGGTGAAACTAGAAATAGAAATAGAATTTCAGCTAAGTTCCCACAGAGAGAGTAACAGAATGTGCTTACTAGTTTGCAGCAGCGGCTCCTATCTTATGGCCTTGTGCAGGTATATGGCTGACAGGCAGTGAATATAGCAGCTCTCGCACTATCTATCATATCTTATTGTGTTCTAACAACACATTGTTAATCAATTCAATACCTGAATAAACCTGAGCTCCTGCAGAGAAAAGGTTTTGTGGGGAAAGTATTAAATATCACAAGATTTTATTGCTTTCCTTTCAGGCAGATTCATGAGGTTGCCAGGCTGTTTCCTGATGTGGCATTTAAGCCTCCACACAGTATTCACAGCCTTGTTCCATTGTCTGTCCTGCATGCAGAGCAAAGAATAGACGCTATGGAGCACAATGTGTTAACCAGAGTGTAATGCAGGCTTCATGTTTATGCAGTACAGACGCGCAGAGCTCATAAAACGCTGCAAATTACTGAGAGATAATTCTGTAGAGAGTCTTGCTTCAGTTTCTGGAGCCGTTTTTTTGTCCACTGACCACCCAACAAACAACATCTGTTGGATTAACATGAAAGAAAACATCAGTTCATCTTAAAATCATGAAATGAAAACGATATCATTCAATATCCTATATTTGTATTTGTTAGATATTTTATTATATTATGTATATTTAATTATTAAAATAGAACATCTTCATGTATTGTATAAGCAATGTTAAGTTATAAAGCTGATATAATAACTGTCATGCTTGTTCTAGTCCATATTTCATTTGACTTTTAAGATTGGAATATCTACATGCATTGGGTGTCACAACTATTTCAGGTTAAAAGAATGACAATAAATTCACAGAAAAAAGGCACAGTATATTTATTTTTCACTACTTGTAATATATTTGAAGGGAATTAATGCATATATAGGAGCATCAGATCATTTTAGAGGGCACAATAATGTTGACCTTTAATCTGGGGGATCTGTTGGTATCTATGGCGAGCAGAGCATTTCCACACATGCTACGTTAAGTAGCAGGCTACTTAAAGTGTTCTTGGTTAAATAAATACAGACATGTATCAGAGCAGTATGTTTCACATACGTGCAGACAAGAATGAAGACATAGAGAGGTCTACACAATTCATTTTGAAATGACCCTTCTTTGTATCAGTGGGGGCAGCTCCTCTGTCTGAATCACAAAAGAACACACTGTTAACAGCGCTCAACTGTACAAAGTATGTTGCATGCATCATTTCATGTTGTCCTGCACAGGACAACAATAGCAGCCATAAGTCGTATTAAAATGGGTTTTAAGAGAACACTGCTTAAATCATTTTATTTCTACAAATATTCATTCTGTACATCCTTACTCCACCACTGATGTTAGCATAAATAGGCTCACAGACTCATAACAGTCTCTCAAGTGACTGTTTCTTACCAAACGCTGCCATACAATGACGTTTTCCTCTCTTTTCATATGGAGATGATTAGTGCGTCTTAGGCATGGCACCAGTTCCCTCAATCCCTTTTTCAAATTGTTATCAATAACCAGACAGTGCTGAAAGAAGCAGCCATTGTGTCTTCCCATCCAATGATATTTGCATCCCTGCTCCAGTATCTCACAGAAGGGTGGGTACGTTGAGACGGAAACCGAGATGCGGGTGTCATTTTAGATGTCATCACGGCATTCGCTGCATACTGTTAAAATGTATGCAAAGGCCTGCAATCTGTTAGCTTTTACAGGGCCTCGGCACAATTAATGCAATGTTCTCAACCTGCAAATAGAGGAGAGCTGTCATCTCTTGCATACATGTCTGAGCACTGTTTAGCTGCTGAATGGGAGATAGGCCCTCTTTGATTGCTATGAAAGCTGAGCTCAGCCTTCCTCTTGAAAAGACAAATGCAGAGAAAAAGAGAGGATGTACCCCTGGAGAACAAAGAAAACTACAAAATCACTTGTTTTTCAGGGGCTCCTTTTGACGAGAACACCCAAGCCAGGTCCTTAAAATAGAAAGTTAACAGCTCATGTCACTCAGCTGCTGACAAGCAGAGGATAAGAGGCCTTGCTATAATCTCTGTGTGTTGTATCTGAATCTCTAAACAGGCTCCTGAACAGGGACAGCACAAACTACAGTGCCAGGGCATTTATGGAAGAAGGGGGTCCTAGAAGCGACTAAGTGGTTCCTATCTGCTTTGGAGAGCAGGCTCTCAGTGCACTCTGACTCATGCTGACACGTGCACTCCAGTGACAAAACCCAGAAATGTGGCTTCAGTTGTTCAAATGAATAAGGCACAGATTGGATGTAGCATGCGGTCCTAATCAACTGTTTAATATGTGCATCTTCACCTTTTTGTAGTGCTGAACTGTTTGGGCTTTGTGTTAAATAAATCTATTTCCTGTGGTGGTGTGGTCGAGTGTTTGGCTTGGTATTGTTTACAGACTGTAGAGAATCTGCACACTTGCAAACTTTTTGGAACAGGTGCAAAACCAGATGGTCTCACCTGTTTGAACAGGTGAAGCAGATAGTAAGATGCATACCTCTATGTTCTCTTAATACAGCTTATGCTGATGAATAATGACTAAACACTGACAATAAAACACTGAACATCATTGAACAAGAGCTCACTTTTGGTGGTTTGGTATCTTGGTGACTTGCTTTGTGGCCTTTCGGGAGGAGAAGCTCAGTAGAAGGTGTAGTGATAGCAATCCAACAGCGTACTGCAATCTCTGTGCCAGAAATGACCGTGCTTAATCGGAGCAGGTCGACTGTTGAGCACACTTGTGTTCAAATATATTTATATATATACTGTATATATTGGTCATTATATTTCATTTTATTTACTGAACGCACTTCTATTTAAACCTGTCTGAATTATACAAAGCCCTTTAATCAAGTTTTGTTCATCTTTCTGCTGATGGCAGAATAAGTAATAAACGAGCGACTCTTTACAGCCATCTGAAGGCAGCAGGTATCAGTTCCATCTGCAATCTCTAACTGGATTGATGTTTGGCACAGTTATTCACGGCAGGTCCACATGTTCAATTTTGTGCAACCAGAACCAAAATGATCAAACTTGACATTTCCATTAATTACTGTACAGTTTCTGCAGAAAATCCAAATCAACAATCATGTTAGAAATTGCACTGAACAGTTCACTTGGGGCAACAGGGGAGTTTTCACGCGCAGCTCCACAATTTTAATTACAGTACGAGTAAATGTGTGGCTGTGATGATCGCCCTGATGTGATCAGAAACAAGAGCTGTTCATGTCGCATTATGAAGATTAAACAGGGCAAATGTTTTGTTCCCAGATTGTTAGCAACCATTTTTGCATGGTTTTCCATACGAAGGTAACTCCAACTGGACAGCCTTTGTCACTTTGCATATATGGCATTATGGTGATATTTAAGGGCATAATGGATATTGTATGGATCATTGTGATTATCCATGAGATATTATTTTTCCTCTGTGCCATACAGCTCCATTGTTTTCCAAAAACAAATCATTGAGCCACACCGGTGGGCACTGGGTTCCTTTATTACCACGAACACACACATATTGTAGTTTATTTTGACTCAAGGCCCCACACACAAGAATAGACGGTTCTGGTGAGTAACCCTAAATGCAAACATTACTTTTGTTTGTTACAGGCAAACTCCAGAGACCACCTTTATCTACCTTCATTCTATGTCACATATGGCTCACTCAAAACTGAAACCTGAACTGCAACAAAACACCACAAGTGAAAAAGCTGTTGTTGGCAGCAAGTGTAACGGCCATGTGCAGCTGTGACGCTGCCATCTCTTAGGGTACATCTTGTAGCTGCAGTGTGACATATATTCGTATAGATTTTTAGAATCCTAAAACAACATGACACACAAACAAAATATATAGCTAGTGTCTCATGCATACAGTATAAAGATAAGACAGTGTTATAGGAACATGCCTCCCACACTGTTGATGATAGCGTAACATTTGACTCTGACAGATGTTGAAACTGCTGCAGGGATTTGCTTCCATTCAGAAACAAAGGCATAAGCCAACACTGATGTTGTATGATACGTTCCGGCTCACACTTGGTGTTTAGGTTTAGCCCACGTGGATGGTGTTGGTGCTCAAGGCTCTGTGCAGGCGAGTCAAGCTCAACCATGAAAAGCATTTCTTTATGGATTTGGAAATAGACAAAAATATAAATTGTACGGTGTAGCATTAAGATTCCCCTTCGGAACTAAGGGCCCACCATACCAAATCAAAAAAGCACTACAGGGATTGTGTACTATATTATGCCAATGACCATTTTAGTTTTTAGTTTAGTTTTATTTATTTTGCACAGTTAAAATTACATAGAAATGACAAAGATAACAAATAATGTAAAAGTACAGGGAGAGGCAGAAAACCCATGACCATGGTACCATGACCAAGACGAGACAAAACGCGTGTCACTGAACAATAACTGGGACTTACTATCTTCCTAATCCATTCTCCTTGTTATTTGGTGGCTGCACATTGTCCTTCCTGCGGGCCCAAATCATCTTCCTTTGAACACCAGCAGCACACCACCAACAGTGCTATGACTGTGGTTATGGCTGCAACCAAAGTGAAACAGTGATCCGAAAAGTACACAATGGCAACCGTAGGCTTGGCTAGAGAAAATGTTTCAACCTGCAGATACATAAACAGCTGGAATAGCTTACATAAAGGCACAATGCTATGAATTATTAGCATCGCACAAAAACAGGACATTTCTCAGGGGTTTAGCCAAACTTAAATTCAGTAGCCCGGCTGGTAAAATTGGATAACCTCTCCCTTAATGCAAGTTGATTTGCTAAAACATACACAATATAACGTGCTACATTTGATAGTTAGTAGTTTGTATGGAAAATTGGTTTTGGGATTGAATAAAATATGCCAGAAATAATAATACTGTGAAACTATTCTAAACACTGAATACAACACAGTCTAGTACAGCACTAACACCACTACCAGCTAAAAATTACAGAATTGCTGCTGTTGATGTGTGTTCAGTTTCAACATAATGCTGGAGAATCGCATTTTATATCAACACTTTCAAAATTATTCATCCTTTGGTACATGACTATTAAAAGTAGCATATTTCACATTAAACAACACATTGTTACTACCCTGACCTGACACGCAGCAAACATTAATAAGCATATTTGCGGTTCCATTATTGGAATGGATATTTTCTGATGTCTACTGTAATGGCAATCTCACAGAATCATCTAAAAACTACAATTACACATTTACATAACCACTAAATCAAATCCAAAACATCATTGACCCAGTTGTTTACACGGCAGCATCACAGTTCACATTCACTGTCATGATCAACGATGTACAAGTGCATGAACAGGCCGATGTGAATGAACTGAATGGGCGCTAGTGATGCTCTGTGAATAATAATCCTTGAGCTCGGATAATGACATTGTTAACATTGTTTTTTTTTTTTAAGTAAACTACTTGAAACAGATGATTCAAAACCCCAGCACATCTTCATTTAAAAACAATCAGATCCTAATTACCAGGACATCTGTCAACTTTGTGCTTGCTTCCACAGCCAACAACAGCTCTGAGCTATCAGAGAGAATTCACAACGCACTTTGCTTTAGCTGCTCACTTCTGTTGTATCTAATGCAGTTAGCATGTATATGTGGGTATATCAAATCAAATCCAATCAGATTTTATTTGTATAATCCAAATTCACAAAACACATTTTGCCTCTGAGGGCTTTACAATCTGTACAGGGAGTGACACCCTCTGTCCTCAGACCCTCGGTTCGAGTGAGGAAAAATGTATATGTTGAAGACACACTTAGGCAAGGGCTAGTCATTGTGTAGTGGTGGCAGCTGCTTGTAGTTCTGCTTCACCAAGATTAATGCGCCTGATGTCTTGACTGTAGTGACTGTCAGTGACCCCCCATGGCTTGTTCACTCCATTTTCTACTGACTCCCCACTCATTTCAGGACAGCAGAAACTCGACACATCTATTGTTGCAGACTGGGCCTACCCTGCAGTCAGAGCAGTGCTGATCTGTATGGTACCACCTGCAGCACTGCAGGCAAAGGGTATTTCACCAGGGTTTACAATGTTTAGGGAAGGGGAACGAACGGCAACATGTTATTCAGGCAGACATAGTGGAGATACAAACCAGCAAGGAGCATAGATTTAATGGGTTCCCTGCATCACCATTATCTGGTCCAACGTCTCTTGATTTCTGTCTTAGTCCATGCTGTCTACAACACCCTAGCAAGTCCACCAAACCTTCACATCCGGAGTGAAAGTGAAACTAATCAACCATGACTGCACTCCTTTGCTTAATGATGCGTCATCTGCAGGGTGTATCTTTCCAATTTCTGTAGATATTTATGGTTGATCATCATCATCATCTTAACACCAGAAATAGCATAAGCCATACATTAAAATGTGTATACAAGATATATCAAAATCTAAACAAAGGGAACTTGCAGAACACATTTATTACATTCAGAAAATGAAAATGAACCTTAATTTCATAATCTAACCCAATGGTTTCTTTAAAGACCTGCTGAACTAAGCATTTTAGACGGATATAACAGTAAGTTATAAGAGTTTTATTTATTTATTTTTTAGCTTTTCAGTTTTAAACTTTGAGAAAACTGTTCTCACCAAAGTATTTGCTTAGATTGTAACAAAAATGTGAAAAGTTGGTTGGACAGGTTGACAAACTTGAGTAGTCAGACAATCAGACAGACTTCATACTTGACAGTCCCACTTCCTGCTTCAGGTTTGACCTACTGTACTTTAGTTGTGCAATGGGGGATTATTACCAACAATTAAAGTGTGTCCATTTTAAGCTTCATGACCAAATAAAATGCTTTTGATAATCTGGATAAACTGTTGACTTGTTTACATCCTGTCTGATCATCTGATGTCTCGTGTTTCTTGCTCCATGTTCCAGGATTATTCATTTGGTGAGTACATTGTTATTGCAGCTGACAGAACTGATAGTCAGAGCCACAAATATCAAACTCACATTTAATAAATCCATTTTTTTTTTCTTTAAAGCATTAGTTTGTTTTGAGTGTCACATCCATCCTGGCATGTGTTGCAGGTTGTACCTCATATAAATCGGATGTTGCAGCTAATTGTTTAGATGATGCAGTCACCTGACCACAGTCCTTAATTAAGCATTTTAGACTGATGTAACGGTGAGGATTTTAATATTTAGACGTATATATGGTTTATTACAACTTGAGTTTCATTTTTTTTTCATAGAGTAGCCAGAATGATACATAGAAAACAACAGAAGAAGAAGTCATTGTTTAAACTATCCCTGTTTACCTCCATATACGCAAAATACCTGAATAAAATATGAATTGCCACTGGCATTTTCACATGTTGTAATTCATTAACATGGTCATATTTTCTTACAATAATCAGATTGTAATTCTGGACGGATAAACGGTGAAGGAAAACAATGACATTGGATGATAACACCAAATGTCAGACGTAATAAGTCTCAGTGTGGCTCTGCAATATGTGGGCTGTCGTTTTTGACTGGTCTCCAGGCAACAGACTATTATTTTAGTCTGTGGATAGATACTTCAATCTGACGTTGCAGCCAAATAGCTTTGATTTACTGCATAAAATAACTCTGCAAACATGTTCACATTGTTAAAGCATGTATGGCTGGCATATTACTAACTTGGATATTACTACGTATGTTTTCCTTCTCGTAGAAATGCCTCTCAGCTGTTGCACATGTGGCACGGCCAATGTGTGCTCGTAATAGTGAAACAAATGATGCATAACTGGTTAGGTGGCTTAAAATAAGAAGGCTGAATCCCAGGAGCATTCCCTGCACAGTTATTTGATTTGTTCTTGCAGCCGCAGCCTAGTCCTGCCTAAGTGCTGTACAGAGGCATATGGCCAGGCTTGTGCGGGCCTAATTACAGGCATTATCTCATTCACTATTGTAAGGGACTGTTGTGCCATCTTCCATTTATTTAATTAGGCTTTTCACATATTAGAAAGGCCCAGTTTGGGATGAAAATGTAACATATGGGTTGAGAGAACACAGACTTTGGGGGTGTTGTAGTGTATTAAAAATATATTCTGCCTTTTTTCTGATGTGGAGCAATTTGTCAAGCAATTATCCATACTAATTAAATTTTTGTAGCACTAATCAAACGAATATGCTAAAACATTCTTTACATTGCCAGTCTACTGTCTGTTCCCATTTAACTTGATGGCTTAAAAGAGCCTCCTACTCCTGGCTTCCACTCCACTTGATCACCTCATTTGCATTTTATATTGGTAAATCAAATTAAGCACCCGTAGCTTTTAACATGATTGACTGCGGCCAGGGCTGCTCAGATGGGACTTTTTCAGCAAAGAAAATTAGACCAATTTTAATGTGCAGAGCAGAGAGCCTGGCTCCCCTCACATTCAGCAAATCGCATTCACTCAGCTAATTAAAATGATTTTTTCCCCTTTTTGTCTGTGTTTGCCAAGGGGCTTTGATAGATTTGCCCACCTGCTGTTTTACTGTACATCTCGTTTTCCTGCTTTTTCCCCAGTGGAGACCTTTTGCACGCTGTGGTTCTACTATTCCCAGGCTGCCATGCATGATTACTGTTGTACTATACTATAGCTATCAACTTAGCCAATAACCAATCGATAAGCTTCAGTTTTCCCTGTTTAGCTCCTGATAATACATTTTTCTAAATGGTATTGACATATGACTATGTCTGGAGGCTTATTGCAGACATTTGAAAATAAACTGTGTGTCACTTGATTATGGTGTTGCACAAGCAGTTATGAGACTTATATTTGATTCAGCTACAGTACATAGATATTTAGTGGTCAAACAAGGCTAAACAGCAGAATCAATCAGTAATCAGGCCTTTAACAAGCATGTGATGTAGGGTTGAGCCAAAAGTGACCTGGTATGTCTGATGTATTAATCAGTGTCTTGATTTTTACTGCAGGCAGCAATGCTGTGCTTACACTCCTCTCACGACTGCTATTGGTGCATTCTGGGATATTTAGACGTTTAAACTAACAAATAATGAATGAACAGAATTAGGGCTGGATATGAGTATCAGTGCCTAATTGTGGTGAATTTTCACATTTTCATTTTATCAAATGGCTGCACGTTTCAGTGTTTGAATGAGAGGCTTTGCCTGAGTTAAAAAGGGGGAGTGTCTGTTAAACAAGATTATAATCTGACCAAGGTACAAGCATTTCTTTATTTATTTTAAATCATCTGGCAGTGTGGGGAGAAGGGGCTTGTAGCATTTAGACATTCAGATATGTAATTTACAGAAAAGATGCCACAAATTATTTTAATTTTTTATTTAATCATTTATAAAATACTAAAATATAAATGTGTTTTGTTTTGTTTGATTTTTTTAGTTTCACTATAAATTGCGCTCCCACACCAACTCAAGAAACATTACATTACGTAGTACAAAAGTCAACCTCCTTAGAATCTCCTATCCTAAAAAACTAAACTGGTATTTTTAATTGCAGCCTCACTGAATTGAATCAATGTGAAAACGTGTATTTAACATTGAACAGTGGAACATTTTCCTTACAGAGGTTAATTCAACTTCTGTATAACAATGAGGCTCCTTTTAAATTTTTGATACAGCTGATTGAAAACGTACCTCTAAATTTTTGATGGTTAAATTAAAATCCATTATATCTGCCCTTGGGAGGAAAAACCGGTATGTGCTATCATACATTCATTTTGAAAGAGAAATAAAAGTTATGTGAGCTGGTGAAAAGAGCAAAGGAAGAGAGAAAAGGCTGTTCTTTAGGGAGTATTCCCACTGGGAATAATAGGTGCAGTACAGTGCCGGCACCAGGCGCTTCCCCGGAACGCAACAGTCAGCTTAATTGCAGCTTTTAGGATCATTACTGCTCCCATGTGAATGTCAAAATGGACAAGGCTAGTGGGCCTTTGACAAACAGGCAACCACCCACCGCCCTGCAGTTGCCGTCACAAGGGGGCAGGCCCATAACCGAGAGAAAAATGCAAGCCTTGTTTGTTGTCATCTTTCCTTCAAACCAGAGGGAAAAAGAAACATGCTGCATGGAAGATTTCAGGAAAAAAGCACTTTTCTTGCTTTCTGACATATATACTGTATATGTGCATGGTGCAGCTCTCCTCTCTCTTTTACACCTCTGACCTTTGCAGACTCCAGTTGTCATGGCTGCGAATGGCTCATTACAGATCCGCTAGTTGAGGAGCCCATTCATCATTCAAGAGGAGAAGCTTGCATCCAACTCAAGAGCTGGAGGGAAGTGGCTCTCCAAGAGCCTTGGCCTCATCCCTACAATCATCCAATGAGGTCCTCCATTGAGCGCCATTCCTCATAGTGTGGAATATAATGTAAAGTACTTCTTTTCTAAAAGCTCTGTCAAAAGTCTTTACTTGTCATAATTCTGTCATTGATGCCACACTTCAGTTTTTCTGACCATGTAGGATCTTCTTCAATAGTTGTTCAGATTTTCGGCAAATGCACACAGGGTCTACAAATGTAGAACCACATTTCTGATGGAGCATTATATTATTTGAATAAAATATAGGTGCATCTTTGTTCAGTTCAGTATTTTCACCCAGCGAGGCACTGAGGCTTTGTGCTGAGAAGAGAGACATTCATTTCAGCTCTTCACTAATACATTATTGTAATTATAATTGTGAGAAACATGTGTAAAATGTTGCACTGACATATTTACATTTTATGAAATAGATGCGTGTATGCGTGTATGCGTATGCGTGTGTGTGAGTGTGTGAGTGAGCTCTAAAGAATAGAAAGACTGTTCAGTGATATTTTTTATCAACAACAAATCTGCTAACTAGCATTGCATGTATCACAGCCTGATATGTGAACCCTCTGTGCTATAGAGCTCCACTGTTGTCTATTAATAACACACATATAAACAGTGGTGGAGCGTGCAGTACAATTTTGAGGCATGTGTACTTTCCTTGAGTATTTCCACTCTGTTACTTCTAATCCACTGCAATGCAGAGTGCAGTATAACAATTATATACTTTTTACTCAACTACGTTTATTTGGTCAGTTTAGTTACATGTTACTTTGCAGACTGGTAATACACAATATAATCAGTAAATAAATAATATGATGAAGACTTTATTGATCAGAAGCTACTCTGCAGCGTCTATACAATAAAAATAAGCCCCAACTTTACCAGCTAAAAAGTTAAAGTACATATAATTATAATGCAATAATTTAATATACATTAAAAAGTATGTTTTGATGCTGATACTTTTGTACTTTCACTTCAATAAAATTTTGAGTGCAGGACTTTTGACTGTTTCTGATCTGTGGATTAAACCACTGCTGAAAGTAGTCCCCCACAGATTCTCACTCACTCCTGTTTGAGTAATGTTTGTTCAAAACTACAGTGAGGATCTGTTTTAGTGTTTTTACAAATGACACTGTAAGCTAATCAAACAGTATCCTCGTGATGTTAACTCTCACTGCTGTTTGTAAGTGTTTTTTTTAAGTCTTTGTGAACAATAGCTAAGTTGTGGGGAAAAAAACTATTGCCTGAAATGAACCACCGTCCCGTGTCGCTTAAAATGACGGGGGCCAGAATCAATTTCCTGGTGTGATATGCATACCAGGTAAGAGCCTTTTCAATGATATTCCAGTCAAGCTTGTTTTGGTTTCCAATGTTGTGCCAATTTCAGTGGTGACCCTGAGCACGCAAATCCAGCCTATCAAAACAAGGAAGGTCAAAACTCTCAGGTGTTGTGCCCGTCTGAGTGCTTTAAAGCCAAGTGCATTATCGTTTTCACCCAGAGAGAGGCTGTGATAGTAGCAGAGGATGAAGGTTAGTAGACAGCACATCACTTGAAGTGCTTTAAAGCCATACCTGATTTGTTTTGTAGCACTGCCACTCTGCCTTGTTTTGCACATTCATATGAGGAGAGTGGTGTGCTGATGCTCCTTCTGCTGAATCAGATGGTGGAGATTTAGCCTCCACCAAGCAAAAAGTCACATTATTATTGTGCCACCAGCACCGACAACACAGCTCGAGCAGCCTGTTGCTGCCTCAGATGCAGAGGGAGAGCTGCTGTTAGCC
Source organism: Miichthys miiuy (assembly GCA_036365135.1). NCBI lineage: Eukaryota > Metazoa > Chordata > Actinopteri > Sciaenidae > Miichthys > Miichthys miiuy. The sequence continues at coordinate 4,940,012 of CM071605.1, forward strand.
ACACTGACGCTCCGCACTCTGCAGGCCGACTGCGGAGGGAGATAAATAATGTCGTCTGATTGTCAAAATGATGCTGATTGCTGAGAACAGCACATTCACCTGTTCTGTGGAGTTATTTTTAAAATTGAGTTAGCTAATAGGAGCACAAGATGAAGACTGATTTAAGACCTGTAAAAAAAAAATAGAATTGAAAGAATTAATTTTATTTGCCTAATTTTTACCCAATGCAATGATTCCATGATCATGATCCTCCTCCTTAAACGCATTCGGTAGTCAGCTACCGAATCTTTGTCGGTAGCTGACTCAAATTCCTGTTCAAATTTGCTTCATTGGCATGACCATGATATGAATCAACATAAATACATTTCAATGTATGAAAAAAGAAAGATAACATGAGTTTGCACATTACTAGACTACATTTAACATACATTACACAACTTACACTACTAACATGAATGGAAAAATAGTATCCTATATAACAGTAATAACAGAAAGACAAGTCAGAAAAAATGATTATAGCCTGTATGTGATGAGGTTTAACAATGTATTGTAGTGATAGTTTTTGTCGGGGCTCGGTAGTTTTATACGTTGTTCTCCGGCTGTGATGAGTCTAATATGATCTTTTTACATGAAGTAAATCTGTTTTTGGATGGAGTTACTCTCTCTGGTACACACTGTGTCCCAGTTCCATGCAACATGCTGATTGAATGCAGTATGCACTTCTACTTACTGTGACAGTCAACTGTTTTTGTCTTTAGTATACGGCATATTTGACTGACACATGAAATACGTCAGCTGCTGCTGCTCCCGCATTTCTTTTGTGCATTGCGGTGTGTGTGACGATAGCCTGTTCAAACAGCAAGTGTTAGTATGCATACTGACTTTTTTGGAGTGCACTTTTTTTTTTTTTTCATATTTCCAGTGTGGGCACACCACTGACTCAAAATCTGCTTCGAAGTAGAGTGTGGTATCCTGTAGGAGTGACACAGCTACAGTCTGCTGTCGGGTTCATTAGTATCAACGGTCAGTCTAGATTTAGTTCACGGCTTTCCCTCATGAAGTCCAGATAGTTTGCCACTCTCTCTCTAGTTTTATTGAGTGTTTATAGCACGTCTCTGCCTCCCAGCATTTAGAAACACATCGGTTGGTATGGTTACAGGATATATATTAGGGATGCGATCTGCAATATCAACCGATGCAGTCTATCTGAATGTGTTCAGCTATTCTTATTTAAGAAGTGAATGAAGAGAACACAGCTATAGTCAGAGAAAGAGATGAGCCATGGCCAACAGTGAGACTGCTCTGCTCTGTGTCAGGTGATCCCGGACACTTTGGACAAAACGGGCATCAGGGGTTATTCTCAGACTTGCAGTGCTGTAGAAAATGAGTCCAACATGTTAGAAGGACATGATAGTAGATCCTGATGCTGCTCAGGTGAGCCTCAAAGAAATTTGAACAGGTGATACACACCTGCTGACCTTCTTGCCACAAGCCCCCCTAACCAGTCCTGCAGTGCCTGTGTTGAGCAAATGTTAAACTGGGGCGCCTCCAAAAGTCTCCGCTGTAAAAGGAAGTGGGTCATTAAATATGCATTGGCATTGTATATTAATTTTGTCCTGTGTAAATAGGCGGTAAGATTAGAAGACAGCCAGTGGCTGCTGTTAAAGAAAATCATTAATTGATTAATGTTGATGATTGTCTGTCAGTGTAGCTTCTGCCATGTAACACTGACTGCCCTTAATCATATCTGGATCTGAAATAAGATCACACTGAGGATTTCAGAGGATAGTGTGTGAAGTTAGGAGGCAACGGTGTGTGTGTCTGTGTTTGTGTGTGAGTGTGAGAGAGAGAGAGAGAGTCTGCGACACACATTCAAATACAAACTCACACATTCAGTGGATCCCACGCTGTCCATAACTGCACGGCTACATGGAATAATGGAAATGCCTACTGAGTCAGAAAGCATTAATGCATGGCAGTCCCGGCCCACTGGCTCCCTAAGATAATGATTAAGGTGTACCTCTGTTTAATTTTTAATATGAGCTATCTGCTCTGGACATCAGCCAACCAGGTTAAAATAGAATTAGATGTTTCCATAGCTTTTCATAACCTGTATATTTGACTGTGTTTTTCTTCTCTGTGAGAACAGATGCACCTACTGTGTGTGTTTATGTAAGCCTATGTGTGACCGGTGTTCTCACTCATTAGTCTGGTCTTCTGTTAATGTCGTGCTCTGCAGGGTCATACAGCAGAAATATATAAATGCAGAAAAATACCAATTAAATTAATTAAATAAAACAACCACTCTCCTTTTTCAGTTCTCCCAGTAATCTTTTCCACACTCAGTCGGCAACTCTGTAATGTAACAAAACAAAATAATAAATAAATAAATAATAGTTACATTGGCTTTATTTTTCTAAAGGCTCAGTAATTTCTGTGAAGTGAACCAGTGAAGTGTAAAATGCAAAAGTGCCAAAAACTGCAGTTCCTCAAACAGCCACTCGAGGCTGGCTCCAGAAGTGAGTCAGTCTCCATAAGTCCCCATGTAAAAATGTCCAGCTTCACAGCAGAAATAAACATGTTTACAGCCTGGTACAAAAAAAGAACAAAAAAACTACGTCCATGTTTTATACAGTCTTTGGTCATTTCCAAAACCAGCTGGTCACTGTCGGTCTTAACAAATGCTTCTCAAACAGGAGGAAATGTTGTTGGCGCTCCCTTGATTACTTCTTAGTGTATCAGTAACTTTGTATGCTCCACAAAAGGATACAGAGTCTCACCAGTTTTAAGTATGTTAGAGGAGCTTTTACAAATGCCTGTTTATGTATGCGCATGGTTTTTGAATACATACAACAGTTTCTGGAGGACAATGGAGGTCTATTGCACAGAGAAACATGTCAGGCTGTGGGTACACATACAATATTAAATACTCGTATTTTCACCCTTATCTTATGTGTATTTTTCATAGTGTGACATGCCCAAACACTCTATGATACCTGTCAATACTCATTATTCTATATGCCAAATCCAAAAAGTAGTGTCGTTACAGCCCAGTCATATGTTTTTTGGGGCCACTGGTGTCTCAGCAGGCAGCATTGGATTTGTGTTGCCTTGGTTTCTGAGATGCTATCTATGTGATGACTGCCGACTCTCTAATACCCTGCAGATGCGTTCAGATGAAAAGCTTCTGGTTACTGCTGGTAAATATGACTGAATTGCTATATTATTAGCAGCCTAAGCACGTAGACCTCCGGATAAAACTTTAATAAAAACATTAGAGTGAAGGGAATGCTGCGTTCTGAACATATGGATCTGAGTTAGTCTAATGCCGACAGTTCTAATCAGAAAACATAGAATGTCAATAAAGCTGCAGTTTCCCTCCTGGGTTTAATTTCTCTGCTGTAAAAAATGTTTCATGTGAGGCATCAATGCTCTTTGAGAGTTTATAGAAGTAACGTGTAGTATAGTACTTAACAAAGAAAAAAAACGGAACAAAAAACAGTATCAAACTCTTTTTTTTAAGTGTGATGAATTAAGTTCATTTAGACGACTGCCCCTCAGCCACATAGGAAACCAATCATGACGCTGGATGTAATTCTAAAGCAGGATTGTATACAGTTGTAACTAAATCTGACAGTGCTTACCTAATTTGTTGCCGATAATTGTTTGGATGTCAGGTGAGGGCAGGCGCTCATTGTTCAGCTGTTCATGTGCTCATAATGCACTCCACTCTTTTGTGGCATTTGGAAGTACAGTCGCTGGGTTGACAGCGACTGTGTGAGTCAGTCTGTCTGAGTTGGCATGACATTTGGCACCTGCATTCAATTTGGCCTCTAATTCACTTATCCACACACACACGCGCACACACACACATAGATGGTAGAAAGCTGCCATGCAAATAATTTCAGTCATCCTGACATATCTTCCCAGTGGCTAAGCTAAAATTGCTATTTTCAGGTGTATGTGAATATATAAATAAAGGACATTTTTGGAAATATGCTCATTTGCTTCTTTGTGAGGGTGACATGAGAACATGAAGGAGCAAACTGTCACCAACTACAAAGTGTATTTTGCAAAATGTTAGCAATCAACAAAATACTCCACTCATAAATGCGTGTGCTTTTGTCAGATCGAGATTCGAGTTGAGTTATTTTACAAACCTTTATTCCAACACGGTGCTTTATTATCAGCAGAGTTCTGTAAAGATTACAAAATGAACACAAGACGTGTAGTTATCACCAACATTGTTGTCATTATTTTGTGTCTTATCGTTAAAACATTGAATGCCAAAAATGAAAAAGAATACTAATCAGCATAATCAGTACAGACAATTAGTCACATTTTATTTTTAGCTTCTTTTTCAGCCACTGATATGAAAACCCGGGCATGTTAGTGCTGTGAAAGATGGACACGAGCTCTTTGGCTTCACTGACTGTGCACTAAAAACTCAAGTATTGGGCTTTCAGCAGAAGCTCTTGTCCCTTGGGAGCATCCAAGCTGGACTCCTGGGAGTCTTCCTCCATGTTCACTCTTTCGTAATTGTTACTTTACACTGCAGGATGAAGGACCTATAGGGTTGATCCAGATCCTATATTTTCTATAATGTGTTAGTATTTTTAAATAGGATAATATCTGTGAGTGTCAGTGTTGATCAGGAAGCTTATCACACCAAATGAAGCTTTGTGAAGATTAGTTCAGGGTTGAGTTTGAAACCGCCGTAAAATAATCGAATATAGTGTTTCATTTTCTGATTCACTGGTTTTCTTGCTACCACCACTCCTTCTTCCACTTTCCCAATCCACTCTAGCTCACTCGCTCACCACTGCTCTCTGATCCTCTGCAGTGTGACGTGGGGTTGGTTGCTATTATGTTATCTTTTTTCTTTTTACTTGTTTTTTTAATATTCAGCGATAATTGACTATGCAGTTCAAATGTAGCAGTAGTTTCGAGTCATAGTGAGTCAGCAAAACTTTCCTCAAAAAAAAAAAAGTAAAACTAAGAAAATGAATCATCGAGTGCTGTTGTCTCTGCGCCCAGGGGCTGTCTTATAATCCTTCACTGTCTTTTGGCAGTTTGACTTCACAGTTGCCATGTGAACAGGGCGGACTTTCTATATTTCCAGATTTTTAGCCCCAGTACTGCTGAGCAGTCAGTTTGTTGTTTGTGTCAGCCAAATCTTTCAACCGTTGATGTGAATTGAGTCTAGCGAGACGTCACATAATTAGTCAACTTGCATGTGACGTACACACAACACAACATTTGCAAAAGGTGGTCTGATGGAGCGGTCATCCTCCGTTCACTGCTGCTCACATGCTCACATAAAGTTAAAGTGAAATGGTGCAGGGAGTAGTACATATTTTATTATATTTTCTTTCAATAATTATGTAAGATACGAGTTGGCTGATTACACAGTTGCACCTTGTGCTTCCCAGTCTGAACATTAATCAAATGATTTTATTGGCATATCGAGGTAAAAATAACTGATTCAAGAAGTGTCACTTGCATTCAGCACCTTGCTGGACGCTGCCTCAGACTCTCCACTACTAACCTGGTGGGCAATTGGGAGTCAGGCGCCAGATTTCTGGGAGGGTTAGTTCCCTTGCTCTTTTCCCATCTCAATTCAATGTGGTCTCATCCAAAGGCCCGCAATTGTTTCCTTCAGCCTGCCCAAGGTACAGTGCTGCTTTTGTTCCATCTCTCCATCGGCTCTGAATACAGTCCCAGAGCCAGACAAACCTGTAGGGTATGTTATCAGGACTCTTTGTCCTGGTTCTTAGCTTCCCCTGCCCAGATCCCCATCCATACAACAGAGGAGAGGCACCACTGTAGGCAAAGAGTCTGTCTCTGCATTTCCCTTAGTCACTTTGTAGAGGATCAACAAACTCTAGCTAACATGACAACTTGTCACAATTTAAATGTGAAGATGAGCCTGATTTGACAGGAAACGCATACTGTGTGAATTTTATCATTTAACATTGTTCCACAAATTCTGATCAGATCCTAAACCTCCCCTCAGTGCACCGTAATGATCTTTTCCACATTTAGCCAATTATCAGTTCAAATGATTAATACTGAAGCAGTTCTTACTCTATGGTCTATATTGTTGACTTCATTTAACTCCAGTCTCAGCAAGGTGTGAATGGAGAACAATGGCTGCCTCAAAGGAAGGACTTGTCACTCAATGTCTTCCTCATTTTCTGGAGAAAGCCGACGTCATGGTACAGATAACAATGTAACATTTGAGTTACATTTGACATGTCTCATGTCTGTCATATATATTTTACTGACAAAACCTCATACTTGCTCCCACTGTGATGAGGAGGACTCTCTGTTCTTAATCAGTGCTGCCTATCGGGAAAATGGAAGCAAGTCATTCCTCAACACTTCTAAGAACAAAGTTGCTGTTTGCCATTTGAAATTCACGTTAGCCACTGTAGCCATAGCAATATATAAATACTTTACTTATTACTATAGTTATATACTATATGTTATTGATATTTCTAAACTGTCACGGTGTTTTACCAATGTATTTTCTGCTTGTTGGTTGCAGTGGTGTAGATATGATCAGCCGACAGCGCACTGGCCTGATGTTGCTTTACGCTACGACAAATACTGAGCTAAGATCAACACTTAGATGGTCTAGTCTTTCTGGTAACACACAAATATTTTAAATAGTACTTTTTCACTTCTGCCTGTAGATTATCTACACAGTATATATGACAGTTGATGGACATAACCAAGATGTTTTTTTGTTTAGAAACCGAACCAAACCTGAACCACATCAGTGTAATATCAGAAAACAGTTGTTCAATCTCAACTAACAAGCTGCTGAAATATTATAAATACTCTCTATAAACTATCTGTAGGCAGACTATCCAAATAAAGTATTACCTTTTTTTACTGGAGCACTCTGAGGCGGCTTCCCCGCTGTGCCAACACAGTAGTCTCATTGAAATAAATGAGGTGGCTCGGTGTTTTTTTTTTAGGTAAAGCTATTGTCACTCTGAATATGGCTCATAGGTTAATAATTTCAGTTGCTTTATGTGTGAAGACAAAAAAAAAAACAAGAAGATGGAGTATTATTTAGTGGGCGGAGTCTTACTCTGAGTGAAAGTGAATACAAGCTGGTGAATTGTAGTGCAGAGCGCAATGGACAGTTAGGAGCATTGCGTTCAATCTGTAGGGGGCCTGGTGGAGCACTTTGGGGGGTTTTTAATGGTCAGTTGTGTGTTCAGACCTTTAGTGCGACCTGTGTTTGCTTTTGTCTGACAAGTGACCTCTAGTGGCAATGATAATTATGAGTCGTGACTGTGGAAGTAGCTCAAAGTTGATATATCCCCAAATTTTCATTGGGAGGTTGTGGTGTATAAACTGAAACTTTAACTACAGGCGTCCTTTAAATGGCGATGTGGCGAGTTAGTAAACTGAAAGACAGAACATACAGCGTGGAAGTTGTTGTGGATGATGATGCTTTTGGAAATTATTGCTGCATTTAGAGTAAAAATGTGTCCTTGGGTTGCATGTAGATGTTTTTACTGCCTGGAAAGTGAAGAGTGAAAGTGTACCCGACAAGAAAAGCATGCGTTAAAAGGGTTCTGTGTGGGCTCACATGGTGCACTGTGCAGTGGGCCGTTGACCCGCTCTGAGCAGCAGGCAGAAGGTGCAAAATACAGTGAATCTTGACACCAAAATTACAGTGCCTTGCTGAATCGCTAGTGACACTCCCCCCCCAGTGCACCTCTCTGGATGGCGAGACATGAAAATGCCAGACAGACAGGCACAGTGTGTGGCATTTCCTTCAGTGTAGCGAAAAGGCCAGAGGCAATACACTCGCACGAAGCCCTGCATCCACGCTCGCTCTCAACTTGTTCTAAGATTTCCTGTCTATTCCAGCATGCCTCCCAAATAGCATCAAATTTATTTTGTGCTATCTCACTTTGTCCTTCAGGGAATTCATTAAAGATGTTGTCCAACGATAATGATTCATTGTATAGCTGTCCCAATCTTCAAATCAGCAAGAAACAATTAGAGATCTTTCAGAGATGCTCAACAGCAGTGACTGAATCTGGCAAGTAGTCCATGGTACTGAGTAATGTCACTTCTCATTTTGCGATCATGAGTTTCCATCTGCTTATGGTGTCAGAACACTTCCTGGTAAATACGCACAAGTCCCTGAGTACAAACTTCACCAGGTCACGGTGGCAAAAATGACCTTGTTGACAACAAAACACTGACTCAGAAGAAGAAACTCCATCAACTAATGAGAGATGTTCATTGAACTGAGCTGCTGGCGTGACTTCCCTCATTGCAAACTTCAGTCATCAGCTGCAGTGCAAATCACACCAAGGCTACAGGTGGCACAATTGGTGGTACCTGAGTCCCTCTTCATGGACACACAACGTTTCAACAGAACATTTCACTGATGGAAACAAACCTTACAAACATCATGGTTGTCTCACCAGAATCACTCTTAATATACTATTAATGACACATGTTCATTTGGTTTTGTTACACAAGCCTTCTTGTGGATCAATATATTGTACAATAAAGTTCCAGCTATGAAGGACACGTCGTGTATTTCATTATTTTGCAAACAACAACTCGCATCACAACCTTATGCTCTTTTGGAATTTTTGCAGAGAAATGGCTTTCATACAGAAATGAGATGCCGAGGGGGCATGACAAGATGTTGGCATCTGATGCACCGGAAATGAGAACGGCCCCACGGTCATCATACTAGCTATAGGACAAAAGCCTCATGTTGTGTCCCTGCTGGTTCAGAGCACTGGCACCATTTTAGTCCACAGTAAATATACGATGCTGAAAAGTTCTTCTCCTTCTCAAACACCTGCAATGCACAGCTCACAGACACATTAAGGTTCATCACAGTTAGACATGTTAACAAATGTAACAAATATGCAGATGATACTGAAAGAGGATGGAGCACAGCTTCAGTGAAGATCACATGACAAAACAAAGAAATGTTCACTTATTTTAAGGGACACCGTTTTTGAAAGAATCATGGCCTCTTCTTAGTTTATTAATTGCTTGTTCATTAATTGGTCTTAATCATCTCTGTAGGTAGTTTGTTGTGTATTGTATTGACGATAAAATAGGTATTTCTCAAAGGGGAAATGATAGCTGTAACTATTGGCAATTAGAATGACTTTTAATATATGATAGATTTTCTCATGAGTACATGAGATAATAATCCTGGGGACACAATTTGTCATGTTTTTGAATTATGAATTAATAAGACTAAAATTACTGGTCAACTTTGGCTATATATATTGATTTTGTTCCAGGTAAGACGGAGTGATATGTAGCTCTCTGGGACACAGAACGCTCACAGGACATGAAGATGGAGGATTCACTGTGGACTGAATGATATGGCATTAAGCAGAGTAACAATGACAATGATGTGATGCACTGACAGAACAACAACGTCAACTCACGTCCGTTAAAACTTGTGATCTTTTCCATATTTCAGCAAACAGCCTCAGACTTGTGAAGTGTTCAGCGTCTGCTTCAGCTGGTTTACAGTGTTTCTGCGCTCGGTATGCACACATAACAAGACACTAAAATTATGACCTGTTTTTTTCACTGATATTCAAAAATGACCTGGTTTTGGGTGTCTTTTTTAGAGATAAAGAACTCCCTCCTCAGCATGATACAGTTCACACAGATCATCACACAACAACCAGCTTTAAATCAGCATAAAGTATAGTTATGGCTTTAAAATAAATAAATAAATAAATACTGCTGGTTAAAATGACACAGAGCATCAGTGCAATTCTCCAAATTTGAACTCTCCCATCATCAAATTGTGATTCCAAATATTCACCTTTTTTTTCAGTTATTTTCAGAATAGAAGAATAAAAAGCAGCTTTGAGATAAAAAGAAAAAGAAAAATCTAAATCCCAGCAAACACACATTATTCTGTAAACACTCCATGTGTGTTTAATATTTCTATCTAACTCTGAAGCCACAGCACCAGAAATATCTGAAGCCATTTCAGATTTTTCTTAAAACATGACAAAAACCCTGACATTATTGCTCGTGTCTCCATCGGCTAAAACAGTGGAGATGGTGACATTTGGTTCGAAACATTTCTGGAAACGGTTTTTAAAAATCATCTCATTTGAAGAAAAATAAGATTTTAGGAGTCAGAGCGTTTTTGTTCGGATCGAGATGAGTTTGTTCCAAAGCAGGTCGACAGCCTATAGGTAAACTGAGACAGCATCTGCACCAACATGACACCCAATTAAGCACAGGATATCCACCAAGCCATTTAATAGATCTGACGTTCATGTGTGAATATTCACAAAGAAAAAAAAAAAAAAACTCTCCTCTTCCTACTTTGTAAAAAAAACATGAAACATTAAATTGTCATAGAAAATCCACAGACCAAACTCCAATATATATTTTTTTTTGTTTCTTTTTACTTCAGTTAAGAAAGTTACACAAAAGGTGGCAAATTTGTCGACAATAAATAATAAATATTTTTTGTTGCACGGGAACAAACGAAAAATTTTCTTCCAGAGCTAACGGTATTTTTTTTTAACTTATTATTAATTATACACATCTTTGGGAAAGAAAAAAAAAATATTCTCGGACGGACACTAACTCACACAAATGTCCCACGAAGCTTGTGGCAAAATAGAGGTATACCTTGTTGCAAATGCTTTAGTACTTGGGTCATGAAGGAAATCGTGTAATTAAATGAAGAAAAGCGGTGCTGTTCCCCTCCAAATGGTCTATTATATGATGAGGTGCATGTATCGAATTAAAAAAAAAAAAATCACCAGTCATCGTTTTCTATTCAAAGTAGCGCACAGCATTTCGCAAGTACAGGATTCAGATTTCTGTCCTACTCAGAGGTCCGTTTATCGGTGGAGTCAGGTTCATGTCTTCTCGTTTTGGCAACTGTAACCAGGCGTGAACGTGCAGCACCGGCCATGATGACGCATCCGTCTGTCTCTTCTGGATGGACATTAGAATGGGTGGCTGTGGTAAAATCCCATGATTGTCTTCACAGTGTCAAAATACAACCAGGGGGGTTGTTTGGTGCAGTCGGGTGGGGTAGAGGAGGGAGGAGGAGGGCGGGGATGGGATGAACATGGGAGGGGGAGCTGTGTGTCCAGTTCAGTCCGTTAGTGCGGCGGCGGCGGCGTCCGCTCAGGCCTCGATGGGGCTGGATACCATGCTGTTCGGCGTGTCTGGAAGCTGAGACGACATGGACGCTACCTCGCTGCCCGTCGAGTTCGAACCCGGTCCTCCCTCCGAGAAACTGACCTACGGGACACATCAAGCAGCGGTCAGAAACATCTGTACACAGCCGGCGGGACGGATGCACAGAGTGAAAGCTGGCTGAAAACGCCCTGTGGGGATAAACGTCCATTTACAAAGAGGCTTTCTTTACATTGTTGCACAGAGGGACACATCCATCAGTTCACGGGTGCATGTGCCAGTGAAGATGAGCTTACAGAGACCTGAAACTGTCTGAGTGAACACCACGCCTGATAGATTGAGATTGTTATTAATTGTAGATTAAGATATATTATTTGATCAGCAGTGGATTAAAGCCTCTGCTTGATAATTACAGTAAATAAAACACGCTGACTGGACTCCTGAACATGAAGTCAAGCCGCGCGCAGAGTTCAGTCTGATTTCTAATCCACATCTGAACCCTGATGAAATATTCCCCCAATATTTCACTTCATAACTGAGACTATTTTACTTGTCTAAACACAGCTCAGCTTTCCCGCAGACAATGAGCGGATGAATTGCGTGTCACTTTCCACTTCTTGTCACGCTAATAATCCACTTATGTGGCCAATAAACACGTGGCGTTGGTTCTGTGTCCGCCTACGAGCCTCCGTGAGGAGATTTTCAGGATGCTGTCAGTGTGCGACACTCAAGAAGAAGAACCAAACAATTCTTCAGCGCTTTAAAAGTTGATATTACTCCAGTGTGTGTGTGTGTGTGTCCTGGTCAAATGATCAACTCATTTATATAAGAATGAGAATTTAACTGAAAAAACAGTGACGCCGCTGGATGAGATGACTGACACCAGCAGGCCTCGTCCAGTGTGTTGAATATGAGGTCCTGCAGAGCAGCTGCAATTAAAACGAGCTGCTCCTGGTCGTACGTTCTTCTGCTCATACTCCAGTAAATTCAAGAAATAAAGTTTTAATTTTAAACCATGGTGGAAAACTAAGAAAACATCCGGAACCAACACGAAACCTGCTCGTCGTGAAACAGACGTGATGACGTGCATCGTAATGTCCACTGAAACCTTCTGAATGTGAAGAAGGATCCAAAGACGTGAAGAAAACACGTCAAATATTATATAATATAATTGTATAGATGTTGTTGTCATTTGGTATTTTTAAATAGAACACATCTGTGTGCTCAAATTTAAAATAATCCAATAAAAACAATAATGGATATTTTATAGGTCAAATATTCAGAATGGAAATTAATCTCTAATATTGCAGCTACATAAATACATTTAATACAGGGCATAAAAATAAAAATAAAGCACACACCAGTTGTTGGAAGGCCGGCTGGTCGATGTCGCTCTGCAAGGCGAAGTCGCTGAGAACCTTCCAGGGCGGCTGGTAGCTCTGCACCTCCACCGGGTTGGCCTGGATGCCGCCGTCGTGCCGTTCCGGACTGGCTGCCACCATCGGGGTCCCCGTCATTCCCTGGATGTTCTGCAAGAGGACGTCTCGTGGTCAAAACCCAGTACACACATCTTTCACTGTGGGTGATTACAGATGATAGGGTGTGGGTGGATGTGTGTGTGTGTGTGTGTGTGTGTGTGTGTGTGTGTGTACGCGCACGTGTGTGTGTGTGTGTGTGTGTGTGTGTGTGCTGGAGGGAAGAGGATGGCATCTGAAATGAATCCACCAGACAATCAGCAGAACAATCAATAAACAAGCAAAGAAAATAAACACACAAATAAACAGAGAAACAGGAACTTGCTGCGCGCGCACACACACACACACACACACACACACCTCCCTCACCCCCCGTCCCCAAAGCCCTTAAAACAGCTCGAGGCCTTCATCATTCGTCAGTTTATGCACACATCCAACATCATAACCCATGGCACACACTGATCCTCTGCGCTCTGACACAAGGTGTGATTTCAAACCTGACTTTACTGAAAGCCTTTTAAATAGAGGCTACCTTGAATTTAGGCGACTCAGGGGTTAAACATCTTAATTAATAATGCAAGACAGAGTTGCAACAGTTGGGGTCTGTGTGTCGCCAAAGTGTCCTAACGAGTCCATTTACGCGCATTTCAGTCTCAGAGGTCTGAAGAGGCTTTATGCAGCTCCGTCCTCTTACCGTCTTGTCATTGGGCTGCTGCTGTTGCAGCTGCTTCATCAGCAGGCTCCTCTTCTTGTCCTTGCATCGCTTGTTCTGGAACCAGACCCGGATCACCCTCGGACTGAGGCCGGTCATCTCCACCAGCTGCTCCTTCATTAGGGCGTCGGGTCTCGGGTTGGCGTTGTAGCAGGTCCGCAGCGTGTGCAGCTGCTTTTCGTTTAGCACCGTCCGGACACGGGTGGTCTTCTCCGGCTGTTTGTGGACGTGAGGCCGCAGCGCGGGCTGCCGGGCCGAGATTGGTTCTGCTGTTGAGAAAAGGACAAGGCAGAGAAGGCAAAGAAATCTGTGAATGTGTCCTGCAGAGGCTCCACAAGATGAGAAGTGATGTGGACGCAGAAGAGAGGCCCAAAGAGTTTTACTCAAGTCCGCCAACAATGAATGCTCCTGCAGTACATGATGCACAACTTTATCAGTCATGGCTTTGTGTTGATCATCCTGATAGTCACTTATTAATTATTATTAAAGGCACATCTCTGTAGACATTAAAGGCCGCTGGGGAGCAGATCGGGCGGTTTGCGCAAAAGCAGAAAAATGTTACATTGTGTTTAAAATAGTTCTGAGGTGAACTGCCTCCAAATACAGCCATTCTTTGTGCTCTCATCATGTCTAGGCTTCACTCCATATATCATATTAGGTTTAAATGTTGCAGAACAGCGCGGCTCTGATTGACTCATCTGATCCAAGGTCAGAACAAATAATAAAAAAAACCCACCAGGGCACAGTGGAGGCTGGTCTCTGTCAGAGAAAACCTCCAGCCCATTCCAGACATGCAGAAACACTGCACAGCATTTCCAGTTAAGACCATCTCGGACCCACAGCCTCCTCCAGCAGTGATAACCTGGTGTATTTCTGACAGCAGCGCCACACTGTATCTAATCTACTCGAGCCTGGCCTGACTGCGCAGTGGTATGCAGAAAGGAAAAGAGTAAACTCAGTGAGAGGAGCACAAACCAGAACCAGTCCAACACCAAAAAAAAAAAACTCATCGAGTTGAGTGAACGCAGATGAGCTCCTCTTGTTAGTCATGACACCAGTTAAAATCTAGATCAGAACTGTCCATGGATCAGCCTGACATTACATTCAGAGTGTGTACAACGCGGAACCGCCATACAACTGTGACAACAAGACGTGCTGTTGACCGAATATCAACCAAGAGAGTCAACAGTGAACCTGAACAGAGTCCATTCAACAGAGAGCTCCGGGAAGTTCGGAAAAAGAAAAAAAAAAGTCAGAGCCAAACACGCCGAGCAACAGTCAGTACAGTCCTCAAGGCCTGCCTCCCACTCCCCGGGACTTTACCTGCCATCTGCAGCGGTCTGGCGGGGTGAAGCGGACTAAGCGGGTCTCCGGGGCCCAAACTGGCCCGTTCTACCACGTCGTGGTCCGCCCGGCAGAAGAGGCCGTCCTCCCGCAGAGCGAACTCGTCCCCCGGGATGAGCTGCCGGCTGCAGGCCACGCAGCGGAAACACTCGATGTGGTAGACCTTGGAGCGGGCCCTCATCACGAAGTCGTTCTTGCTGAAGCCGATGTTGCATTTAGCGCATTTAATCCCGTATAACCTGCGGGCACACACACACACACACACACACACACACACACACACACACACACGGTCCGATCAGTTTGACTTCAGGCAGCTCAGCCACAGTATGACTGAAGTAACACCATCGATAATCAGTGATGATAATAATAATAATAATAATAATAATAATAATAATAATAATAATAATAATAATAATAATAATCTGACAAAATGTAGATTTTTTTAAAGAAGCTATCAATTTTCATACATGATTGATAATAATTCTAAAATGATTTCTGGCAGTGTCAGGCTCTTTGCTTTGTTATTATTTTAGCAGTAGCAGTGCGTTCTGACCATGATATACATATGATATCATTTAATTCGACTGAACTTTGTTTTGTTTTTTTCTTTTATTTTTTTTTTTATCTACAGTGTAATTTATTATATTTTATTATATTTTTCAGTACAGACTGGAGGCCTGTTCAGTGTGCTGTGGAAGGCAGTGAATCATTTACAGGTTTGTACCATAAAGAAGCTCATGTCAGGATGATTTTTTTTTTTAATAATTCCACAGGTCCATGTGTCACAGAGCAGGGCGCACAGAGCTGCAGTCTGATCGGAATCATTGGTGAATAAATGTGTTGGAGGCCTGATGTTGTTTCAGGGTTTTTCAAACGGATCTGACAGGCAGACTTTTTGTTGAGGATGCGCTGCCTCGTCTACAAGTTGGAGCAGTAAAGATGGTTCATAATATTTAGAACACCGAACCTGAGAACAGGCTCCATGTGTCTGAAAGTAGTCCGAATATTCTCAACCTGATACTGTCAAATATAAAATATCAATAATTCCAATCGCCGTGCAGCTCCAGTCTTGTATCTCAAAGTGGGGGTCGTCCCGTCCCGTCCCGTCCCGTCCCGTGCCCGGTCCTCCTACCTGATGTAATCCCGTTTACAGTATGTCTTTCCGTCCCTGACGAAGCACGTGCAGGACTCGTCCAAGTACTGGCTGCACTCGGCACATTTGAGACAAGCGGCGTGCCACTCCAGGTCCGGGGAGACCCGCAGGATGTACTGGTCGTGGATCTGGTTCCCGCAGCCCACGCACAGAGACACCAGCCGCTTCTCTGGAAAGAGCAGCAGCATGAGCAGGACACATCACACACACCGTTCACACACAAGTGTCCGCTGACTGACACTCATGTCTATACCACACGGCCTAATATAATATAATATAATATAATATAATATAATATAATATAATATAATATAATATAATATAATATAATATAATAATAATAATAATAATAATAATAATAAATGTGCTATTATTCTAGTTTTTTAGCAGCCAGAATTAAATTCTCTTCATGACACTTGTATAAAATTCAGTATTTTATGACAGCGATGACTTCAACAGGCCAGAAAACATGTCCTGTCTGCAGGTATCACCACACAAACTCATTCAGCTCTCAAGTTGGGAGGAATTTAGTTCCACAATCGCAGCCCGAACACCGAACAACTTTCTTACTTTTCGGCGGATCCCCCATGTCTCCCATGTCCACAAAGTAAGGCGATGTTAGGTCCACTGTCACAGCGGGCTGCGGCACCTGGAAGCCTGGATGTGTCCTCCGCTGCCGGGGCTTGCCGGGGCCAGGGGCTGTGCTGTCCGGCTCGGAGAGGGAGTGTGTGTATGTGTTTGTTGCCGGTGTGTGTGGAGCTCTGATCCTGACAAGCGGCGGGGCTGACGTAGGACAGCAGTACGTCTGCATGAGCAGCTGATTGGCTCCGCAGACCCTGACCAGCACTAACCACACACACACACACGCGCGCACACGCACACACGTACACACGCGCGCGCGCACACACACACACACACACACTGGCACACTTCATATCATTTGTTTTGCAGCCTTGCTTTGCTCTTCTCTCTTCTGTTCATTTGTTCTCTTATTTATTTTCATGTTGTTGTTTTTTTTTTAAATAAAAAAATAAACAAACTCTTCATCTCCCTTTTTAACTTTTCATTTGGACCGGACACATAGAGGAAACATTCCTGGAGACTCTGCACTGGATCATGGTCGTACAGGAGATGGATTTATATTCAACTCGATTAACACTCAGTAGTTAAACCCTTGGAGACATGACGTAAAATACTGCGCCTCGCCATAACGCACATATTCAGAGCCCGGGCAGCCTGCAGTGTGTCTCAGGTCCAGTACTGATACAGTTAAAGGATGCTGTGTGCAAAACATTCTGTCTTCACAATATGAACTTTGAGAGATGACTTTAAACCACGTGGGATGAGTGTCTAAAAAACAAAAGGCCGGAAGAGCGCGTCATCCCTGAATCTAATGACAAAAACAAATATCAACACGAACACGAACACGCGTGTTTCTCTTCTCGGCAGCAGAGAGCAGCTGATGGTGTGAGCCCTAAATCAGAGCGGTGACAGGCCAGGACCCGCAGGAGCAGCTCTGACATACACTAACACGCCCTCTTGTGTTTGTAAGCCACTCACACCGTAAACACACAGCAGTCACAGGCTGGGCGAGGATGCCTCTTGCAGGAGAATTAAATATTTTCAGAGCTCATGGAAAGAACAACAACAAGTACGAACGACTCTGTAGAAAGGAGATCAAAATAAATCAAAACATATATCTGGTAGTCACAAAAAAAGAAGGTGTCTTCAGACATCTTGCAAGGTGCTAATTGATGCTGCACACTGTGATTTCACTCCTGTTTGATTTCTTGGATGAAACATCAGATCAACAGGCTGTTTTATATGAGAAGGACACCATCTGTCATCTGTCCAAACAGAAAATGACCTGCGTTTAGATGTCCAGAATGACTTTGTGCTCATCCAGGACGATTGTTGGTGGGAAGCTACCTATGTCTAATTCAAAGTTTAAGTGTGGAGGGCATGGAGGAACACAATTATTCAATTCTTATCAACAGTTCATGTTTTTTTTCAAATCTTATATATGAGTTATGTTTTGTAGGTGTGGTCATGTTTGATTATCAGGAAGCAAACCATAGATTTATTCATCAGGACTTGTTGGTGCAGTGACAAGGAGGGGGTGGGATTTGGATTCTGATAAATGCAGTTTGGTCTTAAAGCTGCATCACACATAACTGATATTGTGGTGTAGTATATTGACCATCTTATCCCACGTCAATCGTGTGTATTTATAGAAACTATGTAATTATTGTCTGTAATATGTGCATGAACTGCATCCAGAGGTCTGACTGATAAACAACAAGCCTAATAGTCCAGAGTAGACGAGACCAGAAGAGGTTGTTGTTCCTAAACAGGATAAAAGGGGAGGGTCGTGTTAGGAGCCCGGTTTGACCAGTGAGAGGGGAACGAGATGATCCACTGTGACGACCCCACGGGGGAGCGACCAAAAGAAGAAGAAGAGACTGGACCAGAATAGAAGAGATTTCAGCAGAATGTCAGATGTTCAAATAAAGAGACCTATGATATTAAATGTGAGACTGCATTTCATGTTTGATAAATTCATGAACAGGCAAAGAAAAAAATCATTTCATGAGAGATTAGAATTCATAACATGAATACATAAAATGTCAATGTGGGTTTCAAACAGTTCATACATGTAATATTTATCCTCTTCACACAAATATATATTGTTGTTGTTATTTTCCTATGAAATGTACTTCACATTGAAAACATGTTTTTATATAAGTGATAGATGCAAATCCGGGATATAAACAGGAGCAGAGTAGAATACAGCATATCATGACAGGGCACAGAGATGAATGCAGTGGACAGAAGGGGAGTGCAGCAGAGAATGTGGAGAATCAAACAAGAAGAAAACAAGAAGAGAAGGAGTTCTTTCAGAGTTTTACTGTACAGGCTTTGGTTTACTGTAGCCTATACTGTACTATTGTTGTCTGAACCTTTGGTACTATTTGACTTTCACTGAGGACTTTATTGTCATGATTGTTTTTTTGTCTCAGCAACACATGCAGGGATGTAGGTACAGAATTCTGGACACTGGCATTGTCTTTGGACCCCCTCCCCTCCTCACACGAGGGCCTTGTACACTCAGTGCCATGTATAGAGGATGCTGCTTTTCTACAGTACATTTATGGTTTACTCAGTTTTACCCTTTTGATTTTTTTTTTTTTTAACATGGCACGCTCTTTTTAACCTGATTAGTATGTCTTTATTTTGTCTTGAGTTTCTTTTTTTTTTATAACTTGTCTCATTGCCTTTCTGTAGGTTATGTGAATCACACTGAAATGTATTAAAAGCTGCTCTACAGATGAACTTGCTTTGCTTTGCAGCATACAATGATATCCAACAGTCAGCATTTGGCCTTTTTCAACATGACAGTGTGCCCATACTCTACATGGGGTCCAGAAAAGGTTCTCCCAGAAATAGTTTGGTCGAAGAACTTGACTGGCCTGCACAAAAGCCTGACCTCAACACCCCATCAAACACCTTTGGGATGAACTGAGCTCATCACCTCAACCTCACTAATGTTCATGTGGCTCAATGGGAGAACTCTGATGTAAAACCTCAAACCTATCATCATCATTATTAGTATTATTAATCTATTTATGCCCATGTATACTGTATACTATGGTATGAGGGGAAAAATAATATTCTATTTACACTCCTGTATTCTCTCTCTCTGTAGCTTTACCCTCCTGTGTTCAGCCCTGCAGTCCACCGACGTCTTTGGAAAGCCTGTTCTGATTACAGTTTGGGATGTAGTGAAAGACTGTGCTTATAAATGTAGAGCTTGAGTGTTGAAGAGGAAAATCATAGCTGATGCATCTGAAAGCCACTCAACTGACAAGCCTTGTAATTTGTCACCCAGTGAAACCTCATTTCCCTCATCAACAACAATGTTGTCACGAGTTCAAACACTGGAGGAAGAAACCATGACAGGAATCTTTCCACCTACTGCAGCTTTCTTACTCCAGCTCAAATAAGATTGTCATATTCATGAAATTTATATAAAATAAATGACTGGTAGGTACAGTACCTTATATATATATATATATATATATATATATATATATATATATATATATATATATATATATATATATATATATATATATATATATATATTTGTGTGAGAGGTCAATCAGTCAGTAACACATTTCACACACACTGAACATTTTACACAAGTTAAGGACAGTTACAAATGTTACAAAAATAATAAATGAAGCCAACAAGTCTAAGATAAAAACTATACTGATACATCAGAATATTTTTATTCATCATATATTGGGATAGACGTGTGGTAAACATCATTGAAAAAGAGATTAAATGTTGTGTTTTGGTTCATGATGATGGTGATTACCACACAATGCTCACTGCTTCTCTTCACACGGTTCACTCAGTGCTCAGTCTGTCTGAGTGCTATTGACAGAGTAGAAGATGGCTGAAAGAAAATCAACCACCACAATTTTACCTTTACATGAGCCAAACTATATGAATTTGTCCAAGCTCTGTCATCTCAGGTCATGTATTATGGACTGTATCAACCGTTATTTTTAACATCCAATACAAACATGTGAAGTTTTCTTTCTTTCTACAATATCTATGCATGGTAACATGGTATTCTTCATTTTTTTTGTTTGTGTCAAGAAATCAAAGACCAGAACCAACAATATGTTGATGTTGCCTCTCAATACTTTCTGACTTCAGCCTGTAGCCTCACATTCAGTCATTTCCTAAAATAAATACTGTCAAACAAGAGGAAACATTTGTTGGACACTATTTTCTGCAGCAGACACATCATGTCTTCTTAATGTTTCCAGCAGTAGCACAGTGTGTGTGGGATTGAATTAAATTATGTTATACGGCACATGATGTGTTTTTAATGTAGTGTAATGTCTTTCAATGGAGCTGACTGTATGGGTTGCTAATAGGACAAACATCTCGTGTCTGGGTGTTAATTCCACTCCTGTTATGTGTTTTTGTCGTGTCACATTGTTATTGACATGCTAGCACCAGGTCAGACCAGAAGATGCTTGAACTTGTTGATCTAGTCTGCGCCGCTGACGCCTGTCTGACTACGGACTGCATGTCATGCTACATCTCCTTCATGGAGCGCTTTAGGGTGATTCAAAACTGGATGCTGCACCACTGCTACTGCACTGTCTGTCTCTCTGTTACTTTAAAAGGTAAGCACCACCCAGACCAACGCTGGATTATCAGTGGTGAAAAGTGGCTCCAGACCTCCAGGGGCGTAATAGTTCTCACTTTTAAGGGTAATACGAATAATTTAACTGTGTTTGCAAATTCACATTACTGAAACTCAGCTGTGCCAAAAGCTTCATTTCATTATTTCCGTTGACATGCAAACGTTAATCATATTCTTAAATATTTGTGTGTGTTGTGTGTTTATTCAGGTCGCTGCACAGTTCAACAGCACACATTATTGTCCACCAGAGTTGAATTGTGTTAACTTTACCTTCATCATTAAATTCACTGATGACAGTGAATCCATTGAAATGAATGAATTTGAATATTATAAATACAGCTCTTGCATATTCAGGACAAGCAAATAAAAATGTCAGCAATATGCATCTGTGCTTATGAAAATCAAACATCATCAGTTAAGGATCATTTCACTTTTGTGAATACAGTGAATACAATTCTGAAAGTGAATGAAGTGCCCAGGACCACACAACTGCACTCCCATATGCAACTGGACGTGATGAAGGGAAGCTTTCAGAGGTAACTGTCACAGTTTCTATCAGTACTATTTAAGTATACAGGATTTGTAGTAAATGGCCAAAACAGACACGGCTGTGGTCTTTTAAATTTGTTCCAACAAAGCGATGTCGTCCCGCATCCTCCAGCATGTTTGTTTGTTTGGATCTCAGCCTCAGCAATGACAGTGTTTTCTACGTGCAGACCATTGTCCCTTTCATAAAGGGCACATAAGCAGTGCTGCCATTTTTCATGTTCATTTGAATTTCCTGAATATGATCCTACATCTTTAGAATACAAAAGTAATAGCACACTGGCCTTGACCTGAGTGACCTCCCACTCTGTGCTCCTCCCTCTCAGTTCACCTCGCCTTCTCTCAGAAACTCTGAATGATGCCTGTCAGGTCCTTCACTGTCATTTCAGGCCTGACTGGGACATTTCAGCAGACAGTCACAGTCACAGTCACACAGGCTGTGGCTGCTGTCTGTCCTGTCCAGTGGCGCAGGGGAGGGGAGCTGTCTCCCCTGGGTGCCCCCTTGTGCCCCACAGACCATATGGCCTGGCCTGGCGCCTCTAGATGGGTGAGCTGGTCCATGGACAACCTGAGGCAGCAGGAGCTCTCATAATCACTGGAGACAAGGGCCACTTGACACCAGGCTGACAGATGGTGCTCCAGCCCTGCTGCCCTGGACTGCTGCTGCTGCGTGTGTGTGTGTGTGTGTGTGTTCAGATTGAGAAGCACAATAAGGGCGATGATGTGTCAGGGGTGGTTAAACATGATGGTGGCAGCCCGTCTTCCTTTGTCTCTAGGGCAGCCGTAGCCTCAGGCCATGACTGCAGGCACATTTCATCACATATAAGGAGAAGAGCCCAAACAACAAACAAGCACAACACTGCTGTGTCCCTCCAAGTATAATGTCAGATTTTCTTTAAATTAACTCAGACTGCAGTTTTAAAGTTGATGATGTGGCTTTACAAAGTCACTCATTTTGGTGAGCATTCTCCAAATCCAGCTTTAGAGCCAAAGCCAACTTTATTTTTAAATGATTGCTTTCTGCAACATCTGCCCATGGTGACTGTGGCACGGTCGATGGCGATGGCTACAGTCGATCAAGAGCTGAACGCTTATTGCAGGTCTGTGAGAGCAGCATGACAGACAGACATGCCACGTTTCCGCCTTTCGACATAAAAGTTACACTCCATCTTTAAATGACCAAAGGACATTTGCTTTGGACATAAATTATGGTATGCAGAATCATCTAATGTGGACTACTATAGTTTTTGGTCTAGTAGTTCCAGTTAAAGTTGTTGTCCTATAGATTATCAAGATTAAAATGCAAATGTCTGAAAAGAAATGTTTCCACTGAACTGTTATCATTCTGTAATCTGCCCAGCCTCCCTCTGCCTCCCTCTGCAAGTGCTGCTGTAAAAACACACAGTAAGGCTCTAATGGTGGGCCTACACTGATCCTTCTTGCTATAGTGAGACAGTTTAACTATTCTGTGCTGCAGTGTAGGCTTCTGCAGGAAAAATTGTAACTACTAAACTATGAAAATATACATTTTGGGGAATTTTTGAAGGTCATGGTTCCCTGAAAAAGACCTACCACTTGTAGTGAAAAGTAAAGTTAGCAGGGCTCAAGTCTGTCTGAACACAACCTGCTTAAACTATCCCTGAACAGCCAAAGGTTTCTGCTTTCACATTAACTTGTGACGTGGAAGCAACATTGTTTAGATATTGGTATTTTTAGCTCCACCAAGCATCAACAAGGTCACCAACAGCAGACATAGCGGCCAGCTAATATTACTGACTAGTCCAACAGCAGTCAGCCCAGCTCGGCGTCTGTCTTTCAGCCTTTTATTTCACCAAGCTCTCACCAACCACTAAAAGTCAGTCCCAGATTTACTCTTGTCCAGCGGCTCACTCGCTCACTCTCTCCTTTCGCCGTGCAGCTCCGGCAGCCACGGCGCACACGGAACGCGGCTCATCCGTGCCCGGAGGAATTCGGATGTAACACTCCTCTCTGATGCTCTGGACTCACAGTCTGGGTTCTGGCAGAGCAGCCAGAGAACACCAGAGGGAAAACCATAAAACATTTTCTTCATAAATTATGATCCAGTTTCACCAAAATCAGTGAAACAGTTGGTGGTGTGTGACTTACATACAAGAACTGGCATACAGAAAGCAGAGTGGGAATGACAGACACCATTCGACTGATTACAAAATGATTTAAACTGTTATTTTATGGTAGAAAAGTTCCACGATGTTGCTTTAATGCAGGTGCAAATGTATGCAGAACACATTACAGTCAGAATAGTGAGCGATCAGCCAGATTTAACTCCCACAAACAAGGTTTTTTTCATTGCAGAGGTAAAATATGTAAACATCAAGTCTGCTGACAAGTCAGCCAGCTCTACCTGCATAATTTGCACCAGCTGAGGTGAACTGGAGAGTCTAAATTGCCTAGCTGTAGTGTTTATCTAATACTGCAACTGAATGATGGCATGTCCAGGGTGCTTTCCTGCTTTTCACCTCATGCATGCAGGGACAGCTGGAAAGTTATGAATGAAGTGAAACTGCTTTTAAAGGCTGTGTAGTAAAGTGTCCACGAAATAAATCAACCACATATTATATACAACAATACAATCTGATGCCTCTCTGACCAAAAAGTACGAAAAATTCACATTTAAATGACAAAAAAGAAGTCCAGGAGAAGAAGAACACTAGAATAACATAATAACAGTAAATGAAATGTTTGATGAAAAGCTATCCCAAAAACATTAAACTGCAGAGACTTTTAAAGCTGAGAAGATATGATTACCTCAAAGTAAGAGCCACATTTAAGATGAACCTTTTTAAAAATACTGAGTGAGCATGCCGTTCTAGGATCAGGAGGGAGGATGTTCCTGCAGTTTAGGCGAATAGAAAGCAGCCTCACCATATTTCTGTTTACTACCTTCATGGTCCTCCAGACATCATTTATACCAAATATCAGGTCCCAGTTCTATTATCACTGCTTCCGTATCACACTTCACTGCAGAAAATACATGGTTACAAATATTATTTCTTTGCTCTTCTGACAAATGGGGTCTCAGAAAATAATTTCTAATAAAGATAATTTTCCCATGTGTCAGAAAGCCACTATTGTTAAAGTCTTGATGATCACTTGACTTCACTGCTGTGGCAATCATACTGAAGCTACCATTACGGCTGATTGAGGTGGTTGCCAAGAATAAACTTTTTCCTGAGCAGGTTGCCATGGTTACGGCGTTGCATGCTGATGTGGCGGCCAGTATAGTGCCTTCAAACTTTGAAACATTTTTGTCTTCATTTGTTATTCTTTTGCCTTTATTACTGAAGCACATATTACTGTTATTATTAAATTATTACACAATTACACAACATCTTCTGACGTCTGACCACGCAGCCAGAGCAAACACTGCGATCGCCCAGGAAGAGGGGGTGGAGAGCTGAGAGAGGAGCGAAGCTAACCCAGCTTGGACCCAATGCTATTCCACTACCCAGCCTCCTTCTGGCTAATGTCCAGTTTTTAATCTCAGAAAGTTATTTTGCAAAACAAACTGAAATACAGCAAAGAGACAGAAAACTGACATAAGCAGACATAATAAAAGTACAAATGCAACATCAGAAACAATCACAGACATCACAAACATAACATTTAAAAATCTCTAATTGATTTCATTTATGTAGTGGAAAGTAGTTTTCCCAAATTCAGGATTCATCTGAGGAGTCAAACTGTCCTGAGATCTGATGGTGAGCAGAGGCATCCTGTACAGGAGACCTTTATAAATAAAAATATAGAATGTAGCTCTCTTCTTGTTGATAGTGAGGACCTGCTAATTTTATGTACAGTTCACAGTGATGAGTATGATGTTTTTCTCCTGTAATGAAGCGTAAAGCACAATGAAAAACTGCATCAAGTTGTTTTAAAGTAGAGCGACCAGCATGAGAATAAAGGATATCTCTAATATCTGTCCTCAAGAAAGAAATATGCTTTATTCCAATGAAAGAAACCAATTTCAAATTTAGCACCATTAAGTGTATGGACTGCAGGGCGATCGGATATATCGTCTATAAAACACATTTTGTCTTGATTCTGTGATTATTATATGATTATGCGTGGATCACAACTCCACCATCTTCCATCCCCTATTACATATGAAAGCACTGTAATCATCAGTGGCTGTCGGCATTTAAAACCTTATTTGTGAAGCATGTTTATTTAAGAACTAGATTGTCTGGGACAGTTTAAATATTAATATAATATACCACTGACAAAGTCTAATTTTAGGCAGGACTCCCTTATATTGACGATTTAAGATTGTGCAGCTTGTAATAAAGTTATTACTGTCTTTTGCTTTTGGGATGTCCAGTTGTTTTGAAGATCTAAAACTTGTTAGGGTCTTTTTCCAGAATGGTCCACAAAGGTGAACCCTTTTAGAAACCTTTGTAGCTAAATGTCATTTCAACCAGTGTGGAGTGTAACTAGTAAGGGTGGATAATTGGGGGCTAACAGTTTGTTCGTACATACACAGACATGAAAGAAGTAAATAGACACCTTTAATTTGAATTTGAATGAAGGTGTCTATTTACTTCTT
This sequence comes from Miichthys miiuy, assembly GCA_036365135.1. Classification (NCBI taxonomy): domain Eukaryota; kingdom Metazoa; phylum Chordata; class Actinopteri; family Sciaenidae; genus Miichthys; species Miichthys miiuy. Next base: position 4,966,247 of record CM071605.1, read on the forward strand.
GCATGTCTGTGTACAAGTAGCATATTCAAATCCACATCACGTCAATCTTTATTTTTATTTCCTGCCAAAATCCCCACTGGATTCATATAAAACAAAATAAAGTTAAACAGATACAAACGTAGATAATAGTTAGTTTGTATCATGCATCATCATTTGACTGCAACATCTTTTCTCCACTGGATCATAAAGGACAGTCAATAATGCATCACAGTATGAACAATGACCTCAGTCTGTCAATGCTCAATGTTGTGTTTACATGTCTAGACATTGCCTTTATTGGGCAGATCTCTGTGAATCAATATTTCATCACTGTGACAACCAAACAGTCATAAGCTTGGCAGGTTGGATAATTACTCACAGCAGCTAAACTGAGGCGTAAACATACTGTGATATTCTCCCACAAAAGAGGCAGTGCAGAAGATGAGAGAGAGAGATGCTCACTACTTAGTCCGATGGGTGCATCATGACAGAAAATGGACTCAAATATGTTCTGCTTATCAGATTAGATGAGATTTACTCTCAGGGAATGATGGAGAGTGTGTTTGAGCAGGTTGGATGCTGTTTGGGGGGCTGGGCACACATGTGTGTATGTGTGTGTTAGGGAAGGGCGGTCACCCTCAGAGGCTGCAGATGCACCTGCTCTAAAAATAAAAGTTTGGCTTATGCACATAGCTTACTTTGGACTCAGGTCCTCAACCTAGAGGTTGTCATGCAGCTGATATCTAGCCTACTGGTTATAGCTTTTACTACACAGTAGCAGGAGCTGACATGCAGTTTGAATGCAAGAGGACTGTACACAACCCACCTGTCTTTAGTCTCATGTCGTATAAGACTGTAGTCCATTACTTGGAGGACAATGGGTAAGGGAAGGGGACTAAGCTAAGCATCTCCAAAACACACCAGAAGTCCAAAAGATCAAGCTTGTAGAAATATCAGAAATATAGATGAAAACCAAACATTCCCAAAGAGAGAAATGCTCTTTAGTTCCCCAACCTAAAGAGAATATGACAATGTGGACACATTGTGTGCACTGAATCTCCTGACACCTAGACAATCTACCAACAACATCATGACCATGTATATGCGAGGAAAGACAGCAGTAACAGCAGAGGAGATGAGGAGGTACATGATATCTCTTCTGGGCCTGTCAGAAACCAGATAGCCCCAGTCAAGGCAGCTTAACTGACCAGTGCTGAGTCCATATTGTAGTTGGGGCTCCCAGCAGGCTCTGCACTACACACAGAGGGAGTAGGATTAATGACTCCCAGAGAACAATCTCAAGATTTCAGGTCACACTACACATTACACAACCAGCTTCAAGCATTACAAGACCACAAAATAGGAACACCAAGTTCACTGGAGAAGGAGGTGGAAAGATCTGTAAAACCCCATACCAAGATGGAACTTCATAATAATAATGAAGGTAATAATAAAGAAACAGAAACAACTTTTTTTATAATGCAAGCAGAAACTAAACCAAGATTCAAGTGTGTGTGTGTGTGTGTGTGTATGTGTGTGTGGATGTACAGTATCTGTGACTGCCAGCAGACTGAAGAACAGACAGACTCCATCCATCCATCCATATAAAAAAAGTTTTTCTTTTTTTTCGGTGATGCTCTTGTTCTTGAAAACTCTGATCTCAAACTTTAAGAGGTTCTCAACGAGACAAGTAGTGTATTGTGTTTTGAGATGTTTTTACTTTGAGGACTAAGTTCACAAAGAAGCTCTCATGAAGACTGGAATAATACCTAATTCTGTGTTCAGGTGGTGTCTCCTACACCGAGGCAGCTAAAATATGACTATGTCTGTTGCAGTGAACCAGCAAACACAATCTAACCCCCTCCTTCCCTTCCTAAGAGTTTGGTGTTCCAAAAGGCTTCATTCTTACAGGTTTGCTAACCCAACCCACATATGAGCAGCAGTTAGTAGCAGGTAGCACTGGTGCTACAAAAACCTTGCGTGGCATTGTGGGATTTGAACGGGATTTCTGATCTAATGCCTCCACAAGGCGATGCACTGGCAATGTTAGTCTATCAGTAACAAATGTGAATAGCAGCAGTGTTCATTTAAAAATTTAGTAACTCCATGTGAAATGTAATCACTGTTAAAACTTGTTAATGTTAACTTCAGTTTTAGCAGAACTCATTTCAAGGGTTTCTTTTTTTATTTTCTATTATTATGAAACGGCAATCAATTTAATGCATTTTGATAGATTTGATGTATAACAACATAATAGTAATACTCAGAGAATCTTTTTTATTTTATTATTTTGGTTTGTTTTTAAAACTATATTTAAGACAATTAAAATTAAAAAAATGAATATCAATTGATATACAGATATATTTGTTTAATGATCAGCTGAGGCCTTCTCAAACTTTTTAACCTTTAATCACTTCCCACACCTCCTCATTATTTGACCTAACTAGTATTACTGGTGTAAATTTTGAGTGTTACTAGCTCTCATAGTAAACATTTTTAGTATCACTAGTAGAAGGTTTTGAGTCTACTAGTTGTAAGAGTGTGCTAACAGTACTAGTAGGGCTTCTTTGCCTAGTCCAAAAGTCTAGTATGCCAAAATGCCATACCAGTACTGCCAAAGTACATACCAGTACAAGAACAGTTTTCCATAGCCCTGTTGAACCATCATGTCTGTACTGTACCACAGAATAACACTGTTTCTCCTTGTTTTCACCCAAGGAAAGAGAGGGTGAAATGAGAGGGTTGAAATCAGCAACTACTTGGCTATCTGACACTAAATCCTACACACTGGTCTTTTAACAGTTCCATTTGGGTAAATTTATTCTATTACTACCTACCTGGAATAAAGGTTTCAGGGTCAACCTGTGATCAGACCTATTTTTTCTGTCATAGCCATGCAGTTCAGTACATCAGTGATATGTAAAGGTGAAATAGAAAGCTCTGCCTGACATCCATTAAAGTTTGCTTTCTCATCTCAGCGGTGAGATCTCATCACGAGTCCCCCGTTAAAAGGTTTTGCCACAAGGATTATGTTTATTCCAACTGCCACCTCACTCCAAAAATCATCCAAATATTTATGTGTTCATTAATCCGGAATTTCCCCTAATGCATCACTTACAATAACAGAGCAGGCACCTCCCAGGAAGTGCCGGGGTGTAAATGAGGAGCTGAAAGGATGAGCATGGTCGTATTTGGAAATTTGGTGTCAAAGTTTGGTGTCCACACTCTGATCTGACACTCTGACACCTGACCTGGATCAACTCGATGATTTCACAGCTCTGACATCCACGTTTGGGATAGGAAACAAAATTAGAGCTGGTAAAGAGCTGGGTTAAAAAAAAAAAATCAGGACAGTTAAGTACTCCTGTCAGTGTGATTAACAGAAATATCCCAGAGCACATTGGATATAACTGACACCCAAAAAAACCCAAAACAACTTCTTGGTTTTTCTTTAAAAAATTACTTCAGTGGAAGAAAAACAAAACTAATGCCAATTTATAATAACCCTCAAACAACCCCTCACTAACCCTCAGAATGTAAGGCTGTAGTGTTATGTGCAAACCACCTACCTGCAGAAGCTGAAACATCACACCAGTGGCAGTACTTCAGATGAAAATACAGAAATACACATGTAGTGAAGTTTCCTTAGTGAGAACTTTACTTTACAGACATAAGTTAATGAATATGAGTCAATAACAATTTTTCATTGCTGTGCAGATCAGATGTGACAGTTTAATATGTTTAGGTCTTCATCTGTCCATGATCCCGTCAAGCTCGTTGATTTTAGTTAGCTTCAAGTTAAAATAACAGAGAAACAAAGCCTGCCATGAGGAACACGAGACGGTCACATTAGTCATCATTCTCAAAAGCTGCAACATTTTCCCTATTAGACAGTAAATGGACTGATGCTGATGCTAATTCAAATGAAAACTCCATCAGATCACTGCCTGGATTATGTTCTCTATGAATATAACGAGCATATGTTGTTCAGTAATGTATACAGAGCGTACCAGCAAAACATGCAGTCTCGCAATTATTATCTGCTTGTACTGACGCCATTGCACACATTTTTGTCACTTTTTCTTCACAGTCGTGTTTATTTCTTCTCAGTTATGGAGTGAACAATTTGAGATTTTGAAATATTGTCACAGTGTTCATATTTTTCTGTTTGGTTACAAGTGAAATGCAAGCAGATAAAACAACGCAGCAGTGAATCTGCATGGGAATTATTAAACTGTCCCCATGCTCTCCCCTAATAGCAGTATTACATCTTTTCAGTGACAGCGAAAAGTGATACAGTGAAAACTGTAATTATAATGTCTAATTGGCATATTTTAATAGAATGAAGTAAATTACTAGAGCCTCATGAAATAATTGAAAAACAAAGCAATTATGGTCTACAGGCACCATTCAGTCTGATAATTGCAGTGGGGCTCGGTCTGACAGCAAACAGAATTAGACTGGGCGGAGTTGGAGGCTTCACTTCCTGTCTTTTCAGCCAACTTCTCACAGTTATGCTCTTTTATCTGACAAGCACTGACAGAAAGAAAAAAACTGAGATTAAGTTACTTCCAAAACAGCATTACATTGACTACTTATATTATGTTGTCTACATGAGAGATAGTCAAATTAGTCAAAGTATTTATTTATTTATTCTGGACTTTATACTGTGATAAATAACTACCCCGAGGACAGCAAGATTCTGTCCATCTATTTGTCCATTTTCTGCACGCAAGTTTCAAATTCAGAGAGATGTAATATCCAGGTGTCCCAAATCTGTGTCTGCGTCCTTATGCTGCTGCTCTCTCTCTCTCTCTCTCTGAAACAAGCTATTGTCCAATTATAGAAGCCAGACACACATCAAGGGGGGTGAGCTTTGCTGTCCTTTGACCCCCCTCAGGTGCCACCTATGCTTTGTCGGTGTGCAGTAGCACAATTCTTGGCATCGACTCTGGTATCTAACTACGTCCTCTTAATTTCTGGAGTGGTTCAGCTCCCTGAGTTGGCAGCTGTCACTGCTGTTGACATGCTGCCAGTCAACAGATTTTGTCTAATTGGATGCACCAACTATGACCACCAAACAATACAGCCTGTCTGGTTTAACCTGCGCAGCAAGCGCCCCTATTTCACACTCAGTCAAGCTTTATTATTGAGTGTGCAGTCTGACTTCTCCATTTCTGACCCTGTCTCCTCCCAAATACATTTATTTACAAATCATTTACTTTGCCAAATACATTTTAGAATCATGTATTCTGGCTCTGATCAGGACCTGAGTCTTTTCGTTTTGGGTGTCTCCAATATAGAGTCAGATCTTGTATCTGGCAAATTGAACATTCTTAATTTGGCACACTTGATCAAAATACTGAAGGTCCTGGTTCAAAACTATTAAGCTGATTAAGCTTAAATTATTGATCTGATATTACGGAACAAGTAACTGGAGGAATGCGATGCCTGACTTTGACGTGATTTGCTAGAGAGAACACGTCTCACTCTGTTGGAGGAGTCAGGACGACAAAGAGTCACAGCTGTACAGCAGTGTTACAAACACCAGCTGCAGGGAGCGCATAAACCCAACAAAAGACAAGTTTTATTCTGGGCCGTCGTCAAATTATTCACAGAATTAACAATCATTAGCGACTGTCGTTTGTCATTTGAAAAGTGATGGTCAGAGGCAGCTGAAAAGGAAAAGCTGCTACCTGAATGTTTTGTTGAGCTCACTCTTAAGGAGGAAGAGCTGTTCCTGTCCAGCTTAGCCGTTTGCCAGAACAGAGTCAATTGTGGTGCAATTAAATCATTTTTTCCGTTCACACACTCTAATGTTATTTCTTATATACAAGAAGTTCGTGCAATGACGCTGTCCTTAAGAGGAGCAGTGCAGCAACACTAGCAATCTTCCAGGACACTATAACTGTGACATACCATCTGGGTTTTTGTCATACAGAAGTGGCCGTTCATCTGCAGATCATCTGTGAAAAAAGACAGCCGAGTGAGAGGCCTGTAGTAACTGATGACTTTTCAGCTCTTAATATCAATGTACGCATTTACAGATCTATCTATACATACAGGAACAGATTTATCTATATATCTACAAATTGATTTCACACACATACATTTTCAGATTCATCTGAAGATCTCAGTACATATATTGAAATACAGTCACACAACACTCCACTCACATTTGTAAATAGTTTTGCACCAATAATACGATGAGATCAACAAGTAGGCGCAATCACAGTGAAATGTATTTCTAGTCATATTAATTGCCGTGGCATCAGACACTAATCTGTGGAGCTATTCCAGGCATGTCAAACTAGAAGCAGACCCGAAACACGCTGGATAGATGGCATATGATAAGATATGGGGAAATGTCTGGATCTTCCAGTATGTAGCTGAAGAGAATAATACATCAATATAACAGTATTGATGTGTTATTCATTTCACATAGAACAACAATTAAAAATAATTCTTTACACCATCCTTTGTATGGGTGAGATTTTTTTTTTTTTTTTTCGGGTAAATATAATATTTTCTGAGGGAACAGGAGCTGTGCTTCCTGTCTGTCTCTGGAGGTTTTTCTCAGACCGGTCCACTGTCTGTAAGGCATGTGACCAGAGGCACCCTTCATGTAGGTCAGGTGTTTTCTAGGCATTTCTGCCCACTTTATCCACCTACTGGGACCCTCAGTGAGAAAGCATCTGCTTGTCTGTCCACCCCAAATCTTGCAGTGCCCTTTCGGGCTAAGGTGACAACAACTGTGCCTAATTGTTTGGAAGGGAGCTGTGATGCAGGCCGTCCTACTGTGTCGAGGTCATGACGAGGACGCAGGGTGAAAGCTCCGAACAAATGCACTGGGGTGATGTGACCCGAGTTCAGCAGTGAACAGAGAACAGTTCTCCTTCACTTTGTCTGAGATTTGTTTGAAATCTCATCTTTCTTTGAAATTACATTACACAAATTACAAATTACATTTTTTCATGACTAAATTGTTTTAATAATGACAATGCAGTGACGAATGTTTTTTTTTTTTTTTTTTAAGTAATAATACTGTAATCACTCTGACTGCATAGTGTATGGAAACATGACTACTTGGACAAAAACAAATGAAATATGTTGTCAGTAAACAATTGACTGATACTTTCTGTATCAACATTTTTGTGACTTTCCGAGTACATTAATTAACAAAATTTCTTAAGCTTACTAAGACTGAAGCTCCAAAGTTCAAAATGACACCAAGCCTACTGAAGTTTACTAATTCACAAATTAACATGTAATTAACATGTAATTAACATGCTGTGAAAAGGAAATCAACAGGTTTTGTGAAAAGATTTTAAGTCAGAAATGAATAATGAGACTATTTGTATATTTATACATTTGAATCTGTTATATTATTATTACTATTACTTATTTAGTTCATTAGTTTGCCTGTTTGTATTTAACATGCAGTTATCTATTTTGACAGCTAGGCCTCTGTTTGTCACTTCACATTGGTCAGACATTGGTGTGGCTGTGTTGCTAATCAGATCAGGGTGTAATGCCTTTAGCTTTCCAACTGTGCCTATGGCGGGACAAAGAGTAGAGTCTCTCTGTCTCTCTAACAAATTAAAAATTGTGAATAAAAATTTGTACTAAAACTGACTAATATGTATACTATATGTATTTTTATTTATTATTTTAATACATTCATAAAATATGTTATTTTAATTTACATTCATTTTAATGAAACATTCAGAATACATCAAAATATCTGACTTTGTTATGATTGAGCAAAACTAGATAAAAAAACGGAGAAAATTAAAGGATGGTGTGAATTCACTTGATGCATGAATAGAGTCAAATAAAGTGATTCAGTACTTCCCCAGCAGAACAGTATTTACGACAAAGGACAAGAATTTGAATCGGTATTTAGGCAAATATTTAGAGACATGCAATTTACAAAAAAATATATATTCTGACCATGAATGTTTTATGACAAACATTTAGATCATAATTAAAACTGTTGGACTTGGCAGATTTCTTTCAGATGTTTAAACATGCAGCATGTGTTAATTTCACCACATGTCCAAAGACAAATGAGTTATCTTAAGCAGGACAGGATTTAGTGGCAGGTTATGGTCCGGATCTAACTGACTGTTGTAAAACAGAGTCTGCTTAGTGAGCGACAAGTGCTGCAGGCAGCAGCAGCATCCTATAACTTACTGACTGCTGGTACTTAATATATAATGCAATATTCTACACTGTGTCATTTGTCATTTGAAGCGAGACACAGATTATGGCTCAGGGCAGTGCATCTGTCCTAGAGGCTGCTGGGAAATGGACTAAAAGCTCCTCCAGCTGAGCCGAGCCAATCACATGCTGAACCCTGGATCACCCTCACTCCTCCTCTTGAGCACTCTAGCCTCACACACACACACACACACACACACACACACACACACACACACACACACTTTCTCACTGTCTTTCAGTCACACATACACATCTCTCGCACTTTTAGCAGGCTTTCTCGCCATTGTTCTCTCTCTCTCTCTCTCTCTCTCTCTCTCTCTCTCTCTCTCTCACACACACACACACACATACACACAGAGACACACACACACAGCTAACTGTTCCCTGCTGGTTTATCCTTCCATAGAGGAGTTAGCCATTTCATTTTTTTTTTTTTTTTTTTGTAGCATGCTAGCCTCGTACACAGAGCAGCAGCAGTGCGTGCCTGGCTCAACCTACAGTTCCCTACTGGTCTCTGTAGCATCTCCTCTCTACAGGCAGTCTAAGCCTGGTGGGAGTCTAAATGAACCATATTGACATCCCACTGGGGGCAGTCTAGTTGCTTTGACAAATCTTCTTTGGCATTTATCAATCAAGTCGTCCTCAGCGGAGTGGAGGACCTCTAAACCCGACCAGACCCACCTAGGGAGAGGCAGAGTATTTAGAACGGCTAAAAATGTGATTCAGTTTGTGCCCGGCATCGCTGCCACTCCCACTCTCTAACAATTTATGCACACGTGCCACAAATTAAAATGAGGGGGAGGTTAGGGAATTGTCAGCCTTCAAATGGCTGACATAAGTTACAAGCAAAATTTTAATTAGCCAGGAGGAGTGGGGTGATAATTCAGAGGGGCCCTGTTCTGTCAGGGGGGCTTGTCTACATTGTGTTTCTCCTTTCAGCAGGCATCTGGAGACTCCAGTGGGGCCCCGAACAAGGTCTACTGAGGATAAAACTACTTGTGACACACAATGAAATGTAGGGACCTCCTCCACATTAACACCCTCAGCTAAAGTGATATTCATACTGAGGATACTCGTCTGAGTACTGACTTCTCTGCATGTTTCCCATTAACCACATTCGTACAGATTTTAAATTATTATCACTTATTTTAGAAAGCATGCTACTGTGTTGTAGATTGTTGTATGCATGTTGTTCTACCCACAATGCTTTGTTATTTATTTTAGGATAGTATAAAAATCAATCTGCAGGCTGGAACCTTAGATAACTGTAGCACAGTGATCCCTTTCCAGGCAATAGCACAGAAAAATAATTGAACTTTGACAGACACGATGTTAACTGTAGTGGATTACCTAACCAAAGCAAGGTTCAAATCTGCCAGACAATTTTTATCTCACAGTATAAAAGTTAAGCAGTGGTTGCCTGGCAGGTTGTAAAAACACTTGAGATTGGACATTTAAAACATGTTACAATATGCTCTTCCAGACGAAGGTAACTTTTGAGGAATAATTCAGATTTGATTGATATTGAAGGAATCCACCCCAGGAGATTTTTGAGAATTTTTCCAAACAGTTTCTTTCTGTTTGTTTCTGGGACATCACCCAAAAAATGAAAAAAGTGAGAAACAACATGACAGCACCTGAAAAGATGGACTCTATAGACGAATGACTGCAGAGAATCAACAGTTCAGGTTTGATACAGCAAAAAATGACGACCCCAAAATCTTTGTGTTCTTCCTTTCGCATATTGTGTGATTCTTTTTGTTACATCTGTTAAAACTCACTTTCATGTCACCTAATGTGCTATATTGTTTTCTTCACTTTTGAAATAAATAGCTTTTTAAAGGAAATATGGAAAGGTCAGTGAGACAGGACATAAACTCTGCACTCCAGTGTAATAATCATGGACTTCGCAGCATTAACACTGACTTTCCTAGTCTGACCTCACTGTGGTTTAACAGTGAACCCAATCCAAGCTGCGCTTCTTCTTATGATTCTGAAAAATGTTGTCTTAAAGAAATATCTCATGTTCAGTTTAGTTGACGTTATTTGCATGCTGATATGTTTGCTGACATCTCTCTACGTTTCTCTGTCATGTGTCCTCTGATCTCTGTTTTCTGATTTGCTGCAGCTCGTCCACAACAAAGCCTCGTCTCTGTCATGGAGCATTTCAGGAAGCCTGTGTCACCAGCGCACAAAGTAATCAGGATCATTAATATTTTACAGTCCGCCACGCCTTCCCGACTGTTATCCAATCTCAGCTCCTGTTCCACACTGCACTTTATGCTGCCATTATTTATTTACTGATAAAGTAGGTGGCAGGGTAAACACCCTGCTGGGGAGGCTGGACATGAGGGGGGGAGTGCTGCTGGGGTGGGGCTGGCAGTTGTTTTGGGGGGAGGATAGAGGGGTAGATCTGCCCTGTGCCCTCCCTTTGCTGCCGGCTATTTGGGGTGGGGGGTGGTGGTGTGTGAAGGAGCAGTCTATAGACAATATTCAGCAGAGCACAAATGTTGTTTTATGCCTCCCTGAATGTGTTCAGTGTTACAATGTGTGCGATGACAACACAGCTATAATCCGGTGAAAAACACATCTGTCTTGCTTTTCTTCCAGGTGTTTTTGCATGTTTTAGCTGTAGAAATCACTTTGATGTGACACGACTTACTCACATTTTCAAATGGATTCAGCAGTGTAGAAGACTGCTGAATCCTCAAAAACACGACCTCCGAAACAAAGAACAAAACAGCTCATTTGACATTTCTTACAAGATCATCTGGACAGCATCGTTTGTCAGCTCTGCTCAAAATGCATATGAGCATCACGAGAGTGAATAATATCTGCTCCCTTTATGGTTCAAGTCTGGTAATATTTGGGGCCTTTATTTTCAGAATAAGGCTGACATGGAATATAATATTCATAACTATGTTTTTCATGCATGTTTAATCAGCTGAAAATAAGAATCTTTTTATTTTTGTTACTTTATTTTTTTACTTTATATCTACAGTGGGAGCAGGTCCTCTTCCATGGAGGCCGCCATGTTGAAACACCATGTTTCTACAGTAACCCAGAACAGACAAACTACACACTGACTCTAGACAGAGCCTTTCATGTGTTTGTTTCTCCTTTACACTAGGAAGGCGAGAGTGATGTGAGGAGATTGCAATGCGGTGATTACACCACTAGATGCAACTAAATTCTACACACCAGACCTTTAAATCTGATGGCTAATACCACTTATGGGCACTGTAGTTTTAGTTCAATTCTAGGTTTCTGTTTTACTTTATTGATCATATGCATTTTCACATATTTAAGTCATCATTTGTTCAAGGATTGATACTGTTTATTTTTGTCACATTTATCTCATTGTGTGTGGCCAGGCATTGCAGTTCACTTGGACACGCTGTATTCACTTACTGCTGTGCACAACTTCTTTGATGATGTTGGACATGGACAGGCTCTCAAAACTAACCTGTTGTTCTGTTGCTAAATGAACCCTGAGCCGTGCTGCTTAGGAGCTGAATTTTTCCTTATAGGTGGTAGTTAGCAAGCAGATAAGCTCTCTAGCAACAATGTTATTTTGGCTCAATGGTTAAGCTAGTCATATTCTCTTTGTAAACACAGAGAGTGATACAGTTCAAGTTGCTTCAGGTTAGGCTCGTGAAGCTAAGGTTGTAATGTTACCCAGACCTAACTTTGGCCAAGAAAAAGTAACGGCTGAGTTCTTAGTTAACTTGATATCACTAGCTTGTTATCTTTGCCTGAAGTCTGTGTTGAATGTGAACACGGACTCACCTGCTCGTATCTCACTCTTCAGATGTGTGATAAAAATGGCTTTCAACCACAGGGAACTAGTGTAAGTATAAAAGCCAGAGAGAATATCTGAATAATGTGTTGTGATGACAAACTAGCGGTCACAGTGTCACAGTGGGTAAAAGTGTGATCTGAGACGAACTCTGCAAAATGTGTCTCTGGAATTGCTCTTATATGTCAAGCTGATAACAACAGATCTTATAATAGTCCAAAGACAGACATTTTGTTCTGCTGCTGAAAGTGTCAACTGCTTTGAAAAAGTCTTGAGAGTGTTGAGAGAGTTGGCTGCTGAAAAAGTGGCACACTGATGATTCCTTTGTATGGAAATCAAACTCAGAAGACACACGGCGAGGAAAGGTGGACGCGGCGAAAAAGAAGAATGTGAACTTGACAGCTCGAATTTTTAATGCTGCACACAGAACAATGAGCTGAATGCAAATGCAAATATCTCACTAATAGGAGTATCGATATGGACCTCCCCCTAACTTTTATTTGAATATAAATCATCAATCATTTGAATGTTCACACTGCCAACCTTAATGCTATAATCTAAGCCTTTACGTTATGTTCTCAGTGTCTCCAGTACCTGATACCGTGATTTCCTGCAGGATTCTGGACATCTTTTTTATGTTTCTTATGTTTTGAATCTTCTGTCCACATTAAAATAGTCTGTGTGTATGATGGAGGAAATAGAAATCAGGTTTGCCACTTATAACGGCAGTAAAAGTATTACACGCAGTAAATGCATTGTTGCATTTGAGCTTGTTGATGTTATCAGAACACCTTCATGTTTCTCATCTGCACTGTGGTATAGCTGCTGGGGCAGCGGTTCATTTGAGGGTGACCCTTGTCATCTAAAGGAAGTCGCCGCCAAACGCTTCGCTACTTTGTGTGAACACAAAATTACCCATCGAAATGCATAACTGCCTCTGCTTATCTTAATGCCAAATAAATCACATACTTTTGTTCAGGTTTTAAAATGATATTGCTACATAAATGAAAGTTCAACAAAGTAAAATCGGCTGCATTTCCATAAATTTCCCTAATGGAGTAATCCCTCTCAGACAAAGGACAAAATTTGCAGGATATTGTTGCGTTTCTGCCTTTCATCCCAAGCTCTCTGATTTTCATATAAAAGTCTTTTTTGAAAGGCACTCAGTGACTTGGCAGACAATACAATGCTAGTCAAGAGCAATGCTGACTATGGATATTCATTTATGGCCTGATTTTAGAACAGCACTTGGAAAACAATAAAATATTCATCATCAGAATACAAATAGCCTGGCTGGCGAGAAGAAGAAGTGACTGATTTGTACTGTACACGGGATGCTCAGGTTTGTTATCTTTGTGTGCGCTCTCGCAGGTGATTTACAGTTTTCAAATACATGCAGCAAGAAAGAGCTTGGTGCTTAATTCTTAATCTTACCTGTGACTGCATTTATTAGATTTCACCATCAGGTCAACAAACAAAAAGGTGATTTTTTGAAATGACAATGCTGAGGCTGAATATTCTCTTTTCAAGACTAATAGAGGGCACGATGAACATCTGAAGTAGAAAGTCTGGAAGAGCTGAACTTAAATCCAAGTTAAAGAGGTAAATGTGGACAGAAGTGGAGTAAGTATGGTCAGTAGCTAAACATTTTGATCTATCTAGATAATTATGAAGGTTGAACTTTGAGGTTTTACACTCATCATTTAAGATTAAGCTTGATGCAGCTATACACAGCACAGTCACTTGCTGCATAATATAGCATATAGTTCAATCATAGCTTTGACTTTTTACAAGGTAAATCAAATCTGAGTGTTGTTTATTGTATTTTCTTCTGTTCTATATAAATATGGGTTTATATTAGTGACAACTCTTCAGTAGGAGTTTATCATCATACCCACTGACTGGTACATAAAGGTAGAAAGGCAAATAAAGTGTGACGGTATTCAATTCCATATATTTTACATAGTGGCTTCACGATGACTTTGTGTGTTACAGAAATGTATGAACTGAACAGGTTTGTGCAGATCTTAAAGCGAGCACAGAGGTGCATGCAGTGAAACACCAATATATTTATGATATATTATTTATGGCCTGCTAGGATTGTCAGATACTGTATGGCTGCCAGATTTGTCTTTTTTGGTTGATATAATGAAGCATTTGAATGCACTAAATGATGTGTGTGTGTGTGATACCTTTTAAACTTAAATGTTAACAGACTTTGCATCACTCATAATAAGTCATGTTTAGAATGAACATGATCTTAAGATTTGTTTCAACTTCATGGAAGTTTAACGCGTTCCATACAATTTATTCTTTCATATGTGAAAGAAAGGCAGAACTGGTTTTTAGATTTGGTTACATTGCCATTTGAAAAAAATATATAATTGTGACAATGAAAATAAAATGATTACAGAGCAGTGCATTTATATGTGATTTCATTTGATGATGTTGGGCCTCCTCATGTCTTCTTCAGGGCGCCCTCCTGAGTCAACCGGTGAGCTGACGTATCGGTCTGAGCTAAGCTACACGCCCCAAAACAGACCTAAAGACACAAGCAAAAATGAATATACAAATGATTTATATTATGTATGACTGCATGTTTTATCTTTGCTTCTTTTGAGATGAGAGCTGTTTATTGCTCTGTGTAAGTCATTGTATATAGGTATGAAGGTATAAAATAAGTTATGCCCTCTTTTGTATGAGAGCAGATGATGAGAGCAGCCAATAAAAAGTATCAACAGTTTTTTTTTTTTCCTGCAAAAGTTTGACTCTTTGCAATTGCCTGCATCTTTTAATCAAATGTGCTGATCATAACTTTAACCACAGATCAGTTTAAATATTGAAAAGTGAACAGGAAACCACGATGAGAACATGTTGCAGCACCAGTCAACAGTGTGATGAAGCATTAGCCCGCGATGAGCAAAAGAGAACGCGGCTATAAAAAGAGGGAGGATCTGATTATGTATTCTCTCGGGGCTCCTGGTTAACTAGATTGGGGTAGCACAGGGGAGGGGAGGGGGGAGCAGTCCAGCTGGAAACTAAACAGATATGTGCCCACAAAATAACAGCCACCCCCCCCCCACCCCTCTCCCCAAACTTCAGCTGGTGCCACCATGAACCCTGAACCCTGACTTGACCTTGTCTATAAAGGCCGCTCTCTCTCTGTCTCTGCCTAGCCCCCCCTTTATTTTCCTCCTTTTTTTTTCGCTCAGCTTCCTCTCGGCAAGTTTTCCCTCAAAGAGCCAAACAGCACTTCAGGGCAGCACAGAGACAGAGATGAGAGGAGGGGAGGTACAAATGTTACTGTACTTGCTGTGGCGGAAACAATTTGAAAATGAATAATGCTTTTTGAGTCCCTTGAGGCACTTCTGTCTCTCTCTCTCTCTCTCTCTCTCTCTCTCTCTCTCTCTCTCTCTCTCTCTCTATTTGTTAGGGAGGTGTGGGGTGAGGCTGAATTAGCATAAAGGAACAAGCACAACAACAGCAGACTCTGAAAGAGCTAACCGGTGGGTGGATTAAGTATGTCATTGAATGGGGTTCTGTTGTAAATGATGGGGTGGGGTGGGACCTCATCCCCATCTGGTCTTTTTAAAGAATACCTTGTGGTAATTACCCCCCAGACAGCATTGTGGAGTGCCTGGGCCGTCCGGCCAGGTGCCTGCAAGCCCTGCTGCGTCCGGCCATTCACTGGCACTGCACGCTGCCCCTTAGAAAATGGACCCAAGGTCACCACCTGATTTTTTTTTTTTTTTAGACTCCCACTTTCTGGGGTTTTAAAAAATACAAACCAAGTGCAGCATGGAGCCTAATCCCAACATGACGAGAAGCAACATGTTTGAATGAGAAAAAAACTGTGGGGAGATTTGAAATCTACATCCTTTTCTGCCAACAAAGAAAAAGAAACAGCAAAACTCTCTGCATTATTTTAACTGTTGCAGCAGTGATTGCTCAGTGTGTGACAACACATCCAGGCTCTCATCCCTCTATAGGTCCTTTCTGTTGGCTGAGTTTGTTTTGCTGCCCTCCTTCATAAAGGAAAGTGTCTGTTCACATCTCTTGACCCTCTTAAGGGAGAAGACCAGTCCAGAGTATGGCTCTGATAAAACTCTTAAGTGGATTCCTCTGAATCTTTATTAGGACCCAAGCCCTGACCGGAGGCCCTATTGTAATGCAAGGAATTATCATTATTATTATTATTAACAGAAATGAATTGCATTTTTGAGGTGTTTGAAAAACTCACAAAAGTCTCCATCATAACTTTTGTGTTGTTTCACAATTGTTTTATGGGTCCTCCCAGCTTGTTTTACCGAGACAAACCTGAACCCAACAGGAAGTCGGCCATTTTGAATTTCATAAGTGATTTTTTTTTTTTCATTTTTATTTGGTCAAGATAAAATATTCATTTACACAATTAGCAATTTTCTGCCATAGTCTGTGCATGTGTGTTTACATGTGTAATAAGTCAAATTTACAAGGGTATGCAAATCAGCCTATTATGTAAATGTAAATAGAGACAATGAAATATTGGAATATTAATATTTCCCATATTAAAAAACGACATTAATGCAAGAATAGTTTTGGTGATTTGTCAGAGTTTGTCACCTCTGTCAGTATACACATCACACTGTCTTAGCAGTAGTTCGACTTTGGAACACTGAGGACAGGGTTCGTGTATTTTCTGGGTACATAGCATGCATTTGAACAAATTTATCTTAAATAAATTAATTGATTGATTTCGATTAATTCATTGAAAAGAATGTAACATGCTTTAAGAAAATGTTCAGTAGTGTAAAATAAAAGCGTAAAATATGACATTGTTATATGACTTTGTTTTGTTTATTCATGTTTCTTGTGGATGTAGATGTAGTATGAAAGTAGCGAGTTATCATCCCACTTTTATTTGTAAATTAGTGGATAAGACAAAATGATTTATTTTCTCACTTATGTACGAAATTAAATGATTACATGGAGCTGTGATATGTAGACAGACTTAACCTGGGTTGTTGTCTTGGCTTGTGGTTGTTTTCTTTATTGAGTCATACTATGTGAATGTGTATTAATCTATTTTTCTGTTATAGTTTTATTGTTAAATATATGAATGAGACCCAAGGAAGAGTAGCTACTGTTATAATACAGTACAATACAGCCTAAACTGAACCAAGCAAAGTAGAGGTAGCCAACAGTATATATTTTATATCAATGATTTATTTTTTTTTTTAAAACAAGGCCATCGTGGTTTTTATTGAACATAATATGAAAACGTGTATTTTGTATAGAATAGATAATCTGTACAAAACATTTTGTCTGCCTCAGTATTCTCTTGGTACAAACTGAAACCTGCTCAGATTTTTACTAATTCTTTGAACAGATGATAGCTGATTATTAAATGTCATTTCTGTTGTATTTAATTATAAAGCAACATTATTGGACAACCTTTGATTTGACTTTTGATCTTTTTTTTCAATTAATGAAATATATTTAAACTTTTAGTTTTGGTATTTGTACCAAACACACACTCTGTGCATGGCCTTGTGCTTATTGGAAATGGATCCAATGGACCAATAACCTTTAAAAAGTCTCCACACAGAGAGCATGTTAAAGTATGGTACCACACCACATTAGAAAAGCACTTGTTGGTTGAAATTGTGATTTGTTTGTAGAGAGCCTTAATCAATGACAGCATTGGTTTTGGTCCATAGCCTCCCGGTGGTGAGCAGAGTGCTGCTCACTCAGGCCCAGTTTGTGATTAACGGTGCTCCCAGTAAACAATGGGTGCTTGACCTTTGCCACTGACAGATATAGAAGGTCCCCGGGCACTCATCAGCTTTTCAGCTTTATTCATGAAGCCAATACGAACAAATATAGACCAGCCAAGGGCTTTAACTGTGCTACACCAGGGAATAAGATTCATCTACATAGCATGGTGGGACCAAGGTAATACCGGTTCATTGTTGCTCCCATCCAAGGACTAATTCAAAATGTCTGCTGCTAAATCAGCATACACTGAGTTTCCAGTTCACCAGGGTCACCTAGCTAAAACTAATAAGTTACATAAGCTAATACAACAGTAATGCAACTTCATTTTAGAGAAAGCAGTTTCTTTGTTAGGGGTTATTCAGCCTACCCTTAGTGGACACAATAATAGAAACACCTGTCAGTAAAATGCAACAGGGCAGGCTGCTTGCTGCTCCTTTTGGTTGAAATGAATCAGTTATGGGGGTTTGGGTATCTGATTAGGATGCTTCCTTGGATAGTGTAGACCCAAATCACAGTGGAATACAACTTGGGCTGGCAAGAAGGATCACTGGGGGTACCACGTTTAACCTGCTACAACCAAAACAGATGGATGGATGGATGGGTGGATGGATGGTATTGTGCAGCTCTACAAAGGCAGCAATGGCAGCTTGTTTACTTAAGATTAAGAGTGACATGAACAGCATGGCTGTCTACAGACAGACAGACAGTGATCGGTCTATAGGTGGCCTCCAGTGAGAGTAGCAACACTATTGATTCTTTATGAGAGCAGACAAATGTATTTATTTATCTGCTGTGACAAAGTACAGCCACTAAACACTGCCTGTGTTCTTACTGCTCGTCTTCACAAATATCTGAACCAGTGGCATTCACCACACGCTCAGGAATACACATACAGTACCTTACAACCCAGCACTGTTCAGTGAAAGGTCACACTATAACGGTGGAAAACAATAGATGACAGAGGAATAGATGATATTTTAAGTTTTAAGATGATTTTAATGACGTTGCACAAACCATATTAAAACCATTATTTAGCTTTTCGTATGAAGACGCATGCTGTTCAATACCCATACCACACTCACCCATACCATAGCTGTCATTCAAAGGTTTCCAAAGAACAATTCAAAAACATTACTATTGAACATGATCCAGGGATTACACAATCATCCAATGTCAATACAGTGATAGACCACTTTAATATAACTGGATGATAATCCCAACTTTAATTTGTCAGCAGATCATTGTTATGATCAAATGTGATCTGTTTCCAGAGCACCTCTTCATGAGGAAACTGTTACATACAGCTCTGTGGAGTTGTTGTGTCTATATTTCCTGAGAGGTGAAACTAAAGTCACAAAAAGTTGTCGAAGCACTCACTCCACCACTTACAGCTGCCCATTAAGCGCAGCGATCTGAGAGCACGGTAATAAGGGAAGGTAACATCGCCTCTCTTCTCTCATCTAAATTTCAGCAGCTGGACAGTCAGAGGACGCTTCAGAGAGACTTTAGTCTCGAAGCACATGCACAGTTTTTTTTCACTGATATGCTGTCTATGTTGGAGGACAGGACCTAGTGGAGGTTCAGGTTTGAACCATAGTGCTCAGCAGAGGACAGACTGACAGAGTGAGCTAGTGACCTGCTGTGGAGTGTCCTAACATCAGCCTGAACAGACTGCCCCCTGCACGCTCCTGCTGGTGATTATTGAATATTGACAGCTGAGGGACATTCCTGAGGAACAAAAGAGGTGAACAGCGTGAGGGGAGGAGCTCGTTGTCATAAATGTGTCAGGGAGCCCAAAGTATGTGTAATTGGTCCACCTGAAACCATCATTAGTTTTGGAAACTTGTTTCAGCCTCTGTTAGACAAGGACAGCGCACGTTTGTTTCACCTCTTATTAAAAGTCACATCAGTTCTCTTCACATTGGTTAATTCTGTACATCGAACGTCAACATTCAGGACTAATCCAGGAAAACAGTGTGGGCTGTGGGCTTTTTTAATATTCTGTCTTCTGTTAAATTTGTTTATAGTTTTTTTTTAGATTACTTAACTCGAGTATTTTTACAGGTCTCTGCAAGTTGATGATGAAAACATATAAGCGAAAAAAAAGATCCGATGTTTAAACTAGGACATGCTTTGGGAAAGGGTCAGCAGTAATGTACACATGTTTAGCAGTGAATGGGATAAAACATGCAAATGCAGCCATAGGGTCCTTTAAAACAGGAAAAATATCACTTGCCCTGCATTAAAAATATTGAAAAGAGTCACATGGAATTATAATTATTTGGACTTTGACTCACACAACAAGCACTACATCGCAGTGCTGCTGTTTGTGGATTCGTGCTTTGTCGGGTTTGTTGCGTTTTCTGAATATTTGACCCGTGACACCCATCCCACTTTTCCTAATATGTTTTTTTTTTTGTAACAATCTTTGTGCTGAAACATCATCAGAAACATGTTTTGCTCGTTGCTGTATAGTATCACCACATCATCTTATATAAAATGCAAAAGACCTTTTGTCTGCGCATGGTAACCCGTGCACGTTGAATGGTTCAGAGTGTTAATTAACACTGAAACATTTTTGCAACAACATCTGTGGCTTCACTGATAAAGTGCTATTTATCACGCAAAGTAAAATTATGCATGCACTACACTTGTACAATTATAGCTTGGTGGTAATGCTGAAAAGGTTGTGTTGGTTTCATAGGCTCGATGTAATTACTCTAAACGGCACAGGGATGAATCCCTGCCAAGGAAAACAGTAGTGATGAGCACAAATTATATTTAAAAAATATTAATAATTTAGATCAGGCACAGTTCATTCATGCAGGGTTAGATATGTGCAAAAAAGTTCTGTAAAACTGGATTAGCCCACACAGGAAAGAAGAGGGAGTCTGGGATTACTGTGCAGACAGCAGTGTGAAGCTTTATCAGACATGTGTGACAGACTTAATAGAGCCACATTATCATAATAGAGCAGGAATCATAATGTTCCTCTGAGAGGAGTTAAATCTGCAGTAACTGGACTTGGTTACAGATCCATGAAGATGTTTCATCTCTCATTTAAGAGGCTTCTTCAGAACTGAAGAATTTATCTTTTCAAAGAAGGACGGCCGAGAATCTTCACAGACTTCCCAGTTTGCTGTAAAAATTCAAACAATCAGGGTGTCGTTTAGCTCGGCGTGTAGTTTAGCTCAGTTGGTAGAGCAGCCGCCCCATGTACAAAGGCTCAGTCCTTGCCGTGGCGGCCCAGGGTTATAATCCGACCTGTGGCTCTTTCCTGCATGTCATTTCTCATCTCTCTCTCCCCACATTTCCTGTCACTCTTCAAGCTGTCTCTGTCAAATAAAGCTCAAAATGGCCAAAAAATATCTTTAAAAAAATAAATAAATAAAATTAATTCAAACAATCAGCATCTTTTTTTTGTCTACAGTCATAATGTGATTATTTGGAATATGTTCTCTATTCTTCTGCTGTGTGCTAACATGCTAACAAACTTGACTGCTTTTAGGTCTCGTTAACGTCTTGTAATTGCAATTTTGATGCTTGACATGATTATAATTATGAATAAAGTGTTTGCAGCATGAATCATTTCACTGATTATTTATTGTATCTTTAGCGATCAATAGCAATATTAGCCAAACTCAGTAGCACGGCTAACTGAGCTAACTTATTAGCGGTTACTCTAGCAACAAGTTCAGTGATCTGTCCATCATTCAACTCCATAAATCACCAAATCACCAAGAGCTGAAGCAGAGCAGGACGTCAGCATTCTAACAAACAAAGATGTGTGTTCTGTCTTTGGTCTGAGAGTCATATAATTATAATGTGGAAATAAAAATAAATGTGGCATTAGAGAATAAAAGTCCCCTGAAATAAATAAAAATAATGTTTTCAAAAATGTCACTTTATTTATTTATTGAACTATATTGACTCGTGTATAGATTTATATTTATTTTTTTTTGCCTCATTTATTTATTTCATGTGAAGGTATTAGAAAACCGTTGCATAACAATGACAGTATGTTGAGGAAAGAGGGCCGGAGTTAGATTTTAAGATGGCGTTCTCAAACGCATCATAAACACTTCATTACTTGAAAACTGATGATCATGCTCAGTTTTGTAGGAATACAAAAATATTGTTATTGTTATTGAAACAAAAATGACACCAGTTTTATTTATGTGGAGAGAAACAAAAAGGGAATGCTGCACCATTGATTTTTATTTCCACATGAAACATGATGACTTCAGACATCGCACAGTCTGAAGACTGTGGCCACTATTTTTAGATTTAATTTAGGTTCATGTGAAAAATGATTTTTGGGGAACTCTCAGCTCAATAAAAACAAATTCAACAATTCAACTACATAAATACTATTATTATGACACCTGTTCATTTTATTATCAGAAACATCGTCTTATATCTTCTTAAAGAAGACAAAAGACTCTGTATATATACTGTATATGCCTGTGTGAAGATAAATACAGACAAAGAAGTAGTTATAAATGCACAATAATAGTACTTTAAATGATCATAAACCTGAAGGTGGAGACATTTTAAAGACTGAAATCATTTTATTTTATTTTCCTGTTATTATCTTAAAAACAGTGTTTAAAATACCTATGCTTTATGTTTTAGGCTCCATTTCTCAGCTGGTAAATGTTATTTTTAGTTTATATTTTTTTCGTTATTGTCAACAAATTTCATGAAAAGACCAAAACCAACAATATGTCAGTCTGTCTCAAAACGCTTTCTGACTTCTGTTTCTGTGGCTCTTGAATCGCTAATGATAGATTCAGTTCTTAATGAAGGCTCTTGTTATTTTTGGCCACTGCAGTTTTTAACAAACTGAAGCAGAACAGGAGGAGAGTGTGTTTTTTTGAGGAGACTAATACAAAGTAATGTATAGTCAAATGAAGCTACAGTGTGTTCATAATGAAGGAAACCAGCTTTATGAATGGAGCTATGGCACAGAGGAAGAAAACAGAAAAAGACAGAAAAAAAAAATCACTAAACCCATAAAGGAAATTAAAAAGTTAGAAAAATAAATGTGCGCTGTATATTATATGTTGTGTGTGAATGTTATATGTTACTTCTGTCTTTCCTTGTTTGTTCGTTTATTTGTTGTTTTTTTCTTTTCTTTCCGGCCGCTCACCCGCTTCAGTCACACATCATGTAACATCTCTGTTACTACAGGCAGGGGTAAAATCTTGATTACACACTGACCGTCAGCCATTTTAACCTTTGATCTCCACCCAGTAGTGCAGGCAGTGTGTAGAAAACACACACAGGAGCGTGAACCCTGGATAGAAGTCACACACAGTGGTGAGGAAGGGAAGTAAAAGGACAAAAAAGAAAGAGACATGCTGTTCACTGGTCTTTATTGATTCTGGTAGGGTAGTGAAAAGGTCTTTGGTCATGCCCTTACCAAAGGATACTAATTTGCTCGATCAAGTCTGTCAGAATATCGACTGGGAGGAGGCTGAGCGCCTGCCATTGTGTTGGCTTCAGCAGGGAGCTGGTCTGTGAAACAGGATTACTAGAGGTCAGGCAGCCAGTGAAAGGATTTCCATCACTTTCAGGGGGCTGATACGAAGGGGCGGGGCCCAGGATACACGATTGAGATGTTGAAGACCAGAGGGGAGGGGAAGCTATAGCGCCTCACCCCCACCCACATGCAGATTTGCTGCCTGTTAATCTATTTCATGGTTACAGACACCCAGGAGGCTTTGTTTTCAGCCACAAAAGATACAAAAAGAGGACGTGTTTCCTCTTTTTCTAACAAGTAAATGTCATGTACTGATGATTTTAAATGATGTCATTCTGTTCTTCATGCATACATCATTCATGTGTACCTGCTGATCCTGTGGAGGGTCAACATTTACCAATATAGTCAGAGATCCTAATCATAGTTGTTGGGACAAAATCAATAATTCGAGACAAAGTAGTCAACAGATCAATATCCATACGTGCATACTTACACTCAAATACATTTCTGTCACAATAACCAAACTCTGACAATGACTGAGAAAGTAAGACAGCATATACATGATAATGTCCCTCCATCATTACGTGGACCAAAGCCAGGTTTTCACAAACATCCCCCACCCAAAACATGTCTGTGAGATCAGTTTAGTCACTCAATTAATTGTTTGATTAAATAAAGGTCTGAAGATTGTTTCAAAGGCGACCTCACTCTCTCAGAGTGTGTGAATACATTACATTGTGTGTGTCTGAAAGACTTTAAACCAGTGTTTTATTAAATGCTCCTTTGAGTTCAGTGTTTTTACCATTTTACAACAACATGCATCTTCTTCTTCTTCTTCTTTTGTATATAAAAAAAACTTAATTTGGAAATTAATTTGGGATTGTATATTCTTAATAATTCAATATATAATAAGTCAATTTTTGACCATAGAAATCTGTTTATTGTGTGTTCAACTTATAGATGGAAAAGCGTTTTCAGTACTGGTCTGGGGCCTGTTTGACAGCAGGTGCACTGAGATAAACCACAGCTCTTTACTGAGTATGTGAATAAAAAAAGAATGGGTTTGAAATGACTGAGGCTTTGCAGGCTATGGGAACATGATGAACCCATCAATAAAAAAATAATAACTATGTGACTGCATGTGAATTTGTTGTTGCTTACAGCATGTCATTTTATTCCTCAAGCCTTCTGCTTGTTGTTACAAGTTGTGTCCCCTCACGCCAGCCGTCTCGTGCTTGTCATACCACTGTACAAACATCTCCATTGTAAGGCAGCTTTGGGGCACTGATAACCTCCAAACCACATGAAACCCTAGCCTGGCATCTGTAGAGACCACAGACCATCACAGACATGACCCCTTTGTGGAAACAAGCCTTTCTCTCCATTGAGCAAACAGCCAATTAGCTATTATGGAGACTGACTGTGAGGATGTGTGTGTGTGTGTGTCTGCTTTTTGTGGATGAGGTTGCAGCCTCTTACCTCTATAGGTGGGACATCTGCTGAGGGTTTGTGTCCCTGGATAAGTACCAGCCGAGCACGAGCCCAGCACCTTTTCAACCTGATCACATAGGTATTTAGCTCCAGGTCCCGGCCAGTGTTTGTTTTATTTTCAGAGCAGGTGTTTTATAATCATTAGCAACTCCATTACGACCCCAGCGCTAAGTAGAAGACAAACAGTGGCCGTGCATCTATTCTCAATGGAACCATCTGGTGGCAAGGAGGAAAAATGGCTGTGTTTGGCGCCAGTGTTTGCCAATGGTCACATAATTGTGTTTCAGAGGAGAGGAGGCAGATAGAAGACAGGCTGAGTTGAAGTGCTGCGGGTTTTATAGAATGTTTCCAATGTCTTTGTCTGCTCAGCCAACATCCTGGTGTTTGTATTCATCCGTTTACAGTACGCCTTCGTTCGCTAAGTGTTTTTTTTATTTTCCAAGAAATCTTTTTGTGGACGGTCAATAAATTTCACAGAGCACACAGAGCTCGAGGCCCATTTAAAATAAACCAGGCGACGCAAATGCTTCTATCACATTTATTCCTCTCAATATTTTCAGCTACTTTTGCTTCATCGCTGTGAACGTGAGGCTGCTGCTGCAGTGTCTTTTAAAGGCACAGTCCTCAGGACAACAGGACAAAACTCAAGTTACTGCAAACCTGCTATTAGTCCAACATCTATGGACACGTCCATAATACACAAACTGCAGTAGACTACAATTAAATATAATTCATACGTGTACTTTTGTTAATTGTGCATGAAAAATGTTTTATTCATTTATTGTGTTTGTATATATTTATGTTCAGCTGCTCCAATTATTGTTTCTTTTTATGTTTATATATATATATATATACATATATATATTACACACACATACACACATATATATATATATATATATATATATATATATATATATATATATATATACACACACACATACACACATACATATATATATATATATATATATATATATATATATATATATATATATATATGTATGTGTGTGTGTGTGTGTGTGTATATACACACACACAGTGACATTTAACAAAACAGAAGAAAGCATCGTTCCTGGAAATCTACATACTGGAAAAATAAAATGTTAATTTTTAAATAAAGAAAGAAACACAGGAAAAACAAAAACATGTTTATATGTGTATATATATATAATTTATTAGGGAAATATGGAGATATTACGGGCAGTTTATCCTTGGTAAATTAAAGCGACACAGGGTCAGTGTTATACTGTTCAGACTGATCCATTTTATTCTATTAAATTTTGAGCACATACACACACACACGGTACATAAAAGGACTTTTTGTCTGCAGCATGGAGATGGCTCAGAGATATTGCTGCACTGATATTAATAATGAATTGCACAGAGAAGTATAACAGCAGAGTAACTGCATAAACATAGAATGGTGGAGATAATGTCGCAGTTTGTAGAAATGTTTGAGTGATCAGCGGACATGCTGGGTTTGGACTCGTGACCTCAGTGTTTGTAGAATCCTGCCTCCGGCCCTGAACTTGGCTCAGCATGGTTGTGATTGTTGTTTTAATTGTGCGCTCTGTTTAGTCATGTTGCTTCTCGGATGAGGAGTGTGCTGTTTGCGTTTCCAGTGGCAGTTTGTGTACACCCACCACTGCCTCTCAGGGTTCTGCTTGTTTGTGGAAAAGACTGTCAATGGTGATAATTATTCCAAACAAAATGCTGCACCCACTACACATAATTATGCCACTGATGCTAATTACTGTGTTAGTTATTAACGACTCATTAAACAATTACGGTCACCGTCAATGATATGCTAATGAATTTCACATGAAACATGTGTAAAAGTAACTATGCAGCAAGGTGATGAATGGAGGGCCAGCGCACAGAGAGGAGCACACACTCTGCTTCACTTATTTGGCCTGGATCTTATCATATTCTTTTTAGCATTAGCAGCTGCTATAATCACCATTATTAATATACTGGCTTTTATTATTCCAGCTTTTATTACTACTCGTTCAGATACAGCTAAAACAAAAAGTGGAAGTTCAGCATCAGTTACTGTGGAAAAAATATGATCATATGTAATAATAAATTTCATTCATTTTGGCAGTTTGTTTCCTGTTTACTTCTAATTTACAATATAAAATACATATATACTGTTACATAGGCATTTCATAGGAAAACATAACAGCAAATGACTTATCGTCAACATGTTGATATGTTTTACCATAATGGCGCTCCTAAGAACTGAAATATGATCTACGTATTAGACTTTAGGCAACTCAAACACTCTTTTACTTTTTTTAATAATTCTAATAATATAAAAGAAATTACCTTGAGCTTTCCCTACCCGGGCCTTGATGTCTTGATTAATCTATGAACATTTGCTTAAGGTGCTTAATGTAAAAATATTGAATCATCCACACACAACAATATTAGTTTCTTAATTCCTAATTTAAATGACACAATCATAATCAGTCCTCACAGGAATGTTATTTTTATAAATCCGCTGATGGTGTGATCTGCTGATGTTTAATGTGTGTATCTCCGTTGACCACGAGCAGATGATTATAACATCACAATCGTGAGAAATCAGTCAGGTATGTTGAGATCATGAAATATTTCCTCGGTCAGTGTCGCGGATGATTTCTCATTCGGTCACGTGATGAATCCACAATGCAGAAAACATTGTATTGGAACATATTGGCATCTCTGATGAGCAGGCCTGTGATTTCCTACACGCACCAAAGTGTGGCTCGATTCTTCCCTGAATCTTGCCTGGCAGATAATACATGTCTTTATATTTTGTGTGTGTGAGAGTGAGGAAGAGAGAGTGGAGTGGTGGTTTATATGCTCCTGAGAAGGCGGCACAATGAACTATTTTATCTAATGGCAAAATGTCCCTCTATTTCCAGTTCCTGGAGTGAGGACCTTGGATAAATTGATGTATGTCTCCTCCTTCCCCTCCTCCTTCTGGGTCTCTCCTCTTTTTTTTCTCCAGCAGCATTATGGGTGGTTATAAAATATTAATATGAGAGTGCATTTAGCGGAGAGCAGCTCGTATGGGTATTCTCTCGTGACTCCCCATTCAGGTCACTGGGGAGCGTCTGCCTGTTTCTCTGCCTGCCTGATTTACTCTAAATGCAACATTAAAGATCTCTTTCGTTTTGGAGCCTGCGGTCCTGGTGCTGTCTTTTCTCACTCTCTACATATACATATACATAAATATATGTGTGTGTGTGTGTGTGTGTGTGTGTGTGTGTGTGTGTGTGTGTGCATGTATACAAAACGTATGCACCAAATCAAAAGCAGAATCATCCTCAGATCTCAGTAGAGCAGCTCCTGAAAACACTGATTGGAACAGACTGAGTGTCATATCTAGTTAAAACATGAGACAGACAACATCACCCTCAGAGACACACACACACACACACACACACAGGCAGTCACATGCACATGCACGGAAACAGATAAAAAAACAAAAGAGCAGCAAACACAAACACAAAAATCACTGGTGTCTGTGTCTTTAAATTGATCTTTATGGTATAATTATCATACACGAAAGTACCTCTGTGAACATTATTATCGCAATATTTATGATAAACAGAAAATTAGATGCACATGCTCACTTTATTGCCCCTCTGGACATAAGCAGAGCAGAGCACACCTTCAGGCTGTAAGCTTTTTCCCTGATATTGTGCTATCATATTTTTTTGTCTGCAGGGCCAACAATAATCAAGTTCACCATTGGTCGGTTGAGTGTTGGGAGTTTCCCCATTGGCTGTCCTCCATGAAAATGAAAGAGGCGTGAGCAGTCCTCTGGAGGCTTTTGTTTATGTCCTAAGCCTGTTTTACACTGGGCGGCACATTAGCTACGAGCGCACGTGCTATCTGTTGCAGTATTCTCACCAAACACCAGGGGATGTAAAAACAAAACATTCGAATACGGAGGAGCAAAGTGTCAGCAAGCATGGCTGCACGCTCCGCTGTACAGCTGTATTTGCATAGCACTTTCCTTGCTTTAGCCAAACGGACTTGGCCCACCACTGGTGGTACACGAGCGCCCTTGTAGGTGGTACTTGTGGTACTTGTACTAGTAATTTTTTTTTTTTTTAATGAAATACAATAATTTAAACTATTAAAATGTCATACCACCAATGAAAATTAACTATGAAATTGCTGTAATGTAATTTAAATTAAAGCTTTGCATTTCCTGAAATACAGTTTCAGTATTAGCCTGTTACGTAGTCACGTTCATGCACACGGTGCACGCATACATCCAGGATTAGTGACAAGCTCAAATGAGACAGTGAGATAGAAACAGGAGGTAAAATGAATGATTCAAAAACATTGAAATCATGGCTTCAAACATGAAATATTAGGAAAAGAAGTGTCTGTCTGTATTGATTGTACGTTTTTATTAGAAATATCATAAGAACAAAGACGCCATTTTTTCTGTGATACAGCAGCTAATGGATGAAGAAGGAAATAAACCAACAAACGTTTGTTTTAATATTTTACCATCAAATTGGATGGTTCTGCGGTGCACAACGGATGTCTGATGAAGAACAGTGTAGACAGTTCACACAGAAGACATTTTTTTTTATTCATAAAAAAAGGTTATTGTTGACAGTTACTGGTTTTTACAGTATGCTTTTACATTTTTTATATCATTAAAAAAAATAATTAAATATATAATTCTTCTTCCACTAAAGGAAGCTCGGACAGTGGTACACCTACTACGGTTTGAGAACCAGTGGCCTGATGTCAATGTTGGAAGCATGTTCATTCCTAATGTGTCTATACTACTAGTGTGTCTTTGTGTGTGTGTGTGTGTCTGTGTGTGTGTGTGTGTCTTTGTGTTTTATGTAGTGGAAAGTGAAGGCGTGGAGGTCAGGGTGCTGGGTGGGAGTGTAGTGCATCCAAACAAAAGGTTCATGTTTCATTACAATCCAGTCATTAATGTTAGCCATATCCACAATCCTGAACATAACCATGCCTCAATATAATATAGTAAGAGATTAGTATACTTTTTAGACATGATTGTATTTTTCATGACTGTCTAATGAAGAGAAAATGTGTCTTGTAACATGGAAGTAGCTGGTCTATTTTCACAGATGCTACAACCAGCACAGAGCAGATCAAACTGCCATAAGGAATCTGGTAACAGACTAAAGGAAAACAATTTAACTGAGGCTAAATGAAATCTATGAGCACATTCAAATCAAATCAAATTTATTTGTATAGCCCACAAAATACATTTGCCTCGGAGGGCTTTACAATCTGTACAGGAGTGACACCCTCTGTCCTTAGACCTCGGTTCTGAGGAAAAACTTGCAAAACCCTTTAACAGGGAAAAAGGTGGAAGAAACCTCAGGAAGAGCCACAGAGGAGGATTCCTCCCAGGACGGACAGACGTGCAATAGATGTCACATGTACAGAACAAGTCAACACAAACATATTGTACAATTACAATGAATGATAAAATGACAATGAATTACAATGAATGATAAAATGACCACAGTAGCAGATATGGTAGCAATAATGACAGTAATAATATAAGAGATCACAGCAGCAGCGATCCACGAGAACCTGCTGGACGACAGAGCACAAAAACTCCGGGAAGTTCGTTAGTAGCATGCATTAATGAGACATGTATGTCCACTGATGGTAGAGAGAGAGAGAGAGAGGAGAGCTGCAGTCTAGTCCTATGGCAGCATAACTAAGGGATGACCTGAGCCAGCCCTAACTAAAGGAAAGTCTTAAGTCTACTCTTAAAAGTGTTGACCGTGTCTGCCTCCTAACCTGGAATGGTAGTTTGTTCCACAGAAGAGAGCCTGATAGCTGAAAGCTCTGGCTCCCAATCATTCATTCACATTCATGCTGCCTTCCCTACTGTGGAAAAAATGACTTTTTAACTACACCATCAGGTCATGATTACAGCAATAAAATTGTCAGTATATTTTATTTCAGCACGCTTAGTCTACTCATCATTGGGTTACAGTGAAGTTATGTTGTGGGGGTTTGGAGGCTTCTCAACCCTGACACCAGAGAAACATTTAGTCCTTGTACAGAATATGCTCACACTTTAAGATACTGAATCTTGAAACAAGTGTTTTCTACCTGTGGACTGAACTCCACTGCTAAGTGCTCAGCAACAGATCAATACAGATCGTCACTACTCACTCTGAATCTGTCCTCTGCACACCTGACGTGGTCATCTTTCATTATGCTCCACATACCTGGCATGCAGTGTAAAAAAAAAAATGACAGAGAGGGATGTGTGATCTGATATTTCACCTGAATTCAAACACTGCTTCTCACTCCAAAAAAAAATTAAAAATATCAAGAGTAACAAATTATGATGTTGATAACTGTGGTTATTAAGGTGACGCAAGTTGAACAGAACCTGCTGCTTCTACCAACAAAACACAGAGTGACATATGGTGAAAATGCAGCATCATATGTGATTTGGTGTAAACAGTGTGTGTGCTGCACACAGAGTGTGAGGAGCTATTTTAAACAACCAGACAGGCAGAAGAGCGACGCTGCTCTTCAGGTGCTCAATAATTAACTGTGTGCTGCTCACAGAGTGCTGGTGCTGTGGTGGAGGAAGTCAGGCAGAAGCTGGTAGCAGGGTGTGTGTACCGAATGAGCACACTGTGTGTGTGTGTGTGTGTGTGTGTGTGTGTGTGTGTGTGTGTCATATCTTGTTGCGACATCTAAAAATTTGTCCCTCGTGTTCATTACCATGTCCCTCTGATCAGGGCTACGGTTGGACCCACCACCACCACCACCACCACCCCCCACCCGATACACCATCATGGCTTGCACCAAACAGGTCTAGGATGCTGATTACTGCTACTGACATAAAGGAAGTCCCACAGCACACAAGGATGGGGGATGAGTGGGATCCTGGTAGTCTTTGTGTCGTGCATTAAAGTTTTAGATCGCGTGGGCCTGCTGCCGATCCCTGGTTGATGCTGAGCTGGAATGCAGCCATGGGCAACAGCATGTCAGACATCAGACCGCTAGTCTCCAGGTGCCACTGTGGCACAAACAAGTGTTGAATTAGACCCACTGGGACTTGAAGCTACATACGCTAACATCACCCTGATGCTGTTAAGATGGCTATTGTACACCAGGACTCAGCGCCTGGGACTGCAGCACGGAAAGAGTATTAGAATATTATACTGAAATAAAACTATTAAACTGTTACTTTAAATAAACTGTACTTAGATGACAAAGGTGGGACAGTTGTCATGTGATGATATATGATACTGTTAAATTAAAAGTGTCCTCTCTAGACTACAAAATACATTGCATTAAATATCAAAGTATGTACTAGTGGAAAAACAGCCGAGTCATACAAACCGATTATCAATTCTACAAAACAACTGTCTTCTTCATGTTTATTTCTGCTGTGAAGTTGAACATTTTAACATGGGGACTTATGGAGACTGAATTGTTCTGTAGCCAGCCTCAAGTGGACGTTTTAGGAACTGCAGTTTTTGCACTTCCACATTGGCTTCACTTCACAGCTACAGAGGTTACTGCTTGGTTTTTAACACACCACATATACGGTACGGACTCAAACAGCGTTACATTGCTAGGCAGTGACATTCTCATTTGTATAGTGAGTTACAATAACACAGCAATACTAACCTGTCTGAACATCTCCTGTGTTGTGAAGTCCTCCGCAGTCTGCTCTTGGTTCAACTTCTCTGCCCTTTCATTACCATGTTCTTAAATCTTATTTTTATCCTGCTGTGTTTGGTTCTCTGTTGCTGTTTTCCCTGAATATCCTCTTTGTGCTTGTCTGTCAAAGCACTTTGTAGTTGCCATAGAAATAAAGTTATTATTATTATTATTATTATTATTATTATTATTATTATTATTATTATTATTATTATTATTAATGTGATCCTACTGTTCACTAAATACAAGCCCAGTCCTGTTGCTTGAAGTACAATACTTACGTAAAAAATACCTGTTGTACTGTGCACACATAACCTTTTTATCAAGTACTGTGGTTTTAAAAAAGGAATAAATCATAATCAGTAATGTCAGATCCCTGAAAACAACAAAAGCATTGCAAGAGGCAGTACTTACAGACCAAGAGTAAACTCAGAGTTAAACAATGCCTCAAAATCCAAGAAGAGGTCAGTCCATATGGTTCAGTGTTGAACTGAAAAAGGACTAATGCAACAAGAAAAGGCAGGAAAGGTTGTTTGTCGTCATCTTAACTAAAGACAGCTAAGACTAATTGTTTAGGGTTAGGGATGGACTGTGGTCCTGGCTATCATTGACTATTAGTGGGAAATGGAATGCTGTCTCTAGTGTCACACTTTGTAAATGCACAACCAGTGATTACACCCAGTTTAAGAAAGGAGGGGGATGGTTGTGTGTTTACAAAGTGTGACACTAGAGACAGCATTCCATTTCCCACTAATAGTCAATGATAACCATGACCACAACCTTTCCCTAACCTTAAACAACTGTGGATGGATGGATGGATGGAACAAATCTGAAGTTGTTTTGTTCAAACTAAGTTGTTAAACGTGTTAAATATCATGTGGTGCCACAGTCAGATAATTAATGATTTATCAACACGTCTATTTCAATGTTTTAACATTCATCTATTGCTTTTATCTGTACATGTACGGCCTTATGACCATACATCAGAGAAATATCATCTTTTGTGATGGCAGAGAATCTTAATAACATCTATGTGTTTATTTTAATGTTTCTGACATGCAAGTAAATTCTTTCAGGATTGATTCTGTACATGTGAAAGTTACACACTACACTACAGTACTCCTTTTGAAGAAGTTTTTAAGTATCTTTTGTTGTTGGTGGAATCATGGTGAAATGAATTCATCATGTAGAGTCCAGCAACCTAAACCTCCATTAGCCCACTTTCACTCTCTCTTGACTGACAACTGAGCTGAATCCTACACACACATACACATACACGTACACATACAGAGGCGCACACCCACACAACCCTGTACATTAATAGATAGAAATTATATCTCTTCATTAAAGAATCATCTTTCTGAATGGGCGATCCCAGGCTTTGTGAATAGGTCTCCTCATGACCAAAACCACACCAATGCAATGAAAGAGAAAAAAAATGAAACATCCAAATTGCTACTTCAATCTCCAAGAGCTCTGAAGTGCTGTTTTCATCCCATTTTGACCAAAATAAATGTGTATTTTTATTATAGCATGTGTCGGGAGGTTGCTAATGGGTTTGGAATAAAAGACAACATTCTGATTCAGCTGGGCGCTGGTGGCACAGAGACCCTTTTTACTTCAGCTCATTTTAAAGCCTGAGCGCCGCTGCTCCCCTATCATTGGTTGATCAAGTCAAAGATGACGACCCACTCAGTGTTAATGCTTGTCTGCAGTTAGAAGTGATCCCCATGAACCAAATCAAAAGCATGGCTCTCTGTTGAATAGATGCAGTGTCTTGGTCTGCTGCCTCCAGTTAGGGATCACAGCAACATGTCCATTTGAAAGGCTGAGGGCGGCTGGCCAAGGCTGCTTTCTCCTCCTCGGGAGCAGACTTCACTGTTACTGAGGGCAAGCTTATTCACAAGCTGGGACAAGTCAAAGCTGCCAAACAAAGCTGAAGGAGCCAGTGATCGGGGCTACTGTTAGCTGTAAGACATTCTGCACTAATGCTGCTACAAATGTCATCATGTTTCATTGTAGCTGTGAAATAAACATGTCATCCGTTATCCACTCGAAGGATAACTTATTAATTAAAGAGAAAAACACTGTCTGCACTTAGAACTTTCATGTTTTAGTTGTAAGACCTTCAGAGTAATGCTGCATTCACGTGACGTGCATTCACGTCAAACTGGATATCATTAGTTGACAAGAGCAGGACAGTGAAATGAGAGTCAGCGCTAATGGCATTGTGAAGGTTCAAGATCAAATATTTGAACTTTTTGTCATTGTCCGTGATGCAATTCACAACCGGATGTTACAAGGACAAAACAAAGGATGACCTGGACACCGAGAAGCTAATAAATAATTAATTACATCAGGTAATACACACAAAATGATTGTACTCAACATATTTTATTGCATTCTTTGCAAACAATATGAAATCACCTTAGCAACAAATTCTAATGCATGTTTCGTTTTGCCGTCGCCGTTTCATGTTTTCTCATAAGGTGTTGTCTAACGTCAGCCATAAAACAACCACAGATATTACACGTGTGGAATTCTATGAAATTATATAATAACAAAAATAGAGTCAGCACATCCTGAAGTCATGCACTGAAAGCTGACAGGAAGTATATTTAGAGGTAGGGTAGCTAGGAAGCAGAATTTGGGGTTAGTGAAGTAACCTCAGGTTAAACCTTGGGTTTCAGAATAAAAGTTTACATATAGAAATAGCAACGTGCCTGTGAAGTGAAGCCAATGCAGTGAACTGCAGTTCCTCCATCGATCACTTTACGCTGGGTACAGAACATGTCAATCTCCATAAGTCCCCATGTTAAAACGTCCAACTTCACAGCAGAAATAAACATGTTTACAGCCTGGTACAAAAAACTGTTTTGGTCTCTATAGCTAATTCCCCCGTTCATGACAACTGTACTGAGGGTGAATTTTTATACAACTCACCTGTTCAGATGATATTAAAGCCATTACAGATGACTTGTTTGAGCAACCACGCTTCATTCGGAATACCACAGGTCTGCCAGCAATCCACATCTTTGTCACTTTTTTCAGATTAGCCGGGAGGTGGAAGAGGCAGAATAACCAACATGGCAGCGATCAGTACTACAGATTTTGAGCATCAAAATGACTCTTCAGAAACCTGTTTGTGACATCACACATACGCCAGCCATTCTTTTTCTTTCTACTGTCGCTGGTGGAAACACATAACCTGGATACAATGTCAATGTGAACTATATTTAGGCTCCACCGACATGTTCTTTAGTGTAGAAGTGAGTTTGGATGGTGGGTTAAAGAGAGATTTTAGGATATTACACAATCTTCATAGAGGGACATGTCATACACATCTTCATAGAGGACTTTAATTTGAATTTGAATGAAGGTGTCTATTTACTTCTTGCATGTCTGTGTATATTTGGTGTTGTTGCATATTCATTATAGCATTCATTAGAGCATTTGGAAGGT
Organism: Miichthys miiuy; assembly: GCA_036365135.1. Taxonomy (NCBI): domain Eukaryota; kingdom Metazoa; phylum Chordata; class Actinopteri; family Sciaenidae; genus Miichthys; species Miichthys miiuy. The sequence goes on from CM071605.1 coordinate 5,002,141, forward strand.
TTATACTGGGCATGACTTTGCAAAATCACAAAGTATTACAAAAATACAAAACACAAACTTGTTTAATAACTGCAGAGAAGATGATGAGTCAACCCTCCATACCGTACGCCCAAAAAGAATGTTTACATTCTTTCACTGTTTCATCAGTGAGGAGGAGGTTTGCACTGGGAATGGCTTTGCTAGATTACAAAATAGACATTAATCAAGCATAAAAAAATCATTAAGGGCAGGAGAGGCTTTCTTCAACATCCTAATGTTATCTGTACAATAAACTACCTTTACTGCATCAGTAACATGCAGCAGCCACAGCTGACCAATCACATGCAGCGTTTTACATTTTTGAGGAGGGGCAGGTTAGCTGTGGTGGTATCTGCAGCAGAGCTGCAGAGCCTCTGCAGGTAGCATCGTGATATTGTTTTCACAGTTAAAGATTCTCTTCACATCTCAATTAGATGAAAAAGCTGACAAGGACACTGAGAAGCCTGACATTTCTTAGACCATTAAAAAGATACTGCTCTGGTCACATCTGCTGGAGTTCACTCTGTTCTCATCTGGAATTCGTATGTAAGGATGCAAACTGCCTCATCCAAATGTGATCAGCTAAGATCAGAGTAAGACAGTGAGCAGAGGAAGCCCTGCTGTTTGATGAAATATACAGACACGGTTCTAATGGCTTCAAAAAGCTGTTGTATGCATCTGATGATATTTATTATTACTGATGACAGTTCTATTTTAAGTGTTTGGACATTGCCTTTATAGTTATTTTTTCTACATATCTGTCAGCTACCACAATGTTAAGTGTGCAATGAGAATTTGCATTTTGTGAATATTGTAAGATCTTGTATTTATTGGCAAAATGCATATTTATGAAGCCTAGTTTTTAGTCAGAATTCAAATTAAAAGGACTCTGACAGCAGAGGCAGAGGCAGACAGGAAACTGTGGAGAGGGAGCGGTCTCACATGGAACAAAGGTTGCCAGCTAGAATTGAACTGGCGACATTGCAAAGGCCATGGAGCTACACGGCATGCATGATAACCATTCAGCTAGCAAGGAACTCCAACAATCACATTTTCTGCCGTCATTTCCTTTGGCCTCTACTCTGCACAGACATTTGATGAAATTGCATTATATTACATCACTTTGTGCAAAGGCTTAACATGCTGCCTTCACATGATAAAGATTTGCTCTTGGGTAGGGTGCAGAGGATAGTGCTTGCAGAGGCAAAGTACAGTGTGTTTTCTACCACTGATCACATGTGCGGGTCTTTAGAGAGTATAAAGTCAGTAGTTTAACTTTGTTTAATAAGCAGATGTATATCCGTAAAAAGACTTCACTTCATGTCGACGATGTAAGAAACCTGAAAGAGACCTCAGCAATTTAAACATGACCATACCGCTGCCTACAGAGACATGATTAACACCGGTGGCTGACAGCTTTCATGTAAACAATGTTCTCTTCTCTCACACAAAACACTATTTGCCCTTTTGGCAGCGAGCATGGACTTGATAATGAGAGCTATTTACACTGTTCTCAAAACTTCCGATTTTATCTGTTGCAGTTCCTAAAGGGCTCTTGAGCACTCAGTGTTTGTTGAGATGAAAAATGGCAGAGAGTGCCGTGCCATGTTTGAGGCCTTCCTCAAGGTCTGCACTGGCTGTTTTTCAATTTGTCAATCTTGGCATCTTTATACACTATCTGAGCCCAAAACGTCAAATGTTGCTTGAAAAGTTACTTCCTCTGTTAGACCTTCATAAATTTTGTACCTTTCAGAGGGGAAACAAGTAGAGCATAAAGGACAAGGACACCCCCCTGCTCGTTTAAGGGGTTTAATTTATGCCTGTTTCCATGGTAACTATCTCCTTGGTCTTTGCTAAAGCAGTTACCTGACAGAGGTCCATTAGTAACAGTATCTTCTGCCTGTTAAGGAAATGCATGTGTATCAGTGCATACAGGCCGGTAGTCTAAACAGGGCATCTGTCAGATTGTCATTTTGCCACCTTTAAGTGATGTCTTCAAGTTTCCTCAGGCAGAAGCTTAGTGCTCATGAAGAATGGCTTCTCTTTAGGCCGGGGGAAACCCCAGAGTAAGTGATGAGGAGTCTGTTTAGTGTCAAAACTAGATGGAGTCTGAAAGCTAAGTAAAGCTTAGATTGTACATAACATACAGTACGCATACAGTAATATCAAATATCAATATCAAAGAGGTAAACCTTATTTTTATAGTTCTGTAGTTTTCCTCTATATATTAGTGATTATAGTAATTATATAGGCATTTATTAATACTTAAAATAGCATACTTGATATCACAAGTAAAACTAATATTTTCTGCATCTTGTGCAACACCTTCTCTTTATACAGTATCTACACATTATGGGATGTCAAGGATAAAATTAACCAAATGTTGACCATAAACATTTGGCAAAAGTCAGACAAGTATCAATCATTTTAGAAAGCACTAAGAAATGATGTGATCGTGTTTAAAGGGATGTCAGATGCAGGCCCCAGTCTTCAAAAATGGATAACTAATCCAGATTAGAATGTTGATGATATGACCCCAGTCTTGTTTTTTTTTTTGGTTTTTTTTTTGGTTTTTCAAAGATGGCTTCATTTATATCTGAAGCTGTTGTCAGAGCAACAAGTCCTTAATCCCAAAACCTGCAAAAAGGCAGATTTATTTACAGTTAGCTGGATCATCCGGTCCCATTGAAAAGTGCACTCAAGTTGTTTTCATTATGTTTTCTGACCACCTTGGAATGCAGACCGTGAACTTTCACTCAGTTGCAGGTAATCTTAACTTGAAATATTCTGATGAGTTTGATATATTTACACAGCATTCCCAGATGTTATCGGGGTAAGGTCTCATCATCTTAGCTTTTATTTCCACTTTGAGATACTTCTTATACAGGGGGCGTGTGTTACACCCATAGAGGGCAAGCTGACTCAAGGGGTAAAATATTTTAGAAATAATGTATTCTGAAAAATTAAAAACAGTATTGGTGGCTTTACTCCATTAATTGGCTGTTCACTGCAACCTGAGGTTAGCTGGAACAATTCAAATGTAAAACAAAAATAATATATTAACCTGTCTCTTAGACCCCATCCCAACCAGGCTGCTCAAGGATGTTTTACCTCTAGTTAGCCCTTCTTTATTGGATATGATTAATCTGTCTTTATTATCAGGATATGTACCACAGTCCTTTAAGGTAGCTGTAATTAAACCTCTTCTTAAAAAGCCCACTCTAGATCCAGAGGTTTTAGCCAATTACAGACCGATATCAAACCTTCCCTTTCTCTCTAAGATACTTGAGAAAGCTGTAGCTAATCAGCTGTGTGACTTTCTCCATAAGAAGAGTTTATCAGTCAGGATTTAGAGTGCATCATAGCACAGAGACCGCACTAGTCAAAGTTACAAATGACCTCCTAATGGCATCAGACAAAGGACTCATCTCTGTACTTGTCCTGTTTTGGCATTGACCATCAAATTTTTTACAGAGACTGGAACATCAAATTGGCATCAAAGGAACCGCCCTAAGCTGGATTAAGACGTATTTCTTACATCGATCTCAGTTTGTTCACGTCAATGATGAATCCTCCATGCATACCAAAGTTTGTCACGGAGTCCCACAAGGTTCTGTACTAGGACCACTTCTATTCAGTTTATATATGCTTCCTCTAGGGAACATTATTAGGAATCATTCACCAATCAGTTAACTAAACTCCAAGCATGCCTTAAGGATATAAAAAGTTGGATGACCTACAATTTTCTGATGTTAAATTCAAACAAAACTACGACTTCTTGTAATTGGACTCAAACACCTCAGAAACTCTCTTTCTAGAGACTTAGTTACTTTAGATGGGATCACCCTGGCCTCCAGCTCCACTGTAAAGAATCTTGGAGTTGTTTTTGATCAGTTGTTTTTGATTGATTTGTCCTTTAATGTCCACATAAACCAAATTTCGAGGACTGCATTCTTCCACTTACGTAACATCTGCAAAATCAGACGCATTGTATCTCAAGTGGATGCAGAAAAACTAGTCCACGTATTTGTTACTTCTAGGCTGGACTATTGTAACTCTTTGTTATCAGGTTGCTCCAATAAGTCTCTTAGGACTCTGCAGCTAATTCAGAATGCTGCTGCACGTGTTCTGACAGGAACCAAGATCAGAGATCACATCTCTCCCATTTTGGCTTCCTTGCACTGGCTACCTGTTAAATCTAGAATAGAATTTAAAATTCTTCTCGTTACATACAAAGCTCTTCATGGTCAGGCACCATCATATCTAAAAGAGCTCATAGTACCTTACTACCCCTCTAGAACATTGGTTGAAGATGCAGTCACATCTCCCTTTACTGAAAACTCTCTCTCTCTCTCTCTCTCTCTCTCTCCCTCCATCTCCATTACCACCACCATCTGTAAACATACAACATGTCTCATTAATGCATGTTAATGCATATTACTAACTAAACTTCTTCCCCGGAGTTTCTGTGCTCTCTCGTCCAGCAGGTTCTCATGGATCGTGGCTGCTGCTGTGGTCCTGCATGACGTCCACTACACATATTACTACTGTTATTATTGCTACCATATCTCCATTACAGTTTATAGTTAGTTTATGATTTGCTGCTGCTGTGCATCTGTGTCTCTCTATCTCTATCACAGGTTCCACTGCTACTGTAATCATTTTATCATTCATTGTAATTCTTTGTCATTTTATCAGTCACTGTAATTGTACAATATGTTTGAGGGTGTCACTCTCTGTACAGATTGTAAAGCCCTCCGAGGCTGTGTACTTTGTGACTTTGGGCTATACAAATAAAATTTGATTTGATTTGATTTGATTTGATTTGATTTGATATTAAAATCACAGTGTTTCAAAATACAGTAACATCTTAAAATCAACATGCTAATATAATCACAAACAACATAAAATATAGTTTTAAAAAAGGGGTATTAAAGTAATGAATTCTATAAGGTGGAATTTACAGAGCTCATATTATTCTATGATCTACAACTTTTATCATTACCAGTATAAAATAATTCTCTTATTATCTTAATTTACTCTACATTCTTGATATAACCTCGCTCATTCATCCTTTTTATCTATAGGTTACTATCAACCTATGAGCTGTCTGCACTCAAAAACATTTTTAGGCCACTTATGCATTTCAATTACATAGAAAATTTCCATCCATTTGAATTACATGGTTTTAATATAAATAAACTAACAAACTTAATGTGAAGCAAGTAATAAGATTTATGTAATAGTACTAATAAAAAATGACAAAATTAGTTTGGGTTTGGGTTTGGGCAAACAAATTGGCTTTATTAATATTGAATGCATAAACCTGGTTACTACTACACTACTGTGCAGTGGAAGCACAGTTTATTAGTACTACTATTAATTTGTATTAAACCAATGTAAGTCAAATGGATGGAAATTTTCTATGTAATTGAATCGCATGAGTCCTGCATTTTGGCCAACGTTTTTTTGAGTGTGTTGCCTTGTCAATGGCCAACCACAGCTGCTAATCAACTGTTCAGACTCTGGCTCCAAGCGTCAGCATTCTCTTAACCTTTAAGAGAAAGCAAGCCCTTGAGCTAAAACAAATACAATCAGAAAATGCAGGCATTAGTGGAGTCGGCATGTTTCGGCTGGTAATTTGAGAGGTAACTTGTCCCCGTTAAGAAGCCTAAACTAGCTAATACTTTCTTACAAACAACAGATTACAAATCTACAATTCTGCAACTGTGTGAATGCTTAATTGACATTTACACGCCTGAAAAAAGAAATGAAAAAAAAAGCATTATGAGTCGGCTGGTCCATTAATCAGGTGTTAACTGCCAACTGCAGAATGCAGTGCCAGCTCACAGTTTGTATACCTACAGGTGGTCTCCATCCTTTTATATTCAAAATAGAATTGCTTGCATTTTAATGGAGGGTGTCTAAAAACGTGCAAAATAAAGTGCATACACGTAAACACGTTCACATACATCCTATGTGCCACACATACATATCAGACTCATAATAAAGTGTCACCAATAGTGGCCTTGTGTTGTCAGGGTAGTTGGTTAGTTGATAAATGAAGCATCATGACATCAAACTAAATAAATGTCATTTCTTAACATTATTCTTAACACAGTGTAGATTTAACCTGTGTGAAAGAGATACAAACCAACTGAGGAATTATGATAACATTTTAGCTGAAATTAGCTCCAACCCTTCATGACTCAGATGATAATCAGGTAAAGCTAACGGGGCTAATGGAAGGATGGACATCTTTTACATGTACCTGCACAGATATGCTTTTCCTGCTGTTACTATGTGTAATCCATACATGCAGAAAAAAGCCAAAAAGCCATTAAAAACAGCTTATATCCATTTTTTACTATTCACATATCATCATATCATTTTATCTGTTGTTTGATCTACTCTTGTGTGTCTCTTTGAATAGCGCTAAACCTGTCTTGCATTCGTGCATCATAAGTATTTTACAATCACAGAGCTGTGGTTTTCTGAACCACTGAATTTCTTGAAAACGTGCTGCTGTTCCACACGTGAGCCCTGCTGTACCGGCTCAAGTCATTTGTGTGATTGGTTTGTGTGGATGGAGAAATAACTAATCAGTGGTTCATTATGAAGCAGGCCAGACTGAGACTTGTTTGTGAGAATATGTTGAACCAGTGTTAATTGACATTACGTTGACTCATTAACAAGGCGATCGTTTAGCTTCCGACTTCTACTGAAATGCCAATCAGTGAAATGAGTTCAACTCACTTCACCCACCCACTTTCGCTGCAGCTGCTTATTTCACTGCTCCACCTCATGCAGAATTCTGCTACATAAACTCCATCAACTTAAGATCTGAGCTCAATGAAAAATGAGCAGAAGCCTCAACAGGTCACACTGTGTTTTGGTTAACAAATCCAATAAGCCATATATTTATTGTTAATGATAATAATCCTACGTATCAGCCTCAACATGTGACCAAGCTAGTTTTTCCTCATTTTCCTCTCACTGCACAATCTCCATGTCAGTCTATATACCTCTCAAATCTTATTTCACGGGCAGAACAAAAACAAATCCCAGTCTTTTAAATTCTTGTCAAGGGGTGCCCTGGTAGTTCACCTGGTGGAGGGAGCGCCCCATCTTACTGAAGCTGAGTCCTGGGGTCCATTGCAGTCTACAAGCCCTTTGCTGCATTTTATCCCCATGTCTCTCTTTCCTTGCTTTCCTGTCTAGCTGTAACTATACTATAAAGAAAATAAATATGTAACCCCCAAAATGATTAAATATTTCCCTAGTAGTTCCTAGTATTTAGTCCCTAAATAGTTCCCTTCTGTCCCAAAATTACATATACAAACATAAATGTTCTGAAACTGCTGAGCAAAGGAAAAAACAAACAAAACAAAATTCAATAGGCAAAAAATGTTTAAATAGGTTTGACAGCATGAACACAGATACACAAATACATTTACACTACACTCAACATCACTGGAAAGTCAAGGCTTACAAAGGTCAACCAATATGATATATATATATATATATATATATATATATATATATATATATATATATATATATACATGTAAGTAATTACCAGCAGCATACAGGAAGGAAACATAATGCCGCCAGAATTACAGTTTTGTTTTGTTTTTTAATGGCAAAATGTTAATTGACAAATCTGGCAAATTACACAAAGGAGATACTGAACAGATCAGGTAAATGCACTTCATCTATCGGAAAACATTTTGACTTATAACATCAACAATGGCTCTTTTCCATTAGCTGCTCCAGTAAATTAAGGCAGTGAGCCACCATAGTTAATACCAAGGCCCTGAAACCTGCTCGTGACATAATGCAAATGCAAATACCTTGTGTTTTTTTTTCTGTTAAGACATTTTAATGTTGCATGTCAGCTGTAAAAAAGGTCTATATACACTCATTAGAAATCTTGGAGTTGGGATTGCAGCCTTCCCATAGGCCATCATCATTCTGATGAACACCAGACACATAGTGTCAAGAACAATGTGCAATAGCCCTGTGACACAAAGATCCTATATACCTGTAAATTGTATTTTCTGTTTAAACAGTTTTTACTAACATGTAAATATCATCACTCAAACCTAAATCTAAAATCGACATACACTGTACATACTGTATATACTGGCATATCCACCTACCTCACACATGCACCTTGTTACATTAACCATATTCCTTTCAGCACCCTTTGCACTCTGCACCATTGGGATGTTGTCACAACTGAAACAGTGTTAGGAGAGCCCAAAAGGGATGGTAGAGGAAGAGTTGTAATAGTCTAGACGGGGGGGTTCTGGTAGCCCGATGTCACTACCTGGGCTAGAGCCTGATTGGGCTTGCTCCTGGCCTCCTGAGGAAATGTCGAAGATGAGAAAGAGGTAGAAATTCCATCATTGGTGGAACCACTGGGGCAGAGGTCATTGGGGCTTGCTCTGGAGGCACCAATGGCTCCTTGGGAGAATGCGCACTGTACTGGTCCACTATGTCAAAGGTCACAGAGAGATGCCCTTCCAAGGCACAGCATGGATGCAAAATCGTATAAGGGACAAACCAAAATTGGGCCAACTAATTGCTGTGGGCAGAGTAATTAATCCAAACTAGTCCCTGCTCCTCATAAGGATAGTATCTCAGATGCCTGTCATAGTACCGTTTTTGTGACTGTTCACAAAAGTACCTTAGTATGGCCACTTTCTGGAAAGCTGCAGAGAGGATCTTTTTTTACTGAGTTGGCATTCTCTGTGCTGGAGAGTCATGGGAGAGTAGCAAGTAAACCGGCGTCAAGTTACAGTGTAGATTGTGGTATTATACGCCAACTCCTCCTGATGAAGGTGCACGTTCCACTCTCACACGTATTCAACACATAAAGTTATTCTGCAACAATATGGAAAGGACATAGGATAGGTTTCAAAGGTGCCAGGTGGCATAGGACTGGAGACCGATGCATCTGACATGCAAGGTAATGTCTGACAAAAGGTGAGAATACATGTGGCTATATATGCAGCCAGTAGCATAGCTATCTCATGCAGCATCAATAGTTGCTGCATGAGATAGCTATTTAAGATCCATGAACATGCTGCTCCATGTTCATGGTTCTTAAAGTTGGAGAGAAGAATCGAGTTGGTGGGACCTAGACCACTGTTGTTCCTCCACAACTGCAGCATCATTTGGAGCAAGATCCATATCTGCAGCTGCAGTAGCCAACAATAACGTCCACAGTAACATTGTGTATGCTAGTCAACTCACTAACCGCCAAGTACAGAGGGGGTCTTACTAATGTGGATTGACATTAGTGTACTATTGCCACAACCTTACTTAACAGTATCACCTAAGTTAATGATAATGCTGTCCCACACGAGCAAAGGTAAACTTATATGTAACTTCATGTTTACACGTTTTATCCATAACTATATACTTCCTAAAAACTCTTCTTCTATTCTCTTTTTAATCCACTGCTCAATACCCCAACTAAAGCAAGCAACATATAGGTCAGCGAGAACATGCCCCACGATATTATTACCCATTAACTGTCTTCTCATATCATATAGAAACATTTTCTATTGCAGCTCAGCAGTGCGCTTGTATTCATCATCTATTGTATCTATTGTTTAGTATCTACAAACAAGAGATACCGTTACTGCTCCCACCATGAAACCTGAGCCACCCACAGTGTGTTACAATAGCCCTTTTTACACAGAGATCCCGCAATACTGCTGTAAAGAAGTGAACTACAAATGCTGCCCTAGCATGTGACCTTAGATAGCATGCCAGCGTTCCAGTAGCAAAAGACATGCGATGTGTAACACAGCAGGTCGCCTAGAGTGACGACTGTGGGTCCCATCCGCCAGCTCAACCTTTTTACAAAGACACCAATTCGGTTCTGCTACTACCCCCCCCTGCTGATTCAAAATGATGAACAACACGCCCCCATTCCTTGTTTGTATGTTTGATCCACAGAGGGGAAAAATAACAACATTCCCACCTTCAATATGCTGTGTAAAAGGGGTTAATGTCTTACAATCTCTGATGGTCTTGATGGTTCATCAATGTAGATGGGTGACTTTTATTACAGCCAATCAAATTTCTTATTTTCAGCTAAAAAAAGAAGCAACTGACCAACACTGACCTGGCGACTGACTGAAGCTGGTGTGGCCCAAACACCCACTGCTCACATCTCAGTCTACGTATGGCTCATAAACTACATCACATGCTTGTTCATTTTGTCCTTTGTTCCCCTGCTGGGGCTTAGCCTGCCAGCTGCTGTCAATCAAACAGATACAGTGACACGCCCCACCAGCCACTGAGAGCAAAAGGAGGAATTATGATATTTCCCCAAACACACGTTTTCTTCCTTTTAACGACAGAAAAAATGTATCAATAAATTTAAAAGAACAATGACATTATTTGGGATTTCACTTAAACCCAGTAAATACTGTAAAGTATTGCACCACTGGTGTCAGTTTAGCATGGAGGTGATCAAAGACATTTAGAGGATTATATCTCTCTACAAGGACAGACGTTCCATTTGTTCAGCACATGCTGTACAGGACTTTCAATGTTTTTTGTCCAGGAGGTGGTGAGCTAACAGATCTGGAATCAGCCTCTGCCATAAACGTCTGACCTTCTGATTTGTGATTGTAGCGTGCTGCCATGTGGTTTGGTGGGAGGGCACCAAGTTTGAAAAACATGTACAAGCACTCATGTGGCCCGCACTGCAAACAAATACCCATACAACATCAATTAGTACTCTATGAGTATGAGTTAATGAGCAGCTCTGAGTGAAAGAGCACAGCCACACTTCAGAATAATGGCTGCTGCCTGCAGCAACAAACAGCAGCCTGTTAGTCACCCTGTCTCTGACAAAAAAGAAAAAAAAAACTATTGTTACATAATTGTTAGGATGACAGTGGCATTAGCAACAAAGAATATTGTTATATACAGTATGCTCTAATTGTTATAGGTATAACATATTTCCATATTAAACAGTGGCATGTTGGACATGAGGTGGACAAACAGGGGTGAAAAATAAGCTATAGGAATAGCTCATGGAATGGTTTATTAGACACACAAAAGAATTTAAAGGCACAGTGCCACCACAGCTTTCAAACTGACTGACGGATCTTTGAAAACAACTGATGCAGCAAGTTATAATCAGATGAGAAATATATATACCCTACAACTGAATAATGTAGAATTTATATGGTTAAGAAAAGCTACATAAATTGGTATTTTAAGCAAATCTGTGTGAAGAAGAACCTGAGTCACACACTGAGTCACTTATTCTAATACTGTTTTATGACACCCAGAAACTTGCTGTAAATATGACAGTGTGTGTGTGTGATCACATTGATTGACTGAGGTTCCGTCTCACTAGCTTGTTTCTGTTCATACCACTGACGAATAGGTGAGGGTAAGCACGGCGGTTTCTAGCTTGGAAATTGTGTTTTTAATCATAACTTTTTTTTTCTTTGTGTCAGACTTTTAATATCTACAATGGGAAATGATCAATTAATAACTCTTAAAAATCAGCTGCAAGTGTTGTTCATCACTGTCCTGTGAAAATCATGTATCTATGTTTGATGTTTTTATAATTTTATACTCTTTATAAGAGCAGACAATGATTTGTGTTGTGGCATTTAATTCAGATCCATTATTTTCTACATGTTGGTTTTATTAAATGTGTTATTGCCACTTACTAAAGGAAAATGAAGAGAAGTTATAATAACTGAATTTCATTTACTTTATTTAATCATTTATCTGTGAATTACATGTCCGTAATGACCTGGGCACCATTCCCCAGAAGCATCTCCTGGCTCTCAGGATTCAGCCCATAGCCTTTCAACAGCTGAGACCATCAAAGCTTTAAGACTCTTTTGTGAGAGGAAGCCCTGATCAATAACGCCGAAGGTCCAATAACAAAACTGAACAACTACAACAAGGTCAAATTACAAGACAAAAAAAAAAAGAGAAATATGAGCAAATAATTGTTAAGATTTTACAAATGAAAAGATGTTCAGGGATTTAATGACCTACATAGTTTTGAGTTCAGTTCCACTCAACGGGAGTCTTAAAGGTTCAACAACCACCTGAGGTATAATGATGGTAAATATTACCTGAGCAAAGTTCAGAGAGACCAGAAGAGTCTGATGAAGGCTGACTCCTTCCAGTGGAAAAAATATATGAAATGAGTATTACAATAATCATCAGTGCATTAAAGGTTATTAACTGAACTGCTGTTAATCATATGTGGTATATTGTACTGAAAAGAAATCCATGTTAAATGTAAATCTACAGCCTGTGAACTGGATGCACCCAGCTGTATTTATTTCTGTTGTCTTTGCTTTATCTTATGGTGCGTTCGGTGTTTATTAGAGGACAATGAACATAAGCCTGTAGGCTTCACTGTGTTTTCATCCTTGGTGATTTTTTAATAACTGCAGCACAATGTTTTATGTAATTGTGTGATCAAATGATCAAATGAAATCAACCAAGCATGGCATGTTAGTAGGAGGCATTTGTCACCCGTGTGTGCTAAATCGTAGCCTACAACTGCACACACACACGCTGAAGAATAATATTTAATTACGCCCTCATATGCGATCAGATCACAGATCAGCTGATCGTGCTGCAGCACTGGAGAAATGTTTTTTTTTAGGGGGAAAAAAGAAATGTATTTTTTTTTAGGTTAATGCTTCTTATCCGGACATTTGTTCAGAATGTTCGTGAAGCTGACAGGAGAGAGAGAACATCAGATCAGAGCTCAGACAGCCGCAGCCTTCATCCATCAGAGGATAGAGAAGTCGCCAACCACCGACTGCACAAGAAGTCACACTGAAGGCCGTTTACTCCACCATAACTCATTCACACATTCAGTACGTTTGAATCCAGACAGAACTGTTTACTCCCTCTAACGTGGACCATCTTTAAATAGTGACCGTGAAAACCCGTCACGCGTTGATCTTTTTTTTTTTTTTTCCGTGCTATCCATGACGCTCCATCTGACTTCTGGTGATCAGATTAGAAAGTGGATTTAATCCCGGCTCACACACACACACACACACACACACAGAGAGAGAGAGAGAGAGAGAGAGAGAGAGAGAGCTATATATTCTATTGGTTGAATTTGACAGATGTCTAAACTCGTCAATCCGAGCCGCGTGATGCTCTGACTGCTGTCGGAGCTCAGCTCTGTGGATGCTGTCTGAAGGCTGAGGGCGGAAAACAGGTTGATACATGAGGACGATTAACTCGGGTCACAGCCTTCATCCCCCATCCCGCCGGCTGTTAACGGGCCCATCTAAAGCACTGTGTTCAAATACAGAAATTATGACATTTTTCAAATAAAAATCATCATAATTATTTCATTTAGTCACATGGTTTCTGGTTGTTGTTTTTTTTTTTTGACAATTTTTAACAAATTACAACTCATTTTATTTTAGTCTTTGACTCAAAAATCATTGAACCATAAAACACAATAAAAGCATCTCATCTTTTCTCTCTTCATTATTATTATTATTATTATTATTATTATTACTATTATTATTATTATTATTATTAGTCTCATTTTTGATGGTTAATCTTTTCAGGAGAATTTCACTTCACACCTGTCAATCCAAACACTGCCGCCTGTGCTCAAACACAACACCACAACATGGAACATAACATGTAAGTAGGCCTGAGCCTGTGAGAGGCAAATGATAACCATCCTACAGCTTCACTTCTTCATCCAGTCATCTCATGTGTGACTGCTGTCCTCTGTCCGTACATACGTGCTGCGACCGGGACGGATGAGAGTCTGTATCGGTTGGACCAACTTCATATTAAATCACTGGGTGAAAAGTCGGCGGAGAGACAGCAAACAGGACAAGAGGGAGGCAGCCGGCTCCGTGTGTATATTGTGCCGGCTGATGAGTGAAATGAATGAAAAGATGCTGTGTGGAAACACAGTGAAGACTCCGTGTCAAGTAAACAAAATGTGCCTGATAGAGAAACCCAGCTGGAGGTATCAGGACGGTCACATGGGGCCCAGCAGCGTCACTGCTGCGGATCTACTGTGACAGCCTGGACCCGTTAAGACCAGTATGTGGAGCTTTACTGACCTCTGCTGGACAAACACTGGAATGTGTTGAAGGACGCTGCCATCAGGTGCCGATCGGACACTCCAGTCCAGTCCAGTGTGTTGTTTTTGATGTTGTCACCGCACTGTGATGAATTACATGCTTTAAAAATGTGTAGATCACACAAATGCTTTCCATCATATAAAGTGAAACCTGAAAGTGCCATTAGATTGTGAAAACGTGGCAACGTCCTGCAGAAGTAGAAGTGTTAAAGTGTTTTCTTTTTCCTGTTTTCTGAACTTAAACATTTCCAATGCTTTCATTACCTGTTAGGTCACTTTAATATTAGGTTATTTGGATCTTGGACTTTTATTTCTAAAATGTTTTCAAACTTCATAAAAATATTTCAAAGCCACCACAAGAAGAAGTGAATTAAATATCCAGGATGATGACTGATGTGTCTTGCTCTGCATGTGTTATAAGAGGCAGCTATAGTAGCTTCTGTGAAACTTTCTCTGAGAGATTTGTACAATATTTTATCCACAGAGGCTGATTTATTTATTTATTTGAAGTGTTTACCTCATACTATGACTGTGTTTTTGAATGTGAATTGTTTCATGCAACTTTTCATTTCTTTTTGAGGACTTGAAAGAATAAAGTATAAAAGCTTTATATTACATTGGCATGGTTAGTTAGTCTATTTATCATCTAGACTTTTAGACTGCAATTTTTCTTGCAGTCTAAAAGTCTAGATGCCCCTGATACAGTCAATCTGCAATAAGCTGAATGCATTCAACCTGACCATACAACATTTACACACTCCATCGTGCCACAGCAAACTAATAAAATCAAAATCTCTCAAATCTAAAATTCACATTAAATGAATCAGACAAGATGGCAATAAACCAAGTTCATTTCAAGAAGCTTTTCATAAAATACAATTATTAGATCATGTTTAGACAATAATTGTTTTTACCCACATTTAAACTTTGGTATAAATCAAGTGATCAGTAAGTCGCACTCTGCTTTTCTACATAATATACAAATAGTATAATAATAATTACTTTATTTATTATAGTGTGAGAATGAAACGCTTCCTTACATTACAGTGAAATGCTCCATTTGACAATGTCTTTGGTGCCTGCAGTAAAATGACAACATTTTGTTATTATTAGGGAGATTCATTAATTTATAATTATAAAAATCAATATCTGTATTCAGTCTTTTCTAGCAGAATGGCTTTTCAGAATTTCAACTCAATTAAGAAAATAATCTTTCTAATTCTTTTAAACTATAAAAGTTATAATAATAATAATAAATAGATAAATAAATAAAACAGTTCAAAGTGCAAACATGCTCAGTTATTACTTTTTGTATTATGAATGTTTAATCCTTGAAGGTTTTCTAAAACTACAAAAGACTACTAATGGATTTGAATTATGGGTGACATCAATGTAACGGCTGTGGCCCGTCCCACAGGCGCAAAATCAACCGAAGCTAATCCAGAAAGAATCAAAAGAATTTATTCAAAATGTTCGAACCAAGTGACACAAGGGACTGTTCACCTGTCAGTTTACTGACAGAAGGTAACTATCTTTTCAAACAGGCACCTTATATTAGTTCACTACAACACAACTGAGGACACGACTGCTACAAAATCACCAGTCATTTTAAAAGAGATGCAACAGGCTCCTCTTTTAGTGCTCAATAATACTCAACAGTAATAATAACTAGCTGGAAGCAATAAGGCATGGTGCTTTAGCAAAGGTAAATCTGATTCTGATTCTGATTCTGAGGTGTTCCTAAAACTTCAAAATAAAAACAGAAGGTTGGTCTAGGGTTAGCACTATTGGAATTAGATCACGTGTTATGAACATACAATAATCTGATATCACATTTTAAACCTGTTCAATCTAACCATTCCCAGAACATTTAGAGCCCAGTGGTATCGTTGTGGTTCAACAATGTTTTTTTTTGTTTGTTTTTTTCAGGAAAATCAGGAAGATGAATTGCTTCACTATATAAATTTGATCCATTCGGTCCACTAACATTTGTAAAGCCTAGAAGAGCCACATGCTTAAATTTTATCCCAGTCCAGTTAACCGGGGGCTAAACTGAAAGTTAGTGCTCGGGCAGGGGAAGTCTTTAGTGTGAGAAGGTCAGGGTCATTTTTTGCTCAGAAATCAAACTTTTTGGGCTTCATACTGAGCAACTTTCATAAAATGAACAGAGCATTGCCTCCAATACTGCATCCATTTTTTTCTTTAAACATCCATGCCATGATCAAAGACCCATAACATCCATCCATTTTCTATAAACACTTATCCTCACCATGGTTGCACAGGGTTGGAGCCTATCCCAGCTGACTTAGGGTGAGAGGCGGGGTACACCCTGGACAACTCACCAGTTCATCACAGGTCACATAAACTGGACCCGTAACATAACCAATTACATAACTTCTTCTATTTTCAGATGATTATACATATTCTATAAACAGAGGTACCTAAATCTGACACACAGTGTTATTGGTCAGGACTTACAAATATCTGGAGCTGCAGCTGGATGACAGATTGGACTGGACAGAAAACATGGACACTCTATGCAGGAAAGGACAGAGCTGTCTGTACTTCATTAGAAGACTGGGGTCCTTCAACATCTGCAAAAAACTGCTGCAGATGTTTTACCAGTCTGTGGTGGCCAGCGTCCTCTTCTATGCTGTGTATATTTCTTATTTTTATATTTAAAAATCATATTCTATTTTTACTTTTATATATCTATCTATCTATCTATCTATCTATCTATCTATCTATCTATCTATCTATCTATCTATCTATCTATCTATCTATCTATCTATCTATCTATCTATCTATCTATCGTCTCCTTTCACTTTGTAGTACCATACAAAAGTGCCAGTAGTGGCAGTAGCCGCAGTATCCTCACCGTGTTACCGAACCTGTGAAATGTAAATAAACAGAAGTCAGGCACAGGGCCACCGTCAGTGCTGTGTGGTGGCTGTGATATGGCGGGTCGCCGACAGGGGTCGCTAAAGGACACGTGATTGAACAGTGACGTGAAGCTGAAAGTGAAAGCAGACAGCAGACAGCGGACAGGTCAGGTCTGTGTTCAGGGAACAGACGGTTGCTACAGGCTTCAACAGCTCTGCGCGATGTCGGTAAGTTCATGGATGTACATTTAAAAGATGTTAACCAGCTCACAGTGAGACATGAGAGCGGGAAAGGGTTTTAAAGTCGCCTTGTTCCGTTTGAACTTTGTGAAAGTTCACAGCAGCTGCTGGTGACGTTTTTACTAAAAGTCCTGACCACTGTTACAACATGGCCTCTGTTTGTTTGAGCTGTTAAAACGGACTACTGTGCATACAACATGTTTGACTTTAGGCGAGGAATAGAGCGCGAAAAAACAAGTAAACAATAAGATAGCACTTCCGGTTTGGATGTTTAAACTTCAAAATAAAAGCCTTCCGCTTCCTACCTACCTCAGAATAACTTACTATGACCAGATAAATCTTAAAATAAATATAATAAATAGCGTCCATCATGTTTTTAAATAAGAGGCCACAGCTCACATTGTATCCACCATTAATGTGCATGTCACATCTCCATTATGTCAGTGTAAGCAGGTAGTCCCTGACTGTAGCAGACTGGTGACTTGTCTTGACTGTTAAACAGGCCCTGCACAAGTATGGAATTCAGTGTTAGTCAATATCTAAAAAAAAAAAAAGCATAAATTAATAAATTGAACCGCCAATCATCTGATTAGTGGACGACCCGCTCTAGCCACAGCTGCCCCTCATTAAGCTTTCCACAGAGCACCAGCTCTTACAGTATAATAGTTTCAGCACTATATAATGAACTGGTATCACATTGCGGCCTTTAAGCCAATTGAAATATGACTACCATGTTGCATTTAGATGTACTGTAGTTATGTAGCTAATAGCTAACTTGTCTTGTTGCAGTTTATCTCAGACATCACTGCCATCATTGATGAAGCTGCTTACCCTGGAAGATTACTGAACTTTCTGCGATCATACGATTGTGAGAAAATAGGTTCCTGCTACAAAGTGAGAGGAACTTTTGAGCAACTAGAACAACTTTCAGTCGACCTGTCAGTGAGTCACGTGAATCATCATTCCAGTCCTGCGACACGTAGACGAATCCGTCAGCAAGATGAACAGGCTTCCACTCATGTCAAACCCGTGGATGTGTCTGCTGTTGTTATGGCCTACATTGAGAGAAAATGCGAAAAAGAACTTGACCAAATTAGAGGGAACACTTTTGACCTTGAAACAAAGGCTGACCTCAGAACAGTACAGAATAAACCAAGTACAGTACAGGTGATTTTCAGACCACGCCATGAAACCTTACCTGTTCACGCTGACTTTGTCAGACAGCGATTCATCACATTCTACCAGAGAACCGCCTCCGACCTGCAGGTCACATCTGTCCCTGTGAGTGCATATGACTTCAGAGACCTGAAGAAGAGATTTCCACATCTCCTTTTTAAACCAAGCCACAACAAAAATGAAGTCACAGTCATCGGGCCTTTTGCACACATTGCTAAATTCAAAGAGTTCCTTTTACAAAGTACGCACAGCTCAAGCAGGAGCTCTGTGAACAAACGTCCAGCAGACTCTCCAAGCAGCAGAACCTTGGGTGCTTCACCTGCACACACCAACAATCCTGAAGAGGAATCTTGTCCAATCTGTATGGAAACAATAGTAAACACAGAGAAGGAGACTCTACCGTGCAAGCATTCATTCTGCAAAAACTGTCTGAAAAAGGCCTTTGACTACAAGCCTGTATGCCCGACATGTGGGAAGTTATACGGTGTTTTGACAGGGACACAACCTGATGGAGGCAAAATGACTGTCACCAAAAGCTCTTCATCTTTGCCTGGATATGAGAAATATGGAACACTAACCATCCATTATTACATTCCAAATGGCATTCAAAAGGTAAGACCGCAGATACAACATTGATTCATTTAAATTTCACTCAATTTACTAGCTTTTCCTGGAGTTTTCAGTTGCATCTCACAGTCTACATCATCAGTGAATAGTTTTGCCTCAGTTGCCGTCACTGAAGAACAGAACTTTGGAAACATGATAACAGAGAAACATCAGTCCCAGGTCCCAGCTAGCACACGCTAAAGACAGAGAACCCTGAGGGGAAGACTGGAGTGGTGTATGACATTACATAGACTGGAATCGAAGGTTATCAAAGAGATCATGGAAGACAATCACACCAACACCAGAGACCACCTGTTCAAAGATACTATCTTCCCCCAGGTGCAACCTTCTATTATAAGTGTGAAGAACCGTGTCATGTGAAGACTGTGACATTCAGTTGATAGCTCCAGGAAAAAGTCAATTTAAGTGTACGCTGAGTTACGATTTTTTTTGCCCAATATTATATATATTATATAGTTTTGGAGTCCAGCATGTTAGTAGTTTGATATGAAGTTACTTTAATCTCTACATATGCACCAAAGCCTCAAACAGAATTTTTGTTATCCTACCTGTATTGTGTTCTGACACAGTATCTAGTTTGATCGTGTCTAGATGGTGACTCTAGAGTTGTGAAACTCGACGTTCATGCACGTGAAACTGAAACACAATATTGACTTAAAATGCAAACCACAATCTATTCTGAACCCTAACCAAGTAGTTTTGGTGCCTAAACCAAGACCTAACCAAAGTGCAACATACACTGAAAATAACTGATTGATATTACAAACTCTTGTGGATGAATGTCCTGTGTGCGATCCGTTCATCCACCATGACCACCTACCTATCTGGACTTTGCCATGATTTGTTACCTGACTTTTTGATGTGCTGACTTCCTAGAGCCTTCTGTCACTCTTACCAGTTTTTGAAACAATTTGTTGCCCCTTCCAACAACAGATTTAATCTTGGCTTTCTTCTTGTATGACTGCAGACGCACTTCAAACTAGGCGAGACAAGAATATTTTGAAGTGGACAAATGAAGAGTTTCGCAAATCTGTGGACAGGCTGTTGAAAGCAAATGTTATTTAAACGAAAACATTCTCAAATCGTATTGCCAAGTGTCACCAATTGATTTAATTTTTTCTACTGAACTTAAATTTAACTAGGTATGTTGCACTCAGGTAGGTTTGAAACCTCTTTTGAAAAGGAAACTAAGATGGCAATGTAAAGGTTGCAGACATAATCAGTCAAGAGGTAAAACAACAAAATGAGGAATTCTAGAATGAGTGAAGAGCAGAGACAATCAACAAAGGAGTCATTTAATACAGAATTTACAATAGTTCTATGATTTGCAGCAAATTTGTGGCCGTTAGCTATTACATTAATTTCATTTTGATAATCAAATCTTTTTTTTTTGTCATTTTTGTAGAAATCCAGCTTGTCAAATGTGAACATATTCAGCTTTCTTTAGTCCTTATTGACAGTAAACGGAATATATTTGGACTGTGGACAAGACAAGTGTGAGGCCGTCTTCTTGGGATTTTGGAACATAAGTAATCAGTTCATTGAGAAAATGACTGACAAAGTGGTAATAAAAAATAATCATTACTTGCAGGCCTGTTTACAGTTAGGTTAGGACCTTTGACCAGTCACAGCAGAATAATGTGTATGGAGGAAGAGAGGGGTAGAAAGTAAAGGCAGAATATTGAGCAGTGTGCGATGTCTCTCTAACATCATGAGAAAATCATGAGTGTTATGATCTATGCTTCTATGTAAGTATTTTGTTGAACCCATTCCAATTCTGCATGCATGCAAAACAACTAGCCTAAACATGAAATGAATTATTGATTACAGATACTCTATGTTTCTGCTGGGGAAGCATCAAGTAAGAAGTATTATTCAGAAGGACTGCATGAACATTTTTAGCTATGTGCTGGTGGAAAAACCAACCAGTTCACTTCATTTAACGCCTTTAATATATCCAGTGCCAGCTGATGGCAGTTTGTCAAGGAGGAACGTGGGTACATGAATAGGCTACACACATGCAAATTCACCTCATTTATTCATGTAGAGTCCAACTTTTGTGAACTTTGATCAGCAAAGTTAGTCTCAGCCAGAAGCAGCACCTGGGCAGTGCGTGTTCACCTCTGCAGGCGATGGTCACTCCCCTCCATACACATACGTATGACTGTAGCTATAAGCAGAGAATCCTCCACTGTTTGTCTGCAGGAGGAGCACCCTCAGCCCGGTCAGCAGTATGAAGGTGTATCCCGCACAGCCTACCTTCCCGACTCTCCAGAGGGCAAAGAGATCGTGAAACTGTTGAAGCGAGCCTTTGACCAGAGACTCATTTTCACTGTTGGTCAGTCCACCACCAGTGGCAGGAACAACACGGTCACATGGAATGACATTCATCACAAAACCTCAACACACGGAGGACCAACTCAGTAAGGAATCTTATTGCATACCATTAAATGTACCTGTGGCCTCTCATGTAATCGTTTAAACATTTAAGACTGAAGTCACTGACATCAACCTCTATGTCTGTAACCATGAATGAAACTTTCCACATGAAGTCACTGATGAAGTCACATTCATCCTTGTGTTTGCAGCTACGGATACCCAGATCCTGATTATCTCCGCCGAGTTCGAGATGAACTGGCAGTCAAAGGAATACAATGAGTCGGGTTTGTCAATGCATGAATGAAGAGCTGAGATGACCTATTGCACACTATCCCAACAAAGTTATGTAGCATCACATCACAACATTCCACGTATGAGCAGATAAGTAGTAGTTTTTAGTAGATTAGTAAGGTATTTTGGCAAAGTGATTACATGGTAGAAGGCGTAATTAATGTCATTCGATGTTTCATGATACCTACTCATATTAATCATATTTTGTTCATTCTTGTCTGATGATTTATTTGAAATAACATTGTTTGAAATCACTAAATATGAAAAACTCACTATATTATGTAACTTTATTTGGATTGGTCTGATGATTATTGTGTAATCAGTCCAATATGGTGGTGATGCACACAGTCAGCTGGGCTGATGTTAGATTAAACCCACTTTCTTGAAGCATGACTGACAACCTGTGACCATTTTTTTTTGTATCCTTGAAGACATTTGATAGACATGATTGTCCAAACATGGACATTGTTGTCCTCTGTACTGTAAGCAGACAGTGTTGTCCGAAGAAGTTGACGCTTTAATTGTTGCGTCTTTGATGGGTTGTCCAATGTGTTTTCCTAGTTGGACTGCATTTGCTTGCATCACTGAAGTGACTGTCATTCCAAACATGGGCTATGACCGGGGAAGAATTCTGGAACATCAAATGATCCTAACCCTAACCTGGCTGAGGCTCAGAAGTTAGAGCGGGTTGTCCACTAATCAGATGATTGGTGGTTTGAAGTCTCCCTAAATTGCTCCTGAAGGCTGCATCCTTCCATGCAGATAGCTTTGGTTTAACTTTTTCAGGGTTTTTTTAGCTGTTGCTCAACAGTCCCTCTGAGAACGTATCTTGTGAATTGTCTGCATGGCTGGATATGAAATCATTTTGTGTAATGTCAGTTGAATTTCAAATTGTTCTTTTGCAATTATTCACACAGACAGCCACGTCCAGGCAGATTTACTGCTGCAGCATTTTTTATTTCTCCAACAAATAACTTGGTGACACTTTTGAGTGAACATATGTGGAAATAGTTTGGAATGTTTAGCTTTGATTTGTTAGAATTCTTTCATCTACAGTGAAATTATATATATGAATTATACTTAAAACGACCTGTCGCATCTAAATGACACATTTTCCACTGACACAACGTTGTGTCAGTAACACAAGCGAATATGCACTCACTCATCTTATGTTTTTAGATTTGTTTCCATGAATTCTTCTTCTGCTCACTGAGTTTGTGTTCCACAAAAGCAGAATTAAAAACCATGTATATGGCTCGTGATGGTGAATGTGCGTTTTCTGTCAAGTTATTCTCAGTAGAATCTAATTGATTTGTATTCCCCAATGAAATTAATGTCCAACTGGTAAACAAGTTTCCATTAAAACACTGAAACACTTCACACACACTCAAACAGCACACAGACTGTAGACTATGACCTCAAAATCAATAAATTGGTGTGAGCTAAACCAGAGTCCTCACACGGGACAAAGAAGTGGGTTCACAAGCTTCAAATTCAAAACATTAAAATCAGTTGGATGATTAGGCACTTACAAGCTCTTGGTTTATTTTCTAGGGTCAAAGAAAGTACACAGACTAGAGGTCCCTTTATTTAGATAACATATATACTCTCATATTCACTGCAGTTTGAGGTGATTTTCTGATCAATGAACCCGCGGTCACCTTCTCTCTTCTCCCACCTTTGCTACATACTATATCAGAAGGAGGCGATCTGTAACAAAGCAAACGTCTTTCACATGATCCATGAGGTTGAAGAGTGTTAAATGATGATGTGTTAAAGCAGAGAACATTTAAAACAACTTCAACACAACTCTAGGCCAGTGGGGAATGGACTGTTGGGTGGCACGGCGGTTCAGCTGTTAGTGCCGTCACATGAAAATCCTCAGTTTGAATCCAACGGACTCCGCTCTGCGTGGAGTTTGGGTTTTCTCACACAGTCCAAAGACGTGCAGGTCAGGTGGACAGGTCGAATAGTTGTTTCCACGTCAGCTCTGCGACAGACTGGTGAGGTTGGAGGTCGAGTAGTTGCGTTAAAACAGCTAAAACAAACGTGAACATGAAATTAAAGACAAAATGTGATTCATGGTGAAAAGGCTTTGTCGAGCACAACGTCCGTTATTTTGAAAGTCTGCAGCTGGACCACGATTAATTTTGGAAAGCTGACAGGACAATTGTGACAAAATGTCCTCTGAATTTGAGCCTGACAAACAGTACAGCTGTCAACATCTGGAACGTAGGCCCATCTCTTGATTCTTCTGATTAAACTTTGGTGAGTGTCAGGTTTCTTTCGAGAGCGCTCACGAGACACTGTAAAGTAAGGCTGCCTGCACATTAAAGCATCGCTAACAGTTAAACAAATGCACTTGTTTCACGCTTACATGAGCAGATAAACGTCTATTTCAGATCTATGCATCCAGTACAGTGATAGGTCTAAAGACTGAAACCAGGTGGAAACTGCTAACATTGCTCCATTAAACATAAAGAATTCATGTTCGACAGTCTGATTTCAATGTGTGTTTTGAGCTAGCTGAGCTCAGATCACCGAGGGAGTGTTAGAGTTTAAACTACAGGCCCTGGACCACCGGGAAGAGGAGGATTTCAGGCCCAGGGTGCAGGGGGATGCTGATGGGGACAGTGTCATGCCTGAACTGGAGCTGGGTAAGCCATCAATGTAACCAGGCTCAGCAGCCTCTGTGGACACAATGACAGAGGAGAAGAGACCAAAGAGGATGTTGACAGAGGAAGCTAAGAAGAGAAAAGGAGAGAGCGAGAGAAGAGCCAGACGAGTAAATCTGGGACTGACTTTTAGTGGTTGGTGAGAGCTTGGTGAAATAAAAGGCTGAATGACTGGCGCGAGCTGGGCTCCGATACTGGGGGAACTAAATTGTACAAAATACAGTGTTGACTGAAATAGATAATATATCAAATATAATCATGTACATTTTTTTTTCATGTTTGAGGGAGCTATGGTAGAAGTGTCTGTCTGATACGGTCTTTCAACACATCCTGGACTTTCACATTTATCTTCACACGAGCGTGTTTCACTACATTTGGAGTTGTTTTATTGTGTCTTGATCGAGTCCAGGTGGCTTACACAAACTCAAACACTATAGGAGAAGGTCAGCATGAATGCATTCAGCCTGCATTCAACCCCAGGCATTACTTCACCTGTGACTATACTGAAGTGAAAACTGTCCATTTGAATTCTGCTAACAAAAAGGTAGTTGGCATTGATTGGGTCTGCTTTCCTGAGTTTGTCCCCACCACCAATACAAAGAGGTGTTTTACTACCATTTCAGATACCACCGCAAATCCCATGAATCACACATTTTAGAGCCGTTTGTGTCATCGAGGAGATACAAGCAAAAAATGGAAAACAATGACACTGGAACCAGATTAAGATGGTTTGTTTTCAACTGTTACCATTCAGTTATTACAGACTGGAACCTGGTTTATATTACACATGCACACACTTTGACAGTGCATCTAGAGGACATGATCCCAGTCAGAGTCCAAAATTCATGTTTCATTTCAAAGAAGAAAAAAAAAACTGGCCAGAGGATATCTAAATAATGACCTGTTTCATGTCAAGAGGGCTCTCTAATATTTAGTATATTTATTTTTCTCCCATCATCATACCTTGTACTTCAGCCCTACACATTGTTAACTTAAGAATTTGTATTTCTTACACAATGCCCTAAACGAGTGTGTCTAATCATGTTCATCGTGTCTTGGCTTTAATTTGAAGAGTTTTTCAAAATCTGCAGCGGGGCTGAGGTCAAAGGAACTGATGAGGAAAGTCATACAAAGTCAGCGGTCAATCTCAGGACTGTGTTGCTTCCATGCATGTCTAGGCTTGCTGTCCTGTTGACAAATGAATGATCTTCCACACAGCTTTAGACCAGGAGGGATGAAATGTCGGGCGGACAAACAGAAAATCCTTTAAGTTTGATTCCGGCCGACAGCTGGGGCCTTTTCTGTGTATTTTCTCCCACAGTGCAAAGACATGCAGGTCAGGTGAACTGGAAACACTAAATCGCCTGCAGGTGGAGATGGTTGTCTGTCTCTATTTATCAGCACTGTGACATACTGGCAATGTGTCCAGGCTGCCCCCCTCCCCTGGTCTCCGGGCCCCTGTGTCCCTGCACAGGTGCACAAGATAAGCAGGTGTATATTTTATATCATATATATGAAAAATAGATGAATGGGGTGGGTTAAGAGGCATCAACTTTGGAAATTAGTTCTTAATGTTGACAGCATTCAGCACTGGGCAGTGGACTTTTTTTTCCAGTCAAAGAATGCTGTAACACCGAATACATCATAGCCACACACACTTGATCCTTTCATTCCTATACATCGTCCCCGTCCATGGGCTGTACATGTACATCACAACTGGTTATTGTATTCTCAGGTGGAACCTGTGCCGTAGATACTGTGCCTCTAAGTAACAGTTTCAAAGATAAACCCAGTAGAATAAAAAGAGGATATGAGTCGACATCTTGATTTCAGCCTCACCCGTGCCATCATTAACAACTTCAAAGTTCCATGAGATTTATTATTTTTAGCAAAAGTGAACAGGTGAAGGGGAGCGGGGCCATGAAGGATCAACGAGGACACTTATCTGGAAAGAAAATGAGAGAGAGAGAGGAAAAAAAAAAAAAAAAAAAAAAAGGGCAGCCCATTCCAAAAGTCCAGGCAGGGCCAAACTAGTAGTTCAATCAAGTCACCATGTTGGGGTCAGTACTCGGATTCCTACCTCAACATACAATGCCACTTGAATGCCACAACTGCTTTCTGTCTTTTTCTTTTTGCGGCAGCCTCATTTGGTGAAGGCGGCCACCACGGCCCATAGCAGCTCATTGGCGTTGGTCTTCATGCTCTCCCCCTCGGGCTCCAGTTCCAGCAGCTGCCGCACTCTCTTCATGGCCAGGTCATACTGGTCGTCCAGCAGTGGGGCGAAGGCATTTTCCAGGACGTCGGAGGAATGGGCTAAGAAGATGAGCGCGAGCAACCGCTTGTCCATTCGATGAGGGTCGTTCACCCACTTGTCCAGTACGGCCTCCTGGACCTTCTTGATGAGGCGCTGCTTGATGTTGTTGTTGGTCAGAGGATGTGTGGTCATGTCAAAGAGCAGGAAGTTCTGCTTCTCGGTCGTCAGGACGCCTTTTTCCACCAAGTTTTTCGCCAGCCGCTCGCGGACATTCCGCAGTTGGTAATGAAGCTTCAGGGGGTTCCATGTTTCTCCTAAACATTAGCCCATAAAAACAAGACAATTAATATGGTCACAAAAAGATAAGGTGAGGCCCAGCCCTCTCATATCATTTTAACCTAACTCATTTTTGATATGATAAACAGTTACTTCATCATCATCATCATTTTGTTACCTTAGAATGAGACTTCATATGTACAGAAGCCGCTGGTCCATCATGTTGAACGGACAAAGTTAACACTGACTCTAGATAGGGCCACTCGTGTTTTTGTGTGTTCTGCTGACACTGTAGTTTCTCCTTCACACTAGGAAGGATGCGGGGGGTTGCAATCAGCAACTACACTGCTAGATGCCACTAAATCCTACACACTCATCCTTTCAGACAAAATGTTCCACTTTTGTTTTTCTGCAGGGCAGCATGGACCCATTTCACCTTCAGATCTCTTTAGACATACAGTATACACCACCAGTGTGGTGCTGTGGCTCGATGGACTCACCGCTGAGAAGTTCGATCCAGCTCTGCACAGTCTCCGGTGGTTGGGTGTCTTTGATGTGTTTGAGGGCTTCATCCAGGAGCACGTCACCTGTTGGAGCATCTGACTTACAAATCACCTGCAAATTTCATTCAGAATGACAGAAGCCAGTTACAAGATGGAGTCATCAAAGCAGGGTGGTGTTCAACATAGCTTTCTGTACAGCTTATGCCCCACCCAACGTTAGTTAAGATTGATAATGAATCTTTTTGTGGTAACACTGTAGAAGCATGCATCCTACCTTCCTGGCCAGCAGACCTTTCCTCCTCATGCCACAAGCTTCCAGCTGAAGGCGTCCTCGCAGGGCCAGCTCAATCAGCATGCAGCCTCGCAGCCCTGATGAAATGCAGTCGTTCCAGAAGGAGGTGTAGCCCTACGTCATGGAAACACAGATCAGATCATCGGTTTGTCAAAAAGTTAGCATGGATTTACAGCAGTCCAGTATTTAACGAACAAGTGGGCTCACTGGCCCAGACTGACTATGAGGAGCATCAGGAGAAATGAAGCTGGTCAGTCCAGTGAGAAACAAATCAAAAACAACAAAATCAACTTCTTAGTCCATCTGCCAGTGGTCAGCCAAAATATTTTTCAACTGACTGTATAGCTGCAAAAGATATGTCATTAAAAACACAAATGAGCAGGTCCTATCTGTCGAGTACCTGAAGCAAACGCTGTGGCTGATTGTCAGCTGCCCTCATCTGTGAAGCATCACTGCTGTTAAACGTTTTTACACCGTGATCTTCAATTTCCTTTGAGGTTAAAATAGCCCGACACTGTGCCGCCAAATACTTAAAGACTCTCTTTGCAGTTGAGTGCAAAGACACGGCTCAGGTGGTACAAGCGGGTCTTTTTGTAATCAGAGGGATGCTGGTTTAATTCCCAGCTCTCTGAAGCCCACTTGTTACCAGTTATTTAATTACAATTATAGTGGTGTGCACTAATTTTAAAGACTGCTTACAGGTACTTTTCAGTCACAAATGTTCTAACGCTTTTTGGCATCAGAAGCGTGACACACTGCATTCCAATATCACTTTTCTATGTGTGTGATCATACACTCGATATAAAATGGAGACAGACTCATGGCCAGTAATGAATGATTTAAAAGAACAGACGCTGCCTCGTTCTTGATGCTAAGAAACTGCTAATAGGTCACATGTGACAACATCATCCAATGAGTGTTATGTTAATGCGGCAAAACAAACTTAAGCTCAGCACAGTGTCACACCAACGTTTAGAAATGAATGAAACCACTGTCAGCTTCTACTGATCAAATAGTGTCAGTGTGTAGGTGAAGGGTGGATACTGCAGAAAAACTGGTAAGGTCTACTCAGGAGTACTATGTCACTCAAATATGTCAGGTACAATATAGACGGATTAATTACAATATTTCCAATATGTCCCCCCAGTTTCCCGCTTTCATATAGGAGATAAACGCAGATATTTTTGTTTATTTGTATGAAGTGGATTGATAAACCCTTTAATCTACAGAAGGAGTTGGCGTGACCTGGATGGGTAAGCGTAAGAAACATGTGCCAACATAAGGTTCACTCTGTGTGAAAGTTTCGGATCCTACAGGTGTGTTTCCATCCGCCGGGTTGAGGCAAACGACCTGTAAACCTGAGCATGAGGCTCCAATGTCAGGGAGAAAACATGGAAAAGAGAGACTGACTGTTTTGACCGCAACCTGCTATCGGACGGCTTCATTTTTTTCAGCTCACACAAGACATTATGTGGTGTTTTCAGGAGCACGTTTTGACAGAGCGGTGCCGGTAACGGATCTCTTGATTTATAGTGTCCCCGACGGGTGCAGAAAAGTTACACTTGAGATCATTTACAAATGGTCCTGTGCTGCTGCAATGTAAGCAGATTTATTATGGAAGGAAACTGCACATTAACTCTTGAGAATAAAATCAAGTGTTCTTTTACATTAGTTAACTGTCTTGAACCTCTTTCTTGTTACAGTGTGTTGGCCTACACAACAAGTTATTAGAAAATTCATCTATGTATTAACCCCAACACTCCTTAACCAACGGCTGCATCATTTCAATGAGCAAACATTGACGTTAACAATATGGAATGACGCTAAACACAACAGCAACACGGTGTGACAAAACACACAGAGCAAGATAATTAAAGTGTTTGGATGACGTTGATTGTCCACAAAGATTTCAGAATGGTGACAGCCCAACCCTCAATTAAGGATTTCCAGTGGTCCACTCGTCAAAGCTCAGTCTTTGTGGTGTAGTTTTGGGTTGTTGTTCTTTTTAAAAGCCAGACACCTGTTGACACGTAGCTTAAAAATCACTTGTCACACCTTAGTTAGACACAGATGATCTCCATTCAAATGATAATGAAATAACTGAGAGCATCAGTGATGGTTTTCATGTTTAATATTTAGACTCATTTGTAAATACTAGTTTTCACCTGGGTTTTAAACATTTGTTGATCATTGTCAACAAACCATAATTACCTCCACTGAGATTGGATGTGTTAACACACTAAGAAGGGAAACAGAACAGGGAGGGTGCAGTACTTTTTAATTGGCACTGTAACAATCTAGCAGTTGTCTACAGATTCATCAGTGGTAATAAGGTCCCGTTATAGCAGATAAATAGTTGATTAGATTGATAGTAAAAGCTCACCGATCATTAGCCCGCTGTAACTTGGAGGTGGTGTGGTGTGTCTTGTTAATGTTGCTAACAAACATAACAACGCAGACTGTGTCACAAGACAGTAATTGACAGATGACTGCTGTTGACTAAATGTAAAGGAACAGGCATGAAGCAGCTCGGCTGTGATTAGGCCCATCATTGTTGTTAGCTAGAGCTAGC
The DNA here is from genome assembly GCA_036365135.1 of Miichthys miiuy. Classification (NCBI taxonomy): domain Eukaryota; kingdom Metazoa; phylum Chordata; class Actinopteri; family Sciaenidae; genus Miichthys; species Miichthys miiuy. The sequence goes on from CM071605.1 coordinate 5,032,460, forward strand.
GTTATAGCAAACAAGGATGCTAACGTGAACTGCAGCTGTGGTTAGGAAAATATGGCTAGCTAGCGTTAGCTTGGACAGCATCCCACCGTCCATAACGTTCAAATTACATTTTTACAGCGTTAGAAAGAAGCTTTTATCTGCCATTACCTCTCGGTCCTTCAGTCCTAACAACAGCACTTCTTCCATCAGGGTCAGACGTGTTTCTTTGGAGTCTCCGGTATCGTCGTCGTCCTGCTCGTCCCCCCGGCGGGGTTCGTGGTCCTCCTGGCCGGCCGGACGGTCTTTGTCAGCGGCGTTGCGTGAGGCTTCGGTCCGCCTCTGCACGAGGCCCGAACCCCGCAGAGTCAGGGAAGTCATGTCTGTGGGCAAGTTAGCTGAACGACGACGAAAACAACACGCCTCGGACTACAATGCCCGAGATGTTTGACTCAACTGCCTGTCGTCAACCATACAGCAGTTACCTCGAGTCTTACACGAACTGACAAACGTTACTGCGGCCCGTGTATCCTCGTCTTGTGGAGTAACATTACCGCTCCTCTCCCCTTACTCCGTCCGCAGCAGTGTAGCTAGCGTCGATCTAATATGGCGCCGTGTGGTGACTGTGGTACCGAACTTATCCAGCAGGTAGAGGCCGACGACCTGAACACCCACAAACGGAACTTCAAGTTTGAATGCCACATCAGCTAGTGTCATGAGCAAATAACATCCACAACATCAGCCTGAAGCTTTTTTAATGTGTATTATGTTACACACATACAGTCACACTTTAATATGAATCTATTAAACTGGGATAGTTTGCCCAGCCTTGTATCAAACAGGCTATATTTTATAATTATAAGTTTCTTGTTGAAATAATTGACCCAGTTTTAATCACTGTCTTCTCTTCTGTCACCCAGACTAACACCGACAGCTTGTTGAGGTTTAGTGAATGTTTGCCACTCACCAGCCACCCCTCTGACACTTAACTGCCATTTCTTTTCATGGGATTTAAAAACTATATTTAATAACATTGAACATAATGTATATTCAGAGGTGACCTGTAAGCCAGTACACTGAACAGACCGATGATTGGCGCCCTTGCACCAAATTTACTCTGGAGACTCTCTCTCTCTCTCTCTCTCTCTCTCTCTCTCTCTCTCTCTCCCTCCTCTCTCTCTCTCTCTCTCTCTCTCTCTCCCTCCTGTGCATAATACAGTTGTTGTGAAGGATAAGCATTGGAATTAAAAAATAAATAAATAACTCGGAGTATATTTTGAAACTTTAATTTTACACTTACTTACTACATTGAGAGTGTTGGTTACATCTACTGTACAGCCATGAACTTGTTTTGTGTATTCTACACAGATGTAAGAATAAAACATGATTTTAATACATTTTTTAAAAAACATTTTTAAATTACATTTTATTTTTATATATGTATGCATATTATATGAATATATAATACATATATGAATGTATATACGTATAATGTACTCCCTTTATAATTCTACAGTTAATTTTATAATACATGCTTTTTTCATTTAAAAAATAAATGTACAGCCACTCATTACATTTAATGGCTATATGAACATAAGCCATCTTACCTTCATTTAGGTCTATCCATACTTGTTAAGGTGGTAAAATGCATCACTGAACAACATATCAGACTTTTACTGTAAAGAACTTTCTTTCTTCTCCTCCTTAATCTCTCCTTTTGTAATGTATCCAAAACAATCCTCTTGTACTGGCCTTCATATTTTCTGCAAGTTCCTGGCAAATGTTTTCCTTGTTCACTTCTTGCCTAAACCTTCAGATGCATGTCCACAGTATCCAGCACATTTAAAACCCTGCTCTGTAGTATTCTTCTGGGGTTGTGGGTGATTTACACATTGAATACATTATACAGTTCTGCATTTAACATCATAGTTCCTTCCAGTCTGGTCACAAAGCTCAAGGACCTGTGATTAAACACCTCACTGTGAATGTGGATCCTCGACTCTCTAGCCAGGCCCCAAGTGGGGTCTCATAACATCGAAGCACCCCAGAGCTACTACCCTACTGTACTCCCTGTGTACACATGACTGTGAGGCCACTTTACGTCAGCAAGACTAAAGAGATTATAGTGGACTAGAAGCAGGGGAGGAATAACACCCCCGTTAATATCAGCAAGAGAGGACAGCTTCAAATACCTTGGTGTCCACTGAGACCTGACATTGGTGCTACATTCTGACACGGTGGTGAGAAAGGCGAGGCAGAGACTGATTCACCTCAGACACTTGAGAAAATTCCAGGAATACCCTCAAACATTTTCTACTTCTGCATCCTGAGAGGATCCTGATGGGGAACATCACTGTCTGGTACAGAAACAGCACCAAACAAGACCACAAGGCTCTGCAAAGAGACTTCATTCAGCTGAACATACAAGAGGTGGTGTTCTACTTGCCTAAAACACATCAATACATAATAATAATAATAATAATAATGCATAATTATTATTATTTAGTTTCATTAAGAATGTAGTTATATATATATATATATATATATATATATATATATATATATATATATATATATATATATATATATATATATATATATATATTAATGATTAGATGTGCTCAACCCCTGATGAATATGAAAATCAATGGCCAGGACTCCCTTGCCGGACGTGGGTCACGGGGCCCCTGGAGCCAGGCCTGGGAGGGGCTCATTGGCGAGCCCCTGGTGGCGGGCCTTCACCCATGGGGCCTGGCCGGGCACAGCCGAAAGGGTGACATCAAATCAAATCAAATCAAATCAAATTTTATTTGTATAGCCCAAAGTCACAAAATACATTTGCCTCGGAGGGCTTTACAATCTGTACAGAGTGACACCCTCTGTCCTTAGTGAGAAAAACTTGCCCACAAAAACCCTTTTAACAGGGAAAAAGGTGGAAGAAACCTCAGGAAGAGCCACAGAGGAGGGATCCCTCTCCCAGGATGGTCACAAAGCTCAGCGTGGGCTCCGGAACCAGTTTCTTGAGAGGGGTTGCTCTACCACTCTGGAGTTGCCCCCAGCGAGAGGCGCAGAGCGGGGGTGGGAATGCTTGTTTCCCCCGGCTCGGCGCCTGTACCCCGGTGGACGAGAGGCTAAGAGGCTTGGAGGGTGTGCTGGAGAGCACTCCCTCTGGGGACTCCCTCGTCCTCCTGGGGGATTTCAATGCTCACGTGGGCAGTGACAGTGAGACCTGGAGGGGCGTGATTGGGAGGAACGGCCCCCCTGATCTGAACCCGAGTGGTGTTCTGTTATTGGACTTCTGTGCTCGTCATGGATTGTCTATAACGAACACCATGTTCAAGCATAAGGGTGTCCATATGTGCACTTGGCACCAGGATGCCCTTGGCCGCAGTTTGATGATCGACTTTATGGTCGTGTCGTCGGACTTGCGGCCACATGTTTTGGACACTCGGGTGAAGAGAGGCGCGGAGCTGTCAAATGATCACCACCTGGTGGTGAGTTGGCTCCGATGGTGGGGGAGGATGGCGGTCAGACCTGGCAGGCCCAAACGTTCTGCTGGGAACGTCTGGCTGAATCTCCTGTCAGAAAGAGCTTCAACTCGCACCTCCGGGAGAGCTTCACTCACGTCCCGGGGGAGGCGGGGGACATTGAGTCCGAGTGGACCTTGTTCCGTGCCTCCATTGTCGAGGCAGCTGACCGGAGCTGTGGCCATAAGGTGGTCGGTGCCTGTTGCGGTGGCAGCCCCTGAACCCGCTGGTCGACACCGGTGGTGAGGGATGCCGTCAAGCTGAATAAGGAGTCCTACAGAACCTTTTTGGCCTGTGGGACTCCTGAAGCAGCTGACAGGTATCGACGCGTGCGGCGCCTCGGCGGTTGGGAGGCAAAACTCGGGCGTGGGAGGAGTTTGGTGAGGCCATGGAGAACGACTTTATAACAGCTTCGAGGAGGTTCTGGACCACCATCCGGCGGCTCGGGCGGGGGAAGCAGTGCACTGTCAACACTGTGTTCAGTTGCTGACCTCGACTGGGGACGTCTTGGGTCGGTGGGGGGAATACTTTGAAGACCTCCTCAATCCCACCAGCACATCTTCCACTGAGGAAGCAGAGTCTGGGGACCCCGCAGTGGTCTCGCCTATCTCTGGGGCTGAGCTCGCCGAAGTAGTCAAAAAGCTCCTCGGTGGCAAGGCCCGGGTGGATGAGGTCCACCCAGAGTTCCTTAAGGCCCTGGATGTTGTGGGGCTGTCTTGGTTGACACGTCTCTGCAACATCTCGTGGACATTGGGGGCAGTGCCTCTGGACTGGCAGATCGGGGTGGTGGTTCCCCTCTTCAAAAAGGGGGACCGGAGGGTGTGCTCCAACTATAGGGGGATCACACTCCTCAGCCTCCCCGGGAAGGTCTTTTCAGGGTCCTGGAGAGGAGGGTCCGCAAGATTGTCGAACCTCGGATTCAGGGGAAGCAGTGTGGTTTTCGTCCTGGTCTGCATTGCCAGCAGTAAGTCGGACTTGTTTCCAGTGGGAGTTGGACTCCAGGGCTGCCCTTTGTCACCGGTTCTGTTCATAACCTTTATGGACAGAATTTCTAGGCGCAGCCAGGGCGTTGAGGGGCTGCAGTTTGGTGGCCTCAGGATTGGGTCGCTGCTTTTTGCGGATGATCTGGTCCTGTTGGCTTCATCGGAGCGTGACCTTCAGCTCTCTCTGGAGCGATTCGCAGCCGAGTGTGAAGCGGCTGGGATGGGAATCAGCACCTCCAAATCCGAGGCCATGGTTCTCAGCCGGAAAAGGGTGGAGTGCAGCCTCCGGGTCGGGGATGAGATCCTGCCTTAAGTGGAGGAGTTCAAGTATCTCGGGGTCTTGTTCACGAATGAGGGAAGGATGGAGCGGGAGATTGACCGGCGGATTGGTGCAGCTTCTGCAGTGATGTGGACTCTGCACCGGTCCGTCATGGTGAAGAAGGAGCTGAGCCGAAAGGCGAAGCTCTTGATTTACCGGTCGGTCTACGTTCCTACCCTCACCTATGGTCACGAGCTTTGGGTAGTGACCGAAAAAATGAGATTGCGAATACAAGCGGCCGAAATGAGCTTCCTTTGCAGGGTGGCTGGGCTCTCCCTTAGAGATAGGGTGAGAAGCTCGGCCATTCGCGGGGAGCTCGGAGTAGAGATGCTGCTCCTCCGCATCAAGAGGAACCAGTTGAGGTGGCTTGGGCATCTAGTGAGGATGCCTCCTGGACGCCTCCCTGGTGAGGTGTTCCGGGCACGTCCCTCCGGGAGGTGGCCCCGGGGAAGACCCAGGACACGCTGGAGGGACTATGTCTCTCGGCTGGCCTGGGAACGCCTTGGGGTTCCCCTAGAAGAGCTGGACGAAGTGGCCGGGGAGAGAGAAGTCTGGGCTTCCCTGCGGAAGCTGCTGCCCCCGCAACCCGACCTCAGATAAGCGGGAGAAGACGGAACGGATTAGATGTGACTAATTGAATTGAATGTGATATTAATACAACTCCAAATATAATTAGATAATTATATGATATTCTTTTGTTCACTGTTATGGCTGAGGGTACCACCTTGCTTAATATGGTATTGTATTATTATTTCAAGCACCAGTCATGGATACTTACTGTAACTGGCTGTAATTGTATAGTTTCTGTTTTCATTCACTTTTATTTTATAAGGTTTTATTTATTTATCTTTTAAGATAAGATGAGATAAAATAACTTATAAACATCTATCTCAGGCTTCAGTCTGCTGCATCACACAACACACTTGCCAATGTCACAGTGCACATAGAGCAAGCATAGAACATAGAATAATCATACATACATACATACATGCATGCATAAACATGCTTAAAATTACATATTAAACATGAGACAGTATTTCTTTAAGACAATAAAAGGCAATAAAAAAGACCAGTTTCAAATAATAAAGCACAAAATATATATATATATATATATATATATATATATATATATATATATATATATATATATATATATATATATATATAATTATATTTGGAGTTGTCTGTATTATATAGTGATGCTGTGTCTTTCTGCTGTCATCACACCCAAGCTTGAGTAATACTAAAGGATTATTTTATCTTAATATGTTAATGCTAGAGCCCTTAATGTGGTCACGTGATGCCACATCGCTGATTAGTCCTTTCCAGCAGGCAGGCGGCATACATTGTGGGAGGAAGTGATGCCTGGGAGGCGGAGTTCAGGGCAAAAACAGCCGTCTCAACAAAGTGTGGGCAGTTAGACTCCGCCTGCAGCCTGCAGACAGGGAGCAGGGCGGCCCGAATGAAAGCTCATCAAGTCCGAAAAGCGTATCAACCAACCGTACCTGTGGAGAAAACATTAGTGGCTGCAATTCAACAACATTTTTGCTTCTCAGACTTTTTCCTGCAGTGGAGTTCTGTTGAATAGACACCTTAAGTCTGAAGCTACTTTTTTCCCAGCTGAGGGTTTGCTCTACTTTATTCTTCACGGATTTCACCGTTAGGACGCTTTTATTAATTGTGAAGTGTGATTTTTATTTTTTTTATTTTTTTTGGAGGACCAGTTTACATCACTCTCCAATGAACTTTCGAAAAAATTATGGACTATTCTGACGTGTTGAGCTGGATTTGGGAGCTCTCGAACTACATGACCATGTAACCTAAAGGTAACTACGGCACTTTATATTTTAATGCGGGCCTGCAGATCTGACTCTTTCATACAGTCTGCCCAGTCTTGGAATAACTGACTTAACTCGTGAAGCAGACTGTTTTCCCATCAGTGTGTGTTCAGAGTGAGTTGTTTTCACAGGGAGACAGAAATGGATAAAGATGCAAGATAGTTAGTCACGACGCAAAAGACAAAAACACACACACACACACAAAAAACACGGGAGTCTGATCTGGAGTCAGCTTTAGAACCGCTGCTTCTTTCCTCTGACCACACATTTGACACATCTGAATTCATCTGGACTGAAACTCTTCAAAAAGCTGGTTTAACCACATCAAGTTGTGTTGAATTTGTCGCGTCAGGCTGGAATATTCTCCTCTTGACCACATCTTGCTTCATTTAAAAAAGGCCAACTGGCAAACAAACCACCTCTGTGGCTGGTAAGCCCCGAGATTTACAAGAGAAACACCTTCACCTAAATATTACACTTATGCTGTAACTAGATTAATAAAAGCAAAAACCAGAAGGGCAGCAGTAACACACACACACACACACGGTGCTGCCATTGTTTGTTTGTTTTTTACATAATATATATATCAATGAAATTAAGTCATGATGCACAGTTCTGACAGACATGTAAAGCAGTGAGCACATCAGATCAATCATTTGATTTTTTGCAGTGACTTTGTGTCAGGCTTCTTTCCTTCTGTCGCTGTCATCACACAGATGAGGTGAATTTTCTTCTCGACTGGTCTAGCTTCTGTGGTCTCTGTGTAACTCCTGTCAGTGTTTTTCTCATGCTCTTTTGGCCACAGCTTCAAAATGACTTCACTGTGAAATAATGTGATAGCTTTTACATCTCTAGGCTGCCCTGCACGGGCTGCACAGATCATCCAGGAACCAGACAAAAGTGACAGAATGTTTAACAGAAGTTTTACATAAACAGGACGCCGCCTAACACCTGGCTTCTACTATGGCTTTTTTTGTCATTTCTGGTCAAATTATTTCCACTCTCCACCTCTATAAGTCAGTGTTTTGAAGCGTTTTCTGTACCAAACATGATTCCATACTGATTCCCAGACATGTGTATAATGCACATTACTGAACCTGAATGTTTTTACATCCTATTTTTATTTCTTCCAATGTTTTGTGAAACATAATCTCCACAGAAATGTGTTTAAATCACACACATCCCTCATTATTTATTTACAGTTATGAATCTGTAATGATTGATCAAGGCCCCTGGCGTTCAGTTAAGCCTGCCTTTCACTATAGTCAGATTAAAATCAATGAACCAATATATAAAAACAATGCTGTTTCCTTCCTGTTCTGCTGTCAGGAAACTTTGGCTAGATTAGCTCTGTTTTGGTCTCCAAGCCACCAATCACTGTTTTGTTATAGCAGCTGGTTTAGCAGTATTAGCAGTGAAATTTAAACGAATTGTGACCAAAGTTTTGTTCAAGTCATTCTAATTAAACTGCTTAGCCTTTTCTTCATCTCTGTCATCTTCCACTCCTTTCTTCCTCGACTTACTGAACACTAAATAGTCCAGTAAGTGTACATTTAATCCAGTATGGATGTAAATTGATCCTAGTGATTGGCTTTTGACAGGTCGTAACGACTGGCAGGCTGTCATCAATAAAAACATTTGGTTTCTACTTGAATTGGAGCATCGGCAGATGAATCCCATACCTGATATGTTATGATCCACTAAAGGTTGACATGATAGAAAATGATTCACTGCCATCTTGGCTGGAAGGGAGCCTGCTGTATGTTGAAACAGCATACATACGTCTGTGCAGTCGCCATGTTAGAGAATATACAACGTGCATCATCCAAATCACATATTTTCACTGAATACTGTCCAATAACTATTAGCAGTGGATTGATCTGGGCATACCTAGTTTTTCTAAAACTTTTCCCCTGAAAACAGCTGTCTTGAAGGTTAACGAGAGCAGAGTTTGCAGCCAGAAAACTATGAACTAAAAATGGCTGAAAAGCAGTTTGTAATTCTCTGTGGGTTCATCACTGTGAGTGACCCTTTACAGTCAAAGTCTTTTTGATTGGACAGCACAAGTCTGTTACTGCATTCAATGTGTTTTCAGGCTTTGGTTGGTGTACCCTGAGGTTTTGTGTGTGTGTGTGTGTGTGTGTGTGTGTGTGTGTGTGTGTGTGTGTGTGTGTGTGTGTGTGTGTGTGTGTGTGAGAGAAATAGAATCGGTGGGAGGAGAGTTGGGATATTAAAACATCAGTTTCAAGTTGGGTTCTACTGAAAACGTTTGGCTGTCAGGACCAGGAGAGGCCTGGGTGACTTGGGGTGTGCTAGTGTGGGCTTACAGAATAAATGCCTGTCTTAAAATAATATTCAAGTGTCATACATATAATAATATAATAATATAATGATACTGAAACAGGTTTTTCTTGCTGTAATCACCCTCCTGTTCTTACTGGCCATTAGGATATCCCTTCTTAAAATGCTTCCAGTGAAAAAGACTGGAGACAATAATCACAATATTTTATGCAAATATACATTCTGAAGTCCAAAGGCTACCCAGGGGCTCCAACAAGCTGCCTGTAATGGTACCCACCTGTCAATAATAGCAACCAATCCTTTATTATGCATAACTTCAAAACTTAATATAATTTGAACAGGTGAGTTGTATATAAATTCACCCTCAGTACAGTTGTCATGAACGGGGAAATTAGCTATAGAGACCAAAACTGTTTTTTGTACCAGGCTGTAAACATGTTTATTTCTGCTGTGAAGTTGGACATTTCAACATGGGGACTTATGGAGACTGACTCACTTCTGTAGCCAGCCTCAAGTGGATGTTATGTGGGACTGCAGTTATTGGGACTTTCACATTGGCTTCACTTCACAGCCACGTAGGCTGATGCTTGTGGAATACTTAGCAAATATAGCATTAGCATCCTTAGCATTATACAGCTGACAACAACAGAAATAAATGTAGAATTGAACTGAATAGACAAACCATTGTAAAATAACCAAATTCAGCTCTTTCAGACAGTATGAGTTACCTTGAATAAAATCATGTTTTTTTGGGAAGTACACAGCTCAACAAAATCTTTAACATAGGTCATTTTTAGAGATTTTAAGGTGGAAATGTTACGTATTATACCTTTAAACCTGAGGCGTGTTCAGTCGGGCTTGGAGGGAGGGACACTGGTTGCTTCTAGCTTACTGTCAAAATGCAAGTTTTTACAAGTATACTGAGCTTTAAGGGTAGTGTCATGTCTGAACAGATTATCTGTGACTATGACTACATTATGTAATCACTGCATTGCCACATTGTTGGTCCCTGAAAATGCTGTCCTCCTCCTGAACACAAATGCACACAGATTCACCCCATGGTGACATAAATTGAGGAGAAGGAGAAGGTGGCTCAAGGTGATGTTGTTTTAATTTTAACTTGATTTAACTTGTTTTATTCCTCAAGCTGTGTGACTCCACCTAAAGAACGCAGTCAGGAGCGAAAAAAGAGGGCCTTAGGGAAACACCTGAATCTCTCTTTCTATACACACACACACAGACACACACACTCTCTGGGAATATGGTCTGTTTATGGTTACAAGATGCACTACAAAAAGGCCGGTGTGGTTGTATTTGCGTGAATAGAGTGGGGTGAAAATTCACCACACCAGTTCAAGACAGAATCTGCTCCCACTGCACATCGCTCACATAAACTGCTGACAGCTGCTCAACACGGCCTGAAACAATAAATATCTCTAATCCCTGGCATGTTCCAGTGCCCCTGTCCAGCCTCAGAGCCCTCCATCAATTTCAGCCTCAAACAAACCATGTCCTGTTGCACACGGTTTATGACAAAGTTACAAACTGTAAAAGAGAAGAGAGGAAAATGCTGTCCAACTTTAAAGTAACTTCATTTTGACACAAAGTGTCAGACTGACTTCACTGTGTGTTTTTACCTGCCGTGCTTCACAGTGTTTTCTATTATTCCCTGATCACTGACGGTCACTGTGATCCAGGCAGATCAGTGTGACCTGTGTAGATGATGTGGTCTTTTCACTGTGTTTTGGGGCATTTGCTCCTCCCCCTGAATATTTATTTATATATTTATTTTTCTTCTTTATTTGGAAAAAATATGTGTTCAGTGTGTTAATGTCGAGGTTCCAACACTACAGGGAATGGGGTTGCAAAGTTCTGGGAATTTTTCATGTTTGAAACTTTCCATGGGAGTTACTGGGAATTTATGGGAATAAATGGGAATAAACAGGGAATTTTCAAAATTGAAGGTTGGCCCTCAACAGGGAACTTAAATATATATTTTAGCATAATCTTGACTAAAACAACCAGATTTCATGTAGACTTATCTGTTATCTATCTATCTATCTATCTATCTATCTATCTATTATTATTTCCCTTCAGGGATAAATAAAGTACTCTATCTATCTATCTATTCCTCAATCACATGCACATAGCACACTGCTTACTGCAGGGCTATTGAGGCCACGCCCCCTACCTGCACAGGTGATTTCTGTACCTGGACCACACTTTAGAGCCCAGCGCACACAGAGACTATTGAAGACACGCATTTGAGCTCATGGACTACATAATATTGTTCAATAAAATATTTCAAACTTGATACTTACAAATAAATCTGTTGAAATGTTTTTTTAATTGTTTTATTTTGCATGTCTGCTTATGACAAAACAAAATGTTTAGATTTATGTTTGGATATGATACAGTTTGTTTAAATTATCCCCAATTTATAGTTTCCCATAAATTTCCATAATTCCTATGGAGTTTCAGATTTTGAATATGTCCAAAATTCCCCAGTTTAACTTCCCATGGAAAATTTCTGGAAATTTACTTTCCTTTGCAATCCTAACAGTAAACCATCTACAGTTTTAAATAGATTTTGTCCAATAAATTAAGAAAAAGTAGCAACTAAACTGGGAAACGTGACTGGAATGAAAACCACCAATGCTCAGACCCCTTTTCGTACCTCATGCAAGGTAACAATTTGAAAGTAGCATTATTGATCCACATTAGCTGGGAAGAGTGATTACTGAATATTACAGTATAGTGTTTACCCACTGATCACATTTAAAAAGAAAACTTGTGGACTAAAACTGTTGTAGAATAACACAAAATCACAAAGGAGCTGCTCAGCTATTCGTGGCAATAATTACAATGTTTGTCATAAAAAGAGACAATCCTAGTATGGTGGATTTAAGTTGGTTCCAAAAAACGCTTTGATAGTCAGTGTCACCAGCTGATTGAAGTGTCCACACTATAGTGGACCACATTAGTGTCGTTTCCTCCTTTATCCTGTAACAATGTGTCATTTAGGATGTACTGAAATGGGGCTTTTTCTAATCTTTGGCCATATGGTGCCTAGATGAAGAGCAGGGTAGAGGAGGAGGGGTGGGATGAGACATGTAGGTCAGCCTGAAACATGGAACAAAGAACAGGGAACTAATCTTTGTTGTCAAAGTGTAAGGTAGAGAAATGTTTTCAATCATCAGTAAAGCACTGATGCAAGGAAACCCGGTGAAGTCCATGGATAGTGAATATGAAGAGGTGCGCCATGATGCCACATCCAACTTTCCACCGCGTGGTACAACTTGATTCAACTCTACTCGCTCGGTTTTTCCATTGTGGAAAGTACCTGGTACTTTTCTGCTGTCACCTCAGTCGAGGTTCCAAGCAAATTGAGCCTGTGATGTGAAAAGATTGGAGGCCACTGATTGATCAGAGGGAATCATCACTACAGCACAGGACATCACGCACAAAGCTACTTTTAAATACCCAAGCTACTGTCAAGAGCGACCAAAGTTTTTATTCACTTTTAAATAGCAGTCTGCAAAACCACACTGTGGTGAATTGACAAAGTGCAGACGTATCGAGCACACCATCATCTTCATGCCCTCTGTTATAAGAGTGGTCTAGTTCCTTTTTCTGTGTGTAGAGAGTGTGTTTGAGCGTGAGACAGCGAGTGGCACAGAGTGATGGTGAACGTGAGCGGAGCAGAGGAAGCTGTGAGCGGTGACGTTGTCAAACTAAAAGTAAATGTACAGTGTAAGTCACAGTTCATCAGTGAATAAAGGCTGCAGCACATAGGCCCTAATACTGTTGAATGATGCTGGAAGTGCCTTGCTGAAGGGTCAAGGAGGTCCACACTTTGTACCATGATGTGTGATGGAATCCAGTTTCCAGGCCAAGTCCCCAATGCTGCCATTGAGTTACTCCCCCCCTAGAGAGTGTAGGTCTGTAGGTCTGTAGGTCTTTAATGCTGTTACAAGCAGTGATCCAGAGATTATGTGCAGAGGGGGAGGGCTCCATTTAGAGGGATTTAGGTCATTACTGGAAATGTCATGTTAATACTGTTGTTATTTAACGGATGTGTGTCAACAGTTGATGAACTAATTTTATTTCTGTGTTTCTCTCTCTCCTCTCTCTGTCTGACTGATGGCCTCATTTTTCACGCACTCACTGTCATTTTAGTGTGTTAGTCCAGATGCGATACGTTCACACAGCCACAAATATACATCTCTGTTCGTCAGATCATAAATCTGGCTGCATTCATCCTGGTTTTTCCCAGGCTTCGTGTAAATCTCTATTCCACTTCCATTCTATTCCAGAGAATGCACCTAATCTGCCAAAACAACCTAATCCTCTGGCTGTTCATGAGTTTGGTTACAACAATAACAGTTTTGTCAGCCACCTTAACAACTATCCATCACCTAACACAAACACATGCGTGACTCATCTTAATGGACTACGAGCGCACAAAAGTTTGACTCGTCTCCACAGGCTCTCACTCACAGTTACTCCATGTCTATCTATCTATTGATCCATTTGTGTCTCTCTGTCTGTCTTCCTGGTATCGCCAGGTGTTGGCGTGATTATTTTTTTACCATTCATTGCATCAATATGAAATTACATTCTCAAAACTCTAAGATCATTTGGCAAAACAGTCTTACAGTTCAGCACAATACCATAGCTCACTTGCAAAAGCACATATCTCTCCCAAAACAGTTCACTCATGTGTCAAAACTAAATTTCTTTCTCATATAAATAGTCAGTACCTCCAAAATGCATCGTCCCTTTGGCATTGTGCGAGCACTGCAAGTCAAAATGTTTAGATGTTTTGTCACTATGGCAGAGGACCATATCCCTCATGTCCACCTCTCAGTCTTAGCCCAGTCCTTCATTCACAATGGTTACTGTACTAGTTTTTTTGGCTAGCTAACAGAATACAATTGTCTATAAAACTGAAAAAATACAAATAAAAAGACAGGATTTTAGGGTAAGAGTAGCCTCTAAGGTTTGACATCACACATTGCACTCACACTGCCAAGGAAAGGTAGCCATTTTTATTCACACACATAAAGTAACCTCCATATCAGAGTAAAAAGAAAATGTATAAAGCATAACATACTGTTATATAAACACATAAACAAAAACAAGGAAAATTATATGTAGCCTACAGTGCTGTAAGAGAACAACACCATTAGACTGAGAATCAATCAATGAGTTTAGATCACCAGGATCTATTCACTTGGAAATTGTGCTAAATGTAGGTAACTGTACTTAATCATTTGCAAAGACAAGACATTTGCAAAGACAAGACATTTGCAATGTGATGAAATCAATGAGAAATACAATTCTGTTGTGAACAATTGCTAAGTAGTTTGGAGGTTTGTCCATGATGTTTTGAGAATGTAATTTCTGTTTCAAGAAATGAGCCAAACCAATGAAGAAAAACTGTAATACAAACTCGACACTTCCTGTGCCTGTTTCAAATTAAAGGGCCTCTAGTCTTTTTTTTTTTTTTTAATGAAGTTTTTATTATGGAGCATTTGCAAGAACGTGTCATAGAAAACCTGCAACTCCACTCTCGAGTTTTTCACCACGTTAGACCACTAGGAGTCGCAGTTAGCAGTTCACTTTGTTTGGTGGTTCGTTCGACACGCTAAGGCTCAGGACAAGACGTGTGTTCGTTTAGTTAGATAAGAAGGAGACTTCTTGAAATGAAAGCTAATGTAGCTAATGTATTTTGTGTGTATATCTTTCCACATTTTATCTCACATACTACAGTGGCTAGCTTCATATTTTTTCTCACATTTATGTGTGCTCAAAGACTCGTTCTGGTTGTGTTGTTTCACAATTTTTGAAATGTCTGTTTTATTGACTGCTCTGTTTTATCCCGCCACGTGCTGACTCCTCACTCCTCTTGAGCAGCACGTAGGGTTTGCAAGTGCTTCAGCTTCAGTTTGGAATCATGACTCTGCAAGAGACAACATACATGACGATCGCATTAGTGTTGGCGGATTCTGTTGTTGGCATTATTAATTAGTGTAAGTGTAAGTTAAGTGTCATCTGCATATTGACATCCCTTCATTCCTCTCTCTGATATCTCTGATTTTGGAATGGAGGTGAAGGGAGATGTGTGCAAGTGGCATGTTTGCTACACTCCAAAATAAACCAAAAAAAGAAAATGAATATTTGACTTAAATTTTTTGAAAGATAATACAAAAACACTCTCCATTCAGACAGACAGAAACAAAATAAAACTCACCAAACCCGTCTTGGTTAGTCTTTCCACAAACGCTGGTTTGGATGAAATTATTCTGGCTCTCCAGCTGTTTTTCCTCTCGCTTGTTTTTCGGCTCAGTGTGTGTGTGTGTGTGTGTACTGCTTCTGAATCGGAGTCTGTCACTGAGCTCTCACTTGTTCTTTGGAAGCAGGCCATTGAATTAGCCAAATACAAACAAAAGTGGAATACACCCAACACATCCGCATCAGGATTTCCACCCCATAGTGCAGCTGTTATACACAGCACAGATTTATTATTATGGGAGAGAAAACATGTTGGCAGACACAGACAGTTTAGTGAATTAGCTGATAGTAGTTAATAGCAGTTTATCTTTTATAGTCCCTTGTGTTTAGTAAAAGCTTTGTGTGTGTACGACAAGATTTCCTCTTTTCATGCAGTCGAGATGTCAAGATGGATGACACAATTATGAACAGTAAGGCAACGGCAATGATCAGCTGCTACAAAGTTTAGTGATTAATGAATGGCACCCTGGTGGCATAAAAGTTAAGGTATTGAACTTGACTATGAACCACAAAAGGACCTTTGTGGCATATCATTCCCCATCCCGCTCTATCCTCATCATTACCTATTTTATTTTAGCTGTAGAAAGAAATTACAAAATTTTGGTGCTACACTGATTTGGAATAGTTTGAATGGCACTTGTGTCATGCTTGTTGTTCTTTGAGCTCCAGATCAGGGAAGTGCATAACGCTTTATGGCACTAGTTCAATCAAAGTTGGTGAAACTGGATCATATTTTATGGAGAAAATGTTTCCTGGTTTTCCCTCTGATGTCCTCTGGCTGCTCCGCATAAACTCTCTGTGATTTAAAGAGTTTCTTGATGGACAGAAAGCTTTACTTGTTGCTAAAGTAAAGAACCTGCTACGCAATCTAGCTCAGTCCATGCTGCCTGTAGTGGGGCGCTCAAAGCACTGGGGAAGTGTCTGTGTTTACACTGCTAGAAAAGCTGTTTTGGAAGGCCGTGAGGAGGAGGTTTTCAGGCCTGGGGCGAGGAGGAGTCAGTGGGGAATCCTGTGTTGTGCCAGAACTGGAGCCCGGCAAGCATGCAATGTAACCGGGCTCAGTGGCCTCTGTGGACATGGCAGAGGCTAAGAGGACAACAGTAAATCTTGGACTGGCTTTTATTCGTTGACGAGAGCTTTGCAAAATAAAAGGCTGAGCTGGGCTTCTTGCTTTTGGAGTGAGTATCAGGTGGCTGCTGTGTCTTGTGTTGTTGCTTGATGGTTGGCTGTTGCAAAGTTGTCAAACTGCTAGTTTTTGATCACAAGTAATGTCATGTTGCTCATAACAGATGCGTCTGTCCAGCCGCCCATATTCTCCTTTGCCATATCCTACATAATGTTGCTCCAAAAACACTGGCTCCTACATCTCCCATAATGCATCTCATTGGCATCACCAGATGACATCATCAGGGTTATTTTCTCTGACTTTTCAAAGCTCCTGCAGAGCCACACAGGCTGATGCTCTCTAAGCATGATGAGTAAAGTGGACGTCGTGTGTAAAATTGGTGGAGTTGCCCTTTAAAACTTGTGCATGTTTTGCAGAAAAGCTCTTCCTCCCTTTAATCACCTATTATGGGTGTGTAACTGTCTGAGTTTGCTTATTGAAATCTTGGTCCTCCTGAGATCTTACTCAGCCTCACCTCCACTACGTCCGTAACTCTACACCTCCTACTCCAGCCCACGGTTCAGCTCAGGCCAGAACAGGGCAGGCCCTGTTTGCCTTCGGTTGGAGTGTACAGGAATAGTAGAGACAGATGGTACCACAAAGCCCAACAGTTTATTTGAAGCCCAAGCTCTGCATAGTCATTAAAGTGTGGTCTCGTGGTAGCCTGCATTTTTGTCTATATCTGCCACAGATGTGGCAGCACTCAGCTCTCTGTCTGTAGTTAAGTGTGTAGATGAAGGGTCAACCAGATTCCTCACTTCACATAGAAGACCTTCATTGTGAATGGGGCCCCTGAAGGCCTATGCTGGTTTAGCATGTTTCACTGCATGATCTTATTTGTCATCACAATGATCCATACGATAACCATCTGTAGTTAACTATCCCCATAATGCCAGTAGTGAACTTAAAATATGGTCCAGGTTTTTGAATTTTCTTTTGATTCTGTTAGATTTGACTGTTTTGCATGCAGAAATAGTAGTTGGTGATATAAAATGTAATCACACATCTACCTTTTGTAGCTTATTGGGGGCTCCAAGCAACACTTTTGTGAGATGTGAAATGGCGTGCAGCCTCTGTTCCCCTGTGTTTTACATGGAGACATCAGGGTTGGGTTGGCAGGAATCCACCGTCCTGAGCGAGATAAGTTTTAATCTAATCAAGTGTGATGTGCACATACAGTTATCACAAAAGGTTACAATAATAAGTATAAATGAAGTATACATACTCCCATTGGATGTCCTTTTCTGCAACACTGACTGTTTCTCTAAAAACAATATACTGTAAAACTTTCTTTAATGGCCAACTGCTAAAGTCATTTATTCATTCATTTTTGGTTGAGCTCAATTATTATCTAAATGTTTTATTTGATTTGTCTTAAAGAAGTTTCAACTGAAATGATATGTAGGAGCAACAGTATACAAATCAAACTCCATAATCTAAGAATCATGTTCCAGATTTTATTTGTTAATGGATGTACCATGTTCGATTTCCACTCAAGGAGGATGAGCTAATTCAGAAATAGAAACATTTCCTGCAACCTGCAAATATCTGAAAGAGGCTTTGGTATGACAAAGTGGTTAGCCAACTTGTTGAAGGATGCAAATGTGTTATCATTAAAGTATTTAAGACCATTCTGAAACCAGGGAGAGACATTCATTCACAGGATTTGACCTCCCAACTGATCTAGACTGAAGGTGATACTGCCTCCAATACAACATGAGCCATGTGTTAACAGTGTTACTAAAGAAAAGCACTGTGTTGAATTTGGTGTTTATTTTTACAAATACACGAGGATGTTAGAGAATATATTAGAGAATATAGATACTGAATGAAGTAAGAGAACTTTAAGAGTGATGTCATTTTGATGGAATTAATTCGTCTGATGATTGTGAGAGACATGGGGACCATTTGGTAACACTTTATAATGAGTACACAGTATTAAGCATTAGTTAAGCATTAATATATACTGAATTCATCATTTATAAGGCATGAATACTCATTAGTATGTAGTTTATAAACACAGTTACAAATGTTTTACTCATCACTGATAAGCACAGTAGTTATGGATTAGTAAATACTGAATTCATCATTTATAAAGCATGTGTCTGACATAAATACTCATTAGTATATGGTTTATAATCACAGTTAGAAATGTTTTACTCTTTGACCTATAAACAGCAAGCAAAGCTGAATAAAAACTTGCCAACACCAACAGTGGATCACAAAAGTTTAAGTACGATTATAAAGGGTTACCGACCATTTACTTAACCGTCTTTAACTTTGTCCAACAAGCAAAATAACATTCTGTTTAAAAATTTGCTTTTAGGCTGCTGGGATTGAAAGCCCATGGTACATAAATCCCACCCAGATGGTGCATCAGAAAACTGTAACTCCAAGGTCTCTTGGTTCATTTTGAAGGGTTTACTTTTATATATCGGTTCAGTTTATATCCAGGCTGGGAGGAATCTAAATTGGAAACAAATAGTAACAAAATGTCTGTGCAGAGTGTCACCTCGTATTCAGTCTTTTTTCTTTTTCAGGCTGTAAGGCTGTAAAGGGCTCAAAGAACAACCTTGCTGAGTTCCCTTCTATAACTAAGTAGCTCTGAATACAGATTCTCAGTTAATATTGTAGCCGTCAAACTCAGTAAGAAAATGTTGGCATGAATTTGTGCCATATAAAAGTATTAGATAAAAAGGTAAATAAAAACCCTTTTATCTGATACTCGTGTATTAGGTTTTGGCCTGATGCTGCAGACACCACAGCAGACATATGCTGCCACTAATCAGATTTTTTCCACCTGAGTTCATCTGAAAATCTCCACTTTCTCTGCAGCCCCCCTCTTTCAGAGATGGATTTTGGGCTGTCGGCCCATGCTGGTTCCTGTGCCTGTGCTAACTCTTGGAAGCATCAAAGTGGCCATTGGTGAGAGACCCCCAATAGGCCCAGGATGCCAGGATGCCCATCACTCAGGACAACGCCCTCAGCATCCTTCCACTACTGGAGGACTGGAACGCGGCTCAGACCACAAGATCACAGCAGGACCACAACCTGAATCAGGACAGCTCTGGCTACAAGGTACACCCTCCCCTTCACCCCCACCCCCATGTGTCTCCCTACATATCAAATAGCAGTATTGCTGCCATTATAACAAAAAGACTAAAAAAAAATTAATCTAGAGAAAAACATAGTAACTCTGCTGACAGTTCCCTGTAGATGTTTGATTATCTGTGTGTGTGTCAGCCCTGTGATAAACTGACTGGTGTACCCACCCTTTCAACATGGGACAGGCTCCAACCATCCTGCAGCCCTGATGATACTCACAGTTGGTTTAACTTAGATATACTGTGACTTGGATAACAGATAACTAAGGCTAAGCCTAGGCTAGTCTTATCACTCAAATGCTTAGCTAGGCATGCCCTGTATAGTTTTTAATAGGATAAGTCGAGCTACTCAGAAATCCATCATTTGGCATGGAAATGATGCTTTATGGATCTTCTGTGACCCTTTGTAATGAAACAAGCTGATGTTTAATGTTGACTGTACTTCCAGATCGTTCAGATTTCTTCAGACTTTACCCTTAGGCAAGGTAGGACATTGCCTAGGGCCCTGACTAAAAGCAGTCCATTACAGCTACATATTTATTATGATGTTAGAATGTCAGATGAGCCAACCATTGTGCACCATTCACTTGTTGCTAAGAAAATTCCTGCTTTTAATCCTTGAGAAAGCAAAGACAATGATCATAATATTTTAGTACATAATACATAAATGCAGGACTTTTGCATAGTGTGAGTTTTACTTAATTTAAAGTTCTTTTTTGATCACCGCTGTATCAAATCATATCAATATTCTCAGCTGAAGAAATAAAGCCTGATCATGAACCCATGCCTGAGTGTGCCGGGGCGTGTTTCCGAAATATAAACAGGAAGTTTCATTGTCTGTGATATCTATTTATGGAAAAGTGACCTGTGAACAAACTCTGTCTGAAAGCAGGTCACATAGGCTGGACAACTAGCACGGTATAATGCAATATCAATAAGGACAGTTTCATAAAAGGATGTGCATCGTCTGGTCAGTAGTTTTGTGTATTGAAATTCTGTATATCTAGAGATGGGTAAAATTAAAGGAATACAAAAAATGTTTCCAACACTCATCTTCTATTGACTTGAAAGGGCTCAAGCTGCAGTCACTTTGGATACACAGTAGTTATGTGGAGGCAGAATATAGTATCATCATCATCATAACTTGATCTGAAAACAAAGTGCTTTAAAATAAAAACAAAAAAATAAATGCAATCTGAAACATTAGAAAAGAAGAAGAAGAAATAATCAAAATATTTATTTTCGGGACAAATTGAGATCCAGGAACCATCAGTGAGTATCTAAAGCAGTGATCAGGTCTGTAGGGGCGTAGCAGATCACAGTATAGAGTCTCTTATATAAAGCCTGATGGTGTGACACTGCTACTAATAATATGATCTTCCTTGGACTTCCTGTCTCTCCACCCCCTCAACACAGCCAAGACGGTCTCCTGTGCTGCACATTTGTCTGTCATAGTTTACAGTTCACTGATTACAACAAGAGCCACAGACAGAAGAGAGAAATCAGGAAGTATTTAGAGACAAACTAGCAGGTTTTGAAGAAAAAATAGCACCTGACTTATCCCTTGAATTTAAGCAATGTCTGCTCTGTCAGATGGGACAATGTAAAAATGTGTTCTGTGTGCACAGCAAGCATAAGACCCAAATATAAATGTTGTGAAATGAAGAAACTAGTGATTTTCTGGTAAAAATAAAACAATGAAAAACCATGCAATGTTTCAAAATGTTCAAACAGATATATCCAGATTCATTCACTCTTCTTCTACTTCTTCTTCTTCTTCTTCTACTTCCTCCAGCATGTGGACTCCTATCAGAATGGAGAAGGGGACAGTATGTGCAGTAGCAGCAGTGTTAACAGTGTTAATGTGGAGGACATGTCCCTGTGTCTGGCTGCCATTCAGAAGTTGGTGGAGTACATTAAGTTCAACTTCATGGAGGGTGACACAGCTCCATCAGCCAGCACCTCCTCCTGCAGAGAGGGGTTAGACGTCGAGGTCCACGCTGTTTCCCTGAGTAAGGATGAAGGGGATACAGCTGAGTTTGGCCTCAGCTTCGGGAACATCCCGATTTTTGGGGATCCTGACAGAAGAAAGAAGGGAGGCCCGAGGAGGAGGAGGGACCAGGGCCCCATCATGGATGTTGGGTGCATCTGGGTGACGGAGGTGAGGAAGAAGAGCCCAGCAGCCCGGTGCGGGGCGATCAAACTGAGAGACGAACTGCTGTCACTGAACGGGCAGCTGATGGTGGGAGTAGATGTCAGTGGAGCCAGGTGAGACTGCTACCAATCATGTGAAGGGATAAAAAAGCGTGAGCACAGTGCAAGTTAAAGTCCAATAAATCACTATACTCCTCCCTGTAATCCTGTAAATCCAACATTGCCATAAAGCAATCCTGCTCTTTGATTTTCAACATGACCTCATAAATAGAACAATAGCTGAATACAACCACAGACAAAGAGACTGCCAGCCGCACGCTTTGATTCTCTCTGACTTCATTTAGCTGCATGGGATTCTCTCACCACGTTTGTAACCTACAAACTTCACAACAACTAAACTGTCAGCGTAGACACATCTTATTTTTTAATCTTTGAAGGGAGGGACATAATTTTAGGGAAGCTTAGCCTCCTACCTCACAATTCTCTCCCTCTTATTTGTGTACTGTGGGTGGCCAGACTCCAGCTCTAATCTCAGGAGGCATGTTCACAACTGGCAAAAGACACATTTCACTCCATAAGTGGTTTTAGTCTTGCCTCTCTTTGTGTGTGTGTGTGTGTGTGTGTGTGTGTGTGTGTGTGTGTGTGTGTGTGTGTGTGTGTGCAGGTGTGTGTGCGTCTCTGCACGTCTCTCTTGCTCTCTGTTTAGACACAACTGACAAATACGTGGAATAACTACGTGATTTGAAAAACACGTTCTCAAATAATAAAGTGGACGGGCAGATTTTAAACATCATGTCATCATGTGGAGGGAAAATCAGGGGGATTGAAGCATGGGATGCATATCATATATTAGCATATGTTCATCGTTTATACAACATTACATATCATTTATAAGAAGTTATCAGTCTGTTGTTTAATAGATTAGCATGTGGCTTGTGGAAAACAGCCACATTGTCCGAACAGCCCAATGTCTGCCTCACTTACATCTCTGGCAGAGGTCGCCAAGGTAGTCAAAGATGTTCCTCGACTATGTAGCCCATCTGGTCGATCCATTTCCCACTACTTATCCAGGATAAGTGGATGGATGGATGGATGGATGGATGGATGGATGGATGGATGGATGGACGGACGGACGGACGGACGGACGGATAAATGGATGGATGGATGGATGGTGTCATGTTTTAATGGCTGACATCCAGATGAGTGTTCAAACTGGGCAGCTGGTGTTAGAGGTGGATCATTTTAGAGAAACTGCCACATTTCAGTGGATGCACAGCAGATATTTTCATCAGTGCTGCGGTTCACTGTGGTCTTTGTTTCTGATTTCCTCCTCTCCTCTGTTATATCACGTCTTTACTGGTATGAGCCTGCATGGTAAGCAGCTCTGTGGACCTGGTCCAAGTGTTTCCAGTGTGTATGTGTATGTGGGTGTGTGTGTGTGTGTGTGTGTGTGTGTGTGTGTGTGTGTGTGTGTGTGTGGGAGTGGAGATTTTAAAACCCCTAGTGGTCGAGCATGATATCCAGCTCTGTCTGACATTTGATCCTGCACTGTTGCACTTAAAGACAAACTTACAGATAAACGTGTGTGTGTGTGTGTGTGTGTGTGTGTGTGTGTGTGTTACCCTCCGAGAAGAAGCACAGGAAAGTAAAATAAAGTATATATATACAGTGCTTAACAAATGTATTAGACCACCACCCAACGTAAAGTTTATGCCACAGCTGCTTTAATTTAACAGCATTGGTAATTACCCAAATCATTTTTTATGTTTCTGTAATGGTTCATACAGCAGTATGTGGAAGCTCTTTAACCAAAGTGATATTTTTAATGCTAAAATATAATTATTATTATTGTTATCCATGAAATTTCAAATTTACTGTTTTACAAAAAAACTGAAAAAATAGTAAAGCGCATTATTATTTCTTGATTAAGATGTTCAAATTATAGTTATTTCTGCATTCCTGAACAGAAGAATTAGTTTCAGTGGTTGAATGTTATGCATGATTAATTTGTTGCTTCTCAGAGAAAGCTCAGTGAGCTGGCTCAAATTTGGTTGTAAAAAGGTGAAATTAGATTGAAATTCTTCATTCCTGTTCAAAATGGTAAAACGTGGAGAGCTCACTGAAAAATGCAAGCGTCTGCATTAAAGCACTTCATGATGCTGGATGATCTCTGACAGGTTGTCTAATAAACTGGTTGAGCACTGTATGTATTTTGCATGTTATGCAGTCAAGAAAGGTTCTCCTGCATGCAAGGAAAGAGCTACAACGAAGTTGTTGCAATCAGTAACACTGCTGGATGCCTCTAAATCCTACACACTGCTCCTTATAAAGTGCACAAAGTAACAAATACAATTATTAATTCACTTTTCTTGTATCTTGAGTTGTTTCATAAAACTGTACCACCTATTGATTATATATTTATTTATTTATTTTCTATAATTATTTATTAAGATGTAGTCTTCATTAAAGAATCACTCCTTACAAGGAAGCCCTTCCAAAGCTCTTCCCCTTTTAAAGACATAAAAAAATTTAATTCTCCTTTGTCAACGCTTCTGCCTGAGATCTGTCACAGAACAGGCCCACTCTTGAGCAGCATAATATATGTTATATTTGAACTGTTATGATAGTATTTTCCCATAAATGCTTTTTTACAGTTACTTGGCTGACCAGTGTTGGAATGGAGGTTGTATCTACCTGATCATGCTGCGGCGAGTCAAGCGAAAGGCCCCCCCTCCCCCGTGTGATCTCAATGGTGGTGTCAGCACCTCTGTCAGCAGCGACAGCTGTGAAGACCAGCAGCAAGGCAGAGCTGTCTCCGAACCCTCGGACAATTCAGCAAACTTGAAACGCACACGCAAGTTTGGAGTCATATCACGATCATCGTTTAACTGGGACAACAGAGACAGCACAGACTCTGAGCTCCAGAGCTGTTACATTGGCTACAACTCTTCTGCTCCTACTGACGCAGGAGTCAGTCCCCCAGGAGATGACTCAGGTTGCATCCTCTCTACGCATACACCCAAAGAGGAAAGCCCAGATGCCTTTCCTCAGGTGGGAACTGTTCCTCATCGTCTGCACAGTGGAGGCTCTGGAACCCTGCCTGCAAGGTGTCACAGTCAGCTGCTAGAATGCAAAATCGATTCTTTCAGCAGTGAAACTTCAAGTCAGGTAAGACACACAGATAAAGAATAATAGATTTGATCTGATGAGGGTGTTAGTTATTGCAAAAGAGTTATTGCAAGCCTTGAGTCCAAATCTCAAGACAGTTCATCCAATCGTGAAAGCCACACATGTTAACCCCGTGGTGGTGCGAGAAGAAAAGATCCATCCAATAATAAACACAATGATATTACAAAGAGCACGACCTGTACCTGCTCTATATGAAAAGTGTCCTGATATAACTTAGCTCATGATTTTGTGCTATATATGTAAAAAAAGATATTTCAGTCTGGACTAAAGTAAACTGATTTTGATGGTATGATTATAGTCTGAGGAAAAAAATAACATTTTCGCGATTATAAAGCGCACATTTATTTCACAATTCTTCACATGTAATCATTAATGGTTTAAAATGCTGTCGTTTGAAATGTCCTGTCAAGATTTTCACATGGCTCTTTGATTAAGTCATTCTGTGGGTTTTTCTGCAGTGTGGCAATTGGCTATTGGGGATAATTAGTATCAAGGATGACTGGTCACATCATATCCAAGCCAGTTTATACAGCACAGAAGAGAAAACTTGACTTTCATCTGATCATTACTGAATGTAGATTCCCTATAGTAAAGTAACATAACAGTGAAAATCAGAGATTAGGCTGGAACAGCTGTTTGAACACATTAGTGGATCTTCTGCTGTATGGAAGGGGTGTGTCAAGCTTGCAGGACTTGCAATATAGCCGTCCTGTCAGTGTAGTGCAGGATGGATATCACATTAATGAACCCAAACAAAGTCACCAATGTGATCAGTGAACATGCAATCATCACAGCACTCAAAATATGTAAGAGCTGCAATAATTATAAAAAATAATAATTTCAGAGTTTTCAAATTTCAGTTCCCTGGTGCGGCTCCTGCAGCCAGGTTTTTAGTGGTTGGATATGTGTACAGATGTTGGAGTGTATAAATAGGAACAACTGGTATGAGGAAACCAGAGAGAGAGATGGGATAGTGGTTTAACATGTGGGTCAGAGGACTGAGATAGACAGCTGGTGTATTGTCCCAGCACATCAGAGGGATTGTAAATGAAGAATAATGTCAGTAGCCAGCATGTTTGTGCCCTAGATGGAGATGAGCTCTGTTATATAAAGCCTTCTAGGCCCACAAGTTGTTAAAATGGCTGATAAAGCCGTGAGCAGGCAGTGCAGATGTTAAACAAGACTTAAGGGCCCTATTTTAATCACACAACGGCCGAGATAATGTGAAATGTCTGACGGTTAGGCCTTTTCCTCTAACATGGAATTGTTTCTGTTCCTGTTTGAACACCTGATTGTGGACCATTCAGAGCATTTCAAACAAAATAAACTGGTAACACTAATCCAAGATGTTCCAGCTGTAATAAAAACAAAAGAAGGTTTTCCTTGACCTGAAGTGTGAAGTAAGTGGGTGTGTCATAATCTCCAGGTAGTTGTGCATTGTGCAGAGCCCTCTGTTAACAAATTGTGTGTTTGGCCTGATGGTGGAACTGGACAAAAATACATTTTTGATTTACATTTTACATTAAATCAAACATGATCACCTGACTCTAGAGCCACCACCAGGTTCAGGTGATCATCAAGGTCATGAGCATCTTCTGGGGACCATGAATGTCTGTGCAAAACTTTGCCCCAAGCCATCTATTAGATATTTCACAGGATACATGAAAACCTCACCCTGCTGTTGACGTTACAAGAAAACTCAGGAGATCACCAAAATTATTACAATTACAGTAAAAAATAAACATGAGATCACTGAAATCAATAGGATTCCTTCTGTGGGGACCATAAATGTTAAATATTTCAATGTTAACCAACAAGCAACCATTCCCATCCTTGTCTTTTAGACACTAAAAAGACATTAACATATTGTCACATCTATTTCACTGAGCGTGAATTGAACACACTTCAGACATAACTAAAATACTTCTGTACTACTTCCTCTGTCAACACTGCAGAAGATCATGTCTACATCACAAACTGTGGCTCTCATGTCTGCAGCACATTAGCAGAGCAGCAGTTGCAACTAGGGTTGCAAAAGGGTGGACACTTTCCAGAAACTTTCCATGGGAAGTTAAGCTGGGGAAATATTCAAAATCGGAAACTCCATGGAAGTTATGGAAATGTATGGGAATTAACGGGAAGTAACTGGAAATTGGGGGTAATTTAAACAAACTGTATCATATCCAAACATAAATCTAAACATTTTGTTTTGTCATAAGCAGACATGCAAAATAATACAAAAAAACAGACAGACAGAGATTTCAACAGACTTATTTGTAAGTAGAACTTTATCAAGTTTGAATTATTTTTAAGTCCATGGGTTCATGTGTGCTCTGGGCTCTAAAGTGTGGTCCAGGTACAGAAATCACCTGTGCAGGTAGGGGGCGTGGCCTCAATACCCCTGCAGTAAGCAGTGTGCTATGTGCATGTGATCGAGGAATAGCATATATTCAATTGTACTTGCATGAAATCTGGTTGTTTTAGCTGTATTATGCTAAAATATATTTTCCCAATATATTTAAGTTCCCTGTTAAGGGCTAACCTTCAAGTTTGTAAATTCCTGGTTTATTCCTGATAATTCCCATTAATTCCCATGGAATGTTTCCAACTTTGAAAATTCACAGAATTTTGCAATCCTAGTTGCAACTTCAGTCCTCCACTTGTGTCTACACAGGATGCATTCAGACACAGTAATAGTTGTAGGTCAAGCTTATTTTCACAGCACTCAGAGCCAACACACAATCACTGTAGCTGCATATGTACAATCGAAGAAATAGATATGAAGCACAAAAATATGCTTTATGTGGCAGTTACACAGGTACATTACAGACATATATGAGATTAACAACGTGCATTACATTGGACTGACATGCCTCCTGTGTAGACAAGCCTTAAGAATAGTCACAAAAGTGCTTTCTTTCAATCTGCTTCATCGGGTAGTTGCCTGGAATGCTTTTTTCAGTTAACAGGCATGCCTGGAATTTCTTCTCAGTGTGTTTGAGATCATCAGTTGTGTTGTTCAGAGGTGGTGTAGACGTACAGTAAATAGCTCCATTCAGCTACTGTAATATCTTTGGTTCTGCCGTGTCTTTGTGAGGCCGAGGGAAGGTGAACAGATGGTTTCTGCATGTGTTAACCAACATGGCTACCATAGAATTCTGCAGCAACGTGCCATCCCATCTGGTTTGTGCTTAGTGGGACCATCATTTTTTTTCCAACATGACAATGACCCAAAACACACTTCCTGGCTCTGTAAGGACTATTTGAAAGTTGAGTTGAGTGACGGAGTGCTGCATCAGATGACCTGGCCTCCACAATCACCTGACCTTAACCCAGTTGAGGTGTTTTGGGATGAGTTGAACCACAGAGCTCAATATATATGAGACCTCCTTCACAACTGTTGGAAAATCATTCCAGGTGACAACTTCATGGAGCTGACTGAGAGAATGCCAAGAGTGTACAAAGCTGTATAAAACATATCACATTTTGACTAAATCAGTATGGTTGCATGGTTAATCGTGTATATTATATATGATTCTATCTCAGCACTGTATAAAATATTATGTTTGTTTGTTTGTCTTTTTTCTTTTAGCCCAGAGAGGGTAACCACATCTGGAAGATGCACATGGTGAAGGGTCAGGAGGGCCTGGGCATACAGATAACAGGCGGGCGTGGCTCCAAACGCTCTCGTCATGGCATCATTATAGCTCATGTTGAGGAGGGGGGCGCTATTCACAGGTACAGTTAGTCCTAATGAAATGCTATGCACACATTTTCTATTTCAGAATTCGAGGGTCTAAGGACAGAGGGTGTCACCCCATGTACAGATTGTAAAGTCCTCCGAGGCAAATTTTGTGACTTTGGGCTATACAAATAAAATTTGATTTGATTTGATTTGATTAAAGAATTGAAGAAGTGTGCAGCCTTGGTGCTGAGTGCTAGTCATATGTGACAGCTCAGATGGCTGATAGAGAATGGTTCAGCTTTAGTTTGTGTTGTGTGTATGTGTGTGTGTGTGTGTGTGTTTCAGGGACGGTCGTCTTCATGCTGGTGATGAGTTGCTGATGATTAATGGTCAGTCTCTGGTGGGTCTCACTCATCAGGAGGCCGTTTCTATCCTCCGCTCCACTACTGGTCTGGTTCAGCTAGTGGTGGCCAGCAGGGTAAGTGCACACACACATGCACACACACACACACACACACACACACACACAAATTGACTTTTATACTAAAAACACCTGCACACCCTCAGTACAGTTGTCATGAACGGGAAATTAGCTATGGAGACCAAAACAGTTTTTTTGTACCAGGCTGTAAACATGTTTATTTCTGCTGTGAAGTTGGACATTTTAACATGGGGACTTATGGAGACTCACTGACTCACTTCTGGAGCCAGCCTCAAGTAGATGTTTGAGGAACTAAAACTGGAACTTTTTGGTGCTTCTGCACTGGCTTCATTTTACAGCCACAGAGGTTACTGTCTGAATGAAATGTAATGCTGAGTGACACATGCACAAGTTGGGTGTGGTGTTTTGGGATTTGGTCCACCTTCAATCAGTTGAAAAAATGGCGTCCTGTCACAAACAGTAATTAAAATATGTTTCTGAAAACATTGGAGGCAAGAAGTCTGTGAAGGTTCTCAGTCATCCAGGTCATCTTTTTTCAAGAAGGTTAAATCTTGGGGAACTGGAGTTAGTTGTAGATCCATGAAGACGCTTCATCTCTCTTCTAAGAAGCGTCGTCAGTTCCTCAGAACTGCCCCCAAATTAACCTTCTTAGAAAAAGAAAGAGTCAATACAGATATTTAATCAGCACTGCCTAGTTTGACAGTTTGTTCTGAGCCTGTTGTATTGTACTGGACAGACAACTTTTCAAATCTGGACTGGTGACACTCTTCTGTCAATCATTGTATCAAACTGCCCCATATTAAGTACGGTTTGATTGGCCGGACCGATTCCATCACAAGTGAATGAAAGAGTGACGAAACACATCTTTCCAGAACACCCAGAACAGCTCCAGAATCAGCACCTTGGACAGCAGTTAAATCAGACACAAACACTCCACATCTGATAACTTGGGGAAAAAAAGCTGTAAACTGTATGAAAAATGTCTTTTGTCTTTGGTGTGGGAAGAAACGTGAGTCATTTCAGTTGTTTTTTGGATGTATGTGGGAAGCTACTGAGTTGACTACTGAAAGAAATGAAACATAAAAAGGAAAACTTTGTCCAAGTTTCAAGTTAAGGTCTAACTTTGATTGGAACAAGAGACTCCTGCTGTGATAAAAGTGCTATCATACAGGAAAAGTATTTGATGCCGTTCCTGTTGGAAATAGCTAATATATATAGCACATATAAGAATTTATTTCGATTCATGCAGTATCATAACGTTCTTTCAGGAGGAGTCAGATGTTGGTTTCGAGCGCTTCCCATCCACCAGTCTGCCGGACCTTGTCAGCACCTGCAGTTCCTCATCCTCCCTATCTCAGACTGCTCCCCCTTGCTCACCCCACACCTCCAACTGCAGCACCAGTCTGCCCAACCCCTACCTGGTATGCACAGATAATATGTACAATATGTTATAATAGGGCGGCTTTGGCTCAGAGGTAGAGCGGGTCGTCCACTAATCAGATGTTCGATCCCCGGCTCCTCCAGTTTGCATGTCGAAGTGTCCTTGAGCAAGATACTGAACCCCAAATTGCTCCTGAAGGCTGTGCCATCGGTGTGTGAATGTGTGTGAATGGTTAGCTCCTCAAACTGATGAGCAGTTGGCACCTTGCATGGCAGCCAATGCCATCAGTGTATGAATGTGTGTGAATGGCTGAATGAGATATGTAGTGTAAAGCGCTTTGAGTGGTCAGAAGACTAGAAAGGCGCTATATATAAGTACAGTCCATTTACCATTTACCATGTTCATGTGTCTGTGTATATTCGTAGCTTGTGAATTAGTCTGCTCCACTTTATAGCAGCAGCCTGTCTCACAGAGCAGAATTAGTGGCCAACTTTCATTCTACGTGTTTGTATTTGTGAGGCGTCTTGGTACAAAAAACCTGTTTACTTTTAAAAGCATTCCATAAATGAAATCAACTTGAAACTATTGTCGCCTTCTCTGGATGTATAATCCCTTCAGTGCGTTCTGGGTCTGTCCTAGCCCAAACTCTAATATTAGGCATTCCAAAGTTGTTTAAGATGAGATGAAGTGAACATGTCTGTGCGTTTTTTTTCCCTTACAGTTGACTAACCTGGAGAAACTAGAAGAAGAACGTCCGTTAGAGGCACCCAAAGGATCCTGCTGCAACCCCACACCCATGAAGCTCTGTAGCAGATCCCAGGGTTGGTACTTCACAGAAACGGGTTATGGTTATGGCTTCCACTGTTGTGCCACTTGTTGTCTGCGGGCATCCATTGTTGTGTAGATGTTGGGTAGAGGAGAACTGGGGGGTGAGGGGGAGCTCTCCTATGAAGTTTTAGGTTTAATGAGAGACAGAGAGGTAGCCATTTTATTGATAGCTTCCACTGAGGGTAGGAGAGTCACCAGAAGAAATGTGAATGGAGGCAGAGGTGATGGTTGATGACATCACAGAGGCATTTTCTGGTGTTTTGTGTTTTGTTTTGTTTTTGTTGTACAATATACATTAAATGTGAAAGAGAATGCATGTAGTATGTGCTATCTGAAGATATTTAGAAAAAATAGAAAATTGAAATCTGTTCAGTGGAATGAAATGATTCTTTTCCCTGGCTCAGGCGGGAGCAGTCGCCTGGAATCAGTGGGTGAGGATGATGAGCTGTTTGTGGAGAACGGTGTGAACAGCTGTGAAGTGGTGGAGAAGCCTCCACCTGGCCGACGTAAACATTCCTTACCTCAACAACTAGATACTGCTGGAGTGAGACAGGTCAGTGTACATCTCACCTTGTTCCTAATGCAACTGAAGGTGTAAATTTATCTGTATTCTTCATGAGAGTTTCTAGAATTCATTTAATCTCTGTTCACTGCAAGTGACGCTTCAGCAATGTCAAGAATTTTAGGTTCTATATGATTAGAGAACAGTATCTAAAACTGCCTTTAATGCTTTAAAAAATCTTTTTCTATATCTTTTTACATGTATGTAAAACAGATCATGTATTAGATAGCATAGGCAGACAGGAAAAGGAGGAGAGAGAAGGGTATAACATGCAACAAAGGTTGTCGATGAGCCATCATAGTTTGTCCTACACACTTGGAAGAGGAGTAAGTTGCAGTCTGCAACTTAATCACTAGATCCCACTAAATCCTACACCCTGGATCTTTAAAGCAGACCTTTCTTGGCTCATGTAAAGCAATGTACTCCATCTGGACAAATAACAGACTCAGCTGAGGCAGTGTAAAAATCAGGGAACAGTATGTCCTGTACTGTATGTACAAAAAGGCTTTCATCTGTGGGAGAAGGGAAATGGTGGCCCAGTGACTACAGTGACCATTGGACATGGCACATAAGAATGGTCGACTCCCAAGTGGACAGAAACTGTCCCAAAGAAGGATCTGAATGATAGTCCACTTATTGCCACTGTACACTGATGAATTTCTGACACAATCACTTGCAGTTCATTTCAGCTGACTTTTGGGGAAAATGGAAAAAGATCTCTTACTGACTGAACGAGGCAACTGTCAATGAATGTGACTTCACCCGCAGAGGTGAAGCCGGTGCTGTGAGCTTATCAATAATCCTGCTCGTTGGGGGTTATGGGCAGTGGTTAAAGTAGGATTTGGCAGGTGGGGGAACTCTAAAATCCTTGGTCCCCCTGTGGGGTGGAAATTTTCCTGCTGAGACTTGCCTGCTGATATTTCATATCATCTTACATGTTGATGGGTTTTAGACCGTTCGGTGAGACAAAACAAGTCGTTTAAAGATGTGAACATAACATATGCATTCATAAAATAAATAAAGAACAAAATAAAAGGAGAATAACCAAAAAAAAGAACAGCATATTTAACACTATAACATTACATAACCAAAAAGGAGTAAATAGGGGAAATACTCGCATGTACACACATAAACTGTTGTAGTGCATATTATTGTTAATGACGCACACACACACACACACAGATCAAAGCCTAGTCACTCACTCTGCCATGACAACAATGTCAAGGAGAGCTGCAGTAATTGCTGTGTTAATGAGAGGTTAGTGAAGGGAAAGGGAATAAAAAAGAAAGAGACAACACTGTGTGTGTGATACCTCCACAAACTACATCAACATACACATTTCAGCTACAGCTTGAAGCCTTAATGAGACAACAGTACAGGGGAAAAGACAGGAAAGCACACACACACACACACGTTATTCTAAAATATGAGCAAATTCTGCAGTGTGTCGTTAGAATAAAGTAGAACTCAGTGAAGAGAAAGTAAAATAAATCTCATCACAGTATAAACAGCTGTGTTTGTTTTTGTTTTCAATAGATGAATCTGTCTGTTTTTAATATATATATATATATACATTTATATTCATCTCCCTTTTAGGAATATCAGATCATTAAGAAATCAGCCCGCTCCCTGAGCACCATTCAAGTGGAGTCACCATGGCGACTGGCACAGCCATCCATTATCTCCAGTATAGTGCTGATGAAAGGCCAGGGCAAGGTGAGTGGTCTCCTTTGACATGCATGCATGAATAAAGCTCAGAGAATGTACTCTGAACGCGTGTACGTAAGCACACAATAACACATGCATCTGCTCTGGTTTTGATGTATCCTGACATCATTTACTAACTTCTACTTCAATTGTGTGTTTACAATAATGCTGCACCATCATACTATTGTCATAACAAGGCTCATATTCTAATGCACACTTTGTGTACCAAGTAAACTGTTGGTAATATACTGTTTTAGGACTTCTTTGTGGCATTTTTGCATTTATTTGATAGTGGACAGCATTTTATAGACAGGAAACATTGTGAGAGACCAAACCTAAAAAAAACCTCGATATCATTTTGTGGCCTCATGTTTACCAAATTTGAATCTACCACTAAGATCAGTCAGCCTCCAGACAAACTAAAGTTTACCTCCAGCTCCAACAAGCTCTCGCCAACGACTAAAAGTCAGTCCCAGATTTACTCTTGTCTGACGGTCAGTGAACCCTGTCTGTAGTGTCTTTGTTAGCCCTGTCTGACATTCATTGAGATCTAACTTTCACAGGGTCTAGGATTCAGTATTGTTGGTGGGCAGGACTCAGCACGTGGTCAGATGGGGATTTTTGTCAAAACCATTTTCCCTCACGGAGCTGCAGCAGCTGATGGACGACTCAAAGAGGGTAACCATTCGCTTTCATTATGTTTTATGAATTTAAAGAGAGTATAGAGCAGAGTAAAATGTAGCATGAGAGAAGCAGTCATTTATATTTACACTAAACATTCATCTCAGTCTGACTATATGCTTCCATGTGCAGGAGATGAGATTCTGGAAGTGAACGGAGAGTCTCTGCAAGGACTCACGCACCAACAGGCCATCCAGACCTTCAAGGTGGGCTGCATGTTGTTAAAAATAGTTCAATTACACATGAAAAGGTGGAGAAATTCAGTTGTAGAATATAGAATGTCAAACCTTTCCTTTTTTTTTATAATGTTTGTGGCAAAATAAATTATTTTTCCTTCTGAAAAAGTGTAGCAGCAGTCTATCGTTAACACAGTCACCAAAGTGGTTAGCTAGTGCTTGTATTCACAGGAGAAAAAGTACAGACTCCATCGTCTCTTTGGTCTGGGAACTCACTGACCATTTATTCAGCGCATGCTAATAGTTACATCCTAGTGCACGCAGGCACGCATGTTCACATATGACATCACTGCATAGGCTATTTAACATGACTTTGTTACTCATATTAGTAAATATGCTTAACACTCCCACTCAAAGACATGTTCATAACTCTCTATAGTGCTAATCAAAAACTGCATACTGGCAGTGTTGTAAAACTTCCAAATATTTTTTTTTACATCTGCCAGTTCATATTACTCTCCAAACAAACACCCCTTGAAACTGTCAAACTTAGCCTTTGTCACTGCCTTGGTAAGGACATTAGCCACCATCTTTGCAGTAGGGCAGTATTCTATAGATATTTTCCCTTCTGTGTGCAGACCGTACAAAGTGATACTTTATATCCACATGTTTGCTTCTCTGCCTGCATACTGGGTTCTTAGATAAGGCTATCGCCCCTGGTTGTCCTCATATATCTTGACTGGTACATGCTGGTTAGTACTATCTATTCCTCTTAGTAGTTGTACAAGGTACATACTCTCTTGGCTAGTAGCAGCTAGTAGCAGCTAATGACTAATTGTGCTTACACACTAAGCGTTCTCCTGTTTTTGAGTTGATCTTAAAACCCTCCGGTTATTCCATATATACCTCACAGTCCATCGGAGCATGGAGGTAAGCAGTTTTAGATCCATTTGGTGTAGGGTAAGATCCTCTTGTACAGCCACCTGCATCAATGCTCGGACAGATATTTTACCAACACGCCTATTTAAGGAGGTTTTTGTAACGATCTGTCCACTTATTTCAGCCATAGTTAATAGCCCCTAACAAATGGAGTTGTCCCTTTGTGTTTTAAACATGCAATTGTGCAACCTCTGTTAAAGAAACCAAGCTTAGACTCCAGTGACATGAATAATTTTAGGCCCATTTCTAAATTACCATTTATTTCTAAGCTTTTAGAAAAAGTTGTCTTCATCCAGGTTTCTTCTTACTTAAACACTTTTAACATTCTTGATAAATTTCAATCTGGTTTTAGAGCTCTACATAGTACAGAATCAGCCTTGCTTAAAGTACACAATGACGTTCTCCTTTCTGTTGACTCTGGTTCTTCTGCTATTTTAGTTCTCCTCGACCTCACCGCAGCATTCGATACAGTTGATCATGCCATTCTTTTAAAACGTCTGGAGGCCAA
Source organism: Miichthys miiuy (assembly GCA_036365135.1). Lineage (NCBI taxonomy): Eukaryota > Metazoa > Chordata > Actinopteri > Sciaenidae > Miichthys > Miichthys miiuy. The sequence goes on from CM071605.1 coordinate 5,068,222, forward strand.
AGTTGGGCTACGGTGGACAGTCCTAAAATGGTTTACCTCCTATTTAAAAAACAGAACATTCGCTGTTGAAATTGGGAACCATTCTTCACCCCCTGCTCCTATTAAATGTGGCATCCCTCAAGGCTCAATTTTAGCTCCTCTTCTATTTTCCCTATACATGCTTCCACTTGGCTCCATTTTTCAAAAACATAATATTCCTTACCATTGTTACGCAGACGATACACAGTTATACTTACCGGTCACACCCAATAGCACCTGCTCCTTACAAAATCTTTTTAACTGTTTAAATGACATCAAATGCTGGATGGCGAGGAACTTTTTACAATTCAATGAAAATAAAACGGAAGTAATTATCTTTGGTCCACTTGATTCTGTCACCACTCTCAGCAATGCACTTGGTCCCCTAGCTCTACATAGGGCTAACTGACTCCACCCTTTCCAGACTCCAAATGGTGCAAAATGCAGCTGCAAGACTTTTAACTGGTTCAAAAAAGAGACACCACATCACCCCAATCCTGGCACACTTACATTGGTTGCCAGTGAAATTCAGAGTTAATTTTAAGATTTTATTATTTGTTTACAAAGCCCTAAATGGCTTAGCTCCACAATATATTTCTGATCTCTTGGTTCCTTACTCTGCCCCCAGATCTCTCAGGTCATCATCACATCGGCTCCTCTCAGTCCCCCATTCGCACCTAAAAACTAAAGGCGACCGTGCCTTCTCTGTTGCTGCCCCCAAGCTCTGGAATAGCCTACCCCATCACATAAAGTCCTGCCCCACTATTGACAATTTCAAATCCAGTTTAAAATCTTACTTTTATGATCTTGCTTTTAGCTCAGTCTGAGGCTGCACCATTAATGATTTTGTCTACTTTATTATTCATTTTATCTTATTTTGTTGTTTCTTATAACATTATTGTTTTTATTTTTGCTCTGACTGTAAAGCACTTTGGGTCAACTTCTGTTGTTTTTAAATGTGCTATATAAATAAAGTGACTTGACTTGACAAACTCTTGTTGTCCAGACATTGCACTAGCTCTGCATATGCCTCACCATTCTTTGCCTCATCTTCCGCGAGAGTTGCTTCGTCTTCCTCAGCTATCTCCAGGTCCTCCAAGATAACTCCTCTGAGGACGCGCAACTCCATGTGAACCTCGTTTCCCAAAAGTTCATCATTTTCGTCACTGTCGAATAAAAGTCTGAACCATTTTTGGTCTGCATGACTGGGCCCATAACCTGTAGCGTTAGACATTTCTGCAGCAGTCTGTCGTTAACACAGTCACCGAAGTGGTTAGCTAGCACTTGTATTCACAGGAGAAAAAGTACAGACTCCATCGACTCTTTGGTCTGGGAACTCACTGACCATTTATTCAGCGCATGCTCACAGTAACATCCTAGTGCACGCAGGCACACGTGTTCTCATATCACATCACTGCATAGGCTATTTAACATGACTTTGTTACTTTATTATTAAATATGCTTAACAAAAAGAATCTATTTCATTTAGTTAACTGATAAACTGATTTGTTAAAAATGACCTTTTTAGTTGTTTTAGGAAAAATGACTTTGGTTGAAGCTCAAACTATTTTCACCTCCACTTTCTAAACATTGAAACCTTATTTATATTCCTCAACAGCAGCTGAAAAAAGGTGTGGTGACGCTGACAATTCGAACTCGTCTGCGCAGTCCCAGCTTGACACCCTGTCCGACCCCCACCCTCCTCAGCCGATCCAGCTCACCCAACTCCAACACCAGTGGGGGAACGCCTGTCCCCTCAGGGTTTGAAGATTCTGAAGGTCGCAGGGGGCCTGGTCCGGGCCCAAAAGACTGCATCATCATGGAGGTCACACTTAATAAAGGTTAGCTGGCTTCATGACTCAACTGTCCTGTTGGTGTCTTTTTGTCACACCAAGAGAGAGAGAACTAGAGAGAACACTGCTTTTTATTTTATTGTAAATATCGATTTTTTTTTTTAGAGCCTGGCGTTGGTCTGGGGATTGGAGTTTGCTGTCTGACCCTGGAGAATTCTGCTCCTGGCATCTACATCCATAGTCTGGCACTGGGCTCTGTGGCCAAGATGGATGGCAGGCTCAGGTAAAAACTTCAGGATCATCTTTCAATTGATAGACACAAGTGAAGTAAATGTAATGTAGTCGCTCTGATGCAAAGATACCAAATGATCATACTATCATATGAGCTCTCTGATTGTAACACGTATTTGTGAATCATTTATTGGTCATGCTGACATACTGTATGTGTGTGCATTTATGTAAGGGTATGTACAAAGAGAGGTTTTTTGACAGTGTTGTGTTGACACCTTTGCTTCTCCGTGCAGTCGAGGAGATCAGATACTGGAGGTGGACTCAGTCAGTCTTCGTCATGCTGCTCTCAGCGAGGCCTATGCTATCCTCAGTGAATGTGGCCCTGGACCAGTCAGTCTCATTATAAGCAGGCACCCTAACCCCAAGGTAAGAGGATATTAGATACATAGAACACGCTAAGGGTGCCTTAAAGGTTTAGTCTGCCTCTAGTTGTGATAAAACTGCATGATCATTGTCTTTTCTCAGGTATCAGAACAAGAGATGGATCAGATCATAGCTCGGTCCACACACAGGGACAAAATGAGCAAAAACAGAGGTTCCTCCCAAGGTCTGATATCTTTTCACATCATTTCACAGATGTCCATGTTATAATACAAACGCAATAGTATGTTAAAGCAACATTGTGTAGAATTTAGTATTTTTTGCATTTTAGCGCGTACGTGTGTATTTGTTATGATACTTATGATCAAAAACTAGCAAGTGGACAATTTTGGTAAGCATCAAGCAAGGTCAATAACACAAGACATAGCAGCCAGCTAATATTACTGACTAGTCCAACAGCAGTCAGCCCAGCTCGGCGTCTGTCTTTCAGCCTTTTATTTCACCAAGCTCCCACCAACCACTAAAAGTCAGTCCCAGATTTACTTGTCTGGCGCCGTCTTGCTCGTTCACTCTCTCCTTTTCTCTTCTTAACGTCTCCTTCAGTGTTTTTGCCTCTGTCATTATGTCCACAGAGGCTGCAACTGATTACAAGTCAGTGTGGCATCAACATCATTTCAAATCTGTTTATGATAGAAAAGTTACACAATGTTGCTTTAACGAAAGTTCAACAGCATGGCTAAAATGCCCAAGTAACATGTTTTTTTGTTTTTATATATATATATATCTGATCTGATCTGTGTTGTGATCTGTAGGTCTGTCCTGTAAGAGCCCAAACCCAACAACCAAGGACAGGCAGGGAGATGGCTCGCCTGCTCTCAGTTGGACCATGAAGAGATTCCTTGAGCCTGCCAGTCGAGTATGAATTAATCAATGTTCATGTATGATTGCTCAGTTCATACACATGAATAGACTTTGCTAGGCTTTGTTTAATTCCTGACTGGTACGTTTAGTGTCTCTCAGGCTGGCACTCACTGTGTCATTATTCCAATAAAGCTATCTGTCACTTGGGGTGATATGTTGAGTCCACATCTTTTCTTAAAGATATAACCATTTTTTCTGCTTAACTGTATCATCATATTATTCATTGGCTGTTTTGTTTGTTCAGAGGAACATTTTTACTTTTCTTTTTGTGGAGAACTGCTTCAGAAATGTGTGGTTCATCTTCCTTTCTCTTTATCTGATCTTCTTCCATTTTCACAATTCTCTAGCAGGGTTCCCTGAGCTCAGAGACAGAGTTGTCTCAATACTTCTCCCAGGATGTTTCCAGCCACTCTTTCCTGTCTGAATCCATGCTGACAGGCTCGAACAGCGATGAGGCTCTCCACCAGCAGAGCTGCAGTACCTCCATGGATGACAGCGCATTACAACCACATGGTAAGATTTCACCCATTTAAATTCCATTGAAAAGTTTTGCGCTGGTTGCCCGGGCAGGGATTAAATCTAGCTCCAGAGTAAAGTGACTTTGAAACCAGATTAACTTTAATGGCATTCTTGGATATGGATTTAACCAGTCAATAATTAAATCAACCGCCATCCTCAGGAAAGATTTACACTATTCCAGGACCAAGGATAGGCTTAAAACCTCCAAGGATGCAGGTTTAACTTTAGTACACATTGATTATTTCAAACTATTACCATGAAGATCAAACCACAGCGGCAACCTCTGAGGTGCTGCAGATTTTTGCAGAATATTTCTAAACCTGTAAATACACTGCAGACACACAGCAGCTGACAGAAAGTGGAGGTAGTATTTTAGATAGAAATATTAGTTTTTCCGCTGAAGGGCAATGAGAAGACTGAGCTACTTAAAGTCTGTAAAGTAAAAATAAATATGTTTTTTTGAATTTGTCAGACCAAAGAAGAAAGTGATTTGAATGATTAAAATATTGATTTGATTGATTAAAAGATTGAAGTTTATGAAATTAGGTGTAAAATCAGGTAAAATGAATTCTCAGCTCCAGGACCTGAAACATGTCAGATGAGTTCAGAAAATGACATGACTAACTTTGAAACACTCTGAGTGAGATGAATTCATTTCTATCTCTCTGCTCAGGTGGCCTCAGCATGTCATCGAGCCACCCTGCCACAAAATCCCGGACTGAAAACTGTTGAAACACTGTTTGAACCTCTAACTCCACATTTCACTAATATATCGTTCAAAGTCTTTTCACATATTTTAAGCAACTATTTTCCAACATATTTCATGTATTTTGAAAGAAATCTCAGAATTGCCTTTACACTTTAAACATAACATGAACAGGGATATTTTCAAATCAGGGTAGACATACAATGATGGATAAAGATCATCTGGTACCTTCATCATGCAATGATGAAGGTACATTCATGCAATGTTTTAATGTGATGCAGACACTATTAATGCTTTAATGGTGTCTGTTTAACATTTATTTTTATCCATATGCTATAATACATTTAGTAGCATTATGGTCATGGCTTCTAGCTTCAGTCACATCTTGAGAATATGATCATTTCTGAAGCTGTCAGACTTGGACTTGGTTCTTGTCTCTAGATCTGCCAGTGGACTCTCAGTGTCTCTCAGTGCGACATAGACACTGATTAGATTGATGAAAGTGTTGTTGATATTTTCTAATGAACCACATTACCTGTATCTTATTTCCAGCATTCAGTCCTTCTATAACAGAAGTGGAGAATGGCCCTGTGTACAAAGCATCACAGGACAAGACCCCTGTCCCTCCCAATCACCACGCAGAGGCAGTTTGCCAGCCCATTGCTGTCTCCAGCCCCACCACAGTACGGAGCCCACTTCTCCGTCAGCGTCGGATGATGTGCTACGAGGAAGAGCTTAGTGATGATGAGTACTCTGACAACGCTGGAAACACTGGACTCTTCCACAGGCCAACAACATCTGACTCTGTTAACTCCAAAACTGACTCAACAGTTGTAATTGCTACATCATCATTAGATGTAGATGGAGACAGTGACGATGGTGGGGATTTGCAGAGGTGTGCAAGCAATGATGTGACAACACCGCTCTATGGTAGCTTGTCACAATGTGAGGAAGGTACTACAAATAAGTCTGAGTCACCTGGTTCTGAGTCACCCTTCATGCCTATCCGCTCCTCCTTTGACCACAAAGCAGGAGTTGGTTCTGGGTCCAGTAATTTAAACATTAATAGTGTGAACTATACAAATCAAGACGATGGACAATTGGAGTCAAAGCGCTCCCCCAAGCTTGAGCATAAAGCAGTGACACGGGTCAAAAGTATGATGAGCATTGAAGCACCAAACCTGCCCCAGCAGCAAAAGTCTAAAGTTGATGAGCCTTCTTCAGGCTCGGTCCCATCACAACCCCCCTCCAATGGCACACAGTCTGGAAGACACTGCAGGACTGCTAGTGGGTTGATACCTCATCATCACTGTAAGAAGGGAGATACCAGTGAGCTTGCCGGCGTCTATACCATGGATGCCGTAACCCTGTGCAGAAACGAGGACGAGTCTTTTGGCCTTGATCTGGAGATTATGTCATCCCCTCTCAAAGTCATCATTGCTGGATTAAAGCCTGGAGGTGCAGCAGAAAGGGTACGGCTGATTGGTTTCATCTTCATATCAGTCCAACATCAGTAAATAAACACTGTAGGCCTTGTGCTGAAATTCTCACTAGAATAGTTTAAAGAATAAAAGGCTAATTTACATTTAATGATGATTCTCACAGGTAAATTTGATCTCTTTTGTTGAAACACACTTCCAGGAGTCTACAGGCAAGCTGTGTCCTGGAGATGAGATTGTAAAAATTGGAGACAAAATGGTGTGCTCCTCTAGCTACCAGGAAATCTGGGAGCTCATGCTCAACCTTCCTATGACACTGTCACTGGAAGTTAAGAGACCAGTTTCAGGTAAGACTTTGATTCTGCTGTGCATTTGCCTTAGAAATCCACATTTGATCGTTCAAGTAGAACTGAGATGTTGCTCCTTTGTGTGATTAGTTTTTTGCTTCCCAACTGGTGTAGTCTAAAGGTCCAGGTAATCCCCTTGGGCACTGTTAAGTTTGACAAGACCACCACAATATAATAGACCACTGCACTGGTGTAGGTGACACATGGTAAAAGGGAAGTTTTGCTGAATTCATTCAGCAATGCAGCAGCACATAAAAATATATAATTTCCCATAAATGTGGTTATTGTGACTCTTTGGGTTGTGCTAACTTTGAATTCTCGGAAACGAGAACCTAAGTCGAAACTAACTTACATTTACATGAATCATTTCAAACTCACAGTGAAAGTAAACACAGCATCCTGGAATAACCATGTTGGCCCTATTCTAGTATAATTCTGCTCATTACTTTGTGATCTTTGTGACTGAAAGCAAATTCTATTAAATTTATTCTATTTAAAGTCCAACTGAAATGAAATTGTCTTCGCCTTTTCCCAAAAAGGTTAACTACTCATTTCAAGCAATATTTGCATAAAGCAGTAACGGCAGTGTTTTGTCATAAGCTGGGCAGATGGTTGCACTAACAGACTAACAGCCAGAGCCTGCCGCACACACGAACCACAGACTTTGAACAACAACCCACAGTAGCTTTCCTCTCTAAACACACATCTTATCCTGCACCTTAGCTTGAACAAGCCACCAAACAAACATGCACTGCTGACATCAGTTTTCAGGCTCATCTCAGCTGCACCACATTAAACAGTGTGTAAACAGGCCTTAAAATATCACCTCTTCCCTTTTAAATGTTGGTGTGTTCCTTACCACTTCCATACCACTAACAACTAACAATGTGTAAACTATACTGCTAGCTTGTGTAGCAGATTAACTACTTTAAAGTGAAATCTTTGCACTCCTGAAGTTTGAGGCACCACCCTTAAAAAAAGGAAAACAGTTAAACCAAATAAATCATTTAATTGATCAGCTTCATAGGAAGGGATTGAACTCCTTGCTGAATGAGGACATTTATTTATAGCTAAATGAATAAATGAATGATTAGTCTATATAATGAAGAAAATAAACAGATGTGAATAATCAAGAAGGTGGTTCACCCAGGGCGAGGCTCAGCCATTGCACTCCACCCCTGCGAATTCCCCAAATATGGGAATTTCTGGTAGTGGGGGTCTGCGTTCGTGCTCTCTCCCCTGATTTGTTTGGGGCGGCAGTAGCTCAGTCTGTAGGGATTTGGCTTGGGTGGCGGTTCAAGTCCAGTATGGACCAAAGTGTGGAAGGTGGACTGGTAGCTGGTGCCAGTTCACCTCCTGGGCACTGCCGAGGTGCCCTTGAGCAAGGCACGAACCCCAACTGCACTAAGGGTGCCGCTCTGTGTGGCTGCCCATCACTGCACCATCTCTCTCCACATTTGCATGTCTATGAGCCCTTTGTGTGTGTGGTTGTATTTCAGGAAAAAATGCACGCAAAAAACCTGAGTGAAAAAAGAATTTCCCCTTGAGGGATCAGTAAAGTATCTTTTCTATTCTGTTCTTTCTAAATGATGAAACTTTGGTGAACTTGGTGGCAATAATGAGATGGAGTATGCTTGCAATTCTTTATCACAACAAATCCAAAAATTTTGCCTACTTGATGAAGCATTGGGCAAACATAAGACATTCCCTTTGACTTTGTGGTGTCTCAGGGTGTAGATTCAGCACAGGTCCAAAGTTTTGGGGTTTTATTGGCTGGCACAGCACCGTGAAAGGTGCAGGATTCAAAGATTCTTAAACTCTAGCTTTAGTTGTGTTAGACATCAAACACTGACACAGTCTCTTTCAGAAAGTTCTGGCTGTTGGTTTGTTTTGTGCGGCTTGAAAGCAGCTGGCCTCGAAAAGTGAGCAGTCTCCTGAGATCCAAGTTCTAGAAAACAGCTCCAGTTGAGTCCTTGTGATGTGGTGGCTGGCTATTCTAACCTTTTCAGCTAGAAAGAACTCTTCAATTTAATATTGAGGCTCTCAGAGGCGTGTTTAGATGAAGGTTAAATTGTGCACAGAAAACTTGGAAGGTCCTGAGCTCAAGGTTTGAGGAACCAGTCTAAAGGGAGAAATCCCTTAACCAGTCGATTTGCTCACTTGCCAAAAAGAGGGGTTTAAAATAGCTTCTCACATTTTCTGGACTCTAGTGACTTCAAGTCGTACTTGCAAATTTCACATACTGTCAAACATAACTGGTCATGCAACCATCACTCAAGAATAGTTTTAGATATTCTGTTTAGTTGTCAGTAGATGGCAGTGTTGCTACATGGTAAACATCACAAACGTATCTAATTGTTCATAGAATAAGCATCAGGTTTGCATATATCATCAAGAAAACATTTGCTGAGTCAGGTTACCGTTTACCTTAGATTTCCCTTAATTTGCTTAGAACAGCGTTACTTTCTCTGGAACTTTCAACTTTATGACATGCATCTAGCAAACCTTATTGCAGGTCTGGTCAGGCTGAAAGAGGAGGTCTGCTTGTGCATGCAAGAGAGATAGGAGGGCAGTGAAGATGGAAGTGTTCATCATTTTAAAATCTGGCTGTTGCTTCTTTAGTTTGACAATATGTAAAAAGTTCTTGTGTCCTGACTGGCAAGTATCCGTTGATATCTTTCCCTAGAAAGAGAAAACCAGTTACCTGACCATAAGGTGTCACTAAAAAACTTCCCCATGGAATTCCAGAGTGTAGACGAAAAAACAGTTCTGCATTGTGATGTAGTGTTTGGCCTGACCTGGAGCTCAGCCTGCCAGCTTCTCTCAGTCGAACACAGACAGTGACACCCCCTCCAGCTGCTGCTTAAAAACTACTAACAATACATAAAAATAAAAATAAAAATACATACAGATAATATTTTGGACTGTAAAAAGGCATGACTACATGTGATTTTAGATGGACTTTAAATAACTTGTGGTTTGAAGTATAAGGCTGTTATTCCTTACATCATCGCCCTGCACCTACATGTGATATGGTGGTATATGATGACTCTTTTTTTTAACTAAAAGCAGAATGTTACTCAGTATGCCTTTAAATAGAGCACCATGTGTTTCCCGTTTATGCCAACCTAAGATGTAGGGTCCACCCTCCCTCACTCACCCCAAAGCAACCTGCAGGCATCTGGCTTTCTATCCATGGTGACTATCTTATACAGTATATTTTACCTTTAGTTACCTTTTAGTTTAACTGTTTAGTAGCCTATATGCTTTGTATGTTCCAATTTAACAACTGAATGAATTTAATAGTAGAATAGTGTAAATCTTTAGCATAGCAAGACATTGCTGTGGATTGCTGTTTTTTGCCCACCAAAAGAGAAGTGTTTTATTCCTATGTCGTTATTTTGGAATCTTTAAATGGGGTCTTTTTTATATACACTGCTCGCAAAAAGTTTGGGATATTCGCTATATATATATATATGTAATATATGTAATTTCTTCATCTCAAGCAATTTATTGAAACAAAAGTTAACAACAGTGGTGGCTATACCACAACAAAAAATGTAATGTCTCAGTAACTTGTCGACTAGACGTCTCATGCTGTTCACAAGTCGACTTATTCCAACCTGCTGATGACACTCTGTGACGCTCTAAGCTCAGTGGTAACTTCCCTCTGAGTACTTCCTGTTTGAAGCCCTGCAGTTGTTAGGTGTTGTCTTGGTCTCATGATGTCAAAATGTGAACAGCATGATGATGAGGACTGTTTAAATACAAATTTAATCACCTTGTTAGAGAACAGCATGTTATGCAATAAGCAGTGAAACATTGAACAGTTGTGTGTGTGTGCATTCAAAAGTTTAGAGAAGGTCAAATGAAGTTCACCTGTAAAGTTTAAAGTGCATTTTAGGTGCACTCTGAAATTTCATCCAAAAACCGAATATCCCGAATAATAACTTTTTGTATGATTCAACATCTACCCTTCAATTACAACACTGGGATTGCTGGTGAAGTGTTGCATTTAATTTAATTGGGATTCAAGTACAGACTAATTGATATGGTAAAAAATATTCCTCTGATTTTTTTTTTTTTTTAATGTTTCCCCCAACTTAATCTGTAATACAAGACACAGCAATAAAAGAACTATTCAAGTGACATCCCGGAACAACCACAGCAATGTCTCCAGTTAAACCATGTGATACTGTAGCTGAGTAGAAATGACATGTACATTTTCTGAACTAATGACTAATTTCACACGTGTGTTGCAATGTATAGTCTGTAGTTATGGTGTTCTACAACATGCCTGCATACATATTTAATAAATCCTCAGTGAAAATATAGAGAAGAATTTTAGGGTGTTCTGAGTTCATTAGATGCCTTTTAATTTTCTAGTCTGATTTTAATGACCCATCAATTGTCTATAAAATTATTTTGATAAGAGGATCTATTTTTTCTTTTTTGTGTGTTAAGTCCAGGTTTAGTTAACTGTTAGTTCCATTGTTAGGGTTAGCTATGTTATGCCAAAACTTTAATTTAACTTGAGGTATTTCACAGGCTCTGCTGCTCTTTTTAGGACAGCGTGACCCCCAGTGGTCAAATCTGGAAGTAGCTGAAGTTGGAATGAATGACTTAAAAAGTAATCCATTGCACGGGATTGGACCAGCCCATTTTCTTTGGCATGACATGTATATACCCTCAATGTGCTGCAAGATAAAATAGTTTTTAGTTTTCATGTCAAATGATTACTGCTTGTCTATTTCTTGTATTCAGTCCTGACTAAACTGTTTACTTTTCATTTCTGGCAGCTGTAGATCGACTGTCCAGTTTGACCGTTTCCACCAGACTGAATCCAGCCAGATCTGCTCAGGAGACGCCTGATGAAGGACAAGTAATAAATGAAAATTCAGGGAATTCCAACGATACAACCCAAACAGACAATATACCCATCACCAATATAGATGACATTTTATCAGGAGGAGCCTCTGCAGTGATAAAACACACACACGTCCCCCGACAAAACATCCTCTAATGAACCTGTATCCTGCTGTTCAAGCCAACATACTATAACCCTGTCTGAGAAAGCTAACATTCAGGTTCCAATACAGTCAAGTCCCCCGGACTGTTCCGTATCGGGTGCAGGAAATGAAAAAGGTGCCATCCTCCCTGTGGAGACAACACATGTAAACCAACTAAAAGAAAACAGCTCTGCTGTTTTCAGTGGATCTAGTCCAGAAAGATTTGCTGCTGTTTCTAAATGCATGTACCCACTAGGAGATGACAGTGATTCAAACAGTGACTCCACCACTGACAGCAGTGTAATGGTCAATAAGATGGCTGGTAGTCTTCATGAGCCCTCCTCAGATGAGGAGGAAGTGGAGTTTTGTTCCGGTGACGCCCAGCAACCAGATGGAGATGTTCATTTAAGCCAACCACCAAATGGATCGTCACATTTTCAGCATTCCGGCAGTCAAAACACAAACCTGGATCAGAACTGTGATGTGTCGCCTGTCCTCTCTGATGACTCACTGACAAACAAAGAAAATGGCACAACAGACACCCAAGAGGGCTTCTCTACAGACCAACCACACACATCGTCCAACTGTACATTACCTCTGTCCTCTATAGAGTGCCACATTAATAGTGCCATTGAATCCTGTGATAAGGTTAAAGCGTGTGTGACATCCAGTCCTGGAACCCTAAGCAATCACAGCAGCCCCTCCCCAACAGAAACCCACACTCAGGGTTCTACTGCAGATTTTCCTGCAGATGCCTCGCAGACCTCTGATTTATTGAAGCATTTAGATACACAAACACCTCAATCACCATCATTGGAATCAAAGACCTCTGATACAAGAGCACCAATGAATAACAAAGAAAAGGTCTTGGAGTGCAGAAATCCACATGCTAGCTCCTTGCTTAAGACCTCTAGGTTAAAACTCCTTGATAATTCAGACTATACTGTGTGGAGTGATAATTTCACTCTTCAGGCTGAAACTCAAAGCAGATCAAACATTTCTGCACCCAAACTGAAGAGCCCAACTTTTAAGAGTAAGAACAAACAACAGGAGGAGCCTCTACAAACATCTACCAAGAGTGAAAACCCAGTTTCTTCAAACACCTATGCTTCCTTGAACCAGTCAGCAAAATGTACACCAACAGCAACTGTATCACACTTTTTAAAAACCAATCACCAGCTTGATATTAACAGATGCCTTGCTTTGCCGAAAGTAACTGACAAAAAAGTTACAGCTGAGCATGAACCTTTACATGGTACATTACAAACTGCAATGGCCAAGGAGAAGGACATCCCTTCAGGTGCAAAGCAGTAGCTAAATCAGAGGGCCGATCACACCCCTGCCACTCAGAGAACATTTATAGAAGTTCGACTGTCTTGCTTATCTGGTTCGTCGTCAGCTGTTACAGCAAACAATGAAACAGTTTATTCAAAAGACTCTAGACACACTCAAAGAGGCACAGATGCAAGATTAGCACCTATGTTTTCTCCTGGCACTTCAGTAGAAAAAACAAATGGTATGGTCAATAACACAGTATTTAGTTCACTGTGTTCTACTAAAAAAACTTCCACCACAAGTAATGGTTCGAAACCCAGTACTATTGTGGAGACAAGTGAGACCCTAAAGTCCGGCACATCCAGACTGTACATAAAGACGAATGAAAGCGAAGCTTCTCAACAGACGTCGCCATGTCTGCAAACTATAATCCCATCTCTGTCCAGCATAAGATAAAGTCATTTGAAAACTTGGCTAACTTTGACAAGCCTGTGGCTAAAAGCGGCGACATTCAATATGCTCTGGCATATAGAGCCTCACTTAACCAAAGGATTGCTGGTTATATGGGCTTAGTTAATTCTATTGATTGCCAGGCACGGCAAAGGTGTTTTAGTTCTTATGCAGAGAATCTAATCCCTCCGACACCTCGCTCACCTTTTCTTGGTAAATCTCCATCTAGCATTGCACTGATAAACCTTGAGCTTCCAGGTTCAAGACGTAACACAGCTTCCCTGACTGAGGACAGTCCTGAGGCTGAAGTTCAAAAAGCTCCAGATGGGATTACGCCACAGACCTCTCAGGTTTTGCGAAGGAAACATGGCAAACTTGCCCGCAACAAGTTGCGGCAGCTCAGGGCTCTCAGTATGCCTGAATTGGAAAAACTATGCACAGAGGACTTTACCACAGGACATGGTTCAGCTGTAGATAAAATTGAGCCTGACATCCATCCCACTAAACTTGAGGAAGCTACAGTCACTGAGAGCGTTCCACCTTCTGCAGCCCTGACAAAAGCGAGTGGGAACAGATTGAACCAGGGTGATCTTGGATCCACTGAAGAGCCTCCTCAAGGAAGCCCAGAGACCCATGGACAACAGCCTGGCTGGTCTATCAGGTGAGGAGTTCAGTTAAATCAAAACATTGCAGAAAGTATGTGTAGAAACTGGAAATAACTGAGCGTTCCTTATGGGTGTATCCAGAAACTGTACCAGAGTCAAAGCTACAAGCTACTAATGAAGCTACATTAGATTATTGGAGAAACTCTTCATGGCAAAAAATCATATTGTGAATAAAATAAAATTGTGTTTGGTAGGAGGTACAATCCAAGTTAAGAAGCCCAGTCATGTCTGTGGGTGCTTCTCTTCTTGAGCAACACTTGACATGCAGGTCTACAAATCAAAACTTTCACAGATTATCGAGCATTATGGGGACCACACAGTCCTCCCTATCAGATCTCTACACCCAGACAATTAGATGCATAACAAAAGTCATCTCATAACATGTTCCATACAGAGCAGGTCTAGACCATGCTCTTTACAATATTATCTACAGAGACCCAACAATTCCACCATGAGCAAGCACTTGGCGAGGAAAAACGTCCTTTTAACAGGCAGAAACCTCGAGCAGAACCAAACCCACTGGTGGACGGTCGTCTGCCGGCACCGGTTGAGTTAAAGAGAGAGAGGGGCAGAGAGGGGGGTGGGCGGACTTTCCTCTATCAAAAAGTAAAGTCTTAAGTTTACTCTTAGAAGTGCTGACCGTGTCTGACTGTGTCTGCCTCCCAAACCTAAAATGGTAGTTTGTTCCACAGAAGAGGAGCTTGATAGCTGAAAGCTCTGGCTCCCAATCTAGTTTTGGAGACTATAGGAACCACAAGGAACCCAGCATTCTGAGAGCGCAGTGTTCTAGAGGGGTAGTAAGGTACTATGAGCTTTGTAGGTAAGCAGCAGGATTTTTAAATTCTATTCTAGATTTAACAGGTAGCCAATGCAAGGAAGCCAAAATGGGAGAGATGTGATCTCTGATCTTGGTTCCTGTCAGAACACGTGCAGCAGCATTCTGAATTAACTGCAAAGTCCTAAGAGACTTATTGGAGCAGCCTGATAACAAAGAGTTACAATAGTCCAGCCTAGAAGTAACAAATGCGTGGACTAGTTTTTCTGCATCCCCAGGATGTGTCTGATTTTTGCAATGTTATGTAGGTGAAAAAAGGCAGTCCTCGAAATTTGTTTTATGTTGTTATGACGTTAAAGGACAAATCCTGGTCAAAAACAACTCCAAGATTCTTTACGGTGGAGCTGGAGGCCAGGGTGATCCCGTCTAAAGTAACTAAGTCTCTAGAAAGAGAGTTTCTGAGGTGTTTGGGTCCAATAAATCCAATTCTGAATTTAACATCAGAAAATTGTAGGTCATCCAACTTTTTATATCCTTAAGGCATGCTTGAAGTTTAGCTAACTGATTGGTTTCATCAGACTTGATCGATAAATATAATTGAGTGTCATCCACTTAACAATAATAATAATAATAATAATAATAATAATAATAATAATAATAATAATAATAATAATAATGCCTGATAATGTTCCCTAAAGGAAGCTATCTAGAATCTATAAGGAGAGCCTTGTTGAACTCTGACTGACTTTGGTGTGCATGGAGGATTTATCATTAACATGAACAAACTGAGATCAATCTGAAAAATAAGATTTAGCCATCTTAGTGCGGTAACTAACTACCAACACTTTGGTTGTCTTTTCTTAATGATTTCTTAAAGGATTCAGATGGAAGAAATAGTCTATATTATTATAAAAATATTGGTGAACGTAAAATGTGTTTTCTTGGCCATATTAGCTGCACCTGAGAAAGTTTTGTCTGATAACACTATATGTGCACTTTTAATCTCACTGTGTTCCTTACTGTTGATGCTTGATTTTGTCTTGTTTGAAATGGTTATCATGGGAATAAATATAATAAATGTCTTCAATTTGGCTCCTTTTGTCTGCAGTTTAAAAGAGCTGGTTACATCTCCTGTGAGCCAGTGTAAACTGCAAACACTGCTTTCCTCTGCCACAGTTAAATGGTGCGTGTCATCCCTGCTCCAGCAGGCCAAGGCTCTCTCAGAGGTAATGCCACACAGCTAATACATACATTTTACATGTAATAATAATATCTACCACATTCCAAAGACTACATTGTTTCATTGTTGTTCTCTGCAGGTTAATGACAGTGCTCACCTTGTTGTCCTGAATAAAGAAGAAGGCTCAGGACTTGGTTTTAGCATTGCTGGTGGAGTGGACCTTGAGCATAAGGCAATAACTGTAAGTACAGTATGTCAAGACTCAGGAACTCAAATGCAGTGCTGTACATAATTTGGAGTTGAATGATGCACATGATGTCTTCTTTATGGCTACCGCTGGGGTGTTGGAATTTTTCAAATTCTGTCGGGGCTTTAATTCAAAAAATGAGTATGAAAGTCCTGAGATAATAGATATCTCTGGGCAGTGGGTAACATGCACCTTTGTGTCCAGGTTCATCGGGTCTTCACCAAAGGTGCAGCTAGCCTTGAAGGCACAATCCAGAGAGGTGATGGCATTTTATCCATAAATGGCACAAGTCTGGAGGGTAAAACCCACGGAGAGGCTGTGTCCTGCCTTCATAAAGCCAGGCTGTCTAATCAAGCTGTAGTAGTCATTCGGAGAAACGAGGACAGTGAACTGAGTGTCTCTGACAGACCTGACTCGGCTAGCCAGCCAAAGGGGACGTGTTCTGTCAGGAATAAGTCTTTGGACGCTGGAACAGGTAAGGCCTAAGTCTTACATCTGAATATAGATATACCTGCTAGTCTTCATGAGGGTTAAGTAGTTTCCCCCACAGAAACAGAGCTCTCATTGGGTACATCTTGAGAGGTGATGTGGTTATTCTGTTTAAACATGACGTTT
This sequence comes from Miichthys miiuy, assembly GCA_036365135.1. Lineage (NCBI taxonomy): Eukaryota > Metazoa > Chordata > Actinopteri > Sciaenidae > Miichthys > Miichthys miiuy. Next base: position 5,084,793 of record CM071605.1, read on the forward strand.
ATAATGAAGTTACTGTAATTGATACATCACCTCAAGAGCAAATTTGGTTTCAACTACAGTGTCCCCGGTGTGATGTTTGGTGGGATTTACATACCACCATCAGACTCGCCTTCAGAAATCTAGGCCAGAACTCAGGATGACACCTTTGGTTATGTGGTGGTTGGTGACATGACTACAAGATGTGGAGATAAAGTGAAGGAGTTGCTTAAAGGAATATGCAATAATATGCTGTATAATGAAACAGTAAATACTAATGGAAGGAGTATTATCCAAGTGTGTAAAGACAATAATCTACTGGTTGTGAACAACTTGCATACAGTATTGCACTCCTTCCCTAGTTCCCTGACCTACCGTAAGAGAAAAAATGGATTTCTGAAGTGGATTACTGTCTAATCAGTGCAAGTTACATCAGTTGTGTTAAAAGCTTCGAGGTGAATCAAAATATTGATATGCCACCTGACCATGCACCTTTGTCTATAGAACTAGTGTTCGCAGAAGAAATGATTGATGTAAAGATACTTCTGCCGCGTGCTGAAGATTTATGTAGGCATTCTATCAGGACTCACTTTAACAACCCCAGGGGTATCAAACCAGTGCCCTTACATAAATAATGCAGGAACTCCTGGAAAGGCTTTTAAACCCCCCTCCTGGTGAGGGAGAAATTCCACCACATGTAGAAGACTATAATGTGCATATGCCTCTATAAGACCACCCTATTACACTAGCAGAAATCCAACATGTGATCGACCATCAGTTGAAGCCAGGAAAAGGAGCAGGCCCGGATGGTATAAGCCCGGGCCTATTCAAACTGTCGCCAGGTGAATGGCTTGTATTTTTGTGCACACTTTTAAACTCTATTTCTGTATCTGGCTACCCACTAAGCTGGACCCCTGCTAGATCGATCATGTTATTTAAGAAAGGTAATCCCCTGAATTGTGATAACTATCGGTGGATAAGTGTGATCAATAGTGTTGCAAAGTTGTATGACTATGTGCTAAATAATCGGTTGATGGCCTGGTATAAGCCATCTCGGGAGCAAGCAGGAGCCCAGCCACAGAGAAGCTGCATTGAACACATTGTAGCACTCAGGCTTTTGATAGAATATTGTGTGAGAAAGAAGGTGCAACTGTACATTGCTTTTATAGATTTTTCTAAGGCTCACGACAGAGTCCCACAAGGAAAACTGTTCCGAAAGTTAAAAAGTTTGGGGTGTTGGGTTACTATGATTTTAGCTTTGATGTCAATGTACAATGTTACTACAAGTATTTTGGGCTCCACAACAATGACAGTGAGGAGATGATGGATTCCTGAAGTGGCTGCATGTTTTAATGTTAATGGATGACACTGTTGTCCTTGCAACATCCAGAAAAAGCTGGAAAAAACAGAAATTAAAGTTTTGGAAAAATACTGTGAAGAATATGGCATGCCGGTTAATGAAGATAAAACAAAGTTTATGGTTATTTTGGGAACTGATGAACAAAATTATAGTAAGGCACTGCAACAGTTATATGTATCTTGGAGCCATTTTTACTGCTGACGGTAACGGCCGAAAATCTCTTGACTTACATGTCAAAGATAAAATGAAGCACTTAAACAAACTGATCATTTTTCTATCAACTAATTATAATACTCCATATTGTGTTAAATTAAAAGTGTTTGAGGCTGCTTTTTCATCAGCTATTTTGTATGGATGTGAGGCTTGGCTATAAATTCCCTTTAAGTCTGTTGAATCTCTTTATATGACTGGGGCGAAATCTTTACTGGGGGTGAGGTCTACCACACCAAACCTTATTTGCTTGGTGGAGGCAGAGCACCCTTCAGTGCAAGTCTTAATCAGACAGAAACAAGCCAGATTCTTGACTAAGGTGATGCAGCAGCATCAGTATCCAAGATGACTCTTATGGTTTGCTCTTGAAATGACAAGAAAGGAAAACAAGGTCATGGATTCATACCTAAAGGAGTTAATGGATGACCACATTGAGAGAGATCGTGCAGACATGATTGTGAAAATACGCTCTAATAAAGGAACAAGATATAAAACCTACCAAGTCATCAACCCGGACATGTCCATCCACCCCCTTTATTCCAACAGTGCCCCATACATTGAGGACCACTTGAGAATGACTTTCACACGGTTCCATTTGTCCTCCAATAGGCTCTTCGCCAACACTGCTAAAAAGATTTTAGCTTGTCTTGCAATGCTGGAAAAATAGATGGGAGATGGAATGGTATAGTACAATCGAGGTGTTTATATGACAAATGTATCATTATATGACAAACGATGAAGTGTATCATTTTTTTTTTTTGTGTGTGTGTGTGTGGGTTCATGGGTTTTTGTTGTCTATTGTTTATTGTTTGGACCCAAATGTTATGTTTTTAATTATTTGTGTCAATAAAATTAACTAACTAACTAACTAGGTAGTTAGCTTTCATTAGCTGGCAGCAAATTACCTTGGCTCCAATAGTAAGCAGTAGCAACTTCTCATCTACGTGTCTATGTTAGTGTTTCACTTCTGTTATTCTGGTTGTTGAATATTTTTCAGTGGACGATGTGGCTCCAGATGGTACTTTAACAGTGGAGCTTCAAAAATCTTCTGCTGGCCTGGGCTTCAGTCTGGAAGGGGGAAAGTCCTCAAGCCACGGAGACAGGCCTCTTATCATCAAACGCATCTTTAAAGGTGACCAGCTCCACCCAAATGTTTAAAAAAAGCAAGCTGATAAATTTCTTTTGGGAAAAACAACATCAGAAATTGTATCTCTAAGTAAGGCTGAATTGCTGTTCTCCTCGACAACAGGAGGTGCTGCAGAACTGTCTGGCCTTATTGAAATTGGGGATGAGGTCCTGTCTATAAATGGCTGTTCTCTGGAGGGTCTCATGCACCATGATGCCTGGAAAATAATCAAATCCACTGACAAAGGGTCCAACCACCTCCTCATCCGCAAGCACCAGTACCTGACTGTAAACAAGGAAGAAACTTCCTGACAAGGACCAGTGTGAAAGACCCCTCAGAGCCAAACAGGGCATGGAGCAGCAGCAGAACTGAGGACAAGTATTTTCCCAGTTTTTACAGATTTTCTGATTGACTGACTTTGTTTGATATTTTGTGTTTTGTCTTGTTACATGTGACATGATGATTTATAAGTATAAACATACTTATAAATAGGTCAAATTGAATGGACCACTAACTGTTGTGATGTACAGTGCTGAATTATGATTTATTTCAGATGGGAAGTGCAGTTTGTTTACAATAGATACACTTTGGAACACTAAATAAATAATGTTTTCCATTGTTAAGAAAATAAAGTCAGTATGTGAAAAGATCTCTGGCTGGTTGTGGTCATAGCAACACGCGAGAGAACTCCTGTTAACAGCCACGAATGGGGCAAAAGCAGCTCAACAAAGTATCAGACTCAACATCTCTGCAAGCTCAAGCTTCAGAAATGTGACTGTCATTAACATTTCAAAACTTTGACTCTATCTTTGTCTACTTTGGTGTTACAACATATTTACAATTTTGGAACTGTGAGGTGTTTCTAATTTATAACTCTGTTACCTCAGTGTTACTTAAAGCTTACATTGGATCCCTTTCATCTGACCCAGGGTCCAAGTGGGGTCTGGTGGGGTCCTGGTCTGAGTGATGATGATATTTCTAGTACCTAAATACTTTCAAGAAGACTCTGTCAGCATTTTTGATCAGGGCTGGTTTGTATTAAGTAGCTCAGAGTAAAGGTTTGGTGTTAATCACATCAATATTCTCAGAATGACTTTGTTTTGCTCTTATTTGTTAAATTACATTCAATCATAAAACATTCAATGATCATTACAATAGCTGAACTGTCAAGCATTAGAGATTTGGTGAGTTTGAAAAACAATAAAAATAGAAATATATGAATTTTTAGGCCTACCCTGAGTTCTGTGCAACCAAAAACTGAAACAATAAAGTTGTTTTGATTTTACAACACTCACCAGCACTGAAAAAACACACTTAAGACTTTTCCAAAAGTTACTTTTCTTTATACAAAGATACTTCATAGATTAACATACGTTCCATCATTCTCTGACACCTTATAGTCGCTTGAAAGAAAAGAGAAACAAACAGCATTCCAGATATTTATATTTAATGACCTAATGTAGTATGACTTACTCACACATAGTAACATGAATGCGTGAATACAAAGATTTCCAGCTAGATAATGAGCACATAAAACAAAAGAGTATGACGTTTAAGACAGATTTATCAAGCAGCCTATTCCTACTTTCTGTGTGGACGAGTTCTCAACTATCACATGATTAAAGACATGCTGGGACAGCCAATGAGAGACAAGGATTTACATCTTCTATAAATAACTTATATTAATAAGTTTGTGAGTAGGAGTTGAAGATTGATTTTGCCTTTTATCTTTGACTCTACAGTGGCCGTGAAACTCATGGAAAACGTGAAAGGCCCCCGCTGAGAGTCAGTGTTTGGTTTGTGTGTTCTGGGCTTCTGTAGAAATATGACAGGTTAACATGGCATCTGTAGATATACTGTAAGAGACTCATTCTAAGCTAAAAAAACAAAAATCTTATTAGATTCCTTTCCATTAGGTGCAGTGGTTAGCGCAGTTCTCCTGGTTTGAACCCCAGCACTGGGGGTCTCTGGTGTCTGAGTGGGTTCTCCTCCGGCTTCCTCCCAGTCCAAAGACATGCAGGTTAATCGGTGACTCTAAACTGCCCATAGGTGGGAATGTGAGTGTGAATAGTTGGTCTATGTGTCAGCCCTGTGCTGAACAGATTGTGCACCGCAACCCTGATAAGGAAAACGAATGGGTGGATATTCCATTTCAGCCAATAGATCTCTCTACATCTTACACACTTGGCCTTTTAAACAATATGAGGTACTTAGAGAAAAGAGTGACCTTTAATTACATAACGCTCATTCTATCTACAATCATAAAAAGTCAGCTTTGTTTTCACTTTTGCTTTCTCAAACGAATATGTTATGACAAATATGTTAATGAAGATGTGAAACACTGATACTGAGATGATGTATTGGAAATCTGGTGAGAGAAGCCACAGCTCTCTTCACACCATATAAATAGTATTTAAATCTTTTGTGTTTGTTTGGTGCTGTATGACATGTGCCATCAGTCTCTCATCAAGATCTGAAGCCATCATATGAAAGCAGTTCAACACACTCCATTGCATTCAGTGTAAAACAAACAGTCTGTAAATTATACCACAATTCACTCTGATGTATATTTTTCCTGTAATGATCTGTGCTTTTCTTTTAACATATGTATTTATGACATGACCATTTCAATTCAATTTCAAATTCAGTGTTTTTTTTTTTTTTTTACTTTTGACATTTTGATGTTTTTGTTTTATATATTTCATGAGCTCAGTATCTGTTGTTGTACAAATTACAATGAGACATTCATTGAGGGAGATTCTTGTTTAGTGGTTGCAGCATTTGGACACATTTTCCAGCAGGACAGTGTGAATTAAAAATGAAAAAATTGAATAATTAAATAATTCAATGGACATTTTTGAAAGTGACTGAGTAAAGTTCATCTAAGCCCATGATGATTCAGAGGGATTTGTCTGTCTCATGATGTTTATACATACGTTCATCTGCTATAAAACTTTGTATCATTACATCATTACATCATCGGTCTCTACTGTCAATTAACAACAATAAGAAGAATAACCAATAATTAATATATTAATATATGAGTATTGCTTTACGACAGACAGAAGTAATTAATGTGAAGATGCCATGCAGTTGAACTGGGGTACGTGAGCTTTCAGCAGCTGAATGTCATTCTTACCATAAAAAGTCAAATTTTATTCATAGAGCCCCAAAATTACAAACGCAGGTACTCTGTGGAGAACATCACAATTAAAATGGTACGTCAAGTTCATCTGCATGAGAGACGTGTTGGAGTCTCTTTGAGTAGGTTAACATCTTTTCTGATTAGCATCATCACTTTTGTGACGTTGAATGAATTTGATCATTTAATGCCACATACTCACTGATTTCATCATGCCATTTACAGCTCACACTGATGCTCTGCCTCTGTCTCTGCTGATGAAATAGCAGTAAAATAATGTGAGTTCAGTTTAAACCTCAGGACATATTCATGCGATTTATCTCCATAAGAGCATCGTATTCATATCATATGCAATCATATGCAAATATTAGCCGTCCCATAATGCTGTGAGAAACTGTGACTGTTTCTATTTGAACCCAAATCAGTTTGAATTTTAATTCCAATGCTTTGAAAGTTAGGCTTTTTCAAGTATATATATATATATATATATATATATATATATATATATATATATATATATATATATATATATATATATATATTTTCTTATAGTCCTTATTCCTCCTAAATGACATAGATTTTCAGTTTTCACATTTTTCATAGGAAGCGTCTACCTATACCTTACCAGAACGCTTTACACATTCTGGTGGTTACGCTGACAGTGTCTAAGTTTAAAAAATGACCACCAGGTGTCAGTAAAAACCTGTGAATGTGAGAGGACAGCCAGTGTGTCACTGTTCCTGCAGTGGTACAGGACTCTTACTGCTCATTGTAAATAAAAGCTGGATGGAATTATCTATCTGCCTCCTTTGGATGGGTCACGTTTATCCATCTTTACCTTCACTGTGCAATCCCTCACAATTTGAATTAGACTCGTAGTGTTCACCTTTTATTGTAATTTACTGACAGACACTGATGGGAAAACTTTTGACACAGACAGGAAAAGTCACCGTTCGTTGTTTCTGTGTCTGACTGAAACACAGTGCTGTGAGTGGATGTAAGTGTGTGTGGTCTGTGAAACAGGACCTGCAGCTGGGTCCATACACTGATTCAGTGAATATTTTAATGCTTTGGCATCTTTATGAAAGTCATGAACAGAATGTACTTCAAAGGAGAACTTGCAGACTTGTTGATGCGCTGGAGTATTTGATTAATAATGATGTACAGTTGTATACAATCCATGATTTATCAGCATATAAACTTACTCCATTACAGGTGTTAATGCATGCACATAATGTTGCATGTGCACGACAAACATCTGGATGCAGACTTTGCTCTTTTCACTGCGCTAAATTCATTCGTGTTTCCTGCCAACATGTCTGCACATGTCAGAGGAGAACCCTGTAACTGCAAAAGGTCAACTTTTCAACAGTCTGGTTTTAATCTTGGTGATGATGCTGTTCTGGAAAAAACACATTTTCAAGATAAGTGAATTCAAACAACGGAGGGAGGAGGGCTCCAATGCATACCACCGTGTCTGAACAGCCAAATAAATCCAAGAGGGCACGGCTGGGGATCAGGTCATGAACAAGCATTAGGCTTGTTCATGTTACTAAAATGCAAGAACAGGTACAGGTGGCTGGATGAAAAGGCTATGACCAACATACGATCTGACCATGAGCAGGTTGAAATACTGTTGGAGGGGGTGATGGAATGAGGAACGGGTGAGCAGGTGGGGAAAGCCTGACTGCATCTGACGGATGAAGAATAGCAAGTTCCTATGAAATGCAGGGGTATGGGGAAGTGAGAAGAGGCTGAAGGGAGGGCCAGAATGGTCAAAATAGGACTGAGGCAGCCTTTGTGATGTACAATTTAGCAAATATGGAGGATAAACTGTTATATACATGGTTTTGTTTTACAAAGTTATTTAAATTAAGAGCTTCTCAGAAACGTCACCTAACAGCCATTCTTGTGGAAATAGCCTATTACATCATTTACTGGCTCTTTTTCTCTTTCTGAGATAACTCAGTATCAATTTATTACTGAACATCAAGGACCCAAACAGTTCAGGAAGTGTGACACTTTCAATGTGTTGACACATTTGCAATATTTCTAGCTGTAAAATGTGATTTTGACACTGTTGGTCTGATTCTGCTGGTTAACAACCTCCACTCCTCCCTCCACTCTTCTGGTTTCAGATTTTCTAGCAGAGTTTGGAACTTTGGTTTCAGGGATTTGCTCTTATTCAGACACAAGAGCATTACTGAAGTTTGACATTGGTGCGGGATAAGGTCTGGCTCACAGTCTGCGTTCCAGTTCATCCCAAAGGTGTTGGATGGGGTTGAGGTCAGGGCTCTTTGCATACCAGTCAAGTTCTTCCATACCAAACTGGGAAAAGTATTTCTTTATGGACCTGGCTGTACTCTGGCAATATACTTACATTAGTCATTACACTAGAAAAGTAAAAAACAGAACATCAGTGGCCAGAAAAACACGGCCGTCCGCTCAGAGTCTAAAACCTCCAGACGCAGCAGAGCCTACAGGTATTGTGAGCAAGATGTTGTCTGTTGGAAAATTCTCTAGCACTGATCAGTCTGAGCTGCACCGACTAAATTAAATCCACGGCTAAAAAGATGTCATTACATGACAAGGTGCTGAGTTCAGCTTAATGACCATAATTGCAGAATATCTCCAAGTTGTGCTCATTGGTATAATTTGGACATTTCAGATAAAGATAGCACAGAATTGTGCTTCACATTCAGTATAATGCTTTACCTTTTCATGTAATGATTTAATGATTTTAAGTGTAATGGGAGCTGTGGAAAACATTGGCACGTACGTCAGCAAATTCCACTCCACTTTGCCAGCAAACAAAATGTGTCTTCTGAGAGACTGAGGTGAGTCATTAGTGACACATGTTAATGAGCCACGATAAGTGCAAGGCTGCTATTTGAGTCGAGGATGTGAGCTGAGGTTTATGTTTTTTTGTTTTTTTTTTTCATTCCGGTATTGCACAGAAACTGTGCTGTATAGAAGTACAGTGTTTTCTGTAAACTCAACATTATTCCCCAAGTCAGAACAAGTGCTGTTGGTGCAAGTCGCATAGAGATAACAGTGGTAGAATGTAACTAAGTACATTTACTCAAGTACTGTGCATGAGTACAGATACGTGTGAATTAGGTGGGTTCTAACATACTTAAAACTAGCTACTGTGAAATTCGGATTTAACTCACAAAACCACCTTTAAAAGTCGAATATTCACTCTCTGGTTTGGTCGCCACCAAATCCTGAAAAAACAAAAAAAAAAATCTGTCATTTTAGTTTATAGCTACTGCTCATTAACTGATCTGTTCATCTAATCTTTTCCTCTACTAAAACAACTTCCTGTTGGTGGAAGGATGAGGATGAGGGGATGAGTGAGAAGACAATAAGTTATAGAGAAGAGCTGCAGAGCTGAAAAGAAGTTAAGTTAAGATGTATATTTTCATTGTTGTGTTGCTACTTTTAGAAGCAAGCGAAGAATTTGAATGAGACAATGAGTAATGTTGAAATGGAATGTGAAGCTGCTGCGAGATGGTATGATTTCAAAACATCAAGCCTGACATGCAAAGACAACTTTAGTGTCACATCCTGAGTGTTTCTCCACCCTGAATCAATTATTCGCACATCAGTCACTCCATCAGCTTGAAGCAATCGTCTTTTGAGGAAATCAAATCAGAGTTAATTATTTAGACCAGTGTGCATGTGTGGACTGAGAACTTTGTTAAAACTATTAAAGTATCTACACCGTCACTGCTGAAGTCTTTTATAGAGAAACAATTGATTTATCACATGTGGATCGTTTCTTTTGGTCATTGTACAAAGCAAAAACCTAAAACAGGACTTACGTGCTGTCCAAAATGTACTGTTTGTGTATGTGTGTGTGTGTGTGTGTGTGTGCGTGCATTCTATTGAGGTCCTGCATCTGACTCACACACACACACTCACACACAGTGTTAAAATAAAGGCCTGCAAATAGTGTAATATGTATCCACACGCAACCTCAGCTCAGCTTCTGATCTGACCTGTAGCATCTCTGTACAGTCCATGAATGAAATAAAGCAATAAAAGCATGACCAGAAATAAACTCAACATAGAAAGAGAAGGAATTTTTGATACTATTAATGCATCTCTTTCTGCATTAGTCATTAAGTGTGTATGCACCTTTCCATAGCAGTTTTCATAGCGGCGTGTACACCATTCCCATACCCGGACTGTGGCCCTGGTAGATGGGCATTATGAATAAATGCATTTTTGAAAACTACACAGGGAGGGTCTGTATTTTTTGGTACTTGTTTCAGAACTCGCAGAACCACAATTCCCAGTAACTCTATTAACGCATGCTGCTGTGTTGAAGTGGCTCATTGTGAGCTGGGCTGCAGTGTCGCTTTAAGAAGGAGGTGGGCAGCGCTCCGATGACGCAGGAATCATCGTGAAAAGATGCTTCAAAACTCCAGGCCGGAGCCAGCGTGTGTGTGTGCTGGTGGCTGCTGCTGGCTGAGCTGGAAGAATCGCAGAGCTCGGCTGGATCAACTGTTTGAGAGAGTATTTTGAGCAGGTTCAGGAGCCTTCGAAGGAACTCTCAATGCAGAATAAAACACACACATTTGGGCAGATTCGCTTCTTTAAAAGACAAATACAATTATTTACCATTAAGCCATTTACTCAGAGCGGAGGGCTTTCTGTTTGCAGCTATATGTGCACTACCAAGTGGAGCCAACTTGGGGACAGAAACATTTGAAGAACATCTCTTTCATTGATCTGAAGTGTGGGTTTGGAAAGTCGCATCATGCCTACATATCTCAGCACACTGTGGTTGTACTTTTTGATGCTCCTGAGTCCAGTTATGACAAACACCATCACCGAGGACATAGATGTTTTGGCATTTTTGCCCCAAAATAACTCCTACCTTTTTTCACGTGCGCGAGTCGAACCGGCAATCCTTTACGCGCAGCAGAGGCTGGAGACAGGCGGAGGACAGTACTCCGGGTTCCGCTTCAACATCAAGTTTGAGAACTCCGACTGTGTCAACGACGCTATGTTTAAGTTACTGGACAGGTCGTGTGGGCATAAGCCCGATCTGATCCTGGGTCCAGCGTGCGAGTACGAAGCGGCGGCGGTGGTGAGGCTGGCATCCCACTGGAACATCCCGGTGATCTCAGCAGGTGCCCTGGCCGCCGGCTTCAGCAACAAGAACACCGAATACTCCCACCTGACTCGCATCGCTCCGTCCTACGTGAAAATGGCAGAGACCTTCACTGCGATGTTCGAGCACTTCACCTGGAGGAGCGCGCTGCTGGTCTACGAAGACGACAAGGAGGAGCGCAGCTGTTACTTCACTCTGGAGGGAATCTATCATCTGATGGCGGACTTTAACATCAAAACACATGCTTATTCCCCAGGGGAGCGCCTGGACACTGACGACATCCTCCAAAACATCTATGACACTGAAGGTAACTCAGTTTTCAGCCCCCAATATATATGAGATGGTTTATAATGTGCTCAAATAAGTCATTTAACAAAGTGGTAACACTTTGTTAAACAATGCAACAATGAATAATGATGCATGGCTCGTGGAATTTAATGCATTAACTAATACAGGATATGCAAATCATGGAGTGTTTATGACTTCATACATTCATTCATATGCGTTCAGATTGGCTGGATTCCAGTTACATAAAAGTTCATTTCATTATTTGCTCAGCATGTCCAGCAGATCAGCTGTTCTCTTGGAAATAAGAATCACGCTCAGATGCAAACATTAAGTTAGTGTTTAGACAGTATATGTATGTAAGTATATGATTTGTCTGTTTGTATTACATCAGAGTCACTTTCACAGGACGTTTTTACAGGTATTCTCATCGCTGCATGTATGGCACTAATTTAGACCTGTTCACCAACATAAAGAAAGAGTGGCTGATTAATTACAGTAAAACTGTAATCACACATTTTATCATCAGGTTTTGTGTCTCAGACACGAAGGTGTTCTTGCTTTTACAGATCAAACCTTTAAACTTTGAATTTGGCTGCAGCTGAGGATTGATCAGACAAATATTATCTCAGTGTTTGGTCCAAGCCACAAAATGTCAGCAAACATTAATCACAATGGCCGTCACAAGTTTCCAAGACAAGATGAGGACTTCAGAATGTCCAAACCCAGTGCGTTCAAATAAGTCTTAACAATAATACTGTAATAATGTACAATTAAAACAGTTATTCATCATGGTAGTTTTTGTTTCAGTGTTTAGCCTCAGCAGACTGAGTCAGAATAATATATGTTCTATGTTTTTAGATCTGAATGCACTTTTTGCTGAACTGTCCCACCGCTGCAGCTTATCACACAACACTTTGAAATCAGCAAACAGGGCTGAAACAAGATTTTTTTATGAGAACACATATCCCACAAGGACAAAAGAGTGGAGCTGAAGCTAAAATTTCAAATAAAAAGTTCCAATGAAATGACTTCTAAGTGGACAGTGCGGTAAAATCCATCACAATAGCAGATAACAGATCTCTGTGTGTCATGATTCAGGATACATTCGCTCCCGCAGAACTTCAGAATGCATCAAGATTGAACACTGAAACTGATAAGACAAGATCTATTCAGACCCAGTGTGGACTGGAATGACTGTACAGGTTCACAGATATGTGAATCCTTTAACCTGGAACTGGGAAATATTTGGCATGCTTGCTTTAAAAAATCATAAACGATGAATTATTGGCTGTCAGAATAGTTGCTGATTAATTCTCTATTACTGTTTTATCGCTCAGGTCAAATGAGCAATGTGAAGATCTCACTTTGGACAGTGCTAACAATCTGACATCTATCATTTAGACTTTAGCCTTTGGACTTAATTAAACATTCTTTGATCAATCGTTAGCCGCAGATATTACATCGATCGCTGTAGCAGGAGCTGACACTGAGGAGAGAACTGATGATGGGCATCTGTGCTTTTATTTGTCTTCACTCCACCCACATACTGAGACAGAGACTTACATAACATCCTGCGTGCTGAGCCGCACAGGTCAGTTGCTTGAAATCATTATTTGGGCGACTTTGGATTCGGCAGACAAAGAGCAAGTGAGCAAAATGGGATGCATTCTCTGTGTTGCTGTGAGCAGACACAGCTGTAAGCGATTCAAGCTCTTCCAGTCATGTAATCCTTAAACACTGTCATCGTCTTATTGTGCCTCATTTTCAGGACACATGCCAGTCTCTCACATGGACATCATGTATAACTACATTTGATAAATTCAAATAAATTCTTCTTAGGTAGTTTAAAATGTCCCATGAACTTTCTCATGACATATAAAAACTATGATGGAGGTTAACAGATACTTTTCCATATTTAGAAAATGTAACTCTTTACTATCATGCAACACTAATGTATCTCTTTCTGCATTCATTTCTGCATGCACTATAAAAATTAAGCCACAAGTCTAATGTGAATGTGCACGTGCACTAGCTAAATGAAACCTGCACTAGTCCTGTCCAGGCTCTTTCTACGATGCTTCCTCAGTGCTGATAAGCAGCTTGTTGGCTACAGTCCTCTGGTCATAAGCAGTTTCAGATTACATCACCTCATATCACAGCAGTGGCTGTTGTATAAATTAGCATATATTATACATGCTAAATGCTGCAGAGCCACAAAGTGCACCTGATGGCAAGAAATTAGTATTCTCGGCATGTCAGGTGCTTAACTGAGAGGTTTGAAGGGTTTCAGCAAAGGTTGTGCAGCTTTTCAGCCAAACCTGAGCGGCGTTAGCGATGAGAGACAGACCATCATCAGCTTAGTTCAACGCATGCTGGGCCTGTTTCAGGAGGACTCACAACACTAAGTTTGTTCTCTTTCTATATTTTTCATATGTTTTTTTAAACATGAAATTATGAAACACTGTGTTGTTTTGTGTTACATGTGTCTGTCATTGGAAAATTGTAAACATGTCCTTGGCCTGCCACTGACAGCATTCTTCAACAGTACAGTTTTTCATTCTGCATAGCAACGATATCATAAAAATAATAATCATAATAATCAATAACTGATGGCATTGAGATTTGCGGTGTCAGGTGGGTGCTGCTTTGTAAATAGGGTGTGTACCATGTGTACACACACTTTCAGCTGGATGGAAATTAACTGTGTTGCAGTTGTTAATGAATTCAGTGTAGACGGACACTATCAATCAGACAAACCATGCTAATGCTGGTTTTCTAACAAGCTGACCACAAGCAATGTCTGTTCACTGGTGATGAAATGAAACTGACATGTGAGTAAAGTTAGCCCGCCATGCCTGGTGAACAAAGTGGATTATCCACACTGATATGAAGAAAAGTCAGTGAACAGGGAGACAGTGTCATTAAGCTCCGTGGTAAGTCTATTTGAAATTTGATCACGTTGTGAAGCTGGTGGTAAAGTCTATTAACTTAATTTGCTTCAAAGGCACCGCCAGTTTCTTTTGGCAGTTCCTTTCGACATTGAGCCAGAATATGGACATAATGTCTCCCACAACAATAATGGCTCAGCTAGGGTCAGGGCTGCAGAGCTTTCTCTCTTATAACATAACAAAGCATTGGAATGCACTGAACATCAGCCTTCAAGGTGCAGGTTCAAGATGCAGTGGTGATCTAGCTACATGCAGACATCAAGGCCTTTGGAACCACAGACGGAGCCCAGCACCTAACATTTCCCTGTGTTGTGTGAGGTCATGGACAGTTAGCGCGCCAACGAGGAGCTATGCAGCGGCCGGTGCATCAAAAATGACATGTTGCTTTTCTCCTCTGATTACTTTATCAATCCTGATGATGCCCCACATCAGCTAGATGTGGAGTCTTTTGAAATGCAGTGCTATGGTCAGTTTTGTAATCCCTGTGCCCTCTGTGAAAAAAAAAACATTTGGACACTCCTAGAGTAGACAGTTTGACCACAAAAGAGAGACATGATGACATCTGGGCTTATAGTTTGTTCAGGAAACCAATAGCAGATAAAACAAATAACAATCTGTATCTTTTAGTGCATCTGAAGGACATTGAGGTTCCAGAACAGTAATCTGTGCCTTTTAGGCTTTAAAGTCTGTGTAAAGTCAAAATAAATTTGTGTTCTGAGTTTGTCAGACTAAAGAAAAAAGTGTTATTAACCACCCAGCCAAATTTGAATGATCAAAAATAACGACAAGTTATGAAATTAGGTGTCAAAATCAGGTGAAATTGAGCAGTATTCTCAGCTCCAGGACTGTGGGGGCGTGTCCACTGAATGCGCTGAAGCCACGCCCCATGCAAATGTTATGTTAATGATCACCACGTGACATCACGCGATCTCGTTTTAGGACTTTAACAAGCACAATATGGATGCTACAGCTAGCAGTATTATTGGTATTGTTCAGCCCTATATGTTTGAGCCACCAGAACCACAATCTATACATTAAGGCTTCTATACCGTTGTGCTAGGGGGCGGGGTTATTCTAATTTTATGTTAATGATCAGCGCGTGACATCACGCGGTCTCGTTTTAAGACCGCCCACAAAATCCTGGACTGAAAACTGGTGAAAAACTGTTTGAACCTCTAACTCCACATTTCAGTAATACATTGTTCAAAGTCTTTTCACATGTTTTCAGCAACTATTTTCCAACATATTTATTGTGTTTTGAAAGAAAACATGGAATTGCCTTTACACAGACTTTAAGGTGAAGCTGTTTTTCAGAATTTTCTGAAAGCTATATTTTTCACCAGTTTTGTGAAAAGGCCTTTTGAAAATCAGATGTGTTTTTGTAAATATTTTTTTCTTTCACCTCATTATGAGGGGGACCAGGCTCCTCTTGCAGGGTTTGCATCCTACTTGTCAGACAGGAGTTTCTCAGCTGCCATTGATCACTAGGTCTTCTCAACTGGTGTGCCGCAGGGTTCAATCCTTGGCCCCCTATGTTTTTCACTGTGCTTGCTTTGACTTCTTAATTATCTTAACTTGGCATGCCACATAAAGAATAGATTTTTCCAAGTACTATCTAATTACTAACACTAACTAATTTGTGTTTTTGTTTCCTTCTATCCTACTACTGATTTAGATATAAATACACATATATTGTATATGCATTAATTAAGTCTTTTTCATTATGAGCTTTATAAATGAATCATTGATCATCCTTCTGACCTTTAATAACAATGACTGAGAAATTGCATGATACCTCAGTGATGGTTCACAGATACATGTGATGAACTGGTGGTATGGATGCTAAAAATAGCCACAGCCATGCGTTTCTATATCCATTTATAGATAATGGTGGAGATGAAGCCAGTGCACTGGTACTGGTTTCCACAACGACTGAGATTTCTAAAACCAAATCAGCCTTTACAAAGCTGACATTTTTTTGTGTGCACACTGTTTTAGCTGTGCATTGACCCTGCAGCCTGCATTTCTTTCTTTTTTTCAGGAACATAGGATGTAATATGAGATGGATAATTGTGTCGTGTTAGCTAATTGAATTATGTGGTTGACATCTGACACCAGCTCTGTTTTGGGAGTACACCAAATGGCACGAGACAGTCATAAACTTGTATGCACACATGCTGTAAAGCATGCATGGAGGTACAATTATTCTCATAACGCTTGTCATTACTGTGCCACTGTCAGCTGGGCCGTGGTCTGTTCTCCCTGCTTCCCTTCAACCACATCTCTAACCCCTTCCACTCTTGTCACTCTGAGATGTAGGTGTGTGTAGGACATGTCTGATAATGCACACATATCTCCTTCTATTAAGAGTCTGGCTTCAAAGGCATTCTTCGGTTCCAGACTGCTGCTGTAAAAACAAAGTAACTCCAAGAGACTCCAAGACTCAAATCTACAGACTCTGCCTTAAGTCAGAAAAACAATTTCTGATTTTTTCAATTTTCTGAATTTATTTTATGCAGTTTGTTGTGTATGTTTATTTAACATTTACTTAAATAATAATAAAATAAATAATAATAATAATAACTATATAATAATTTTGGAGTTCATTAAAGTAGACAAAGTTTTTAACTTTGATGATACATTTACTTTTTAATATATCGTCACAGCTCTAATTGACAGATTCCTCAAGTTTTGGGTCTACCAAACTGCAGGTCGTAGACAGACATCGTCAGACTTTAACAAGTCCGTGTAAAGTCAATTCCATGTTTTCTTTCAAAACACAATAAATATGTTGGAAAATAGTTGCTGAAAACATGTGAAAAGACTTTGAACGATGTACTACTGAAATGTGGAGTTAGAGGTTCAAACAGTTTTTCACCAGTTTTCAGTCCAGGATTTTGTGGGCGGTCCTATAACGAGGCCACGGACGTCACGCGGTGATCATTAACATAAAATTAGCATAACTCCTAACTAACTCCCTGTTGCTCCCCTAGCGCAACAGTATAGAAGCCTTAACGGTCCAGATTGTGGTTCTGGTGGCTCAAACATATAGGGCTGAACAATACCAATAATACTGCTAGCTGTAGCATCCATATTGTGCTTGTTACAGTCCTAAAACGAGATCACGTGACATCACGCGGTGCTCATTAACATAAAATTAACATGTTCCGCTGAGTGGGCGTGGCTTCGGCGCGTTCAGTGGACACGCCCTCACAGTCCCGGAGCTGAGAATACTGCTCATTTTCACCTGATTTTGACACCTCATTTTATAAACTTGTCGTTATTTTTGATCATTCAAATTTGGCTGGGTGGTTAATAACACTTTCTTCTTTAGTCTGACAAACTCAGAACACAAATTTATTTTGACTTTACACGGACTTTAAAAGATGCTCTCTGGTGTCCTGACGTGACAGGCCTCCATGATTTTTCTCCAGCTGTCCTATGACCTTTTACACCTGTCAGTGGTTTGGCCCTGCTGTTAACAGACTGCAGTTGTCTATTTCCATTGTTCATTCAGTCTCCGGCTCACAGATGTAGAGCGCTCACATTCATGAGCCACTATGCTTTTCCTCTCAGGGGGTTAGCGAGATGAAGCTAGTGTTTCTTGAGTGATTTCTCAGATGTAAATTCAATTTGTATTTTTGAAATGTCTGCTGAGAGAGCCTTAGGTTTATTTATTTCAATAATGTTTACATCATTACAATATGCTCTTCATATAGCTACATCAGGGATGACCATGTTATTATTAGCCTGATGCGAGTCTTTATAACTGTCAGTGCAGTTGTTATCTCAATAACAGTACTCAGGCACTTCATTTCAATGCAACTGTCATCATTATTAATATGATTATTTATTTAGAGTGGAGATGCAGAGTATAGTTCTTTGCATTGTTGGCTGGAGATGAGTGTGTGAGGGTGAAAAACAACTGAACAGTATCGCTTGGTGGTTCACATCGCAGGATTTGTTTAGCAGGAGTAATATTAATACTAATACTGATGATAATGATGACTCGTTATTATTATGTAGATGTGCTATTCTAGTGGATATCGTGTTATTTTCCTCATCATAGATGCGTGTTAGATCTTTAGATCTACTTAACGTTCAGTGCTAAAAATAGGACACTTGCTTACATTATTATTTTACATAACATGATAAAGAGAACAGGACAGTCAGTTCCATAAGAGATTTGTTAACCTCAGCATTGAACAATTCCAGATATTTTATCAACATTGAAGTGGATCCAAAACAGAACCCTAGACAGGCCCTTGTGTATTTCTAATCACTCAGTGTATATTTCAGTTCATTACTCCTCTGCACAGTGAAGATAAAGTGTCCTATTTTCTGTTTTAGCCAACAGGGCTGTAAACATCATCACAGTTTACAGACAGATTTTTTTGTGGAGTCACTGTGTTCCCAGATGATCTTTGTAATTAACAAGTACAAAGAAAAATGATTATTTAAGCTTTAAAGAGCTCTCTTTCTTTACAGCAGTAAAGATGCTCAGCACCATCTGTTCCTCTCCATGTATCCCCGACCAAAAACACAGGTTAACAGAGGCGACTGTTTCGTGCATCATCAGCTTCTGTCTAACACGTCTGGTAAGGGTAGTGCCCAGGGCTGTGCATTTATAATCGCATTACAGGTAGACCTGTAGCCGAGATGAACGAAATGATGTAACAGAGCAGAATCAGTCCCAGTTCAACTGGCCGGTGGTGGGACAGGAAACAATTCTTTGTTATTGAAAAATGTTAGTTTTTCTGAACACTCATATGTAAATGGTGACATTTTGCCTGTGATGAGAGCGATGGCTGAGACGGTGACATCACCAGAAACTAAATTAAGGCCACCTCAACTAGATCGCATGCTGTAAGTCAAACTGTGCATCATTTTACCAAGTATTTGGTATGTTAAGAATTCGGCAGACCTTGGCAGCCATGTCTTCATATCAGGGCTGCTATATTCATTTTACTACAGCTGGCAGCGTGTCAGTGAGTGCAGTGCTTACTGAGAGGATCAAATGTGATTTTTGTTCATTTCAGTCGCCTTTATCCACTTTCATACAAGCACTAATACACAAAGTGTACTGATATACTAAAATAGCAGGTGAGAAGGAGGTGAAGAAAACGTGTCATCCATAAAATTCATTTTTTTTTCACGAGTGAGAGTTCAGCTTGATTGATTGCATCACTTTAACATTCAGTTTATTATTTCTCTGCTTCTGAACACCACCCTGATGAGGCAGGCGCTGTTATTATATTATTGTAAGATGTATTGAGGCATAGTTTTTATTTTTTGAAATGATTCTTGTGTTATTGTATTGTATTGTGATAATATGAACACCCTCACCTTCCATCAATAGTGATGCCTTTGTAGAATCATTTGTTGGCTGAGATGAGCTGTAAGAAGACACTGCACATGATTCTCAGTGGTAAACACTTCAGTCATTTTACTGACACCTCATGTTTTGCTTGTAAAAAAAAAAAAATGCTCTCATCAATTTGCTGCAGATTTTTACACCATTAACTGCACAATATTACAACATGTAACAACTACTTAGGAGGAAATTATAAAGCACCTCTCCTGTGATTGGTCCATTTCTGATGCTAATCCTCCTGAGACATGCACTCCCATCCTGAGTCTGTATGAAGTCTTTGTGTTTGGAGAGAACTCCCCTTGGACTTCTGCATAGTTGTAAGGCAATGACTCGCTTTTACTGTACGACCACAAATGTCTTAAGGGTCTAGACAGCAATATGTAAGCAAAGACAATTCTGTTCATTAATATGAATATCACCAATCACCTTATACACCAGTCGACTTGGTGATCAGCAGTTTTGATGTACAGTATGTCAGTCCAACTGATTCATTTTAAAAGGAGCTTGCTCCACCTTACTTCTTTCTCTTCATCCTGTTCACCTCCCTGACAGACAGAGCCAACAATATAAATCCTTGTTTTTGGAGTAATGGCATTACAAATTTGCACAACAGTCCGATATTTGCATATGCTCTAACTTTTACAGGTTTACGGCCAACACAGGACACTTGAAATACACTGTGGGCACTCAGTAAGTGCACCATGTGCTGCCCCATTCCTGAGTTAATTTGTAACTAGCATCAGCCCGGGCAAAAAGGAAAATCCAGAAGTTTTGAAATATTGCTGGCTGCAAGCGCTGCCCCATGGAATGGCTTGCAGAGCATACACAGGGCCAGTAGTGTGTGTAGAGCCCAGTGTAATTAAAGGGTGCTATAGTGCTGGCAGGACTGAGGTGAAGTTTGTCCCACTGACTCAAGGGATATTTCAGGAGGTGTGTTTAAGTGACAGAGTTGTGAGGAATGTTCCAGCAAGCCTCTGAATCTTCCTTATTAACAGGGACGCTTGGGTTACTGTGTTTTCAATTGCGACCCTTGTTTGTGTGGCAACTTGTTTGTTGGTTTAATTATTTTTAATCACTGGAACACGAAAGGAAAAGTTTATATCAACCCAAGTGAAAGAAATGTTTACATTTGATATTTTTTTGGCAAATACTTACTCAATGCTCACTAGATTAATTTCAATGATTAAATGTTTGGTTTAAAACAAATAGAGCTCCGAATGAGAATAGCTGTGCTGCTGGATTTCCCTCACAGTGTTGGCAGTGTGTATCACTACACTCCTCGCTGTGCCTGAGAGCTGAAGCACGTGGCTAGATAAAGGAGAATTCTAACTATGCCGTTACTCCTTTTCCTCACTGTCACTGACTTGCCTCAGTGTTCTTACACACACACACACACACTGACTGTCTGCATGGTCCAGTTTTCAACAAACACAATGGATAGTGGCCAGTTTTTATAATTCTTTCATAAATCACGCATGCCACACCATTTTTCAATAAATATAATAATAATTTTGGTCCTCTCTCTAAAATCACACAAACCTTATTCATTTTTCAATGGTTCCTCTTTCATTCTACATGTGATCTCACAGAAACTATACAGTTTTTTATCTGATGATGACATTAATATAGATTAATGTGTAGTACTGTTATTCACAAAACAGTACACCTTCAACTGATTAACTTTTCCTACAGCCATGTGAATACAGCAGGTGTCTTTTTCATCTGCAGGCTCTAATCGGAGTGACGTGCACCACAAAGCCAGAATTACACACTGCAGATCCGCTCGTTAAATTCTGTGCACCACACGGCTGCAAATTAACCACATAAACCTCCGTGTTTATGTGCACGTGGTTGATTGTTTATGATTAATAATGATTAACAGGCATGCTGGAGACAGTGCCATGGAAGATCATAGGACAAATAAAAAGCGTATTCCACCTCTAACAACTCCACCAGGAGTCCAGTTCTCTGCAGTAAAATGATGAGTCTGGCCCAAGTGTTGCCTGGAGTGCTGAATTTATATTTTTAATACAATCGGACATGTAGGTAATGACAAGAAATGTGGTGCAGAGTTTATAGCAAGGTGACAGCTGAGGGGAAGAAGCTGTTCCTGAGCAGAGAATACACTAGCTTCTGGGGTGCTTCTGCATTGTGCTGCAGCGCTTCTGGTGATGTGTAGAGCAGCCTCGATTAGCTCCAGTGGCTGAGGTGCACCCAGAACACGTTGCAGCCATGCCTGGTGGGATTCAGGGGTTAGAAATCTTGTGCACAATGAAACCCTCAGCCATTAAAGTCAAATCACTAATTCTTACTTACAAAGTAGTCTCCGGTTCTGCACCATCTACTTGAATGTCCTTCCAGGCATATATTACTTCCTCCAATGAATGACGCCTGGCACTGCCAGTCGTACACACAGGGCAATCCCACCTTTTTTCGTCTGTTTTTCCCGGTTCATGGAACGTCCTACAGTACCAGTTCCTACCAGATCAGGGGCGTCCCTCTCTACCTTTAAAAACCTCTCTGAAGACCTCCAGCTCTTCAGAGAGGACCTCCTCTCCAACACTATCAACAACTGGACGTGATAAATCCATACCCCACTAGAGCTATCACTTGATTCTGTGTGAGTAGCACTTATTGCTGCATTAATGTGTTTGTCTCACCGTACGTTGATTTCCCTTTTTGTAAGCTACTTTGGATAAAAGCGTCAGCTGAATGATTAAATGTAAATGCAATGCACACGGTTTCTGCACCATTTATTATTATGACAGGTCAGTAATGAACTAATGAAAATTATGAAACCTTTCCTTCCATTATCTAATGAACGTTACCAAGCTTGTGTTTTATGGTATTCATGCATTCATGACCATAACTGCATCTGTCTCTTTGTCATTTTCCCGCAGTGGTGATCATGTGCATGGAGGCAGACAAAATACGAGAGATCATGCTGGCTGCGCACAGGCGACGGTTGACCAACGGCAATTACATGTTCTTCAATGTTGAACTCTTCAATGCCACTTCGTATGGTAAAGTTCACGTTAATCCATCTGAATTTGTATTTTTTATTTATCTACAGTGTCGTCCTTACATATTTAATATTATATATTATATATTTATTAACAGTGCTACATTTTCTGTTGTTTTGGCTCTTTAAATGACAAATGACAACCTGTGACCATGACATCTGGGACATTAGATTTGAACTGAAATAATGTTTGTGAGTGCGTGTGAATGAATGTGAAATGATCACAAGATTCAAGATTCACTATATTGCCCGAGATTGTAGGTAATCTGGATTGGGCTTGTCCATGCTGCATTCATAAACACATTCCACAAACAAGACAAGGATAAGACGGCTACAGAGAACAAGAAACATATCTAAGAACACGAAGAACATGCAGTACAAAAAAGCCTCTGATGGCAATAACTAGTACTACATGCAGAACATGGAATGGGTTTGCTATTTTGGCTTGTCTCACACCTCCCTGTTTTTAGTAAGACTGCATGGACAGATGGTGTCTTACTCTGATTCTCTTTCTTGAAATCTATGAGTTGTACTACTTAAAGTGCACATTATATTATAGATTTAACATAGACAAATAATTTATCAAATAATAAAATCTACCTTGTTCTGTCCCTCTAAAATTAAATTCCAGGCAACGGCTCGTGGAAGAGAGGCGATAAATATGACAATGATGCGAGGCAAGCTTACGCTTCTCTGAACACAGTGACGCTGCTCAGGACAGTCAAGCCCGAGTTTGAAAACTTCTCCATGGAAATGAAAGAGTCCGTTAAAAGAGCCGGGTTCCATGACTGCAAAGACTGCGGAAGTGTACGTATGTCTGTCTGTCTCACACTGTGATTTTCTCATCTTCTGGAATTTAATTTTAATTTTGTTCATTTGTAGCTAGTAGAGCTGCTGAAACATAGTGAACTTTCCACACGAGTGCCCAAAATTAAGTGTTTATTGTATCATTTTTTTTTAAGAAATTCATTCACTTCATGCTACTTTAGCCAGTGTCCCTTTGTTTATCTAAAAAGGTCTGGGGTATTTAATTTTTCTATATGATCACACTGTTGTTAATATAAGCGGTGGACTTTAATACAAAGTGGTAACCGCTGCATGTGAATGTATGAATGGGCCAGATCTGTCCGGAGAGGAGCCTTCATTAGGCTTCGTAATATCGCCCACCACTGGATTTGTAATGAACCGCAGTAAACTTCAGTTTCTCTGCATCTGCTTTGATTAGCTGCTGTGAAACTTAAACGTCATAATGTTTAGTAGTAAGACAAAACTAGTAATGCATTACTCCATACAGACAGTACTGTGGAGTAACTCATTACTTTCAAATGAAAGTAATTAGTATATGTAATACATTACATTTTGAAATTCCCAACTCTGAGAATCTGCAGACGCTGATGAGTCAGCTAGTATTTGTGTATGTTTATAATTGGGCTGCAAAATGTGGGACCACTAAAAATTACAATTTCAGAATGTGAGGGGTGAATGGAAATCTAAATGAATAGCCACTGAAACAGAGCAACATTTTACAGTGTTGGAGTCAGTGTTTATTCATCCTCAAGAACAACATTTTATTTAATCTGCTCATCAAATCTAGTACCTTCTGAATGTGTTTGTAAAACTCAGGGATGAGCGATCATCTTTCAGTTCAGTCACCCTGCAAATGAGATGAGCAGCAGAAGATACAGTCATGCTGATTGCATCTGATACATAATAAATAAATAACAGTTGTAGCGTACGGATCTTTTTTTCCAACAGTAACTTGATTCAGATGTTGAGAATAAGAACGTTAAACCTGGCTCGATCACCATGGTAACTTATGCCGCTCAACCTGTTTCAAAGAGCCGCTATTATTATTACAATATTCTCTGAGTGATATATTCTCAGCTGAGAGAATACGTGCAAACTCGTTGAGCGGTATGTTAGAAAAGTCCATGAACAAAGACGTGACTTTGATCCCAGAGGATTCCTCTGGGGACCACGAACATGTATCCGAAAATGAAAGGCTATCCATCCAATACTTGTTGAGATATTTCAGTTGAATTCAGAGAGACAGAGCAGCAGTAAAACAGTAAGTCTGTTCACAGTTCATAAGCACCCTTGGAGCTCACCACCTTGCATGGATGCAGTGTGCTCACTTTTTGCCTCACTCTCTCAGTTGTGACTGTTTGATGTTTGTGGGATTAGGGCCATGGAAATTGAGTACTACTGGGGGAGAGACATCGATGGGAAATTGTAAAAGAGGAACCAATTAGCTGATCCAACTTATATCAGGAGGCATGTTAAAGGAGAATCTACACAAGCCTAAAAGAAACAATCCTGCATCTCTGAACAACGTTTGTGCATGTTTGTTTCCGTACGCTGACAGACATGTGCTTCCTCTGTAGCCTCAGAACAATGACTTTACCACTTCTTTGGTTTGGGGGGCCTCAGCAGCCTCTGTATTTACAAGGAGGACTGCTGCTCGGGGTTCTATTTATGTTCCATTATGGCAGGTGACTCTAGAACAGATCCTTTGAGTCTTTGTGTTACCTCTAACTTTGTGATCGCTCATTTTAAATGTCAGCATTGCGTATCTCAATAACCTAATGCATTGTACTACTTTTGCGTTACTTTCACCAAAAGAACTGCATGTATGTAAATTCTGCAAGTATGAGTATGCATTAGTTTCATAGCAGTTGTTGTGGTCCATTACAAATCCAGGTTTGCTTGAATATTGCGATTATATATAACATTTTTTAATAATTAAAAGCACACAGTGTGGATGAATTCAAAACTTCAAAACTGTGGATGAAAAAAACGTATATAACTTGTGTCTTGGTTAATGTTTCCAGTATTTTACAACAATCACCAACTCTGGTTTGGTCAAACTACATTCTTAATTCACTCAACTGTGAATGAAATCTTGTAGGATGTTATATTACCACTGCTAAAATTAATATATTACTGTGATGCATAACACTATTAACCTGTAATTTTGTTTATCTGTCAATGTCATGATTATTAAATAATGATTTTATCTGCGGCTCAGCAACATAGTCCCATCATCTGATAACAAACAAATATGTTAATGAGAACAAATATATTGTGCATAGGCTGCCTTAAAACAAAGCATAGATGCCTGCAGGGAGCAGGAGGATGTAACATGTTGAACAAAGTGTCTCCCTCCTCCGTCATGCTTTTCCTTCTCTCTTCCTCTTTCTAACTACAAACAGGAAAAACTAGTTTTGCTGTATGGGCCTGGAGACAAAGTTGAAAACAAGTGAAAATTCATCTTTAAAAATCAATTTTAGGCCAATTGCCTAAAATATTTTCACACTTAAGACGCACAAGCTGCTCTGATTAAAAATAGTAAGGATAGTTGACTTGGGTAAAGAGCTCCCTGTGAGACGCTTTGGAAACTTAAACAGTAAATACATGAGCACTAGAATGGCAGCAGATTTTCTCTGGCAGCCATGACAGAGCCAGAACTCAATGCAAACATTTACTTTGTTTTTTTTATTTATTTATTCTTTTATGGTGAAACACTTTCCGAAGCTGAGCAGAGCCAGCAGAGGATGAACTGCATTACCAGCTTCAGTTCCCAAAATAAAAATGATTATATACAGTACACAGCCTAAGAATGTAATATATAATAATAGTAAATAAAATGTTGCTAGTTTCTTCTGAGATTGGCCCAACTAATTGAATCATTGTCTTTATATATGTAGAGGTTTTTTGTTGTTTTTTTGCTGAACATTGTGAGTGTGCACCGTGCAGCAACAGTACAATCACCTCCTCTTTGTGAACCACACGACCCATTTCAGGTCAACATGTTTGTCGAGGGATTCCATGATGCCATGTTGCTGTATGCCATCGCCTTGCATGAAGCCATTAAAAACGGATACACCAAGAAGAATGGAACGCAGATCACCTCGCGCATGTGGAACAGAACCTTTGAAGGTAAAACACACAGCACACACACTGAATCAGTGATGACTGCCGCAACATCAACGTTCAAGTTATTTCAAACACTCTGAAAATAATACACAGCATTGCATAAGCTTGTAAGAGTAGAGTTACTCAGAAAAGACAATGGCATGTTTGTAGTTTCAAACTTTCACAGTTTGGACATCAATACAGCCACTGCTCTCCATGTTTGATGCCAAAAAAAGTGCCACATGATTCAAATAGCCTACGCTACGTCATCACACTGTGACATAAGACAACATATGATATGATGATGATTCTTAAATGTCTGAAATCTCAATGTACTGCTCACGATAAAGTAAACATCTATTTAGTGTAAAAGTGGATAAGGAAGTGGTTTTGGACACAGCCAGTAGACTTTAATTGGGGGCAGAATCAGTTTCCACTGATCCCTGCACAATAATGATTTCTCTCAGTGTGTAGGCTTTAGTGGCATCTGGCGGTGTAGTTGTAGATTGCAACACCCTGTTATCACACTCTCCTTCCTCACATGTAGGAGAAAGCACAGGTGACTGTGAAATACGAAAGGCCCCGTCCAGAGTCATTGTTTAGTTTGACTGTTCAGGGCTACTGTAGAAGATGGTTCAACATGGTGGACCTGCAGTGTCTGTAGAAGGCTCATTATAATAAAAGGCTCATTGAAGGTAACAAAAACATAACGATCCTTATTTTCAGGTGATTATACAATAATGAAAACATATTTCTGCACATTATATCTAATTTTTGCCATCTTCTCTAAATAACAATTCTGACACACTGGACCTTTAGTCCCAGCTATCTCTGATGTCATGTAAAGGTAATGTTAACCTCACAACCTCATAACCCCACACTCCAACCCTGCACAATTACTGTAACCACACCTTCGGAACCCAATAGACCCCTTCAAAACTTGAAATAACTACAGACTTACAACTCTCTGGTAGTCCAAAAGTTACTGGATGATATTTACTGACAGCGAGCTGTGACAATATAACACTGTGCACACATGCAACATTCTGCTTACAGTGGAATTCACTATTTGATGCAAGACTGAAAGGTGCTAAAGGCCATCTCTTACAGTCTGAATGTCATTTTAATGCTAAAATTCTTGAATGGAAAATGCAATTAATATTAATGAATAACTTAAAATAAATATAAATTGACACTGACCTCATTGTCATCCATTTTAATACAAATTCAAGTTTTACTGTCACGGTTTCAAAGATTATAGGCCATTCTTGTTTCGTATAATAATCATGAGTGTTTGAATTATCATTGAACAGGTTGTCATCTTTTTCTTTTTGTCATAATAATAATAAAAAAAAAAAATTTCCCACCGACCCCCTGCATCTATGCCAACTGGCAGGTCACTCAACACAATGCTGCTCACCTTCTCCTTCAGTTGGCAGTACGGGTGGTTCACTGGTAGGGGGATGGGGATGGGGATGGATAGACTGGGCTGCTGAGCCTGAAGCTGCATCTATTGGCCTGGCATCAGTCAGAGGCAGGGACAATTGATTGAATATAGATAGCTTGATAAAGGCACTGATTAAATATCAGCTAAAAGAGGAGCCAAATGTAAAGACTCAGAACTTCGTGCGAAGAGAAGTACATAAGTAAATAAGGAGAGGAGGAGAAGCAGAAGTTGCCTGTTACACTCAGGACTAAGGTAACAGGCTCATTTCCACCACTCACAGACTGAACCCACATTTCTTCATGAAAAGTTGGGTGACATTCCGGCGCGCTTTTGGTTCTCTCTCCTGTTTTTCTTTTCTTTCTGTTCATCTTTGAAAGACAGCTTTTTCTTTAGCAAACTGAGACATGATGCTGGCACGAAGCAAATATCGCTACGCTTGATTTGGGGGCAGGGCTGAAGCATTTTTTCTGTATTCTTGCCAAATACAGAAAAAAGGGTAACAACAATACTACTTTAGTAATAATACTACTTTTGATCTAATAAATTAATATAACTTGTATTTTATTTTGGTCAATCTTTTATTTCTGTTTCTAGAGTAATCCTAAAAGTTTAGTCGCTCATTTTCCTAAAAAGGTACCCTCTCTGCTCACACATCCTTTTAACCTTTGTCACCACTAACTAGTAGCATGTGTCAATAACAAAAACTGCTCACTTTAATTTATAAATAAATGCAGACTGCTTTAGCGATGCTTCTGTTGAATTATATTAAATGTTTCTGATGCAGATTTAAACACATCTAATGATTATCTGCTTACTTAAATAATCTGCTTACATTTTAAGCATTATTGCCTCACATTTGCTTAATATTTCTATATTTTTTATATATATTTTTTTTTTATATTTATTTTGCTCTTGATAAGATAAGTGTGTTTCTAAAATATCTATTCTCAGTAATATACCAAGAACTGGATTATGTGCTGCTTCATTTGAATGAACCTCCACCACCTATTGGCACCTCTTTGCCAAAATACCACACAGACAGGAGGCAAACTTCAAGGTCAGGAACATGCAAAACTGTCAAAGGAACAAAGGAATGCTTCAGACACAGCGCTGAATGTTGCACAGCCTCAAAAATGAAGCCAAGTAAATTCTAATCTCCTTCAAGCTCTCTAAAAATGATAGGAACGAGGGAATGGAGTGGAAACACACTTAAATCTGTGTAATGAGATCTAGGTGTATATAGCCGTACATTTCTGTCTTTTAATTTTTCAAATAAACATGGTAAAAAGCATGGTATACTAACTGATAGGGTTTGGGTTGACTCCTAAATGATGCTCTCATTGTTTTCCCAATGCACAGGAATTGCTGGTCAGGTATCTATGGATGTCAATGGTGACAGAAACGGAGATTTCTCTTTGATGGCCATGACTGATGTTGAAACAGGAACATATGAGGTAAGAAGAAGTCATCAGCTGTCTTAAAGATGCCAACATCTTCCTTAACAGGTAGAAAATGATAAATGAAATATGATGATAACATGGTTTACTGACTTGCAGGTGGTGGCCAACTACTTTGGTGCAAATGGAACTTTTCAGCTGCTGCCTGCCTTCAGTGCCGACCATTTCACTTTGAAAGGAAGATATAAAGTCCATGCCGAGAAACCAGACAAATCATGTAAATGAACGCTACTTTTCACTGGAACCTGTGAAATATGAATTTTGATGTTATCTACTGTATAAATGATCAAATATATGTTTTAACTAATAACTGTCGAACAGGTGGACTAGGAGTATCAGCTTTGACTGGAGTCATAGTGGGAGCTGTTCTGGGAGCTGCAATGCTTATAGCATTCTACTTTTTCAGGTAACTATAGATGATATTTATGTTTTAACACATCTGTTAATTAAACCTGTCCAACTGCCTCCCGCTCAAAGGGCTAGACACTCATTTGTTCCTTTAGATGATAAACTGATTGCTAGTTTGGTTAAGTTATTTTTACCGCAAAAATATGGCTTGAATAATATGATTTTACAATTTAAGTCTTGTTTTCACATTTCATCTTTTCTGTTAGTATTAGTCATATGTTAAACATCCATTTTATAGTGTGCAAACGGGGATGTAGAGACACTGCAATCCAGGATTGCAAGCAACACAAGTCAGACAATCAAACAGGCTGGAGACTGAGCTTCAGCTGAACCAAAATATGTAGATCTCTTATGGATCACTCTTTTGGTATCAAGAGAAAAAGTCTGTTGAATATAATTATGCGTTGCGTTGAAAAGAACTGTGCACATTCCTCTGCAGAAAAAACTACAGGATTACCATTGAACGTCGCACACATAGTGAAGAGTGTGACACTGGGAAGCACCGTCAGTTACGAGAGGACTCCATCAGATCAAACCTCTCAGCGGCATAATGTGCAGCAGCGGCGGCGGCGGCGGCAGTCCCTTCACAGAGAAATCTGAATGTGACCAAAGACTTTACGATGGCTGTCAGTGGAGCCATGCTGTTAAAAAACGAGACATGTTGTGTTTGTATCCTTTTAATGTTTTGACTTTATTGTAACTCAGGACAGTTGTAACAGTCACAAAGCACCACTTACTTGGATTTTCCTCCATACAAAGGTATATGATTGTACTGGTGTATAGAATGCTTTGGCCAGAATATTCTTTAAACATTTTTTAAAGAATTTGTTTCATTTTTTTGAATATTCAGATGGTGGTTACCATGACTGTGAATGATTCAGAGCGGACAGTGTATCTAACACTACATGGCATGCACTAGTGGGTGGGTGAGATCTATTTTTGCATTTCTGGTTGACAGGACAAATAGAGGCCTCACGTTTAAGGGTGGTAAACAATAAAGCCAGAGGAAATGATCTAGAGTTAACCGACTAAAAGAGGATATAGGCTAGATCTATATCTATAGGCTATAAGCTACTGATGTTAAGCTACTGATAATGTGAGGTTTTCAGCTGACTGGAACCTCGCTAAGATCCAGCAGCCTCCATACAAATCTAATTTCTAATTCCTAACTGAGCATATGCTCCTAAAACGAGAAACACTGGGTCACACATCATCTTGAAAGTACATCTCTTCAATGCCTCTTGATTGCCTCATTTACAGTATTTTGTTTTTTTAAATAAGTCTATTTAATAATTCAATTGCTACCTGCATATGAAATTGTGGTACTACTTTCTGATAAGGCATATTTTACAAAGTATGTTTGATTGTTACTTTATAAATGCTTTATAGATCAGCAATAGGCCAGTAATAACAATTTAAGTTAGGTTTCCTCTACTATGATTTATCACAACTTTGCTTTTATTTCATAGCACTGGCCTTCAGTCAGTCATGATTGTGTTGCCCTCTAACTGTTCTGGGATCTTATCAGATGCTTTTGCTGACTACAATAAATTGAACTGATAATCAGAGACACAAACAAGAACAAATAATGATTATTTTTTCTTGTGTTGCTTTTTTATTAATGGCTTATTACTGATGCTTCCATTACCAAAGACATGCATTCCAAGTTAAAACCTCCATATAGAGTATTCCTTATCAGAAAGTGGAACTGAAATCCTAAATGATTGTGATATTCATGATAGATCATTATATTTCTGTGTTATAAAGGCAGTGTGAGATGCTTTCTATAAACAGTAGTGACTGCATGAAAAAAAAAAAGTATTTCACTTTGCATTAGTGACCTTTAGTTTGTTTTTTTTAGCTAGCTCTTTGTCATTTGGGTTGCATTATTCATGCAGTATTTAAAGACAAGGTTTTTATAGAAATAAAATAAAGACAGTGAACTTGGTAAAGAACCTTCCTGCAGTTTGTGTGTTGGGGAAATATTCTTATTCAAAGCACCACATTCACTTGCTTTATTAAGATAACGACTTTTGGTATGGACTATGGTGACTTAATGGTGACCTTATTGTATTTAAATTATTTTATTTTATTTATAACATCGATATTTTTCTCTCAATATTCAATTTAGAGTGATTTTTATTAAACTTAAACTTATTTGGTTTCTTCATATCATCATTTCTTCGTCATATCTTACACCTTCACTTCTGCTGTTCTAACAATAAGTTCATGGTATCTTCTTTATATCGTGTGTGTGTGTGTGTGTGTATAGAACCATTCAATAGTTTGGAAACACCTTCTCATTCCATAGTTTTTCTTTATATTTGTTTGGTTTTCTACATTGTAGATTAACAGTGAAGACATGTAATTCCCAGACCAGCATGATCAGAGGTTCGTTAACTTTATGTCTGATTAATGTTTTATAGAGCTCAGTCCTTCAGTAGTGTTACCAGGGGGTGTGAAGTTGGAAAGGAATCCCAAAGCACTTAACATGTTCTCTAAGTTTTGAATATAAAAACCACAAAGATCCCAGAATAGAGGAAGGTTCCTTTGCATCTTGAAAAAAACAAAGACCTTCAATGTTTAAAATATCTTCTAAACATAAATCCCATGCCAAACCAGAAAAGAGTTTTGGCCCTTTCAGACACAATACAGCGACAACAGCAGCACTAAACTCTGAAAACCATGTCAGTGTCATTTTATGTCATGTTATGGTAAGTTACTTTTTTTACATGCGTGCAGAGGGGCTACGTGTGCACATCACATGCACATGTGTTGTGGGTGTGTGCATTAGTCAGGTGGACAGGTTTTTATTTTGGCTGCATAAATAATAATAATAATGCATTATTTCAAGCGCCAAGGTCACTTCATAAATTAAACAGATAAGTATTAAAATAATAGCAGTCACATATCTAAATAACTAAAAAAAATAATAGAATAAAAAAAAATATATTAAAAAAGAGAAGAAAATGCATGAATCTGCACTGATTTTTTTTTTTTTTTTTTATGTTGGAATTTCAATTTGCAATTATTGTATCAGGCTTTCAATCTAGAGCCCTGACTTTAAAACGCTAGTTTTTACTATTTTCCACCAGACTGAGACATTTTCTCATGTTTATCCTACTGAGGCAATAACATCATAACAGAAGTTATCTCATGACACTTTCCATGCAGAGCAGGTCTAGACTTTTCACTAGAGGCATTCCTGCTTCATTATGGTACACCTCAGGCCAATTTAACAAATGTATGCAACCAAGATCATGTGTGCATGTTGATTTAGAGAGTGATGTGTATGGAGAATATGTATGTGTGTGTACATGTGCACGTTAATGTGTGCAGCAAGAGAGATAGAAATGATATAATACTGCAGGTTACAGGTTACTGCCACGTGCACAATCCTTCAAACCAACAGATTGCACCATGTTATCCGTATAGTGCAAATACATGCTATTTTCCTGGTGTCCACTAGGGGCATCCCTGCTTTGTTATGCAGCAGTACAAACAAGCCAATCTAACTAACACTGTAACTAATCACAATTTTGTGTTATTCTATTTAAAAAAAACTATAGTGGTATTATGTACAAACTGGCATATTTAGGGGTTAAAATTATGAAAATGTTTACTGAAAGTGGAAAATAATTCTCATATTCAGTTACATTTTTTCATATTTTTTTATTCTGTAAATTCAGCCTCTATTTACAGAATATGAAAATAACATAATACACACTGTAATAAAATCATAGTTTTTGTTTGCATATAACCACCTGAAAATAAGCATCATTATGTTTTTGTGATCTTAGAATAAGCCTATTTATCTACAGATGCTGCAAAAAAGATGGCACCCACTTGTCATTTAAAGCAGCCATGTTGTTAATTATTCATAACTTTAAGCCTCAGTATAATGTGAACAGTACAGCAGAACAGGGAAATTAGCTATAGAGACCAAAACTGTTTTTGTTTTTTACCAGGCTGTAAACATGTTTATTTCTGCTGTGAAGTTGGACATTTTAACATGGGAGCTTATGTAGACTGACTCGCTCTATAGCCAGCCTCAAGTGGCTGCTTGGGGAACTGCAGTTTTTGGCACTTGGTCATGCAGATGGAACAAAACTGCTTTGTTGTGGACACACACTCTCTCTCAATCTCTTGTATAATATCTGACAGAGTTTTAGAAGGAAGTGACAGAAAATCTTGAGAAAAGTTTTAGACTATTAGACTCCTCTGCAAAGTCTCTTCAATCTGCACTGAGGTAGGGACCCAATCCCAAGGTCATAAAGACAATGGGGCATTGCAGAATGCTCTGTATGTTTGCTGCCCAATAATATTTGGAAGGTTGAGCCCTCCTGATTGACTGAGCCCTCCTCTTGACTTGTGCTATCTTATCACAGTGTCCAACATCACAATGTGCAGTGTAGTCATACAGAATGGGAGGATTGTTAGAGATAAATGTGACACCTATGAAACAGAGGAAGGAGCTTTTTTGTGTGTCTTTGACAGACCTACAGAAAATTAGCTCCAGGCTTCTAAACGCCTGCCTCTCTTTGGTATGCATTCATTCACCTTCAACCAAATGCAAACACTTTCTGCACTGATCCAGCTTGTTGCTGTTTTTCAACCATTACTTATGTAGTTAAGGGTCAGTTATTATGCATGCATGCATGCATTCCTAACGTTTGTAACATGTTTTTGCAGATTTTCATTTGCAGGGAAAACAGAGAGAACATATTACACAACAGCTGGCTCAAGAGCTGACAGGAACAGGAGCAAGGCGTCTATCAGTATCCATGGTGATGGATGTTTCCTGTGAGCAGTGAGCGTATCCTACAATTTAATTGTTTATTTATACCCAGCCCCTAACAATCCCCAGCTGTGACCTTAGCTTCATGTGGAGAGATTCTCCATAGTAAGTGCTAGTTGGGGAGAACAGTATGAGAAATATTCTCAGTCTGTACCAATCTTCTCTAAAGCAGGAAATAAAATCTGCTAAACATCTGCATGTCTGCTTACAATATTACCACAATTATTGGCAACAAACAAACAAAACTATTTACAGCCTCTTGGAGGGGGGTCACCTGGAGTGGAGTCATGATCAAAGGGCACCAAAGAGGTGGTGCGAAATAAGTCATGCAAGTTCTTATTCATCAAAACTATTGTCTTTATAGAATAAGCTATTTGTATGAGGGGCCGTTCAAGACATTATTCATTCTGGCCCTCTCACATACATATATATTCTCACTCTTACATACATATATTTATGTCTGTCAAGAATATATGTATGTGAGAGGAGAATATATTTACATAAGAGGAGAATATATGTAAGAGTGAAAATATATGTATGTGAAAGGAGAATGTATGTATGTGAGATGAAACGGAAGGACAGCAGACAAACAGAAGGCAGCTCATTTCTCGTGTTGTGATTGGCTGAGAAGCTCGTGCCGGGTTACGTCCATGTCACGCACAGCAAAGATGGTGGAGAGGAAAAACGAGCACTGCAACAAGTCATCGGTATATTAAGAAATATTTTATCATCGCGGGAAACCGTCACATCTTTGTCCTCGTGTGTTGAGCGGCAGAGGACAGGCTCGTCTGTACTTAACGTCGTTCACAGCTCGGCGGAAAGTGAGATGACACAACTTTTCAGACCTCCAAGCTCCCAAGTCACTTCAAGCAGGGCAAGCAGAGAACGCCACCCAAGGACAGCCTGGAGGACTGCGGCAGCCTCTGCGGTGTCAGACGAAGCAACACTTTGGCAACAGGGGCCCCGAACAAGGAAAAGGTAAGAACAACATGTGGTAATTTACCTGTAAGTTGTCAGTCTACTAAATCATAAATGTCTGTCAACACAGCTAATGCTGCGGCTAGTCAACAGCTTCAAAAAACACGTCAACAACATGTAAACAGACTAACACTACAATATCCAGCTCCCTCTTATTTCGTCATTCAATACAGAAGATCATATCATATATCTTCTAACACGCATATTTGTTTGATTCTGTCATCTGACAACTGCATGAACTGATAACAAGCAGGACATGTTTCATTTCGTTTAAATGAAAAATGTTTGTTATATACTATAATACTTTATTTACCCCCAGCCTTCTTATTCAGTAGACATTGGTCCTTTATTTTCTTTTTTTATGCATGGCATGTTGGATTATTTATTTATTTATTATCTAGACTATGTCTTTTAGTTGCTTTTGACAGTTATGGCCCATGCTTATGCGATTTTGAAATCACAAGACTGTCATTAAAAAGCTATGGCAGTTGTGGTGTCATTATTACCTATTAACGATTCATTAGTCATCAGGTCGTTCCTATTTCATTCCTCACTCGATCCTTAATAACTACTCACAATTTTTAATTATGATGTTCTCTCTTTAATTCTTTCATCTGCTGCATGTGACTTTTTGTTAAAACTTAAGTCACCACAAGCTTGTTTTACTTGTTTTTACTTGTTTTTACTTGTCATCCTAAAACCAAAGCTGACCTGGTGGACAGCCTCTTCACCATGCACCTAACTCCAGTTTTTTTTTACTGATAAGTTCATCTATTTTAATTTCCATTGTGTTGTTATAAACTTCCCACCTGCTATAGATCAGTGTTTTTGTAAGTGAATTCATACTTTTATTTTGTCATTACTTTTTATTTCAGCAACTTCATATTTATATATATTTATTTTGTTTTATTTAATATTGTATATTTGTAGTAAAGTGAATGATTTGTAATTGTTTTCCTGTAGCACCCCAATCAGGCTGTGATTTCTACGTTTTGCATATGAGTATAATGTTGCTCTAGACTTTCATGGCCTTATGGAATGGTTCTAAGACTAGCACAGGTGGCTTAGACTCTCCTGAATTCTCTAAGTTGTAAACTGTGCACTAAAGGTACTTTTAACATACAGTAAGTAAATGTGCAATGTGAAACTATTTTTGTTTTTGTTGTTTCTTATCCTAAATCCTATTCTCTCAGATTCCACTGATATTGTATTCATATAAATGTTGTCAGTTTCAGACCCACGATTCAACAAAGGACATCATTACTTCAAATGATAAAGTAACACTTCAGTCAGTTGATTCTCCTGAACCAAAACATTTAATAAAATGTGGTTTCAAAGGTCTGCTGCAGTGTATTCACTATTGTCTCACTGATGGTAATGTTAATTGATGGAACAAAACAGCATTGGTTGTCTGAGAGTGGTGTGTTGTCATCAATACCAGTAATACATACATTCTCCTTTCACATACATATATTCTCACACACACATATATTCTCCTTTCACACACATATACTCCTCACACATATATATTCTCCTCACACACATATACATTCTGTGTTCAAATACAGTCACTTCCATATATGTATATGCACATTTCACAGACACAGGAAGTTCCTCCTTAAACAGGAAGTCAGTCTCTAACCAGGAAATGCATATTCAAGACTTGGTCAGCTTATCCTTACCTAGCAGAATTATTACTATTATTATTATTATTACATTTCATTTCTCTTAGGCACATAGATGGAAACCACAAACTTGTGAGGTGGAGGAGGTGTTTCATGGCTGTGTTGATGGTTTCAGTCAAACCATAATCTAACTTTCTTGTCTGGACAATAAGAGACTAGTGTTTTGTCACTATTCATAGCTGGTGTTCTGACTTTGGATTTACCGCAGGGTGAGACGCAATCATGGACTGGAAAACACCGGTGTTGCCGCTTCATGCTGTCAGGAGAGGACTTAACAGACGTAGTGTTATTACTGGTAGATCAGTGCATAATCAAAGAATCGAGATTGTGGGCAGAGCTACATCGAGTAGTGTCATTTCACTTTGTAAATCTCTTCAACTTTATGGAGGAGCATGGTGTATTAGAGTCACTCAGTGAGCTACATTTATTTTGTCTTATATTTGCCCAGATTTCAAAGGCTGCCACTGACTTAAGTTTTAACAAAAAGTCACATGCAGCAGATGAAAGAATTAGAGAGAACATCATAATTAAAAATTGTGAGTAGTTATTAAGGATCAGTGAGGAATGAAATAGGAACGACCTGATGACTAATGAATCGTTAATAGGTAATAATGACACCACAACTGCCATAGCTTTTAATGACAGTCTTGTGATTTCAAAATCGCATAAGCATGGGCCATAACTGTCAAAAGCAACTAAAAGACATATAGTCTAGATAATAAATAAATAAATAATCCAACATGCCATGCATAAAAAAAGAAAATAAAGGACCAATGTCTACTGAATAAGAAGGCTGGGGGTAAATAAAGTATTATAGTATATAACAAACATTTTTCATTTAAACGAAATGAAACATGTCCTGCTTGTTATCAGTTCATGCAGTTGTCAGATGACAGAATCAAACAAATATGCGTGTTAGAAGATGTATGATATGATCTTCTGTATTGAATGACGAAATGAGAGGGAGCTGGATATTGTAGTGTTAGTCTGTTTACATGTTGTTGTGACGTGTTTTTTGAAGCCGTTGACTAGCCGCAGCATTAGCTGTGTTGACAGACATTTATGATTTAGTAGACTGACAACTTACAGGTAAATTACCACATGTTGTTCTTACCTTTTCCTTGTTAGGGGGCCCCTGTTGCCAAAGTGTTGCTGCGTCTGACACCGCAGAGGCTGCCGCAGTCCTCCGGGCTGTCCTTGGGTGGCGTTCTCTGCTTGCCCTGCTGAAGTGACTTGGGAGCTTGGAGGTCTGAAAAGTTGCCTCATCTCACTTTCCGCCGAGCTGTGAACGACGTTAAGTACAGACGAGCCTGTCCTCTGCCGCTCAACACACGAGGACAAAGATGTGACGGTTTCCCGCGATGATAAAATATTTCTTAATATACCGATGACTTGTTGCAGTGCTCGTTTTTCCTCTCCACCATCTTTGCTGTGCGTGACATGAACGTAACCCGGCACGAGCTTCTCAGCCAATCACAACACGAGAAATGAGCTGCCTTCTGTTTCATCTAAACTTTAGCTCTCACATACATACATTCTCAACAGACATATGTATGTAAGAGTGAGAAAATATGTAAATAAGAGATAAAATATATGTATGTAAGAGTGAGAATATATGTATGTGAGAGCAGAATATATGTATGTGAGAGCAGAATGAATAATGTCTTGAACGGCCCCTCATATATTTGGTTCAATTGTGAAACAAGCCTGGTTAGGACTTTGGTTTAACTGTGGTTAAAGTCTTATTTTATTTAAGTTGAGTCTGATGTCATCAAAATCTGATTTAAATCCACTATATGACTTTATTACTGCCACCCACACCCAAAGTCTTCAAATTATATCATATCAGGACCAGTGTTGGGTATAGTTACTTTGGAAAGTAGTTAATTAGGTTACAACGTTACCATCAATTAAAAGTAATGTGTTACGTTACAGCGTCACCTATGAATAAAAGTAACGCGTTGGAGTACTCATGCGTCACCAAAAATGAAAAGCCGTTTGCACATGCTGCAACTTAACTGACACAGACACACAGCCTCCTTTAAATGTACCGAGAAGTCCTGACAATGAATGACGTCAGTCATAAACCAAATGAACTCTGCAGGACAACAATAACAGGAAAGACAGTCAGCTTGGATACAAGATGTTTTTTTAAATTGCAAGTGGAATTTTTTGCGGTCGACAGAAGCTTTTCACCAGCGCAGAGTGAATTTTACTGTTATGTTGTTCTTGTCCTTTTCGGTGGCAAATTGAAAATAATGTGCGTACTTCTACGATTCAAAAGCTGTCCTCTCTGCCAACTTGCCAGTGGTTCGAAAACACTCACACACACACACAGGTAACGTAGGTCAGCAGGGCACAGACACATCATCACAGCGCTGCGCCGCTGACACATCCGTAGGTACAGTACTGTCTGACAAAAGGCAGGCCGCAGTCGGAATTTTTCTTTCCTTATCCGGAGAAATTCTTAAAGCAATAGATTACTTTTGAAAAATAACAAAGTTACTCATTGCTTAACTCACGAAACTAACGCGGACTACTTTGTAACGCGTTACCCACAGCACTGATCAGGACTTTTAAATGTTTTTAGCTAAAACAAGCTGGCCCATCACTAGTAACTTTGGAGTATTGTAGACTTGCATATCCTTAAAGTTGAGGAACTTGCAAGAGACAGGGAAGCAAAGACAGCAGGAGACGTTGAACTATCCTGAGTTTTTTATGGGTATGGGTCATGTTCCAAAAACGCTGCAAAGTCTCCGACGTCTTTCAAACTCCACACCTTTCAGTTTGCAACTCTTCTGCAGCTTCTTGGTTTAGTAAGTTTAGTATCTCTAAATCCAAGACGAGAAGTATCTTTGATGACCTCACAGTGAGATTATCTGATGCCAGACATCAAACAGAATCATGGCAGGCAGGAAGGCAGCACAAAACGTGTGTGTTACTCAGGAACATCAACAAGGTCGTCATCTCATTGTTACCTTCAGGCAAGAGGTAACTGGAGCCTGCTTGTAAGTATGCCAAGTGTGAAGGCCCAGGAGCTATAATGTAAATGGATACATTAAACATTTTTATAAATACACAGATTCAAACATTCCTTTATTCCCATATCTACCACATCTGCCTAAATATAATGTAGGTCTTAGGATGTCAAACCCAGTCTCTACTGTCGCTTTGTAGATTCTTTACTTTAAAAGCAGGGTCAGTCTTACAAGAAAAAGATAGTTGATTGGTGAGTCTCATTCCCAGGTCGTCTTTACAGACACTTTTGGTTATGGTAAATGGGAAACAAACGAAGTGTCTCAGAGCCGGCTACACAAGGTAACAGGTGGCATTCATGTTCTTAGGTTGTTAAACACCAATGCTCTGGGTTGCCAAAGTGTCAACGGGAAATGAGACTCAACACACAAGTACCTTCCTCTATGATGACTGACTACACCTTTAGGTGCTTCTTTGGTGGAACTGGAAACAGATCATAGGCATCTGAAACATGGCAAGAGGCCCCAACTACAAGACAAAAAGATTCACTCCAAACACTTCACTGCTTAAGTGTCCATATTATTCATGGTGTTAATCACCATCATTTGGTTCTGTTTTGGTATTTGAACTGCTATCCGCTCAAACAACAGTCATCCATTTTTCTAATGAAGACTGAATGTACAGTTATTTATGAGCCTAAATTGCATTTCCTAAGTACCTCAGACTTCAAGAATGTAACCATATCGGATCAACTAGGACTGCAGCCTGCCTCAGGTCATATCATGGAATCATGGAATGATCAGCTCATATAGCACCTACAAAGTCTAAATGAATTTATTGTTATTCAGGATTAATCTAATGTTTCTCTGTGATTAGTGTTGAGTGCACATGGTGTTTAGATTTTGTAGGGAAAGATAAAACTATGTTGACATTCTGCAGTTGCATGTGAGGCTGGAGAACAGTGGCATCCAGGCGGGATGTTTGGAGTGATGCCTGAGGTTTGATTGGTATCAATGTTGTAAACATCACAGAGGGAGCCACTCAGCATTAGCCTCAACAAAGAAAGCTCATTTCCCCATTATCCTTATCAGAAGGTCTATGATGTCCATTTGGACATTATCCATCTGGCCATCATCTGTTGACTTGGATGACGTCAAAAACCTTTTATCAGATAGAATTCTCACACTCTTCATGGCCAAGTTGACAATTTGCAGTGGAATGCATTCCCTCTCAGCTTTGGAAGAAATTGCTTCCTTCCTTCTTTACTTTATACTGTACTTCCTTTCTCATTAGTCCTGCACATGCCTTATGGTGGTCTTACTTTCCTTCTGCATGCCATGCTGTTTTTTTGCAAAACATTTATCTTAAAATATTTGTCTTTCAGAAATCAGCAAAATACTGAGATGCAGATGAAAGGTTCTGATACAGTAAATGAATCCCCACTAAAGTTCTTATCAGTTTCTACTCCATGACAAAAATAAATTAAAAAAACAAAAGTTAAGACTGTGACAAAATAACGGTGCCTTAGAACAGCATTTACTAATTCTTTGTTACGCTATACAGCAGAAAAGACTACAGTTTGCCTCAAAGTTCTCTAAGTGAATAACAGATTAGTAGACAAAAAAACGCAGTATACTGTAATTCAGCTTTGTGTAATCACACATGCATGTTTATACAGTTACAGTATAAAGTGTGGGATAAACAAGAGTTTATCCACCTGTCCAGTAAAGCATCTCCGACTATAAGACACACACAACTACTCACAGACATTTTGTATGTCACCATAGAGATGAAACTGCCATCCTGTCACTGCAGGACAACATAACTAAAGTCAACTAACTATATAAAACTCATATATGATGGATAAGCATGTATTTACTACTTGAAAAAAAGCCCTTAAAGAGTCTCCGTTATTGATACCCATCTACTGAGCATCAGTGATATCGAGGTGTGCAGAGCCCAAAGCATACTAAAAGACAATATCTGAATCAACCACAGCTTGTTCACCATGCTGCCATCTGGCAAGCAATACAGCAGTATCTGCAGCTGTACCACCAGCCTACAGAGGAAACTACTTCTTCCCATTGGCTGTGAGACTCCTCACATATATCATCTGCACTCCACTATGTATTTATAGTTTATTTACATATTTATATTACACCATAGACATCAATTTATATAGTTTCTTTTGTGGGTAGCAGCACTTGCATGACTGCATCTTGCATTCCATTGTGTGTTTTAGAATGATATATAAATGAACCTTGTACCTTGTATGCGGCTGAGGTTCCCATGGCAACACAGATAGACAGTTGTGATGGTAACAGATGAATCCCACAGCTGAAATGTATGTTTGAGTCAGATGAGCTTGTAACATCCTGAACCACAAATACAGCAGAACAGCCTCACCATGCTCAAACCACATGTAACTGAATGAAAAGTTGTAAATGAGAATCGGTTCTCAAATAACCTCAAACGACAAAGTGAGTAAGTTGGTAGATATCAAGTGTCAACATCTATCTTCATCTGGATATAGATCTGGATATAGATTTCACCTAATGTAGCTAGCTTCATCATCACACAGAATGTCTTGTATGGCAATCCATCCAATAGTTGTGAAGATTAACAAGAAATGTCAGGGTTCACCTAAAGTCATTAGGAATCACCATCCAGGAACCCGGAATGCTTCTACCAAATTTTCCATCCAGCTGATGGCCTGCTGTTGGCACTAGAGTGCATAACAAAAGTCAGTAAGGTCCTTTCTCTTCTGATCCATTCACCCAATAATTTTCAGTTTTATATAGTAATATATTTCACTCAAACCAAAACTAGTAATTTCATGGTGGTGCTAGAGAAGAAGTGTGGGCATCCTCCTTTGGTGAGCTTTGTACCAAAGTCAATGGCTACCTATGTAGTACTTTTAAATATTTTGGAATGAACAGGATGTATCTGAGGATAGTGAATGCCAATACAAAATGTATCCAAATGAGATATTTCTATCTGGACCAAAGTGATGGACTAATGGACAGATGGACACTCAGATGGACACTAGTATCCCTAGAGCTCTGCCGATTGTGCAGCTAACAATTCTGGCATAGTAGTCAGTTTAATCAGGGTGGTAGGTGGCTTTGGTTGGTGGCAAGTCATAAATACTGACCCATATAGCTTTTTATGCTTGCACAAGACACCATGCCTCCTGATTTAGGTATTCAAAATGCTGATGCATGCACACAAAACATTTTGTGAAGAAGCAAGAAGTCACTGAATACTATCAGAGGATCAAACAAGGCTGTACACTGTAAACAGCTCCTGAGTGCAGATGAAGGATTGTAATTATTGTAAACTCATATCTATTCATAGATTCATACTTTATTACCTCTAGACAAAAGGTATCTTTACCTCTGCAAATAAATAAATTAATTATTTGGTACAACAAATACTATATTCCATTGCACTGTTCCACTATGCTGGACATTTTTAACCAAAAATGTCACACCTGTCTGTAACCAGATACAGTAACCATATCCTTATTTCTTTGGTCATCTGCAGCACAAAGTATAATCCTTTATTCATATAGTGTTTTAACCCTATTCTGTGTAAGATAGCTTATGAGTGTAGTCTTCCAGGACTGATGTTGGAGGAGGTGGCTGTTACAAGTACTGTTTTATTGTTTACTGGCATGCTGCTGACACAGGACACAGTACATGCACATACATAGTTCACTGCAACTCACTGCTGCTCAGTGTCTGTTGACAATGCCATTAAGTTTATTAAGAAAGCAGGGGATGACTAGTCAAAGCAGATATTCAAAGCATTCAAAGTTATGCCTCTGCTGCTTTAAAGATGGTGGCTTGGAGGCCAACCTTCCCTTCAGTCGCTGTTTTCTGCTGAGTGTGTTCAGTTGAATGAGGCTGTGTGGTATTTCCTCATACTTACACATACTATCTTCCTCACTGAATAATGTTATGGGAATTTTGTAGTTCTAATCATGTCTACAATTGTTTTTGATATTCCTGATAACATTATAACATGTCTGCAAATCTAAAGAAAATGCAGAGGGCACAAAAAAAGTCAATTAAACATGCCCTGAAGATTAGCTGGTTGATATTGAAAATGATTGGACAATGCTTGAAATATTTGTTCTGTTGTTGGTCAAAGGTCATGCGTGAGCCATTGTTGAAATCTGTCCCAGATTAGTTACTCCTTCTCTTCATCGTGAAAATGATGGTTGATAGAAAACATTGGATTGTCGGAGTTTGTGAGAATGATGAGGGATTATGATGGAAGATTTATTCAATGGCAAGTCATTGGCTTTGTTATAACTTTTATAGGGTTATATGGATGGCTGGTTAAGTATATATAGTATATTTTTACTTAACACAAAATATGTTCTGTATCATTTATTTTTTATTTTTTTTTTTAGAAGACCACCTGACGTGACTGAAATTCATGACTCAGGTCATGAGTATAGAATGGTCATCAACTACCTAATCAACTATTAAATCATCTCCAT
This sequence comes from Miichthys miiuy, assembly GCA_036365135.1. NCBI lineage: Eukaryota > Metazoa > Chordata > Actinopteri > Sciaenidae > Miichthys > Miichthys miiuy. Next base: position 5,129,538 of record CM071605.1, read on the forward strand.
GACATCTGAGCAACTCCATCTACTGATAATCCTCCTGGTAATAAAAAGTAAATGGATCTCGTTGACATCTTTTTTGAGGCAGGTTTAAATAATTGGGGAACATTTTATAATACAACCTCTTAAATCCTGGATCTTTTAGTGCAGGTGCTGTAAGAAAAAAGAAAACTAGACCATTGAGACAACGAAGGAGTCAAGAAGTAGTCACATTTTTTCAATTTATTGGGGTACTTACTTATAAAGACTTACAAAGGTGTAAGTTGTGTACAGTAAATGTGCTCAGCTGCTGTTCTTTAATGCTGTTGAATCAGATGTGATGCTGGACTGTTTTGACACATGTTGTGAGCAGAGCTTTCCACCTCCTCTGTACCCACAAAAGCTATAGAGAAAAAGATAAAGATATCTGAGCAGGTAACAAAATCAATCTAGTTAAAATCGTGCTCTGCTCAGAGCTGAGTGATCGATGTATTGGACTGTGGAAATGTGTCAGTGATGTTGAATGGATGGTGACCCGCAGATTTCTAAAACTCTAACTGGGCTGAATTTAATGTGATTCTGGTTTATTCAGAGATGTGATATGTGAAGTTTATCCATCCCATAGCCAAACTGGACACTTTAGTCATAATTTCCAATCTGGCCAGTTCTTACAGAGGAACAATAATTTCTGAATAGCATAAGTCATTCTCTGCAAAAGATGCCATGTATATCCAGAAGTTCAACCAGAGACTGGACAGGGCATTCTGTTCTCTCTGGCTCAGTTTATGGCTCCTGCTCCCTCTCCACAAATCTGTGCCCAAAATCTGTGGCTATAGGCCAACCACACAAGCCTTTGTCAAGTCCCCAACCTGGAGAAAGGGAAAGGATCTAAAAATAGAACCCCAACTGCTGTTTTGTCAGTTATTTGATTACAGGGCTGATTCAAGTGTTCTTAGCTGGTTTGACTTAGTTGCCAAAAGTGTAATTAGTTTGCAATGACTTACAATCTTCGTTGAAGGAGCCTGAGATAGTTGATGCATTACTGGAACAAAGATAAGAACGGAATAATGATTGGTCCAGATGATAGAGCACCCCTTCCAACAACTCACATTAATCCTATAGGTATAGCTTCCCATAAATACTCTGGGGAAAAAGTACATAATTGTTGATTTATCTGCTCTTCATAATGACGAAGCTCAAAGAATTTATTCTCATTCCTCAGTCTCATTCCTTTTGCACCCCTCCCTGTTTTATGGGTCTGTTGATAATGCCATTAAGTTTATTAAGAAAGCAGGTGCGTGACTACTCAAAGCAGATATCACGGACGCATTCAAAGTTATGTCTTTACACCGCTCACAATGGCATGTTAGTGTTAAATGGAGAAATAATTGCATTCCTTGGTTAGGCTCACCTTCGGTTGCTGCAGCAGCCCTAAAATATTTACCTTGTCAGAGCTAATTTCAAAACCAGACAATCAGAGAGGTCATGAGAAAAACACAGGAGACAGTAGTGTTTTCTAAAGAGGATTGCTTTCTTTGCTTGGGCATCTCAAGTTTGCAGTGCATGATATTCCTGAGGGACTCTCCTTTAAATCCAATCTTCTTGGCCTCTCCAAATCTGTAGGAAAACTCCATGATATGGTGATCTTGGATGAAGGTGGCAGATCTTAGCTGCAGTTCTGGTATCTTGTGTGCAACAAATGTAATAGTCTAATTATTTAAAAATGAGGAATTGGATGAGCTGAGACTAGGTTTATCCTTACAGACACCCAGCCGAGACAGTGTGATGAGTGTGATGTGTATTTTCATTGTGAAGATGCATCTTTCTCTGATATGGTATGTGCTCATGACAGCAGTTGTGTGACTTAATATTACCGACATTTAAAGTGATCTTCTTAACTTTACACCATATGTAATATTACTGCGTTAAACAGTGTTCTTACAGATCTTTGACCAAATATCTGCAACCCTGTGTGTAACAGACTCTTATCTAGTACAGCGCCTGTATGATAGGGAATGCAATACAACACACATTGATTCTGATTTGGCAGTCCTAGCTGCATCCAAATATAGCAGTGATGAGGAAGGACCTTTGCCACTTCTGGTGGTAGAAAAGAGAACAGCATGTTAGATTTTATGAAGCTGAAGCAGGGTAGGAGATACTATGTGATTACCGTGGCAACCCTATGGAGGAGCTGCAACCAAACTGAGCTGGGAAAGAAGAACCCTTTAAATACTACCACTGTCAGGAATTTGTGACACCAAAATGAACAGATATTTGTGACCATGAACTTTGACATCAACATAGGCAGTTGGATAGGGGTTTTCATCACCATGGACACAACAGATTGGAACTGTTTCAGGAGTGCAGATGGCATGACAGGGAACATACTGTTGATGCACCAGGATCTGTGTACATCCAGTGTCAGAGAGTGCGTTAATCCTTTAATCCTGATCCCAACCATTCATTTCACTTTTGAGCAGGTTTTGCTCTATTTCGTGTTCATCTTGATTTTGCATTCACATAAGTAGCAAATTAAATAGAAAGTTTAAGTCTTTGAGGGGGGCTTAGAAACAGGCTTGTTCTCCTTTACAAGAGGCTTACCCACAGCCTCAGCTTGAGGCAGTCTTGAGGCATGCTGAGGTTTCTGACTGTCCATGGCTGACTTCCAGGATTTCTACGCCCAGGATTGGTTCTTTGGATGGGCAGCCAGATCACCCAGTGATGCAGCTTTAGCTATGTTCTGAAGCTCATGTTTCGTGATCCAAACCTGGAGCTTATATAGCAGCATTCTTACGTATTTGCTCAAGCATGATGACTTCACTTCATATTACATAAGCTGTTTTGTCTTTTGGCTGCATCTGCTTCCCATAGAACTCTTTTTGTTTCCTTAGGTTCCACTCTCAGCTACAAACAAACAATGCTCAGGTAATGAGCTGATGTCCAATGTCATCTGAATCAGTTTTTGGAGTCTAGGTTCCCTGAGGAACTGAGACTCAGACTTTAATGGATGTCTTCTAGCTGAGACATTCTTAGTGGACAGAGTAATCTGGGCTGCGACAGTCAGCTGAGCCTGAATTAATGCTGGAGAGGCTTTAACCTCTGGTCTTGCATGCCACTTCTCTGTCACATTTAGCTTCTCTCGCTTCCTGCTGCACTATGTGGACCTGAAGGATGTTTGCAAGGTCAGAAACAATAGGCTCCCCAGCTTCTTCACCGTCTATACCTGTTGTTCCACCAGTAGCTCCACACTCCTCCCCCATAATGTCCATCTGCTCCTTCATTTCACAATCGTACACCTGCTGTAGCTAAACAGGGAAGCAAGTCATCTGTACAAATTAAATAAACTGGAGAAAAAAATAATGTTGATTTAGCAAATAAAGACTCTTGATAGCATTTATATTCCCATCCATCCTGAACACAAACATCTTTGTTGAAATCATTCAACCTACCAGTCGCAGGCAGATTGTTCAGTCTCCATTGCTACCAACTAAGTGACTTTATTTTTTATGTAATTTTGTGTATATCCATGTAAACCTGTTATCTTGTTGTCTTCAACTTTATTATAACTTGTGTTATATATTTTATGGAATGTTGTTTTGTCTTAGCCAGGACACTCTTATAAAGGAAGAGGGGGGATGAAATCACATTAAAGCAGTTTACTGCAATGAAATTCTTCTCAGGCTCCCTCCAACAATGCTCATACAATGATGTATGAAATCATAATCAGAGACATGAAACAAAATACTGCATAAGCGTGGTGGCCACACAATAGTGCGAGAACAAGAAGTACAAGAGAGAGGGCTGAGCATTCAGCCCTGAGGGCGCAGGGTGTTGAGTGTCAGGGTGGAGGATTGGTCCTGGCTCTCCACAGCATTGAGTCTACCCGTCAGGAAGCTCATGATCCAATCACACAGGGTGGTGTCAAGTCCCTTATCCCAGAGCTTGATGACATGCTTGGAGGGAGCACTAGTATTGAATACTATAGTCAATGAACAGCATTTTCACATAGATGATCCTCTGGCTAAAGTTATAGTGTTGTCTGTTGTTAATCTGTTTGGAAAGGTTTCCACTCAAAGCACTTCATGACGCTGGAGGTGAGTGTTATTGAGCATTAGTTATTCTGGAAGAGCACATGTAAGACACTGGACCGTAAGACGAGACAATAACGTCCTTATGTTCACATTGTGTGGGGGGTGGACTTCATAACCCACTCTGAAATATGGGATGCATATTACTACTACTTCCTTCACAACAAGTGTTCTACAGTATTACCAACAACTACTATGTGGCCTCATACAATCTTCATACAAAGCCAGGGAGGCAAATCAAAGATATGAGCGTGCAGCACTCATGTCGTGCTCATGTCTGGCACGTTCAAAAGCCTTTCTGGAACATTACTTGCAGTACTTTCTTTTGTTCATGTTCCATACATTCTTGGTGTATGACCCTCATACTCTTTTGAGATGAGCATCCTTAGTGATGTTTAATTTTCCATTTACAGGCTGGCCAACAGAAGAAACTCCATCCTCTTACAGTGCAGTTAGCATGATACCATTTATTTCCTATACTACTGCAAGGTAACAATTATGACAACTCCCTTCTATGTATTAGTGAAAGTATATTTGGCTCGTGGATTTCAACTAACCCAAATGACAGTAATATGTTAAAGGATTTTGTTAGTCACATACTGTAGACCTACTATAGCCCTGTGTAGATGTAAAGTACCACATGAGTTCAAGCTCAGTTATCTCAAATGGTTAGATTTTCACTCTGCACCCTTCTCTACATTCGGTGCGGACTAAAATGGAATTTGCCTAGATGTAATCAAGCTGTGACAAGTGACATACAGTTAAAGGTGAGGTATATCTGGGAAGTCGTTCAGCTGGTCAGCCAATTCACTGACAAAAACCACATCATGGAAACAAAGGAACATTCCAATCAAATGACAGTTTTCTAAAAATACTAGCCGGGGAAGGATAAAAGAAAAAAGTCAGGCACCAAATATTTTGACAGTCAGAAAAAAAAGGGATCCCAGTTGTAAATCTGAGTGTCTGTGCAAGAAAGGCACCAGTGAGGGAGGCCGCCAAGAATTTCGTGGCAGCTCTGAAGGAGCTATAGGTTTCCATGGCTAGGACAGCAGACAGTGTAAATACAACTGTTACCCAGGTGCTTCAGAAGTCGCAGCTTTATGGCTGTTGAAAAAACAGGGCTACTGTTTGCCAGGCGGCATGTGGCAGTGTACACAAAGTAGAAGGTTCTCTGGCCTGATGAGACTTTGGTTCTGGAAACTTGTGAAGGACATTTTTCCATTTTTTTTTCTATTTTATGATGAAATAATTAATTGTAAAACAAGATTAAACAGATAATCACCATAATTATTAGCTGCAGCCCACCAAACTAATGAACTCTACATTTAGAGGGTGTATTCAGTAGGTGCATTTAGCCTGCAGAACTATCCAGTCCTAAAAACATACAAATCTAATTGTGTAATTAGAATCTAGACATTTTTGGTCACTTGTGTCATGGTTCAAAGCAGAGGTTAAGCAAAGTTTAAATTACGTTTAATGGAACAGGTTGAAGTTATTTGTCTGAACAGGTTAACTTCTTTGCCTCAAAGGAGTCTGATTGTCTGATTTCTGGCTTTGGCAGTCTACACTTGACCTTTTATTTGGACCTTTTACATCGTTAAGGAAGTGCTTTTGTCTCAGTAGCAGTTGTACAAACACACCACACTCATGGAGGTACTCAGTATAAAGCGTAAAGATAGCCTACCCATAGCCAGTTTCAAGAGAGTTGTCACATGGCCATTGTCGAGAAGTGTCTACAGCTGCCTCCACACCAATGGTTACCAAGGAAACAGTGTATTATGCTTACTAGCTTAGCAGTTTCCTCTTGACTTGTTACTTTGACAACAGGAATGTCAATTAGCTGTGCTCACAAAGAAAAAGTTTGAGCAGCCTTTGTTTGCAGCCTCATTTCTCGTAAGGGTGATTGGAGCTGCTATAACTAAAAGCAGTAACAGTTTCTATAAATCAACATGGTTTCTCATTAACATGGTTCAACTGCCCCCTTTAGACATGCATTCCAACCTGATGCTACAACATGTCAACATGTCTGCTTATGTTTAATATGTTTCCTGAATGGATGTATTATGTATTATTATCCATTAGGTATTTAAACATAAAAACTTGATTTGGTTTATGAGTCAGAGAATGTTCTTCTTTCTCCTGATCCCCGTTCTGTCATTTTATCATTTCTGTAGTGTGAGCTACACAGGACTTTCTTAGGTGCTGTTTTTGTTGTTCAAATAGTTCAATATAATAAAAAGCAATTATAAAGAAAGCACAGTTACCATATGCAAATATATGTTTATATAAAATGTACAGAATTCACGGCGTATGCTGAAGTTGCTCGAACATATACACTACAGGCAGGTGGAATGCTTCTTAATTCAAAGCAGACATTCACATCATTAAAATAACCATTCATATCAGATGTATTCAGTTTTGTCAGAAAAACACATGAGCTTTGGCAACACTTTGGTAATTGACATTTCCTTTCTTCTTGGTTAAGATTACTTCCTACTGTGTGTCAAATTGCATTCCATGCTTTGTCATTCACCATTGGCTGCAGCACCACCTTTCCTTAACCATAACCAAATGTTTTAGTTGGCTAAACATTCTTTATCCATGTTTTATTCACCATAATCACAATCTTTTCCTAACTTTAACCATCCCAGAGATTTTAGTTTTAAACAGTGTTGGGCAAGTGGGTGTTGCTTACCCGCCCAACTCCACCTCTGATTGGCTTACCATGGAATTTTACTCAACCTCAGCCAATCGTCATCATTTATGCGATTGTCTCGTGCCCCCGCCCTCACCAAGGAAGGAGGAACAAGAAAAATCTTTGCCGCTCGGCTTAGAGAGCTAGTTGGTCTGATGAAAAACAGCTGCCTTCAATCATAGTAACGTGCCGCATTTTTTAGCAGTAACGATAACGGTGTTATAATGATGGGAAGACTAATCAATTAGATTACTTGTTACTGAAAAAAGTAACGCTGTTATTTAAAGCGCCGTTATTCCCATCACTGGTTTTAAAATATTAAAAATGTTGGTCATTGAAATGTTCAAAGAATTAGGCATTGATGTAGAGATGTCCAATAATAATATTCTGTCTGATGATAGAGTTGAAACATGAATGACTAACTGAACTGAACTGAACAAAATTCATAAAAGAGGTGTCTCACAAAAGTATTGTGTAGTTATCAGAGAACTGGAAACACTGTACAGATTAGTGTTGTACAACCTGTTCAGTCCAGAGGAATAAACTGTTTCTGCAGAACAGGATGTTTTTTTTTTCTAGAAATCTTTAGGTCAAAAACAATCAGAGGTCTGTTTCACAAAAGAGATTTTGTTATTGAGATAATGAATGTTTGCAGGATCAAATCAAAAAAGTGTGTCCTCTGCAGACACATTTCCAATCTTCACAGGGCTCTCACATACTCTGACACTCACTATACTCTGTATCTGTTACAGTTGCACATTTTCTCTGTAAATGTTTAGGATTTGGCTCTACTTTTAAGGAAAACACAATTTAGAGTCTCTCTTGTGTTTAGGAAATGAAGTTCACTCAACTTTTGATACATCCACCACAATTCAGAGGAAATCCAAACATGATACCCCCTGGAGATACTGCCAAGGAATGTGGAACTGTAAACGAGTACATGCTAACCCTAGTCAATAATTAGGGAAGCGACCGCTTAGAAGGTCCCCATTATAATGTAACGTTTGTTTGTTTTTGTATGACAATCGGTAGACACATGTATCATGTCCAGATATACAAAAAAGCCTCTTGGAGTCATACCCTCAACCGTTTACTTACCCTCAACTTTAAAGGTCCGGTGTGTCAGATTTAGTGGGTTCTATATGGCAGAAATGGAATATGAGCTCCATTCCCAGTGTGTGTCTTGTACGTCTGTTCCTGCACTAGAACTTTGTGCTAACTGAATCATATTTTATGGAGAAAATGTTTTCTGTTTTCTCCTCCGGCTGCTGTGCAGTTTCCTGATGACATTAAAGTAAACTGCTGCAAACTGTAATGTTAGCAGATGATAGCTAATGTTAGCTTAGTTCGGCTGTAAACTACAAAAATTTACAAAAGAATCTGTAGACAGCTATGAAAACATGCAAATGTTCGTGACATTTAACTCCTTGCACAGTGTCCAAAATGCCTGAAAATTCATGCTCCGGCAACAACGCTGCAGCTGTGAGGGTCAGTTCATCACTATTTGCAACTTTAATGTCTTGTTAATTTTCTTTTAGTCACCCATTACTATTACTACATAGGATACTTTTTACTTACTAATGAACTCATGTTACTTCCATTATTACACCGTTTCAATTGCTATTCTTTCTCACCATTAGGCTTCTGAACCCTCTTATCCTCTCATCCTTCTCATGTGCTATTTTATTTTTTACTTCACTGTTATTGTATTCATGTATTTTAAATCATTTTATTTGTTGATCTGTGTACACTTCCACCTCATCTTTGCATTCTTTAACATTGTGAGTGTTAAAATGGTACCTTTGGCAAACGGTCTGGCTCTTGACTTGAACCCCATGATATAGAAAAGGTGAAAGTTCATCACAATTACTGATTAACTCTTCTGCACCACTGGTCCAGTCAAACCAGAGCACATGTTAGTGAAAGTGTTGTTAGTGTTAGTGATGTATTACATGGGTTAAGTATTACATAAGTCACAAAAACACAATCATAAATAAATGAAGAGCTGTTTGTAAATAAACAAATTTCTGGGACAAGAGTCATTTCCTGTATTTATACTGGAAATGTTTATATCTCATACAGTGTTTAACAGTGTGTGCCTCTGTAAAGAACTTCCTTTATAAACCAGTCTGCAAGACATGATGCATAATAATCCATCCATCTATGCACATGCCAGAGATTCATAAAATATTAATAGCCCGTGCTCTTGTATATCAGGGTCATGAAGGAAAAAACTTTGCTCAAAGTGAGCAGACACATTTCTGACAGCTGACGGTGCTGCAAACTGAACAACCACGTCCTGTGATCAGTTAAATCAGCACTGAGAGAGGAAAACCAGTCAGCCACTCAGACCCGACTCGTCTGATAACTTTATCAGACTCTGATAACTTAACTTCCATCCATCAATTATCTGTAACCGCTTATCCTCATCAGGGTCACGGTGGGGCTGGAGCCTATCCCAGCTGACTCTGGGCGAGGGTACAGCCTGGACAAGTCGCAGGGCACCATAGAGACAAACAACCGTTCACACTCACATTCACACCTACAGGCAATTTAGTCAGCAATTAACTTATTATGGACTGTGGGAGGAAGCCAGAGTACCATAAGTTTTCTTATTATTTAAATATATAACATACATTTTCACTTTGATATGATATTCAGAAAAAGCATGAATAAATGAAATGTCTTTATTTATATCAGTTCTTGGCATTTTATATAACGTGATCAAAAGGTGATGTGAAACTCGCAAAATGGAAACCAAATGGACCAAACTGCAAATAGAGGATGTGTCTGCAGAGAAAACATAGAATTCATAGCTACAATAATGAGAAATGAATGGAAATGAGTAGAAATAGGTTGCAGATTAAAGTAATATCGCAAAAACAAAAAGTGTATCTTAACTACATGAGTGCATTAAGCGATAAGAAAGCAGCTGTTACAGATGCAGCCTTTCCAAAAGATTCTTCCGATCTTCCTCAAGTTGCATGCAATCTCCAAAGCCAGAACAAAGAATGTGCTTTTTGAATGTAGAACTTTGAGCTTCCAGCACTTCTACAACTCTTGAGTGGTCTTAGTCATTTGTGCCAAAAGAGCAACGAGCGAACAGTGCAGGCATGCATGAGTCAACAGTGGCGAGGATATGTAATGTCTGAGCGGCATGTTTTTCAGCCTGGCTTTGTTTGGTGTCACTCCTTGTTGGAAACATATGTCCACATAGCAGCAAGTGCCTGGGAAATGTCAACAAATACTCCACTCCCCTGTCCTTACAAGGTCAGGACAGGTCACCAGTAAACAGTAAATTCTGTTCAAACAGTTACCATCATGCTTTTCTTCTCAGTGGGCATCAAGATGATGTGAACTTTACCGAGAGTCAGGGCAGCATCATGACGAGAAGAGCTGACGTTCAACAAGAAGTACAGCAGGGTAAACAGACGTTTTCTTGATTTACTGCTTGACTGTTACTATTAATATAAGCTACTGGAAAGAAACTTATCATAAGACCTTTCAAGACTTTCTATGACAACCATGTCCATAATACATTATAATGCATTTTAAACTTAGGACTTATAATGCGTTATCCTGTGCTCATAACAATGCATAATTATAGTTCTAAATATTCATAATGGTTTTTAATTATAATTACACATTATAATGACTTATGAAATCAGGGATACTTATATGCTGGTCCCATACAGTTGTTTTTCTTAGATTTAATTATACAGTGGTCTCCCTAGCATTTCCAAGGTGGCCAAAGTCATTTAATTCACAGTGATTATTGTTATTTGAGTAGAATGAAATAACAATGTTCATATTTTCAACATAGAATAAAACAAATGAAATAAAATACCTAAACTAAAGAGAGATCCTGAGAATCGTAAAGCTGGACAGGCATTTTGACGAGGCAGGTTTATAGAGATTACAAACACAATGATGCTTGACACGTTTCACACATATCATATCAGCAAGACTAATTAAAAAATGTATATACGTTAGAGGTTACTTCAGAACAGTGTCTCTGTTACAGTTTTACAACAGGAAAGCACAGACAAAAAGTTTTGTTCTTCTTCTCTGGCTCTTTTTGCTGTATCACTGTGCTGCTCTCCGCAGGAATTTTACTGACAGGTCAGCTGGTTCTCATTTGATTGGCCCATGCTGACATTTTACAAATGTTGGAAGAAGAGAGTGAATGTCAAGCAAGTCCCCAAATAAAGGCCGAAGAAACTCCACTCTTTATTTGTGAGAAAGTGACAAAATAAAGCATGTCCATCATTAAAATGTATTTACATGCAGAGCAACCATTTATTTCGCACCTGGTCAGATATTTGAAGAGCCATAGTAGTAACATTACTCCCTGTCGAGTCTCTGTTCCACTAGTTTCTTTAACTCAGTCCAGTCTCTTATTGCAGGTATAGGTATCTTATAGTTGGGAATAGAACTCAAACCAGTTCTATGAAGTTCATTTGTTATTATTCATCTGTTAGCAGGCAAAAAACAGTTTCAGGCATGTAGATTTCAAGCAAGGCAACTTTATAATGTATCACTGTAAATGTTGGTCTCTGCCAATTATTTGTCACATCTACACACACTCTCATCTCATATTGCCCATTTTGAATTTTAACAGTCTCACTTGAGATGTCTATGCCATTTGGCCCTCTTTGCCCTGCTGTTTATACAGCCATGTCTCAACTGGATGTGGCCTCCTCTGTCAAGTTGGTTTTAATCAGCTTTAATCAGCTTTGAAAACAAATAGTCATTTGATCCATTACCGAGAAAAAACACCAAGTGTATGTGTGCATGTGTAGTGTCATTGAAACTGGGGTGAAACGCTTAAGTCATATCTTACACAGACTCTGCCCTCTACTGGATTCTGTGGGTATAGCTCTCTCCAATAAAACTCAGGTATTTGTCCACTGAAAATCTGAAAATCTGCATGTTAGCTAGGATGTCACCACGACACGTGTCATATGTGTCAGTATATCAGCTGCCTCTGCATTCTTTTTCTTCAACAACAAAGAGGAGTTTGCAACATGGCCAAAAAGGATGCTTTATCAAATCAAACCAAATTTTATTTGTATAGCCCAAATTCACAAAACACATTTTGCCTCGGAGGGCAGTGCTTGTGCTTCATGCTCCCCTTTGTCTCAGTGCACCACTGCCTTACAGAGTGAGACAGGAGCTTTTGACAGTCATCCTGATAGCCCTGGATCACCATTCAATGTCATAGTATGCAGAAATGACCTAAATGTTGGCAGCCCAGCTCTGGACCATGCCCAAGTCTGTCGGGCCTGTCGCAGGCAGTAGGCAATGTTGCTCACACTGGGCCCACGTCTCAAGGCATGGATCCTAAGAGGGACTGCCTGTACAGGTGGTCCAGATCACCCAGGCAGCGAGAAAAAAGTGACTGGGATTCCAACAATGGTGAAGGGACCTGCTCCACAGGTTCTCAAAAGGGTTGAGGTGAGGGGATGATGGTGGCCACATCATGATTTTTATCCCTTTATGCCCAAAGCAGCCAAAGACTCAATGGTATTTTTTGCAGCATGGGATGGTGCGTTGTCTTGCATGAAAATGATTTTATTCCAGAAGGCAAAGTTCTTCTTAGTTATAGTTTCTTTGCCTTCTTCATTTCAGTGGTTGTAATAGAACTTTCTGTCCTAATTCCATTTACTCCTAATCTACAAACAGAAGGGAAACAACAGGGAAATGAAGCGATAGTCATTGAGATAGAGAGAGATAGAGAGATAGAGCTCCAAGTCACAAACAGCTCGTTCTGTCTCCCTGCTGGTTTTGACAGAGAAATGTTCTTAAATTCAAAAAATATTTAGAGCTCTGCTACTGCTATTCACTTATGTGCGTGCTCTGATTATGAAATGTAGCTCATTCTTTGATTTTGAAATAGTATCCGTATGTTTTTCTTGTTCTTGTTTAGCCATTCTTAAAACATTTGCATGGTTACGTCATCACATTTGACTATTATTTATCAAGACAGACAGCAGAAGAGTTTCAGAGGTGGAACATTTTACCGGGGTTTTTCATTTGTTTAGATTTTACTTGGTTTATGTGTTTCTACCCAGTGTGAGCTGACCAAGTAGTTAAACTGTTTTCCTTTTCACAGGGTGTTTTATTTTGAAAGTTCTCTGGATTCTCTATACCGTTTCTGTGTCCTGGCTGGTCATGGCTTCCATCAAATATACAACAGTCCATTCTCCGCAGAGCAGAGAGCAACTTCTGGTGGAATCACAAGCATGCGCTGTGGAGATGGTGTGACGCCCTATCCAAGAGACGCCTGGTTAGGTGGCTTTGTGAGGGCCCCGTGCTAATAAAACTAGGGTTGCAACATTGTAACCTTTCTTACACACTAAGCTACACACAAGGTAAAAACAAGCAAACAAAAAAAAACATATTTGAATGGGTTACAGGAACTTTAATTTATTACCATGGAAATGAGTGAGGTCTTCGTCCATATTATCCCCTTGTGGCCAGAGTCCTTACACACTGATGTGATGAATGTGAACATGATTAAAGTCTGTAAGGGCAGAGGATGGACATTTGGATTTACCCTCATTTCAGGCTCATGCAGTGTTACAATCAATCTGTCAGACTGAAATAAAGTTGTGAGACATACTTTACAGTACAATTCAAATTCATCACACAGTCACATATGCAGTCTAAGTCTAAAGTTCCTACAGGTACCAAGTACATTGGTTTGTGCACCTCATATAAAATAAATTTACATTTCTCACATGGGACTTATGGGAACAAAAAAATGACATGACCTCGAGTAAATCACTGCAATTTGATATGATATGAGGAAAAATAACATATAAACATTATAAACAAAAATGAATGGTTTCTGCGTCAATGCTGGTAACCCAAAGGGCCTCAAATGCCTTTACACACGTCAGCATTGTGTGGGTTATCTGGTAGTTGAGATTAGAAGGACCTTGAAGATGGGCCCTGCTCTCCATTATATATGTGTGAATAACTGGTTCTGTCCAGTACTTGGAGATACCGAGACCGACCCCATTTGGTATCTGTTCATGTCGCCTGTTTAAGTTGAAGAATGACCCATATGTACACGCTGTACTAAAAGGCTTTTCTGATATCAAATTTGTGTGTCAAAATAAAACCATATACGCATGTAACCTCATCTTGGGTTTATTGTTTTCACTGATGAAAGTAGAGATTGTCCAGAGTATCCAGAGGTTTTCTTCATTATCTTGTGTTTTGACAGAAACTGAGCTTCTCAGTACATTTTTCAGACTGTGTTTGAGATCTAAATACAAGTCTAAATAAGTGGGTTTAAAATCCACCTGTTGACATGTATGTTACATTCTGACTATGTAAATGGACTGCACTTTTCTGACCACTCAAAGTGCTTTTACACTACATATCTCATTCACCCATTCACACACATTCATACACTGATGGCATTGGTTGACATGCAAGGTGCCAACTGCCAATCAATGCCACAGCCTTTGAGAGCAATTCGGGGTTCAGTATGTTGCCAAGGACACTTTGACATGCAGACCAGAGGTGCCAGGGATCAAACCACCGATCATCTTATTAGTGGATGACCCACTCTACCTGTCTATATATTTTATTTGGAATTGTTATGTAAAACTTGAATTTACCTGTTGTGGCTGTTCAGTCCATCCTCCTCACAGAAAGTTGGATGATGATCTACCAATATGTGCCCAAAGAGGAAGTAAACCAACTTGTGATACCAATATGCTACTTGTTTTATTTTTTCCATATGATAAATAGATATAATACTATTGTTAGCCCATATTCTTTAGTCTCTCCTGTCATAATGGTTTGGTTTCCTTACACAGAAAAGATAGTCTGTTCACTTTTCTGATAACTACATCACTGCAGAACTCATAACTGTTCAGGCAAGTTCAATATTTGGTTATCTGTGATGTTTATATGCAGTTCAAAGACACTGCTGAACTAATCTGCTTGCGGATATCCGGATGCAGTAGAGTTGTGAGGCCCTTGGGGCAGAGCAGAGAGTGTGCGTTCAGTCGCATGCCTCATTAGCCCCAAAATCAAGATCGCTCTGGCCCATGCTCTCTCACACAGCGGTAAACATTTTGACTGTGCTGGCTGCCAAGGGCCATAAAAAACACCGTGTATGATCAGTTTATTCTTTAAAAATTCTGAATTTATCATTTTGAAAACAGAACAGGGCGAAAAGTACAGAATGTCTGAAAACATATTTGTGTTTCCAGACAGTACATTCTGTACTTATCAAGACCTGGGAATTACTAGAATCTACTTTCATACTGTGCACAAACCTGGAATAAGACTTACAACACACAATAGCTAGTAGGAAACATTGTTGTTGGTTTGAGTCTGCACATGGAAACAGAGTATCCCAAGACCCTTTAAGTCTTGTAATCCAATAACTTTGGACAAATTTAATGCAATTGTCAATTCCAAAGTAATTAACTCCTTTGTTGATTGTCAATGTTCTTGTCTCATTATAGCTTAGAGATTAGTAGAAGGCTGACTTACTGAAGTAAACCTGGTTTAAACACCCCTCTGTTGAACTTATTTGTTGTTGACACACGGTGTCCTCTGTAGATAATTTGAAATATTTGTATCTATCTCTGCCGAGTTTTATGAAAATGATGTGAAAGGTCAATAAGACCTCACAAGCCTCACATTCACAGGTTCATAGCTCACATTGGCGCTGACAGGAGTAGTTTATGGTAACACAGACCTGGTTAGGTAATGCAAATATAATACAATGCTTTCAATAACTGAATATGCCGGTTTGTTTAATAGTATCCTTTATTTTCAAAACCTAACTCATGTTTCTAACCATGATTCTAATCACTTACATAACATAACATAACATGACAGACTGGGCTCTGATATTGGGTGCTGCATATTACAAAGGTCAAAATGAAACAAAGTGATTTATATTTACAAGATAGTCAAACTGGACGTGAACTTACACGGTGACTAAACAACATTAAGCTAGTGCCTTATTATATGACTCAATAAAAACAACATTGTATTGATGCATCCTACCCACCAAGTGTAATCATCGACCACCCAAACCTTCACTACAACAACTCAAAAACAAATTTCACACAGAAAGAACAGTGTGCGGACAACACTGGATACAACTACAAATTAAAGTCCATTAGAAAACATCCCAGGCTTTTTTACAAAACTGATTAGCCGTCACGTTTGTTTAGTTCCACAGACAACGTTAAAGGAATGTTTATATTCTCTTTATGGCATCATCAATTTCTGAGATCTGGTCCTTCAGTTGGTTCCACTGTTCAGGATTCAGGGAGATGCCTACGAGAGAGTTTAAACAGAGCATCAAACTGTGTCTTGCTCTGGAGTACATCATACATTGTAGGGCAGCAGCATTAGAAACAACTTCAAATACATGGCAGTCCAGTACATCATCACTGACTATGCTAAAATGCTAAAACATCTGTGACAGCGTCAACATATGAACCATTAAGGAAACATAAAATATGATGTTGTTAATTACCAATGCTGTTAAATTAAGGCAGCTGTGGCATAAACTTTATATTGGGTGGTGGTCTAATACATTTGTTAAGCACTGTATGTATATAGATTTCTATGCTCATTGTATTAATGTTAACATGAAAGTCATATCTATAGCACACTGGTGTGATTACCTTTTTTCCCCGGCTTCATCTCACCATCTTGGTTCATCCAGTACTCTCTGATGTCGATCAGGACTTTACCTTTGAAGTCCCTGACGCTCACGTATCTCATCTTTCCAATCTGTAATGAGCAAACTAAATGTCAACCGGACCTCACATTTCTCCGCACAACATTTTGGGGGTAAATACACTTCATGGTGACATGGTGGTAATTGTGATACTCACCTGGAACATGTTGTCGTCACCATTACCGCTGCCCTTGGAGGAGCCGCCCGGCTTTGAACTCTCTCCACTCTTTGGTTTCTTGGCTGGTTTCTCTGGTGCACTTGGCTTCTTTCTTTTTGCCTGGAAGAAAAAGACAAAGATTTCAAATGTTTGCCCCTCATCGTGTCCTTACCACAGATCGTAAATATATGCTGGTGGAACTATTAACAGATCTTACTATGAACTGGGCTTTAATCCCTTTCATCAACATCAACGGTTGTACAGCGAAGAAAATTAACCAACAGCAACATCTGTGTTTAAGAAGGGCCACTACAACTGCTGAGGGACCCAACAATGAAGCCACCAAAAAAGGCCTTAGGTCATGTGTATGAGAGCATTATGCCTACACAAAGATTGACTGGGGGGCTGTTTGAGATTGAAATAATTGAGTGGAAGTCACAGAATGAAAAACTGAGTTGGTCGGAATTAAACAAACATGTCACTTACAATCAATGAAGTACCTGTGAGTTAACAGTCAGCCTTTCAGAGCGACACACAAATGTTTAGAAATGAATGCTCAACAAGACGGCATGTAATCCCTGCAAGCACTGTAAAAAATGTGTCTGCCACATGTAAAATTTGATTCTTTTCAAAGGTGTAGTGTGTCAGATTTAGAGGGTTTGCACAATCCGGCAGACTTTTTTTGTTTCCATCAGTGTATCGTCACCTGTTTGTGTTAGAATGAGCCTTTTATATCTACCTCTTCAACAGTCTGCCATTTTTTTCTACAGATAGGGCCTTACATGTTTAGTGCATACCGCGGCCACTGTAATTTCTCCTTCACACTTGGAACAGGTCATATTTTATACATCTGTAGTGTCGTGAAACAAATGAATGCATTAGAATTGTGAAACTGGAACTTTTTCCTCAGACTACAATCGAACCGTCAAAATCTAGAATTCCATCTCGAATACAGAGAGGAAGAGTGAAGCACACTGAGCAGATCGGCTGAAAATGATATGAGGAAAAAAGGAAAGAGAAAAAGTCAAAGGGAGTGTGTGTTTGTTTTTTAATGATGGAGGACTGATGGAGGTTCAGATAAGCATCAGTACTGATGAGCAGTAACAGTATCAATGTGTAGCTATACCCGTCCCTGCTTGAAGAGGACTTCACTCTGTCAGCCTTGTACCTCTGACATTTATTTATTTGACATCAGAAGCACATATTTTAAAAGATTAAAGTCTTATCATTTTTATTGACATTCATCTGGTCTTATCTAGCTTTTTTAAACTATTTTTTATCATGTCCTTTTGTAGTTTATATATCAACTATTTATTGACTCTTCCTCATTTAGCTTCCTTGTATCATTTATCTGTATGTTTCCTACGTGTTTAAAACTGCTCCAAATGAATTACCCCCAGTGGGATTAATAAAGTTGTTTTGAGTTTGAGAGTTGCATGCCATCTAGCTGGTAAATGTGTATACTGTCAGTTAGGGCTGGGCGATATGGACCAAAAGTCATATCCCGATATTCTTTAGCTGAATGGCGATACTCGATATATATCGATATTTTTTCCGTGGCTGGATAATTTCATCTATTCTATTATTAATGGCCCACCGTAAATCGCACTCCCTCCACTCATACTACAAATCCCACAATACACTGCAACAGCTGACACACAGGTCAAGACCTGTGCTCCACCTCTAACCCTGCCGCTTCGGTTGTTTACTGACACACTAATCAGTGGTCCAGTGTTGACAACTTAGCGACTTTGTTGCTATATTTAGCGACTTTTCAGACCCTCTAGCCATTGTTTTTTCCAAAAGCGACTAACAAATCTAGTGACTTTTCTGGAGTTATTGGAGACTCTGACGTGACGACGTCAGCGAGCAGCGGGAGACCTGGACAGAGGGAGAGGAGAAATAAAAGCGAACTGGCGGCTCAAGGGAAGAAATGTATAGTCATTTTAACGCAAAATAAACGTTATGGTCTCGTGCTATATCGCCTTTGAAAATATATCGATATAGATTCAAATATTGACATATCGCCCAGCCCTACCGTCAGTCGCCTAATATTATCTGTCTGTCAGTCAATCTGCTGTCAGACACATTCAAAGTACATGGATGAAGTCAACTCATCAGAAGTTAGTGTTAAGGCACAAACCTTGGTCTCTACTTCACTGTCGGAGTCACTTCCAGATGTGGAAGACAGAACTTCCTTTGATTTTGGCATTCTGCTGAGACAGGGATCAAATATCAGGCCTCAAGAGTTCATCAAAGACAACTTCCAAACAAATACACATGGACAGCTTTATTCCACGCTCTTTGCAGCAATGATTACAGTGAACAATAACAAAATACATATAGACATGTGAGTATTGTATTAAGCTGCACTTGAAAATATCTAATCTGGACACAATGGCAGGTCGGTCATATAAAAATGCTTTTTTAGTCTCTGTAAGAGACAACAAAAATCAACTGTCATCACCAACTGGCCTGAATTATTATCTACATTAGTTTTAATTATTATATCTATAAAACATTTACTGATTCACAAACCGTCTCTGCATTACGGAGTTACATTAAGGGACTGGTGTATGCAATACGGTGAATAAATGGGTCGCTATGCTAAAAAAGTCTCTTCAATCAGCTGTTAGATGATATTTTAAGTACCTGTTTAATGAACGTACAGGTCTTGCTTGGGGATTTATTTTATTTCATTTCATGACAGACGTTCCCAAATGTTACAGAATGTTGGCATCTATTTGTAGAATAGTAGAAAATGTGTGTCTCCAGATGGAGCTAAAATCAGTGTGTGTGTGGGGGGGGGCGGGAATTATTATGACCTCCACCAAGGAGCAGGATTACAGAGGAACTACCAACCAAATTCTTATAAAACATAAGGAAGGAAGAAAGCATTCTTTTTCAATGTAGACACACATTATTACTTCCATTAACACTGTGAGGTCGGTCACTTGTAACATCGGTGTTACTGTTAATAACTAGAGTGCCCTTCTAGTTCATACTGAAAGAATTCAAACCGGTTTAGGACTGTTCAGACGTGATTCACACTGTAATAACTGAGAGCTCACAGAGGCCATTTAACGACCATCATCACTGTTCTGAAGGTTTAGTCCAAACCGAAAGCGGGAACTGATAACACCGTGACTCCATTGTTATGGTTGGCTTCCTGCATGACAGCAGTGCCGCTATGTCTGCCAACACTCTGCGTAACTTATTCGTGTTGAAGTACCAGGTGAGAGGTGGAGACACTTCGCCTCCACCAGTCCGTCGTTTGTTTCATGGACGTTTTTTGGCGCCGTGCCGTGTGTTCAGGCGTGTTAGCGCTCCACACTGCACGTCACGATTCAACTTGAAAATACACCTCACCCAACTTAGTTAGCTAACAGTACCCCTAGAAGACTGTCAGACAAGCTGGTGCAGTGAGTCGTGTTTCATTGATGGGCTGCGCTGTACTGACCACACTGTGCGTGTGTACGAGCGTGGACGTTAGCTAGCTAGCTAAGTTAAAAGCTACCAGGGTGGGTTAGCCGCGGTGGCTAACGCTAGCGGAGCTAAAGCTAAAAGCTAAAGCCCGCCACATGTACGCTGTCTGTCTCTGACGTCACGTTCACGCTCAGTCAGTGCGGTGCAATACAATATCTGTGCGGTAAACCGACGACACGTTCGTCCATTAACCCATAAAACCTGCACATAGACGGTTTGTCAAGTTCTTTACAAACTGTTCATGCTTACATGATGCGATGGAGTACAGCGGATGTCTTCACAGGAAGCGGGAAACCGGCGTAAGTTCCGGTACGAGTTATGCCTGCCTGACTATGAAATACACACACACACAGCCAAACTATCACACACCGGAATGACTGAATGCTAATGTGAATTACTGTTTGACTAATATTTAATAAGCATCAGGCCAAAGACAAAGAACTAACTGCATGTACCTGCAATAATGCAGGATGCATATTCCGGACGGTATTTGTAGTTTTTGTGACAGCGCCACCTACAGAGGTGGATGACCAATGACAGCAGTTCTAGTAAGGAGTGCGAGTAAAGTCAATGACTGCAAGTTTGATTTGTTCAACGTTAAAAATGTGTCTTGAATTGAACATGAAAGTTAATATCTGCCAACATTACCCAAAGTGTGAACAATATATTTATTGTGATAAGAAGGGCGTGTAGCAACCGATAATGTAATAACGTCCAATAATGTAATACCTGCCAATAACGTAATTATTTGGGCCATTTTAAATGTAACAAAGCCAAAAACGTAATAAAATGCCAATAATGTAATTATTACATTATTAGCTGGTTATTGCGTTATTGGCGTAGCATTAAAACATATTTTTAAAATGTAATTACTGCAGCAGATAATGTAATTATACATAAATAGGACTGCATTTCTTGGAAATAAAAGATTATTTTGCAGTTTTTGTGCAGTTTGCTCATCAAAAATTAATATAGTGGATGGCATAGTCGTCATATTCATTCATCAAGCGTATGTACTGTGCAGCACTCTCTCTCCTTAATTATGGTTGTATGATTTGAGAATTATTTGTTGTACAAAATCTTTATTATTTTGCCTAGATATGTAAATTCTTAATTTCATGTATGGAGAAATATGATGCAATTAATTACTGTGAAGTGTATATAGTAGTTAGATCACTCAGCGGAATGTGCTAGAATTCAGGTCATGTGACCTACATGTGTTTGCTCAGTGTTAGATGAAAATGTAACAACTGGAGCTGATAAGTATTATTACTTATTATTAATGCTACACCAATAATGTAATAACTTATTACATTATTTGCATGTTATTACGTTATTGGCTTTAGTACATTTAAAATGGCCAAGATGGCAGGTATTACATTATTGGAAGTTATTACATTATTGGTTGCTATGTCCATGTGGAAAATTATATTCCATCCATCCATTAAAATTGCAGTGCTATTTTTTTATTTTTTTATTTATTTTTTTATTATTACTGACTAAGTAGACCCAGCACCAACTCTGCAAGTTATAATGTTAATCATGAGTTGAGCATGTTGTATTTTATTTATTTATTTGTTACATAGTTCCATACCATCTTATCAACAATGAGACATTCAAGTCTTTTATCCTGCAATGTGACACAAGCAACCAGTCAGTACAGGGAGATGAATACAAATAATTTACAAATGTAATACAATGCCTGCACCTTTTCACAATATCTATAGGACTCTATAATGTCAATATTTACACAGTTATGCCAAAAGTAGAATGAATTCATTACAATAGAAAAGATGTGTCATTATATCCCAGGCTGTAAATGTGTAAACAAGTTTTTCTCTCATTTATAAACAGTCCTGCTGCCACCCACAGGAATGTTACAGTAACAGCAGCCACGCTAGTTTTCCAGTCAACCAGGGCAAGTGAACAGCTTTTATTTATTAAAAGGCTGACCAACTCTACTTCACATATATGAGCATACAGTCATATGTATAAATCATAATAATAAAAATAAATAATAAAATAACAGCCAGCATACTACCCAAACAAACAGCAAAGCAATTGTTGCTTGATGATGATGTGTGGTCTTTCCTTCTTCTTTATTGATTGGGTGATTTCAGTTCACCTGACCCTCAAAAACCACAGGATGGAGATCAGGATGGACTGTTTTCAATGTGACGTGCCAGAAGCAAGGATATCACTCTAGCGTCCTCTCTTGTTGTACTTTAGATGCAGTGGTTAGTGTGGACTGTACTTAAAGGTGCTATGTCTTTCTAGTCTTCCGACTACTCAAAGCGCTTTTACACTACATTCATACACATTCATATTGGCTGCCATGCAAGGTGCCAACTGCTCATCAGTTTTAGGAGCTTCGGGGTTCAGTATCTTGCTCAAGGACCAAGACTGCAGGAGCCGGGGATTGAACCTCCGATCATCTGATTGGTGGACGACCTGAGCCATAGCCGCCCCTGTCTCTGTACCAGCTTCTTTACAAATTTGTGGCATCATGAAGCCAAGGCGGTTCATCCCCATAGCTCTCCAGAACACCAATACAGTTTGTTTTCCCCAGGAATACTGAAGTAACATGTTCCAGGTGTATGTTTATAGAGTTCATTTACAATGGCAAACTTGGCTCAGCCAATCATAATCAAGGACCAAAACAATATTATTTTTTTTATAAAAGTCAGTTTGGCACATACACAGCAGTTCATCATTCAGTATACCCTCAAAAGTGGCTGTGTTGTGTTGTGCATCAACAATACAGTAAGTCAGGAATGCAGACACACTGGTCACAAATCAGCTCGTTTGTTTGCTGAAATTTTCTATTGAAGCTCTTCTTTACTGTAAGCGCTCAATGTGGACGCCCCTCCTCTTTAGTGTTGCTCATGTAGGTTCTTCCTGCCAGTTGGCAGACAGAGTCCTCAGTTGTCTTTCCTCCTCCTTCCAGTCTATCATCAGTTAACACTGGGAATGTTGGGAACAACACCAAAATACAGCTCACCACATCTGTCATTGGAATATCGGATACAGTGTTGTTAAGGTAAGCTGGATTTACTTAATCACATTTATTATGATTGATGAGTTAATCCTGTTAATTAGACGATGACTTTATAAATGTTTGTATCTTTATTTGTGAAGGACAACCAAGAAAACAAAGTTCAGTGATAAAATCAGTTAAAAGTGACATACCATGTGTGATATTGCTGTTGTTATAAAAGGCATTAACCAGCATTTATTAAAAAAAAAAAAATCACATGTCATGTAAAGAAATATTCAAGAATACATGAATAATGTGCAGGTTGACAGTGAAGTCATTCAGTTTGTTTTGAGTAAAAGCCACCTTAACATGACACATTCTCAGACATAAGGTACCAACTTGCAACAAATGGTTGATCTGTAGATAAGAGCAGGTCATAATGATTAACTGGATCCTGAATAGGTTACTGGTGTCCATTGTGCCTCATGGCTCAGTGTTGTCATATCAAACAGTGGTGTCCTGTAAACACTCAGCCACCAAAAGCAGCAGCAGGTTCACTTGTTTTGTTCCACGTGTGTTAAAGGAAAACTTTCAGATCTTCACTTGATGAATTCTAAATGTGCCTGTAAGCAGTGTTTTAGTAAAGCAACTTGTCTTCTCCTGCAGATCTAAAGAGAAACAGTCAGGAAGGATGAATCGCTCCTGTGTAAACTGCTTGAAGACTATGGTGACAAATCTCAACTTTCTGTGTTGGGTAGGTTATTAAAGACATGGATACACTGCAGGCACCACACACTGCCAAGGCAAATATTGGATGAATGAGAAAAACACCCAAGCCTCCAGGAAGTGTGCCATGCTTTGTAACTGCGTAATTACCTATGAGTCCATTATGTGATGCACACTGGTCCACACCCAATCATGGGAGGAGCATCACAACCTACATTAGAGATGCCTAGAAGAGCTGTACGCTTCAATCTATCATCATTCATCAAGCATTCAAGTTAGTGGAGGCCTAAACCAAAAGTTAGCTTAGTTAAAAGTCTCTGGTGCCTTGCGCAGTATATATTCAACTGGGTTTCTTTACTGGGTTTATGACTGGCAGCAGGGTCTTCAAACAGGGTTCCACAACCTCCTAGGTGATCTGCAAAGGTACTGAGGGTCCATGAATTTTTGTCATAATAATTTACAATTTTACTAAAATAATGGTTACTGTGAGGGTGCAGATGACTGAGAAACTACAAAGAGCGGAGGCATTTGCACTCTAATTGGACAAATCAGTGGACATTAATAACCAACAATAATTATACATGAACTTTTTATTAATCATAAACACATATAGGCTAATAACCCAGTATATAAATAGGTTAATAAGGTGAAATAAAAGTTGAATAAAGTAAATATAAAAGTTATTTAAATTAATTACATGTGGGGTCTCTGTTTCTGTTTCTGTGTCTCTCGTCCAAGGGGTCCTTGGGCTGAAAAAGGTTGAAGACCCTGGACTGTAGTGATTGTATTATGTTACAGATTACTGCAGCCATTTTGTATGTCGCTTCCATAAAGTTGGATGACTTGCTAGAGAAGAGTTTTCCTGCTCCTAACTTAAAAGAGTCCCTGCTCTCAGTGTAAAGCGTCCTACAGCCTTTGAAAATTCAAATTCATACCATACATGTACAATCAAACTTAAACTCACATACCCATGACGATAACATGAGGTGTCTTTGTCTCTCCTCTGTGTGTTGGAGCTATGCGGTGCGTTTGTTGTGGCGTTCGGGGAGTTCCAGATGATACACTCTAAGTTCGCCTCCCTCATCACCACCTTCTGGCCCATCTACCCCGCCAACACTCTGGTGGTCACAGGCACGATTGTTACCTGTGTGTGCTACTTGGGAGTGTTGGGCGGCTTGAGGGAGAACCGCTGTATGCTCATCACTGTGAGTATAAAACATGATATTAAATATGGCATAATTTACACATTTGTCTGTGTAGCTCACTCCATTTGAATGTTATTTTGTTTTTAATTATTAAAATATTATTAATATTTGCTTAACTATGCTTTTATTGAGCTTCCAGATTATTTTTAATAAATCAAAATTCATGTTAAGTGGAAATAAAATTGTTATTGTGGATAGGTATTTTTTTAGTATCACCTCAGTCAAGTATAAATAGGAAACTAAATTATACAAATCCACCTTTCCTGATTTCCAGTTTTTCATTCTGTTATTCATCCTGATGCTGGTGGAGCTGGCCATGGCCTGTGTGTTCCTGGTCTACAGCAGAGAGGTAGGAGAGTTTATATGTGTCCTATACAACCATTTTAGAAGGTTATTATAGAAGGTTATTTGTGTTGATTTGATTTGATTGATATGGCACCTACCTTTTTCATGTCAAACTGTAATGAGGTTCATGATATCAGCAGCTGATGGCTGCCAGAGGGTCCACCCATGCATCCAACTTTTTCAACCTTGTTACTGTCACTGGTCTTTCCATCAGCACTTACTGTCTACTGAGGTCAATGTCTTAAATGTTCAGTAGTGAATTGCAGATGATGTATCTCACATGTCTCTTATGCAGACTGACTCATACTTTGAGAAAGACCTGATGCGGAGCTTGGAGATCTACAGACAGTCCAGTCCAGAAGGCAACAAGACCATTAGAGATGACTTTGATGCTGTCCAGCATCTGGTAAATGATCCACTACTCTACATTATCAACAGTTTTTTTTGTAGTTAGCGCCTCCAGCTTCAGAGTGCAACACTACTCAACTTAGCCAAACATCAAGCAAGGTCAACAACACAAGACATAGCAGCCATCTTATATTACTTACTAGTCCAACAGCAAGAAGCCAAGCTCGGCGTCACTCTTAGCTTCCTCCAATATTCTCAATGATCTCTTTCCTTATGCCATTACGTCCATTGAAGCTTTTGATCCCGGTTACATTGCCTGCTCCTCTGGCTTGCAGTTCTGGCATGACACAGGCACTGCTTACTGTGTTCTTTAGAGTCATATTCTTCTTGAATATGTTTAACAGCTGATATTTTACATGCACTCATGTAGATTAAAGTAGTATTCATTCATTTCCTACTGCTCAGATAAAATGGATGTAGATTTTTTTCTTTTATATAGTTCAAGTGCTGTGGAGTTCATGGTGTGGAAGACTGGAAGGGTACTGTTCCAATCTCTTGTTGTACCAAGGACCCCTGTAACACTGTCCCCTACACCAGCTGGCAAGAGGTTACTTATGTTATCACTGTATAAACACATGGTCCTTAAAATGATACACAATACTCTGTGGTATCTGTCTCTATTCTAGTAAATTAACAGATTTTGTCTTTCAGGGTTGTCTCCAGAAACTGAGGGACTGGTTTGCCAGGAATTATCTTAGCACAGGTGCAGGTGTTGTCACAATGTTTATCATACAGGTACAGTACATTCAAGTGCAAACACCAAACATACTTCAACCATGTTCACATTAACTTTAACTGTCTGCTGTTTTGTGCCAGGCAGGAAATCATTTTTTGTTGAAATGATGTTCAGAGCTGTGAGAGTCACTAAGTTAAATAATAAGCTAAAAAAGGTTAAAATGCTCAGTCTGCCTTTAAAAATTGCAGTTAGCATTTATATTTTGCTGTAGTTTAAAGCCAGGACAATGTAAAGCATATTATTTATCAGTTATATCTTATGTATGTTTGATGTGACTTTTCTTGTCTTCTTTGTTTACAGTTTATTTGTCTGTCTATCAGCATCCCTCTCTTTTGCCACTTCAGTCGACGTGGTCTTGGTTACCAGTGAAAAAGGGACACTGGCAACAAGTTGCTTTTCTCTGTATCAACCTTTTATTAATCTGTTCTGTTTTATCAATCTGAATGCCATTGATGATTATGTCATATCAGGTGCCATTGAATGTGACATGGAAAAGATATAGGAGACATTTAATTGGTAGACAAATGAGGAGATAGAAAATCTTTCCTGGGACATTTCTCTTAAAGAACTTAGACAAGAACAAGAACTTAGGCAAAAAAGAATTAGACAAATCTGACTAATAAATAAATCATAGGATTATAGCTATTTAGTTATTAAAACCCTTTATTCATTTTGACTTTTTAATCAATGTCTTTCTTTGTTACAATTTCTCTGTTAATAAACCAGCATTAAATCCACATGTTCTATTTGTGTGATGTTTTTTTCTGTGTATTCAGCCTATGGTCTTTCTGAGACAGATTCAAGTCTAAGCTTGAACCACAAGTCACTGTAATGTCTACCGATACTGTCAGTGTGTTCTGAATTTTTTTTTTTATTACATGTTTTTCATGCATAAATCTACTATATTCGCCAGTTTACAATTTGTGGTAGAGGATTGGACAGGAAAGGAAGATCATTGTACCAATGCCATGTCAGTATTGTTTACTGGAGATAATGGCAATGCCATATTAATGGAATGTCGGAATGTGATAATGTCATAGTTATTAAAATAGTCTTGAGCGTCTACAGTGATTTTTCACTACTGCCTCTTTTCTTTTTTTTTTTCAGCAATTACTGGACGCTTGAATCCAGTCTCGGGTAAGGGATGTGCGCACTAGGCAAGTCTTTAAAAAGTTCATGATTTTGATTTTATTATTACATATTTTGGTGCATAAAAAGACAGTATACTCAGCAAAACACATAATTAATAAACAGATAGACAGTATACTGAACAGTACACATGTGTACTACACAGACAGTATACTCAGCAACACACATGGTTAGTACACACACAAAGAGTATACTCAGCAGTACATGTGATACCCACAAAATAAATGGTTTTGTTGAGATATTATTATTCTTTCATTTCCACTGAGAGTCACTTTTTAGTTTATTGCTATTGTATAATTTTATTATAGTCTGTCTAATTTAGAATAATAAACACACAATGGCATGCTGTTGCATGAAATGGACACTGGGTGGCAGCACTTACCAGCAGCGTCACCGGGGACTCTAGGCAATGCAGCGCGAAAGCGGGGCTCATAATCCTGATGAATGGAGAAGGAGCAACAATGTGCTGCTTCGCTGATTTTTGTATTACTTTTCCAGGTTAGTTACTCACCTTTCCTGTGACTTTAGATGTTTAGAAGTTAAAATGAATCCCTGGTGATGTGTGGTCCATAAGCGGGAAGCTCATTAAGTGTGTAAAGGGAGATTTTCTATTATATTAAGTGAGCACTTAACGTACTTTATGTACAAGTATATAAGGATAATACTCTTTAAAGGAGAGAAGAAAGATAATGTGTGTAAGGGTAAAGTGCATACATGATTGATGTTAGAGAGATGACATGATTAAAAGAGAAGATGTTTATCTCTGGTTTAATACAAATTTTGATGTTTATTTCTTGGAAATATGAAAAAAAAGACGTTTAATGTGAATGTTAACTAAAAATGGTAACTCCCAGTGCTGTGATGCAGACAGAATAACAGAAATAATTCATGATTGCAGTGAAAAAGTTAAAATGAATTCGATAATAAAAATAATCCTGATGAATGGAGAATCAGATTTATTTGTATAGCCCAAAGTCACAAAGTACATTTGCCTTGGAGGGCTTTACAATCTATACAGGGAGTGACACCCTCTGTCTTTAGACCCTCGGTTTGAGTGAGGAAAAACTTGCCCACAAAAAACCCTTTTAACAGGGAAAAAAGGTGGAAGAAACCTCAGGAAAAGCCACAGAGGAGGGATCCCTCTCCCAGGACGGACAGACGTGCAATAGATGTCACGTGTACAGAACAAACGAACAAGAGAGCACAGAAACTCCGGGGAAGAAGTTTAGTTAGTAACATGCATTAATGAGACATGTATGTTTACAGATGGTGAGAGAGAGAGACAGAGAGAGAGAGAGAGAGAGAGAGAGAGAGAGAGAGAGAGAGAGAGAGAGAGAGAGAGAGAGAGAGAAAGAGAGAGTTTTCAGTAAAGGGAGATGTGACTGCATCTTCAACCAATACCATGCCTGACTAGGTATAACCCTGAAAGAGATAGACAGAGAAAGAGAGGGGAGGGAAGGGAGGGGGAGTACCCCGGCAGTCGAATCCTATGGCAGCATAACTAAGGGATGACCTGAGCCAGCCTAACTATAAGCTCTATCAAAAGGAAAGTCTTAAGTCTACTCTTAAAGGTGATGACCTTGTCTGCCTCCCGAACCCAGAATGGTAGTTTGTTCCACAGAAGAGGAGCTTGATAGCAGAAGCTCTTTTAGATATGATGGCGCCTGACCATGAAGAGCTTTGTAAGAAAGGAGAAGAATTTTAAATTCTATTCTAGATTTGACAGGTAGCCAGTGCAAGGAAGCCAAAATGGGAGAGATGTGATCTCTGATCTTGGTTCCTGTCAGAACACGTGCAGCAGCATTCTGAATTAGCTGCAAAGTCCTAAGAGACTTATTGGAGCAACCTGATAACAAAGAGTTACAATAGTCCAGCCTAGAAGTAACAAATGCGTGGACTAGTTTTTCTGCATCCACTTGAGATACGATGCGTCTGATTTTGGCGATGTTACGTAAGTGGAAGAATGCAGTCCTCGAAATTTGTTTTATGTGGATGTTAAAGGACAAATCCTGTTAAAAACAACTCCAAGATTCTTTACAGTGGAGCTGGAGGCCAGGGTGATCCGTCTAAAGTAACTAAGTCTCTAGAGAGAGTTTCTGAGGTGTTTGCGTCCAATTACAAGAACTTCAGTTTTGTCTGAATTTAACATCAGAAAATTGTAGGTCATCCAACTTTTTATATCCTCAAGGCATGCTTGGAGTTTAGTTAACTGATTGGTTTCATCAGGCTTGATCGATAAATATAATTGGGTGTCGTCAGCATAACAATGAAAATTAATGGAGTGATTCTAATAATGTTCCCTAAAGGAAGCATATATAAACTGAATAGAAGTGGTCCTAGTACAGAACCTTGTAGGACTCCGTGACAAACTTTGGTATGCATGGAGAATTCATCATTGCGTCAACAAACTGAGATCGATCAAAGAAATACGAATTAAACCAGCTTAGGCGGTTCCTTTGATGCCAATTTGATGTTCCAGTCTCTGTAAAAGAATTTGATGGCCAATGGTGTCAAATGCGGCACTAAGATCTAACAGGACAAGTACAGAGATGAGTCGTTTGTCTGATGCCATTTCATTTGTAACTTTGACTAGTTGCGGTCTTTGTGCTATGATGCACTCTAAATCCTGACTGAAAATCCTCAAATAAACTGTTCTTATGGAGAAAGTCACACAGCTGATTAGCTACAGCTTTCTCAAGTATCTTAGAGAGAAAGGGAAGGTTTGATATCGGTCTGTAATTGGCTAAAATCTCTGGGTCTAGAGTGGGCTTTTTAACAAGAGGTTTGATTACAGCTACTTTAAAGGACTGTGGTACATATCCCGATTAATAAAGACAGATTAATCATATCCAATAGAGAAGGGCTAACTAGAGGTAAAACATCCTTGATCAGCTTGATTGGGATGGGGTCTAAGAGACAGGTTGACGGCTTAGATGCAGAAATTATTAAAGTTATTTGATGAAGGTCAATGGGAGAAAAACAGTCTAAATGCTACTACTTGCTGTAGACACACACACACTGAGACAGTATGCTCAGCAGTACGCATGTTTACCACAAACACAGACAGAATACTCAGCAGTACACGTTTATAACACACATAGACAGTACACTTGGCAGTACACATATTTACTGCACACACAGACAGTGTACTCACCAGTACACATACACACACAAACAGTATACTTGGCAGAACACATGTTTACTACACACAGAGACAGTATACTCAGCAGTACCCATATTTACTACAAACACAGTTACTGCTAATTTTTCTGCCTGTGTGTCTAATAAATATGCGTACCGCTGAGTATACTGTCTGTGTGTGAGTATACTGTCTGTGTGTGTACTAAACATGTGTACTGCTGGGTATACTGTCTGTGTGTGTACTAAACATTTGTACTGCTGAGTATACTGTCTGTGTGTGTAGTGAACGTGTACTGCTCAGTATACTGTCTATGTGTGCAGTAAATATGTGTACTGCTGAATACACTGTCTGTGTGTGTAGTAAACGTGTACTGCTGAGTACACTGTCTCAATGTGTAGTAAATATGTGTACTGCTGAGTATACTTTCTGTGTGTGTAATACATATGTGTTCTGCTAAGTATACTGTCTGTGTTTGTAGTAAATATGTGTACTGCTGAGTATACTGTCTGTGTGTGTAATACATATGTGTAATGCTGAGTATACTGTATGTGTGTGTAGTAAACATGTGTACTGCTGACTATACTGTCTCAAAGTGTAGTAAATATGTGTACTGCTGAGTATGCTGTCTGTGTGTAATACATATGTGTACTGCTGAGTATACTGTATGTGTTTGTAGTAAATATGCGTACTGCTGAGTATACTGTCTGTGTGTGCAGTAAACATGTGTACTGCTGAGTATACCGTCTGTGTGTGTAGTAAATATGTGTACTGCTGAGGATACTGTCTGTGTGTGCATTTAACATGTGTACTGCTGAGTATACTGTCTGTGTGTAATACATATGTGTACTGCTGAGTATACTGTCTGTGTTTGTAGTAAATATGCGTACTGCTGAGTATACTGTCTGTGTGTGTAGTAAATATGTGTACTGCTGAGTATACTCTCTGTGGTTGTAGTAAATATGTGTACTGTTGACTATATTGTCTCAATGTGTAGTAAACATGTGCACTGCTGAGTATACTGTCTCTTTTTTTAGTAAATATGCGTACTACTGACTATACTGTCTCAGTGTGTAGTAAACATGTGCACTGCTGAGTATCCTGTCTGTGGTTGTAGTAAATATGCGTACTACTGACTATACTGTCTCAGTGTGTAGTAAACATGTGTACTGCTGAGTATACTGACTGTTTTTGTAGTAAAAATGTGTACTGCTGAGTATACTGTCTGTGTTTGTAGTAAATATGTGTACTACTGACTATACTGTCTCAGTGTGTAGTAAACCTGAGTATACTGACTGTTTTTGTAGTAAAAATGTGTACTGCTGAGTATACTGTCTGTGTTTGTAGTAAAAATGTGTACTGCTGAGTACACTGTCTTGGTGTCTGTCTGTCTATGTCTCAGTCTGTGTCTCTGTCTGTCTGTCCATGTCTCTGTCTGTCTGTCTGTCTGTCTGTCTGTCTGTCTGTCTGTCTGTTTGGGTCTCTGTCTGTCTGTCTGTGTCTCTGTCTGGATGTCTGTCTGTGTATCTCTGTCTGTGTCTCTGTCTGGGTGTCTTTCTGTGTGTCTGTGTGTCTGTCTGTCTGTCTGTTTGGGTCTCTGTCTGTCTGGGTGTCCGTCTGTGTCTCTGTCTGTCTGTCTGTCTGTCTGTCTGTCTGTCTGTCTGTTTGGGTCTCTATCTGTCTGTGTCTCTGTCTGGATATCTGTCTGTGTATGGCTGTCTGTGTCTCTCTCTGGGTGTCTGTCTGTCTCTGTCTGTCTGTCCATCTGTGTCTCTATCTGGGTGTCTGTCTGTCTGTGTCTCTGGATGTCTGTCTGTGTATGGCTGTCTGTGTCTCTCTATGTATGGATGTCTGTCTGTCTGGGTGTCTCTCTATTTCTGTCTGTCTATCTGTCTGTCTGTTTGTCTGTGTCTCTGTCTGTCTGGGTGTCTGTCTGTTTGTCTATGTCTCTGTCTGTCTCAATGTCTGTCTGTCTGTCTGTGTCTTTCTATGTCTGTCTATCTGTCTATCTGGGTGGCTATGTCTCTATTTGTCTGTCTGGGTGTCTGTCTGTCTGTCTCTCTATCTGTCTGTCTGTCTTGGTGTCTGTCTGTGTCTCTGTCTGTCGGGGTGTCTGTTTATTTAGGTGTCTGTCTATCTGTCTGTCTGTGTGTCTGTGTCTCTGTCTGTCTGGGTGTCTGTCTGTCTGACTGGGTGGGTGTGTCTACCTGTCTGTGTCTTTTTCTGGGTGTCTGATTCTCTGTCTGCCTTAGTGTCTGTCTCTGTCTCTGTCTGGGTGTCTAGGTGTCTGTCTGTCTGTGTCTCTGTTTGTCTGTCTGTCTGTCTGTCTGTCTGTCTGTCTGTCTGTCTGTGTCTCTGTCTGATTGGCTGTCTGTGTGTCTGTCTGTCTATATCTCGGTCTGTGTCTCTGTCTGTCTGTCTGTCTGGGTGTCTGTCTGTCTCTCTTTCTGGGTGTCTGTCTGTCTGTCTATGTTCATGTCTATGTGTCTGTCTTTTTCTGGGTGTGTGTCTCTGTCTGTCTGGGTGACTGTCTGTGTCTCTGTCTGGCTGTCTATCTGTGTCTGGGTGTCTGTCTGGGTGTCTGGCTGTCTGTCCCTGTGTCTCTGTCTGTCTGTCTGTTTGGGTGTCTGTCTGCCTGAGTGTCTAGCTGTCTCTGTCTGTCTCTCTTTTGGGTGTCTGCCTGAGTGTCTAGCTGTCTCTGTCTGTCTCTCTTTTGGGTGTCTGTCTGAGTGTCTAGCTGTTTGGGTGTCTGTCTGTCTAGGTGTCTGCCTGTGTGTCACACCGGTATGTCAAGTTGAGTTTTGTCCTGTCTCCACGTTTGTTTTGTGACTTCCTGTTTTATTTTGAAATGAACTCTCTCGTTTCAGGTCACTTGCCCTTCCTCATGTGTCACCAGTCTGATTGTCTTCCCTGATTGCTGATTGTGTCCACCTGTTCCCCATTTCCCTCCATGTGTGTTTATAGTCTGTCTCCCTTTGTCCTGTGCCAGTGTGTCAAGTGTGTTGTCCTGATCACCAGCCCTCTCACAGTCAAGTCTGTATTTATCTCGTAGTCTAGTTTTTGTTGTTTTCTTATAGTTCCTCGTATGAGTGATTTTTTGTTGGCCTTTGCCTTATCGTAAGTTCTAGTTTAGTTAGTGCCTTTTTGTTCTTCCCTCAGTTTTTGGAGGCGCTTTTTGTTCTTTCCTCATTTTTTGGAGGCGCTTTTTGTTTCCCTGGTGTTGGAAATAAAATCATCTGCCTCATCAGTACATTCGAGTCCTCTGTCTTGAGTTTCCTGGTTGTCAGTCTGGGTGTCCGTCTGTCTGTCTGTCTGTCTGTGTCTTTGTCTCTCTGTCTGTCTGTCCATCTGTCTGTTTGGGTCTCTGTCTCTCTGTCTGTGTCTGTGTCTCTCTGTTTGTGTCTCTGTTTGTCTATCTGTTTGCCTAGGTGTATGTCTATGTGTCTGTGTCTTTTTCTGGGTGTCTTTCTGTGTCTCTGTCTGTCTGTTTGGGTCTCTGTCTGTCTGTCTGGGTGTCTGTCTATCTGTCTAGGTGTCTGTCTGGGTGACTGTCTATTTGGTTGTCTGTCTGTCTGTCTGTCTGTCTGTCTGTCTGTGTCTCTGTTTGTCTCGGTGTCTGTCTGGGTGCCTGTCTGTGTGTATGTGTCTCTTTCTGTCTGTCTGTCTGTCTTGGGGCTGTCTGTCATGCAGTCTGTCTGTCTGTGCCTTTTTTTGGATGTCTTTCTGTCTGTCTGTCTGTCTGTCTGTCTGTCTGTCTGTCTGTCTGTCTGTCTGTCTGTCTGTCCTTTTTCTAGTTGTCTTTCTGTATCTATGTCTGCCTGGGTGTCTGTCTGTCTGAGTGTCTCTCTATTTGGGTGTCTGTCTGTCTGTTTGTCTATCTTCTCTGTCTGGGTGTGTATGTCTCTGTTTGAATGTCTGGGTGGGAGTCTGTCTGTCTGCCTGTCTGTCTGTATCTCTGTATGTCTGTTTGTCTAGGTGTCTGTCTGTCTGTCTGGGTGTCTCTCTGTTTGTCTGTGTCTCTGTCTGTCTGTGTGTCTGTCTGGTTGTCTATGTCTCTGTCTGTCTGTCAGTCTGTCAGGGTCTCTGTCTGCCTGTGTGTCTATCTGTGTCTCTGTTTGTCTGGGTGTCTGTCTGGGTGTCTGTCTGTTAGGGTGTCTGTCTGTCTGTCTGTCTGTCCATGTCTCTGCCTGTCTGTCTGTCTGGGTGGGTCTGTCTGTCTGTGTCTGTCTGTTTGTCTGTGACTGTGTATCTGTCTGTGCGTCTGGGTGCATCTAGGTGTCTTTCTGTGTCTCCATCTGCCTGGGTGTCTGTCTGTATGGGTGTCTTTCTGTCTGGGTGTCCATCTGTCTGTCTGGGCGTCTGTCTATCTGGGTGTCTTTCTGTGTCTGTCTGTCTGTGCCTCTGTCTGTCTGTATCTCTGACTGTCTGTGTCTGACTGTCTGTCGGTGTCTGTCTGTCTGTCTGATTGGGTGTCTGTGTATCTAGGTGTCTTTCTGTGTCTGTCTGTCTGTCTGTCTGTCTGTGCGTGTGTCTGTCTGTCTGTCTGTCTGTGTCTCTGTAAATGGTAAATGGTAAATGGACTGTACTTATATAGCCCCTTTCTAGTCTTCCGACCACTCAAAGCGCTTTTACACTACATATCTCATTCACCCATTCACACACATTCGAACCGCCAATCTTCTGATTAGTGGACCGAGCCACAGTGGACCGAGCCACAGCCGCCCCTGTCTCGGTGGGTGTGTGTCTGTCTGTCTGTCTGTCTGCCTGTCTGTCTAACTGTACGTCTGTTTGTCTAGGTGTCTGTCTGTCTGGGTGTCTGTCTGTATCACTGTCTGTCTAGGTGTCTGTCTATCTGTGTGTCTGTCTGTGTCTCTGTCTGGGTGACTGTCTAGGTGTCTGTCTGGGTGTCTGTCTATTTGGGTGTCTGTCTGTGTCTCTGTCTGGGTGTCTGTCTGGGTGTCTGTCTATTTGGGTGTCTGTCTGTCTGGGTGTCTGTCTGGGTGTCTGTGTCTCTGCCTGTCTTTCTGGGTGTCTGTCTGTATGGGCGTGTGTGTGTGTGTGTCTGTGTCTCACTCTGGGTGTCTGTCTCTGTGTGTACTAAACACGTGTACTGCTGAGTATACTGTCTGTGTGTGTAATACATTTGTGTACTGCTGAGTATACTGTCTTTGTGTAGTAAACATCTGTACTGCTGAGTACACTGTCTGTGTGTGTAGTAAATATGTGTACTGCTGAGTATACTGTCTGTGTGTAGTAAATATGTGTTCTGCTGAGTATACTGTCTGTGTGTGTAATACATATGTATTGCTGAGTATACTGTCTGTGTGTAATACATATGTGTACTGCTGAGTGTACTGTCTGTGTGTGTGTAGTAAATATGTGTACTGCTGAGTATACTGTCTGTGTGTGTAATACATTCGTGTACTGCTGAGCGTACTTTCTGTTTTTGTAGTAAATATGTGTATTGCTGGGTATACTGTCTGTGTTTGTATTTTATATGTGTACTTCTTAGTATACTGTCTGTGTGTGTATTTTATATGTGTACTGCTGAGTATACTGTCTGTGTTTGTATTTTATATGTGTACTGCTGAGTATACTGTCTGTGTTTGTATTTTATATGTGTACTGCTGAGTATACTGTCTGTGTGTGTAGTAAATAGCAGACACACAGAAGATGAATGTTTGTTAATCTGACATGAGGTGTAATCACATTTGTACTTAGGCACAAGGGCCTCGTCTCGTCTTCTTCCGCTTATCCGAAGTCGGGTCGCAGGGGCAGCAGCTTCAGCAGGGAGGCCCAGACTTCCCTCTCCCGGCCACTTCGTCCAGCTCTTCCAGGGGAACCCCAAGGCGTTCCCAGGCCAGCCATGAGACATAGTCTCTCCAGCGTGTCCTAGGTCTTCCCCGGGGCCGCCTCCCGGAGGGACGTGCCCGGAGCACCTCACCAGGGAGACGTCCAGGAGGCATCCTCACTAGATGCCCGAGCCACCTCAACTGGTTCCTCTTGATGCGGAGGAGCAGCGACTCTACTCTGAGCCCCGCGGATGGCCGAGCTTCTCACCCTATCTCTAAGGGAGAGCCCAGCCACCCTGCGAAGGAAGCTCATTTCGCTTGTATTCGCGATCTCATTCTTTCGGTCACTACCCAAAGCTCATGACCATAGGTGAGGGTAGAACGTGACTGACTGGTAAATCGAGAGCCTTCGGCTCAGCTCCTCTTCACCACGACGGATCGGTGCAGAGTCCGCATTACTGTGGAAGCTGCACCAATCCGCCAGTCAATCTCCTGCTCCATCCTTCCCTTACTCGTGAACAAGACCCCGAGATACTTGAACTCCTCCACTTGAGGCAGGATCTCATCCCGACCGGAGGCTGCACTCCACCCTTTTCGGCTGAGAACCATGGCCTCGGATTAGGAGGTGCTAATTCTCATCCCAGCCGCTTCACACTCGGCTGCGAACCATTCCAGAGAGAGCTGAAGGTCACGCTCCGATGAAGCCAACAGGACCAGATCATCCGCAAAAAGCAGTGACCCAATCCTGAGGTCACCGAACCGCAGCCCCTCAACGCCCTGGCTGCGCCTAGA
Source organism: Miichthys miiuy (assembly GCA_036365135.1). Lineage (NCBI taxonomy): Eukaryota > Metazoa > Chordata > Actinopteri > Sciaenidae > Miichthys > Miichthys miiuy. The sequence continues at coordinate 5,166,936 of CM071605.1, forward strand.
AATTCTGTCCATAAAGGTTATGAACAGAACCGGTGACAAAGGGCAGCCCTGGCGGAGTCCAACTCCCACTGGAAACAAGTCCGACTTACTGCCGGCGATGCGGACCAAGCTCTGGCACCGGGAGTACAGGGATAGCCCATATTAGTGGGTCTGGAACCCCATACTCCCGGAGCACCCCCCACAGGACTTCCCGAGGGACACGATCGAACGCCTTCTCTAAGTCCACAAAGCACATGTAGACTGGTTGGGCGAACTCCCATGCACCCTCCAGGACCGCGCTAAGGGTATAGAGCTGGTCCACAGTTCCACGACCAGGATGAAAACCACACTGCTCCTCCTGAATCCGAGGTTTGACAATCTTGCGGACCCTCCCCTCCAGGACCCCCGAAAAGACCTTCCCAGGAAGGCTGAGGAGTGTGATCCCCCTATAGTTGGAGCACACCCTCCGGCCCCCCTTTTTGAAGAGGGGAACCACCACCCCGGTCTGCCAGTCCAGAGGCACTGCCGATGTCCACGCGATGTTGCAGAGACGTGTCAACCAAGACAGCCCCACAACATCCAGGGCCTTAAGGAACTCCGGGCGGACCTCATCCACCCCCAGGGCCTTGCCACCGAGGAGCTTTTTGACTACCTCTGTGACCTCAGAGATAGGCGAGACCACCACGGGGTCCCCAGACTCTGCTTCTAGACCCAAGACGTCCCTAGTTGAGGTCAGCAGCACACTGTCCCCACTGAACACAGTGTTGACAGTGCACTGCTTCCCCCGCCTGAGCCGCCGGATGGTGGTCCAGAACCTCCTCGAAGCCGTTCGAAAGTCGTTCTCCATGGCCTCACCGAACTCCTCCCACGCCCGAGTTTTGCCTCCGCACCGCCGAGGCTGTAGGACTCCTTCTTCAGCTTGACGGCATCCTCACCGGGTCCACCACCGGGTTCGGGGCTGCCGCCACGACAGGCACCAACAACCTTACGGCCACAGCTCCGGTCAGCTGCCTCGACAATGGAGGCACGGAACAAGGTCCACTCGGACTCAATGTCCCCGCCTCCCCCGGAACGTGAGTGAAGCTCTCCCGGAGGTGCGAGTTGAAGCTCTTTCTGACAGGAGATTCAGCCAGACGTTCCCAGCAGACCCGCACAGAACGTTTGGGCCTGCCAAGTCTGACTGCCATCCTCCCCCACCATCGGAGCCAACTCACCACCAGGTGGTGATCAGTTGACAGCTCTGCCCCTCTCTTCACCCGAGTGTCCAAAACATGTGGCCGCAAGTCCGACGACACGACCACAAAGTCGATCATCGAACTGCGGCCAAGGGCGTCCTGGTGCCAAGTGCACATATGGACACCCTTATGCTTGAACATGGTGTTCGTTATGGACAATCCATGACGAGCACAGAAGTCCAATAACAGAACACCACTCGCTCTCTCACCTCTCACTTCAGATCAGGGGCCGTTCCTCCCAATCACGCCTCAAGGTCTCACTGTCGCTGCCCACGTGAGCATTGAAGTCCCCAGGAGGACGAGGAGTCCCCAGAGGAGCGCTCCAGCACCCCTCCAAAGAGGGTGGGTACTCGAACTGCCGTTCGGTGCATGGGCACAGACGACAGTCAGGACCCGTCCCCCACCCAAAGGCGAAGGGAGGCTACACTCGTCCACGGGTGAACCCCAACGTACAGGTGCTGAGCTGAGGGAAACAAGCATTCCCACCCCGCCTGCGCCTCGCCGGGGCAACTCCAGAGTGGTAGGCGTCCAACCCTCTCAAGGAAACTGGTTCCAGAGCCCACGCTGTGCGTCGAAGCGAGCCCAACTATATCTAGCCGGTACCGCTTGACCTTGCACACCAGCTCAGGCTCCTTCCCCACCAGAGAGGTGACGTTCCACGTCCCCAGAGCCAGCTTCTGCAGCCGGGGGTCGGACCGCCAGGGTCCCCGCCTCCGACTGCCGCCCAACTCTCTGAGCACACGCCCCCTGTGACCCCTCCTATGGGTGGTGGGCCCATGGGAAGGGGGGCCCATGTCGTCCTTTTGGGCTGTGCCCGGCCGGGCCCCATGGGTAAAGGCCCGGCCACCAGGCGCTCGCCAACGAGCCCCTCCCCCAGGCCTGGCTCCAGGGGGGGGGCCCCGGTGACCCACGTCCGGGCAAGGGAGACCCGGCTCCATTGGTGTTTACACTCATCAGGGGGATTTGAGCTGCGCTTTGTCTGGTCCCTCACCTAGGACCTGGTTGCCATGGGTGACCCTACCAGGGGCATGAAGCACCGACAACATAGCTTCTGGGATCATTGAAACACGCAAACCCCTCCACCACGGTAAGGTGGCAGCTCCAGGAGGGGCTTAGGCACAAGGGTTTGAACATTTTTCAGATCATCCTGTTGATTTCTACTGATCATGTCTGTAGCTGTTTCTATCATGGGTTGTAGATGATTCTCACTAAATACTGTATATTGCAGAAACCATCCACCCTTAACTCCACAAGTTGTCATCACCATGAGCACAATGGACTGGTTGCACAGCAGACTTTTTGAGCTGTCAAAGCAGGACAAACTCAGGTGGAATAATTCACTAAACTGATGGCTCACTTTAGATTGTCCTAGTAACAGTGACAGTGAGCCAGCATGAACAATGGCAGGTCAACATACTCAGCAGTACTTAGTAGTATTTACTACACGGAGAGAGTATACTAACCAGTACACATATTTACTACACACACACACAGAGTATACTCAGCAGTACACATATTTACTACACACACACACAGAGTATACTCAGCAGTACACATATTTACTACACACACACACAGAGTATACTCAGCAGTACACGTATTTACTGCACACATTCAGCTATTTTTCATAGGCACACTTTTGACTGGAACAATCTAAAGTGAGCCATCAGTTTAGTGAATTATTCCACCTGAATTTGTTCTGCTTTGACAGCTCAAAAAGTCTGCTGTGCAACCAGCCCATTGTGCTACAACTTGTGGAGTTAAGGGTGGATGGCTTCTGCAATATACAGTATTTAGTAAGAATCATCTACAACCCATGATATAAACAGCTACAGACATGATCAGTAGAAATCAACAGGATGATCTGAAAAATGTTCAAACCCTTGTGCCTAAGTTAACAAACATTCATCTTCATCAAAAAGCAAAATCCCACAAAATAAATGCTAATAAATATTTGAACTTACTGAAATCCTAGTCAGTGATTTGGACCTTCCTGCTGTTGAATCTTGTCCGTCTGTCTGTGCCGTTGAATCTCTTTACAGCATATACTCATCTCCTTGAAAATAATCCTGTCTAAATGTGTGAGAGGTTGTTTCTTTCTAAGGAGTCCAGTCCAACTACATTTCACTTCTGAAGGCTGTGTCTCAGGTTGATAAGATTCTAGAATGATGATGTCACAAAGACGTGGAAGGTTCTACAGAATGCTTTGATGTATACTGTGTGTGTGTGTGTGTGTATATAATCTATGTATTATATATACATTATATTAAAAGAGAGAGAGAGGTGATGCTGTTCAGCTTTCTATTATGCCAATTTTACATTAACATCAACATTTCAGTGATTTTAGCAGAGCAGTTTGATGGGTTTTTTTTTTTTTTTTTAGGCAGTCAGCCGATATTAGTGCCAAATATCGGCTTTAACACCAATGCTTCAAAATGTATTACATCACATTACAACCCTCACAACTCCCTCTAGTGACATTACAAGATTCTACAAAGACTGTCTGCCTCACTGCCTACAGGTCACACTAACTTCACTATATGTGCTCTCATATAACCAGGTATACTTATAACAGTGTCCATACTGTATAGATTTGACCTATAGTGTATTCATATTTACACTCCTGCCTATAGTCATACCTGTTTTTTTCTGATATACTATACAATCTTAAGCAGCAAAACTGCCTTAACCCTAGAACACTAACGTTAAAATTAGTAACACCATCACTAACGTCGGGTATATTTTACCCGATATAATATCCCGGATAAAATACAGTTTTTATCAATTTATGTAAAAGTACAACACTGTATGCCAAATTGTAGTACTCTTCTTTAATTTCCCAATATACAATATTACATAAAATAAAAAAAGGTACCATGGGGACCCTTTAAAAGGCAGCAAAATTCTTGAAAAATCAGGTAATCTTAACGAGAAATTTCTAACAAAAAATAATGGAGCTAGGAACTTGTTCTTTGGTCCACCCATTCCTGGGACACGTGAGCCTTGTCTGGTGAAGGCACAGTCTTTCTGCAATTGTGGGAAATATAGACAAAGAAATGGCACTCACTATCACTAACGTCGGGTGAAAATCACCCGAACGCATGCCTCTTGAAAAAACCATAGATGGGAGGAGGGAAACAAACATACCATTAATGACATCAGTGACTGATGTCTGAACCACACTCTTGATCTTCTTCTCTCATATGGCATCGAAATTGATCATCTAATAGTCTTTCCACAGAATCCTCTTCTGTCTGACCATTTTTTAATAACCTTTGAGTTCATACTACTGGACTACAAGGCTTTTTGCAGAAACTCTTACAGCAGATGTTTATCTGATAGTGCTGTAGCCAAATATAAGGAAGCGATTCCTTCAGCATTGAATTCAATGCTATGTCTCAATGTAACAGAGGACCTGTCTGCTTCCTTTAGCCCTTCACAAATAGATCAACTTGTTGATAGTACTACAGGCTCATTACGGACAACTCTAGACTCTATTGCACCTCTGAAAAAGAAGACAATTAAACAAAGGAGGTTAGCACCATGGTATAGCCAGCAGACTCGTAAATTAAAGCAAGAGACGCGCAAATGGCGTGCCACTAAACTGGAAGAATCTCGTCTAGTCTGGCAAGATAATCTCAAAACATACAGGAAGGCTCTCCGTAATGCCAGAGCAGCCTATTACTCTTCACTAATAGAGGAAAATAAGAACAACCCTAGGTTTCTCTTCAGCACTGTAGCCAGGCTAACAGAGAATCACAGCTCTATTGAAACATCTATTCCTTTAGGTCTAAGTAGTAATGACTTCATGAGCTTCTTTAATGATAAAATTATAACTATTAGAGACAAAATCCATCATCTCTTGCCCTCAACAGGCACTGATCTGCATTCTGATACAGCAACTTTGGAAACAGCTGTAAAACCTGATATGTATTTAGACTCTTTTCTCCCATCGACCTTCATCAAATAACTTAAATAATTTCTGCATCTAAGCTGTCAACCTGTCTCTTAGATCCCTCTTAGATAAGTCGTATTTCTTAGATCGATCTCAGTTTGTTCACGTCAATGATGAATTCTCCATGCATACCAAAGTTTGTCATGGAGTCCCACAAGGTTCTGTACTAGGACCACTTCTATTTAGTTTATATATGTTTCCTTTAGGGAACATTATTAGAATCACTCTATCAATTTTCATTGTTATGCTGACGACACCCAATTATATTTATCGATCAAGCCTGATGAAACAAATCAACTAACTAAACTCCAAGCATGCCTTAAGGATATAAAAAGTTGGATGACCTACAATTTCCTAATGTTAAATTCAGACAAAACTGAAGTTCTTGCAATTGGACTGAAACACCTCAGAAACTCTCTTTCTAGAGACTTAGTTACTCTAGACGGATCACCCTGACCTCCAGCTCCACTGTAAAGAATCTTGGAGTTGTTTTTGACCAGGATTTGTCCTTTAATGTCCACATAAAACAAATTTCGAGGACTGCATTCTTCCACTTACGTAACATCGCCAAAATCAGACGCATTGTATCTCAAGTGGATGCAGAAAAACTAGTCCACGCATTTGTTACTTCTAGGCTGGACTATTGTAACTCTTTGCTATCAGGTTGCTCCAATAAGTCTCTTAGGACTTTGCAGGTAATTCAGAATGCTGCTGCACGTGTTCTGACAGGAACCAAGATCAGAGATCACATCTCTCCCATTTGGCTTCCTTGCATTGGCTACCTATCAAATCTAGAATAGAATTTAAAATTCTTCTCCTTACTTACAAAGCTCTTCATGGTCAGGCACCATCATATCTAAAAGAGCTCATCGTACCTTACTACCCCTCTAGAAAACTGCGCTCTCAGGATGCTGGGTTCCTTGTGGTTCCTATAGTCTCCAAAAGTAGATTGGGAGCCAGAGCTTTCAGCTATCAGGCTCCTCTTCTGTGGAACAAACTACCATTCCGGGTTCGGGAGGCAGACACGGTCAACACTTTTAAGAGTAGACTTAAGACTTTCCTTTTTGATAAAGCTTATAGTTAGGGCTGGCTCAGGTCATCCCTTAGTTATGCTGCCATAGGACTAGACTGCCGGGGGACTCCCCCTCCCTCTCCTCTCCTCTCTCCCTCCTCTCTCTCTCTCTCCTCTCCCTCCCCCTCTCCTCCCTCTTTCTCTCTCACCATCAGTGGACATACATGTCTCATTAATGCATGCTACTAACCGAACTTCCCCGGAGTTTTTGTGCTGTCGTCCAGCAGGTTCTCGTGGATCGTGGCTGCTGCTGTGATCCTGCGCAACGTCCACTACATTAATTACTACTGTCATTATTGCTACCATATCTGCTACTGTGGTCATTTTATCATTCATTGTAATTGTACAATATGTTTGTGTTGATTTGTTCTGTACACGTGACATTTATTGTACGTCTGTCCGTCCTGGGAGAGGGATCCCTCCTCTGTGGCTCTTCCTGAGGTTTCTTCCACCTTTTTTCCCTGTTAAAAGGGTTTTTTGTGGGCAAGTTTTTACTCACTCGAACCGAGGGTCTAAGGACAGAGGGTGTCACTCCCTGTACAGATTGTAAAGCCCTCCGAGGCAAATGTACTTTGTGACTTTGGGCTATACAAATAAAATTTGATTTGATTTGATTTGATTTGATTTGAGCAGCCTGAAGCTACCCAAGGACCCATGCAACTCAGACAGCAGCAACACAATGAAAATCACATGACAAGAATTGTGTCGGTAAAAATCACCCAACGTTAGTGTTCTAGGGTTAAATGATACAAAAATAATGTAACAATAGATTAAGAAAACTAAATATTCCAGGAAGTTTTATTCAGCTGTGTTGTAAACTGATCTTTATAGTGATTGGCTTTTGACTGACTTTTCTGTTTTATACTGACTGCCAGGCAGCCAGTGGTAGGAGCCACAAGTGATCAATGAGGCTAAAAACATCACTTACTATGTCTGTTGCAGGCCATATTTTAGATTAATTGCATAACCAATATGTTATGATTCACTGAAGTTAGATACATGCTACAAGCTACAAGATGAATAAATCCCCTGTTGTTAGCCTTGCAGCCATTTTGACTGGAAAAAGCCTAATTTACAACAACTAATACAACTAATAACTACTAAACATACAAAAGAGTCAATATGCAACCATGAATAAATACAATGAATACAGTGATGAACAACTAATAAATGCATGAATGAAACCGTGAACATTGACAGTGGCACCTCCACAGCTGTGCCTCCAGTTATTTCCCAAGGAAACCACTGTGAGGAGGAAAGAAATTCCTTTCCTCTGAAGCACCATGTGAAGTGTTTCTGATCACAGCTGGATCAGCTGTCAGTCAGCTTTAACAGCTGTAAAGACTTGATGGAGATAAAGACACACAATTATCAGTGTCAGGGCAGCAGCCTGGTACCTGTTTAACAAACACCTGCACATGATTCTGGCCTGCGTTCTGTAGTTAGACTGAGACTGGTGTCAGAGGCACAGAAACAGTTCTGATGTCAGAATGCCAGAGTCATTTCACTCAGTTAGGAACCGTCCTAACCAAAAAAGATATTTTTTTGGTATATGATCGGAGCCTTAGACTTGGTTGAACAACTTTGATCAGCTGCTCTGGAGTTGAAAACGAGCTTCATCAACTCTTTGTTTTAAACTTGCTTTCTGGAACAGGCCTCAGATATATGGCTAAAAGAAACACAGGAAGCCTCAAGCTAACCGGAAAGAGCCAAAAGGCACAAACTAAGACACAAACCATTTAAAGTGGTACACATCTACAGTATATATACAAACAGCCTGTGTGTGTGTGTGCATATGTGTTACTTTGCCACTTTGCATAGTGCAACTATGCAGTGGTCCACCAGCAGGGCGTGGTCCCCATGTCAAATTGAAACTTGATGATCAGTCATCAGAGGAGCTCTGCAGTGTTTTTCTAGCAAACACACCTCAATCTGATGACGCTTGGTGATGAATCTCCATCTGTTAGCTGTACAACTTTTGCTTTCAATCAACAGATATATGATTCTTCTCTGACACATTCAGCTCATATGTGTTAGAATTATTACCTTCACCGAGGAGATCATGTTTGTGGTGCTGTATGTTAGTTTGAATCTTGGTGTTAGGGTATCGCACGCACCATTAAGTTTTGAAACAGATACACAAATCATCATCATCAAAGTGAATGTTGTTCTGTGACTAACCATACAACAGAACACCCCAAACATCACTTATGACATCTGTTTCTTCTCAAACCTTTTACTTTAAACGTACCAATCGACAGTGGCCCCACCATTCCCCAATGCTCTTGTTGTTATTCTGGAGTTATTCTTTTATCTGTAAGTTTATGTTTCAAAAGGCTTTGACCTGCTGTATGTGAGTTTTTTGGGTTTATCTCAGCATGAGTATTTTAATATATACAATATTTAGATGTAGCGGTGTGTTCTGTAACGTTATGCAAGGCCCCCCTCCCTTCCATCCGGTCACAGTGAGTTTCAGAGTGCTTTATTTCTGAAGGTACATGTTGTCTAAATATACTGTACATGCATGTGTCACAGACATGCCCCTTCTGTCTCTGCTGCTGTTATTCTGGTTTGTCCCCCGCTGCACTTTCTCAGTCATACATTTTCCGTGCAGCTAACGTTGAGAAAGAGGAAGTGAGAGGGAGGTGCTGAAAGCCCCACGAAGCTCTTACACGGCTCACAGCTCGATGAGAAGGGGAAGTGTAAGCAACAGCAAAGTTCACTAAATCCAGCTCTGAAAACAGAGACACGCAGATTATATTCTCCCAAACAGGTAAGACCTAAACTTTACTCCTCATCTCTATTTGTTTCTTTTAAATACCTGAGTGCGATGGTCAAATTCCCTTTTGTTTTCTTAAATGTGTTGATGCTATATCTCCCGAGAATATTCATAAAGAAAGAAGACCCAGTGAAGACAGTGAAAGACAAACATAAAGACTTTAAAATTGGTCAGACGTCGCCAGTCAGCTGAGCTGAAATATATATGTATATGTGTATGTATTACTGTGTAAAGATACATTTTCTAATTGAACAACAATGGCAGCTGTAGTTTAGTACTGTTAAACTGCTAAAGATTTAACATTAACAAAATGATATATAGTGATGTTTTATTAATCATTCTTACAGCAAAGATCAGTTCTAAACACATCAACAGTTTGATTAAAGTAACATTTTCAACTTATGGTGAGAGTTCCGAGAAGTATTTAACTAATGTATTTGGGGAACTTGTAGTATTTCCACAGCAGACCAACAAATTGCTGTGATGTCATCGGAAATGCCAATTATAAACCCTGTGATGTCATCAGCACCATCTATATATATATATATAATACTCCATGTTCAACAAACCTAAAATGTGTCTGACACACACTCGTCTTGTAAACTGAGAAAAAACACAGGAAGTGAGATGTGTCATGCCATAATGTTTTGTCACGCACACACACACACACACACACACACACACACACACACACACACACACACACACACACACACACACACACACACACACACACACACACACACACAGAAACAAAAGGTCTAAAATAATATGTTGCTGTATGAGTTCAGATCACATTGGCTTCCTCTGTTCAGTTCAGATGAAATATGATGTTTGGTTTGTTTGTTTCTTGTCGCAGGTCTGATCAGACGAGTTACAGGATGGCTCAAGGCTGCCTCAAGTGTCTAAAGCTCACCATGTGTGCTGCCAACTTCCTTTGTTTTGTACGTATGTCTCAATCATCCAGCATCACGCTCAGAGGTCATTATGGTACATGTTGTTACCTTTAAAAACAAGGACGTCCTTATACAGTTGTATGTGGCTCATCTAATAATAGAAATTATGATCTAATAAATAACCATCTACGTAACACCTGAAGACCACCTGCTTTTTTTGAGAGTGTTAAAGGTCCAGTGTTTAAAATTTTCGGAATAAGGCACTTAAAAATTACCCTTTTATATCTATAGTAGGAGTGGGTCCTTTTTCATGGAGGCAGCCATGTTGAAACATCGTTTTTCTACAGTAGCCCAGAACAGACAAACTAAATAGTGACTCTAGACAAGGCCAAGTGTTGTTTCTATTTTACACCAAGAAGGTGAGGGTGATGTGAGGAGATTGCAATACAGTGATTAGACCACTAGATGCAACTAAATTCTACACACTGGACCTTTTAACTAGTAAGCAAGTAAGTAAGTTAAAGAGAAATGGTTCAAATGTCGGCTCTGCCACTGAAAAGGCAAACATGACTGAACCTACTGAAAAAAGATCAGAAATAAGAAAAAAAGTCAGTGGTCTTTAGTCAGTTTGGTTCTTTACCGAAGTAAAAACTTAAGCAGTGAATTATATATGTATATACAGTATAAGTATGTAAAGTAAAAGTACTTATTATGAAGAGTTATGATGCAGTTATGTGTAAGAAGCAGCTGATTGAGTTGGAGCACTGTATTGTTGTCGACTTACTGCAATGCAGTGGATTTTATAAACTTAATGTGGGTTTTGTATCCTAACTTCACTTGTAAAGTGAAAACTAAAGTTGTTCATTAAATGTAACGTAATGTATTGATGGTGCTGTGCAGTGAACAAACTGTGCTGACTGCAGCGTGTGTTTTCTCCCATCAGATGTGTGGGGTGGCCGTGCTGGGTTTCGGCGTGTACATGATGATTAATTTCAGGATGGCCGCACTCACTCCGACCTTGGCCAACTTCAACTTGGCCAACATGTTGCTGATCAGCGGCATCGTGATCACCTGCGTTTCCTTCCTGGGCTTCCTGGGAGCTCTGAAGGAGAACCGCTGCCTCCTCCTGACGGTACAATACACACGGACACCTGGCAGCTCCGGCTGTTGTCCCAATCTGTCTGCTAACCTCTCATGATCAGCTATTCAAAACTATGTGATATTGTTTGTGCAGTCTCGTTAGCAGAACCGAATATATAAGTTGGGACTACTTTTTCTGGAGAAAGTCGTTCCATGTTCAACTGCTGGCGGTGTGTTATGTGGAATATCCAGAGTAATTGAGACACTGTCTGTAGAAACTTTCTGTATAACCCAAGTTGGACTGAATTGGAATTTTCCTTTAGTTTCTGTAAATATGACGTAGTGTCACATATCTGAATGCTCTCTCTTTACAGTTCTTTCTGCTGCTCTTCTTTCTGATGCTGGTGGAGCTGACTGTTGCATGCTTGCTGCTCGTGTATGAGGGAGAGGTAGGGTCGCATCCATCTGTACCCTTCACACTATGTACAGTTTGTACAATGTACTAATTTTACCTCACTATTCAGATTGCTGACCTGGTGCAAAAAGATCTCAACCAGGGTTTGGAGAAGACTAGAAATTCTACAGATATGAGTGACTGGGACCTGATTCAGGAGCAGGTAAGCGTATCAGAGCAGAGAGGAACCGACAGCAGCTCTTGTGATGACACACACAAAAGGCGTATGGATGAGAGCAAAGTAATCTCAGTCTGGTATTGTTGCTTTCATATTGCAATTATCTCAATTATTTCTTTCAGCTTGATTGCTGTGGAGTCAATAATGTGACAGACTGGAGTGGCAACGTGCCTGAATCTTGCTGTGTCAGCAAATGTGACGGCCACAACTACAGGCAAACGGTAGACACACAGTGTAACCCTGAGAACACCTTGGTTTAAGGCTTGGTGTGATGTACTGCTGTATTTGAAATGACACATAGTTGATTTATTATTGCATTTGACTGTTGGCAGCAGATAATTTCAACTTCTTGCTCCTTGTTTCCAGGGATGTTTGGCAAAGCTGAAGAACTTCTTTGAGGAAAATTTCCTCACCACTGGGATTTCTGTCATCGTTCTCTGCATTGTCGAGGTAAACTGACGGGATTTTATATTCACTATATGAAATACTTGAATGTCACCACCAAGTTGCAAAGAAAACAGTCTTTGTTAACTGAAATCTAAGCACATGAATTGTGCTAGGAGGTACTGCAAAGGGCCACAGGACACAAACCCCAGTGTTCTGGGTAAAAGTCCTGAATTTCACCCTTTACCCACAAACCTTTTTATAATAAAACCCCATTTATAATACTTCACCTGACCTCTTAGATGCTTTATCAGTTTTTTTTTTCAAACAATTTGTCGCTCTTTAAAGCGACAAATTTAGTCTCCTCGTATGCCTGCAGGGCAGGGAATATTTTGTATAAGTGTGCATGAGTTTGTATATCAAAGGTTGACATTTAGGCACAACCAAAAATGAGTCAGTCTTTATAAAGAGTTACAGAATATTGAAGGCAAAGGCAGCCATGGTTGCTCACACTTTGTTTTAGGCCTACTTACATGTAAATAAAAGGTAGCCATTTTTGACTAAATATCTCCACCAATTGGTAGTGACTAGCTGACAAAATTAGTAACTTGTTAGTGAACATGCTGGACCATTTAGCTGCTAAAGACCCAGACAGTCCCAGACAGACCCGGGCCCTATGGAGTTAGTGGAAACCCAGCCAAAGCTAAAAGGAGAGTAGATATTGGACTTGTCTACAGCAGGTGGCTAGAAACATGACTCCAAAACAAATTCTAATGTTTCTTATTAGCATTTATTTCAACTCATCCCAAACCATCTCAATTACATTTAAGTTGTGTGATTGTGGAGGTCAGATCATCTGATGCAGCGCCGCATCATTCTCCTTCTATAAATGGCCCTACAGAGCCTGGAGGCTATGTCATTGTCCTGTTGGAAAACAAATAGTCCCACTGCCGAATGCTATAGTAGCTATGCTAGTCTTGAATTTAAATAAATCTCCACTAGCAAGGCACCTCCCAAACTACGACACCTCCTTTTCTATGTTTCATAGTGGGAACCACACATGCAGATACCATCTGTTCATCTTCTCTGCATCTCATAAAGACACAGTGATGAATAAAGCTATTTACTGCATGCCAACACGACCTCTGAACAACAACTCAGATACATTCAGTAGACAAGATATAATCATCCAGGTGATGACCTCATGAAGCTGATTGAGAGAAAAGAAAAGAATCTAAAATATAAAACATATTTTACTTTGTTTACCACATAATTCCAGGTGTTATTTCAGAGTTTTTATGTCTTCTGTGTTCATCTACAATATAGAAAGTAATAAATATATTTAAAAAGAATGAATGAGGCAGTGTGTCCAAACTTTGTACTGGTTCCACTTCCTCCCATTACCAAATTATGACAGTTATGGCCGCTACCATCTTGGGGTGGGGTTGAACTAAATGTTTTGGCCTCACTTATAGGTGTAAAACAGCAATTGTTTGCTACCATTGTTTGCCTTTACAAATCTATATGGTGACAATAAGTGGCTTTGAAATCAGTGCTTCATTCATTAATCCATAGTCCATAATATAATAATTAATCCATATAAAAGAATAAAGAGTTCACTTTATAATTTGTTGTACATTATTTCGTGCCACTGTGGGGACTTTTAAGGGTCCTACATTTCAACTTGTTGCACCCTCTAGTGGCCAAAGAATGTAAGTCTGTCCAAATGTACTTAAATAAATAATTAAATAAATAAAACTAAAATTCTTAGTTTTATTCAAAAATATTTTGTGACCCCAAACAGAGCAGTAATTACAACTCATTTTTGCTTTAAAAATTGTTGCAATTTAGGATAAATTCCCACAAATCTTGATTTTGAGGTTTTTACATGTTGACAGCTGTAAGATATATGCATGTTCTTTTCTGTTCAGTTTATCTGTTGTGTTTTACAATTACATTTTTTATGTTGTTTGTTGACAGGTCCTTGGAATGTGTTTCGCCATGACACTCTTCTGCCACATCAGTAGATCCGGCCTGGGCTACAAGTTATAGACAACATACCCTCAAACAATCCATCTTTTATCTGAGTATTTTAGAGTTCATATTAGTGTACAGTTCTGTCCTCGCAGAAGGCCAGAAAAGGCATGCAATGTTTCTCAATAAGCTTATTTAAAAATCTGAAGATTATTTTGTGAGGACAAATCGTGATTTTTTTTTTTTTAAATCAGCTTTGTTTTATCAGAATCACAAAATATTTTTGAAGTTAACGCAGAAGAAACTTTCAGACATGACATCTCTGGCCTTCCATATCTGTGAGCGGTCAAGCGTGTAAAATGCTATTTCAGTCTGAGCTGTGCAAAATGAAAGTGGCTTTGTACGCGACTTGCTTGTTGCTCTGAACGTCTACATTGAACGTCGTGTATGTTGTACATCATTTGATTAAATCTTGTAAAGTAAGACATTATCAACTGTCTCCCACAAACTTTTTCAAACTTGACCACATTTGGAAACTATTAAAGTATTGTTTACAGGATTGACTGCAACAACCTCCATTTTGACTGTCTTCATGCAGTCAGATGATCAGCATTTCCTGTATTGAGCATGCAGTTCACTGAACCATGGTGGAGCTGAAAATTTAACCACTTCCTCTTCTGACCCTGTTTAACCATCAGTCGGTTCCTCTAGAAACTGTTGCTCTGACACTTGTGTGAATTATTTAAGAGGCAGTGAAAACTCAGTTACACCTCAAAATATATTTGGACCTTTTAAAAAGGAACATTGAAAAATGACACAAACGTAAATGTTTCTCACAAAAACTTGAAGTGAGGCGGAATCGTGCAAAAAAGTTCAATATGAAAGCAAGTAACAGATAAAATGTATTTATTTAAAGAATAAATCCTGCATCAATATTTTAAGACAAAACAAAAACAAAACAAAAAAAATACTAAGATTTCCTTTACACTTTAATAATTTTGTTCTTTTTGAAACCATCACACAAAAATAGAAACAAGTACAATTTTTGTAATTAAAAAAAAAAAAAAAAAGATGTAACTGTACACAGCAGAATATACCATTTATTGCAAACTGAACACCCCTGACACCTCAGAAACTATAAACACAAGTATTGCAATTCACCTAGAGATATGAAAAGAAGAAGAAACAACAACAACAACTCTGAACAACAGTCCTCTCTCATCCTCTTCTTCTCTGAAACAAACAGCTGTGTTAGGTCTGGTATTCCCCCTCGTGTGCAAGCAGTACAGTATCTTGTGTGTGTCATGAAGCCGTACAGGTCCATTTTTTACAGGGATTTCCAGTAACTGTGGCACTTGTTACCTCCTCCTTTTGATACAACATGAACACAGTCCTTTTTGGGAGATACCATGCTAACAGAAAACAGAGCCAAAATGATTTAAAAAAAAAAAAAAAAAAGGTGAGCCTCTCTGAGTAGGGATTTGCTTCCGACATCGATTCACAGGAAATCTGGTGTGACGTTATTCTAAAAACACTCCTGATGTTGCATTATGGAAATTTTAAAAAGACATTCTGTCAATGCTATTGCTAAGAGGTTATAAAAAGCAGCTTGTTTAGAAAAGATGGGTTTGTTTCATTCAGCAGGCCATTCAAATACTTACGTCGCCCACCGTATGACAACTCATTTTACAGTATTTTGAAGTGTTGCCATGAACAAATTGTAGTGAAAACCTATAGACAAAAGGCTGCTAAGAGAGTTTGATACCTAGTTTGTGCTCAAAAAGTTTCAAAGTGGTTAGAAAATGCCCCTGCAGGAGACGGTATCAGAATAAGAGTGATTTGAAGGAGAAGACAGTACCGTGCCTAAAGAACATTCTTTTTTTAGAGAGAGAGAGCGCCCCGCGATGACGTGAATGTTGCAAAGAGTGACCTCTCTCTGTAAACATTGAATCCACCTTAAAGAGCCGTGGCCGCAGATGAGAACATCTACGAAAGACATCAATAAATAAGAGAAAGACAGAAACAAAGTCTTTCCTGACCCTGGTTCACAAACCCCCCGTCCCCAAACCCCGTCGGTAAAAACCAAAGTTCCCTTGAACCCGCTATACACCAATACAACTGGAATGAGTAAGAACAGTTAGGGTACCCAGCCCCTATTTTCACAACATTAAAATATCAAGGTTTAAATGTCTGATCTGCTGTCAGTCCTGTAAGACTGACAAAGACTTAAGATCTGATCTGCCTATTGCTCAGTCACATCACACACAGTATAGAGAGAAGCGAGGCTGGTTCACAGAACACCAAACACCACCTGAAACATCACCCACACGGCTGATACTAGTCCATTTACACTCGAGTGGGACGCTAGAATCCACATGACTCATTAGTATCATGAAGTGATTCATTCCAAAAGATCAAATTAAAATAGTTACGTCACTTCTTACCTTTAAATCTAGCAGTCTCACACACACAGTCACACACAGTCACACACACACACAACACAGGTTAGAAAGAGTTCAGACAATCTGACCCTGCTGTGAATTAGGCTACAGTTACTATACGGGACTGGTAGAGTTATGAACACCAGTGACTTAAAGGATAGGTTTAATATTTTTATCAAGTCTCTTACTACAATTCTCACATGCCATAAGACTCAGCGATTGCCGCAGCCGTCCTTTCTCGCCATACTGGCTGTGATGTCATTTCTTCTTAGTGCAACAAAACAGCAACAGGTTGTTCTTCCTGGCCACTATCAGAAACTACCACTCACACAGAGCTCAGCAAGGACACTGTCCATGGAAACACAGGGAGGGGAATGTGATACTAAAAAGGAAGTGACTCTGGAAGTTAGGATACAGCTTCATGTTAGATTTGACTTGAACCAGATTTCTGCACCAAACAAAGGACTGGGACTTTGATGAGACTTTGGATGTGTCTCATCAGGAGTGGATCACTTCACAGCGCCAAGAGTAGGAACGGTTACAGTAAGCAATAACTCAAGGCATAATGTAGCTATATGGCATGAAAGTATTGTTAGGATGGAAAAAATCCAAACCTATCCTTTAACTATTACAAACACTTTTCAACCTCAGTCGACAGAAACTTTCAAACTAACGTTCTGTCAGTCAGTGTGTATATTATTTGCTTTCTCTGAAGTAACCGTTTCCATGACAGGACAGGAACCTTCTCTAAACCTGAAAGCATGACCCGGCTGCCGTGTTAATTATTATATACAAGTTTCTAAAAATCTAACAACTTCAGGCACGTTGAGTTCTAAAGAAAACACGCCCAAGAACACAGAGCAGACCTCTGCAAAAAATAAGCTTTAACTCAACCAAACTCTTTTTAGTAGTAGACACACCAACCACAGATAAGCTTTTTTAAGAGATACGGTACTTTCCACTAGTGTCACGATCACATAGGACGCAGAGAGGAAAAGCAGCACAAAGTCCCTCCTCCATGTACACTTGTGATGACTCCACACTGGTGTGTAGTGCTTTTTCATGGGATCGGGACCGAAATTTATAGAAAGATGTGAAGTCCTGAAGCTCTGAAATGTCAACACAATGCAGCGAGGACGCTGACCTCAAAAATATAACAACCATGTCAGAGAGTGCACACACCATTACAGACCCACCAGCAGAACTTAGGGAGGTCTTTATGCAGCTGCAGCCTTTAGTTTGACCACTAGTAGTTATGAAAGGCAGCTTGTTTTATGCATCTCATCTAAAAGTTATTATTTACACACGTCCATTGGAAACTTATTGCATCAGAAAGTAGTCTACACCTGAACAATGATGATGTCTAGGGGTCTGTGTCATGAGACAGCAACTAGGTACAGGTTTAACGTCACGCTGTGAGCCACGTGAACTCACTGTTTGGTTCTTTCCTTCTTCTCCAGAGGAGCAGGCGAGGAAAGACAGCAGTGTGCCGACACACTGGCTGTGTGTTTTCATTGTTCAGGGTTCTCTGATCACTTTATATCCTAATGTACGGTGATGCAACAGGTCTGCAACCGGCCTCTACACATTACTTCAGGTATGAAGTGTCCGAGCACAAGGTGAGCGTGCACGGTCGACAATATGCCACACTACATCACTGTGCTGCCCTGCTCTGACCAACAACAGGTCCAGCGCATCCTCCTGAATACTGCATGCTATGACTGAATGCTAACAGTGGGACAAGCAGCAAAAACCTGAGGAATGATTTGTTCAAACCGTGAGGGCTCATTATGTTTCAAATGAAACGCTTGTCCAATCATCTACAGAGCTTGAAGCTTCTGTTCTGGCAGTGGGAAGAGTTGAAGGCAAGTCAGACAATTTGTGTTTATTTTCTCAAACAATCTGACAATCATGCCTGCTTTACAGTTGCTTGTTTTTTGGCCAGGTGGAAATATGCACAGCTCTCCATTTCATTCTTTACAAGATGACCATCACAGTATGTGTAATGGATGGCAAAGACAGGCTAAGCACGCCAACGCCCTGACTTATACGAACCACTGATTGAAGACAGACGGTTATTGGAGAGAGAGACTGGTGGATATAATGGCAGTTCTTTTGTCATCCTGCCTTTGGGTGTGGCCAACTCTCCCCACTTCTACCCTCAACACTCGAAGCTTGGTTCATTTGACGCATACTGATTCCTTCAGTATTTCTAAAAAAATTAATTACACTTCTCACACCTCCCACAGTGCATCCAAATTGAACTGAATTAACCAAGTTACTGACAGTGCTAAACTATTACTGTTGATGCATGAAGTGTATGTGTGTGAGCGTGTATCTGTGAATCCAAGCTGCAGCATTTGGATTTTTAAGACTAGACTCCAATCGACCTGTTGAAGCAGTGTGCCATCAGTGCACTTCAGTCCCAGTACACCACGTCTCTGAGGTGTACAAAAAACTGAATACAGAACTCACTCTATGTAGCAGCAATACAACTAACCATGTACATTAAGACTGCGACTCACTACTGTCTGTCAATTCCCTGCTATGCTATAGATGACTGCATTTAAGGAAACATGTAAAAGTCATTGATCCTGCAAACTTGTGAAAGGAATCGGTGGAATAAAAATGTTCTTTAAATATGCGCTCTGCTGAGAGCACACGAGAAAGTGTCTGTCCTGTGTGTATCAATAAATTGAGCTGAGTTATTGTGATGTCCATGAGTGCTGGTGTTAGTGGTTAGCCTGTGATGATTACCTGATGTTTCAGTTGGATTTTCTCTCAACGGGTTCAAATTAAATATTCGGCAAAACTTGATAGTTTTTAGTTTGAAGATTTTATATATCAGAAAGACTAATTAAATGATACGACAAACTCTTCTGTATACACTGCAAAAATATTGGTCCTAAAAAGGAAATCCTGTTCTCTGGTCTGGTCTGAACCAACTTTACAAAAAGCCGAAGAGTATGGTAAAAAAAAAAACATTACAAGTAACGTGAAATGAACGTTTCAGAACTGGACAGTGTCTTAAGATAAGGCTGGACTTGTTTTTAGACCAGTTGAACTTGCTCTGGTGTACGTTTTCCATTCACAGAAGTGCGGTCATGGAAATGTATTTTTATTTGGATCTACAATCAACTGTGACAGGCTCTACTGGGTTAGACGTTCACCTGCCACGTGTCAAATGCACTTTTTTAGTCCACTGCAACATTGGAAACATTGTGATTTGAAGGACAGCCAAGCTCCTCCTTGAGGATGTTGTTTAAACCTTTTTGCATAGTTTCCAATATTTTGATTTTTTTCTTCCTCCTCATGCTGGGTTACTATTGTAGTTAGTCTAGCAAAAATTCTATCAGTGAAATATTTGAAAAGTAGGTGGAGTTTCCACTGAGACAAAATGTCCAGTCGAACATCAGTTTGCTTCGAAATCACTAGCTTCACATCTCGGATCTCTGGCCACATTTATGTTGCATTAGACTGAAAGGGGTGCATGACAGCTGATTACGTGACCCGTACCAGCAGCTCCAGCATTATGGCTGATGAAGCAATTTCAGTTTTTGGCTATGATCACAGTGCTCCTCAAAAGGTCTGAATAAGACTATTTTACCACTGAAAATGGGCGACACAATTTTGTATTTTGACTTTTCCTCCAACCAACTGGAACCTAATGATAAGAGTATCTAATGCTAGTCAACCAGTTTGATGGCTTTTCTCCAATGAACTGACGGGAGGCGTATTAACATCTAGACAATTATTTCATTTATGAGCAGAACTTTGTCACTTGTTTAACGGAAAAGAAGATTTGCTATCAGACTAAACAAAGTGTTACGGTTATTCCTGCAGACTCAGATTTTTTTGCGCTGAGTGCTGCAGCCCCAGAGCTCTGCAGGAGCAGGGAATGAGTTGGGGGTCACGGTCCATCAGGACAGTCAGCCTGTGGCCTCTTTGAGGCACGAGAATGCTGTGGTTTAGGACAGGGTGACGACCTCTCTGCCTAGTGCTGTGGGAAGCTTAGAGGGGCATCAGCCTGGTGGTGTGGAAGAGGAGGGGGTTCAGGTCCTCTGCATGGACGGCCCGATGGAGCGACGGCTCAGAGCGACTCCGCTCGATTTTTGGCAACAGGTCTTGAACCTGCTCAATGGCTACCAGGATCTGATGAAGAAAAACAAACAGAAAAGGTAACTGTCAACATGAGATACGATCATCATACACATGTGGTGGTCACCCTCAAGAATTCCCAACAATGACATTTGTTTTTTGTTTTTGTACAAGAACGTTCATATGGAACACTCATTCTAACATTTCAGATGGAACTCAGGCAGGTTTAAGTTTGTGGCCCATGTGTTATATCTCTGCTCTCCTTACCTGTGGAAACAGCGGCCTCTCGTCACGTTTGAACTTCAGGCAGTCAATGATGAGTCTTTTCATTGACTTGGGTGAGGTACTAGACAGCTTACTGAGGTCTGGAGACAAGTAACCGCGTCCGACCATAAAGATTATCTGAGAAAGAAAGCCAGAGGGAGACAGTGAGTGAAATCTGCCAGTGTTACTCGTGTAGGGGAACAGTCCCAGCTGAACCGACTGAACTGCTGGTCAGACAAAACAAGCAATGTTGTTAAGATTGTATATTAAACAATCCTTTAAATTCATTCATCAATAATAAAAATGATCATTTTAGTCTCCCTTGGACCTCTCGTCTTGTGCGACAGTACAGCTAAAATTTCCAATTATATGTAACATATCTCAAAATCTGAATTGCAGGGTACACGGCAGCTAGCTGCCGCTCGTAAGTGGAACACACAACCATGCTTGAGGTATAGTAACCCTATCAGCAAGTGAACACGGGCCTCTGTAGGAGTTTGAGAGACTTTTGCTCCTGTGCCACCTGTGTGTCCATCTCTGTTGTTTCTATTCCTCACAGTAGTGTATGTGGTCTTAGATGATGCTAATATTTGATAGCCAGCTAAAAGTGGAGACACTTGTTTGGCTACATTTCCAGAAAAATGAGTTGAATTAATCAGATACTCTGCTTCCGACTGCGTCAGTGTGGTGTAAAGACAAAGTGGAGTAGTATCATGTAACCTGATCTCTGTTGTTGATATTGGAGTAAGGCAGGGTCCCTGACATCAGCTCAAACAGCACTACACCATAGCCGTATACATCAGACTGGAACGTACGGGTTGCTGTCCTGCATTCGGATCACCTCAGGAGCCTTCAGGAAAAACGGAAGACAAAAGTAGACACTTCATTTATGTACTGACCTTCTAATATCTCACAATAAATTAAACATTAATGGGTATGATAATTTAGCTGTTACTGCAAGAGTAAGAAATGTTGGAAAAACTACTAAGAGATAGTATCCAACTGAAATATTTCAGCTGGCACACACTTTCAGCCGATACTTCAGTGGTTTAATTGTCTAAAAACATAAAAGGTTTTCCTTTATGTCATAATTTTATGATAATCCAGCGTCTCAGTGGAATCAAAGTATACAGTACAGTGTCGTAGAAGCTTACCATCCAGAGAATGGATCCACTGGGCTGTTCTACCTGTTGAGAGCCGCTCCACCGAGACTTTACTGTGGCCAAGCCAAAGTCACCAATCTTAACAGTCCAGCCCTCATGGAGAAAAATATCTAGCAGCAGAGCTCAGGAAACATAACACGCAACTGTATACATATTCATGGTATAAGTTATCTGTATAGAAACTGGGCTTCTAGGTGCAACTGTTCAACCAGTATGGTACCAATACCCTCCATCACCCTCAGAGCTGAAAGTCATCGTTTCAGTTCAAACACATGAACATATTAATGCCCTCATTCTTTGACTGTTCTATAAAGTGTCTGCCAATTAAAAGGTTACCTGTGGTCAAACCTTTGCTAGCAACAGACCATGGTGTACAAATTTATCATTGTGGTTATCAGTCTAGAGTAAGCACAAAGGTCTACATACCTACAAGGTTAAAAGCCTCCACTGGACAATACAAGGATACTGTTTGATTTCAGGTCTCGATGAATTATGTTCTTTGCATGAAGATAACTGAAAGAAAAAAGAAATAAAAACTGTCAGCTGTGTGTGAGGAGCCACAAGACTTGACTCCACTTTTTGCACCCTGCACAATTTTACAAAACCTGTCTTAAGCTGTCAACTTTCTCAGAGGCTCTCTGTCAGTGTTTACTCTTCACTTTTACTATTATTACACTGCACTTTGTATGACACTATCAAATCCTGCTTCAGTCAGACCAAGACTGAAACAACATTTAAACACGTTTTAGAGTTCATGAAATGGAAACGTGATGCAAGTCATCAGATCATTGTCCACAGAGTGCAGAAAGTTGTCCACTGGAAAAAACACTGCATCAAATTGACGCCTAATGTCTACTACTTCAAAAAAGGTGTCATAGCATATGAGTGAGAATGGTGAAACAGCAGGTCTTACTCCATGCCCTGTGCTGTCTGTCTGGCCACATCAATGCGACGCATAGTGTCAAACTTGGTTTCTGTGACATGCAGATGGCGGTACAGGCTGCTGCCTTCACACCACTGTGTGATGATGGCAAAGTTGGGCTTAGTCATGTAACCCATGAACAGCAGGATGTTGACGTGGCGGGTCTTCCTACAAAGACCAGAAACGGTAACAATGTTAAAAATTCCATTGTCTCATCCACAATAAGATCAAGATGGCAGTACAGTTATTGAATTGTTATTGAGAGTTCAACAAAAAAAAAGTGCCATAACAATATGAACTGAAGTCAAGGTTTATATATGTGTCCGTGTTTTTCAGCTTTTCAGTGTGATGTAAAACATAGACAGCACTTCTCACCGCAAGACCTGCATTTCATTCTTGAAGGCCTGTAACTGCTCAGGCGTTGGTTCTGTCACTTTAAGGATCTTGATTGCCACGTCTCCGTGCCACTTGCCCTTGAAGACTGTTCCAAAGGAGCCAGCACCTATTCTCTTCTGAATGTTGACTTCTCGAGAGTGGACCTCCCAGTAGTAAGTTGAGTCTCTATAGCCCCCTCGGTGCTGAAAAAACACATGATTTGAATGTTTTGAACTACTAACCATCACATAAGTAAATTTGGAAGTTTTGCTCCACCAATATGTGAATGTCCCTTTGAGGGTTTCGCTGTCACTATGAACTCTCAAGAGGCCTGTGTAATCTATGAAAACCACATACCACTTTCTTTTTGTCGTCTGATGAGGAGGGCTTGCGCTCCTTGTGCTCTGAAGGAGACTTGGGCGGTCTCCTCCCCGGAGAGCCAAGAGAAGACGGTGGGCTGGTGGAGGGCTTTGGTGAGGGCTCAGGACCTGTAGGAATGAGCATGCAAGAAAAGAGAGTACTTAAAAATGGAGAATAAACCCACGTGTAAAATTACAAGTGAAACAGGGAAAGAAATAAAAAATAAAAATAAATCTTAAAACGTACCCATTGTTAATTTTAGTGCTTCCTAAAAAGAAGAAGAGACAAAAACACAGGGTAATAAATTTAAGCCAAGGGTTTTCAAGCACTGGACAGGTGTGAATATAACCATATGTGTTTACTCTGGAAGCCAGAGTCGATACAACACCAACATGAGTTTAACACTACATTAACAAGTGTATGAAAAAGTTAGCAAATCTGAACATTTCTGGTGCACCACAGTCAGTAACACTGACCTCTATAATGCTGGCACCAGCAGGGCCCACTGTGCTGACCATGTGAACATTGGGAGTGGAGGTGGAGCGATGCCTCTGTAGAGACTGACCATCTCCGCTCGGTATGGGGAAGCGAAAGGCCGAGGTCGGGGACAGGAGGTCCATCCTGTGTGAACGAGTACAATGGTCACGATCTGTATTGGAATATGAGGTTCAAACACTGATAGTATACCGTCTTTGGTTTAAGTCTGGGAGCTTACCCAGCAGGCTCTGGGGTTAAGGCTGGGTTGCTCTGTGATGGGGAATTTTCTGGCAATAGTATCCGTGGGTACTCATCTGTGCAGGTATTGGGGTCACACCTGGACAAATCAGAGAGGAAAAGGGGAGAGAGAAGACCAAAGAGACATCATGAAACAAGGTGACAGACTTTGCTTATTGGCCCATCCAATAAGCAAAACAGAAGCCATGATCTGATACATGTTAACAAAGCGGAGCAGTGGTTGGTGTTGTTTTCTTTCAAAAACAAAGTGATATGATGTGACACTGGCAGAACAGAAAACCTGGCAGTTATACCAAACAAACAGTGGCAAGTTGGATGCATGACCACAAGGGAACTTGGTGTCCTTATCTTGAATAAGGGCACCGAGCGCCTACATCCGCTAATGAAGTCAGCACAATTGTTGCATGTACTGAACCCCAACTCACCGTTTGCTCACTGTATCCATGTCCACGCACACAGTCGGGACCTTGCTACTGCAGTGCTGGTGAAATTTGTAGCCGCATGTTTGACATCTGAAGCCGTTAAAAAGAAACTTGTGGCAAAAATCACAGTACGCCAGCTTGAAGAAGGTTTTTCGTACCTGCGCAGATAAAAAAAAGGTCACAACACGCTCACTCCTACAGCAGCAATGTTTAAGAACATCATGCAATGACTGATGTTCAATTCAACAGTACAAAGATCTTTAATGTTCAAACTGATACACTTCATTATGTTTGGTTTAACGATGTGTTACGTCACCTTTTCTTTTAACGACACTCAGTAATGTTTGGGACCAGAGGACACTAATAGTTGAATTTTGAGAATCATATTCTTTCCAGTTCTTTTCAGTTCGACTGCAGGCAGGCCAGTCTGGTACCGGGACTCTTTGACAATGTAGCCATGCTGTTGTAACATGCAGAATGCAGCAAATGTTACTCTAAAAGCCAGTGCCTTCATTGGTTCCTAAGTTACCCATCGTGCCATGGCAGTAACCCAACACCAAACCATCACAGGTGCTGACTGACTTTCCAGATTTCCAAAATCGGTTTCAAATATGGACTCATCAGACCACAGCACAGTCTCAGTCCGTCTCAAATTAGCTCTGGTTCAGAGAAGTCTGCAGCATTTCTGGATGTTGTTGATGGCACGGGCTTAACTTGCATTTGAAGACGCAGCGACCAAACTGTGTTTAATGACAACAGTGTTCTGAAGTGTTCCTGCTGGTTTCCCCCTTGCCCCTTATGTGCAGAGATTCCTCTGGCTTCTCTCAATCTTTTAATGACAGTATGGATTGTCAATGATGAAACCCATACATTCATTGCAGCTGTGTAATGAGAAATATTGTTGGAAAAACCGTTTTTCACAAGGTGGTGAACCTCGCCTAACTGTCACCTGTTAACGGTGAACCTGTTTACCCGTGGAATGATCCAAACAAACAGCTGTTTTTCTGTTTCTGGAACATGTTGCAGGCATCAAATTTATGATTCCCAAGTTTATCAGTTTTAACATTAAATATCATTTTACACAGTGTTCCAACTTTTACTTTAGAGAAGCCATAAACATGTAAACAGCACTTGTGTGATCGACAGCTACTTACAAAGTTGTGCATGGTGAGGGGAATATCATCCAGGACCTCGACTAAAAGCTCCTCTCCAACCAGAGGAGTGATGTCTGTGTCCCAATCCGTCAGTCTCTTACGACTGGAGAGGTAAAGATGAACAGTTTGTGTTTCTCGCATAACACATCACATGTTTAAGATTTCTAACAATAATGTGTCTTCACTGATTAAAGTAAATATATAAATGTATATATCAGTGTCTGTCTACATTGTTATACATTTTGATAGCACATCAGATTTTATATCTTACAATTTATCTACAGAGCACACTGTACAATCTGTTTATCTGAAACGTACAACAATCGCTTGCTGTTGTCTCTTCATCTTTCATGTAGGCAATAAGGAATACAACCCTTTATCTCTATATGGTAAGGGAGGACATTCAGCAGACAATAATGCAATCTTACCCTTCCAGAAGGCGAAATACAGCACAGCACTCTTGGCTTAGGCCCCTCACTTTGAGTGCTTTATCTAGACTCTCGTGCACAGTCTGTCCTTGGCGAACATTCACCTGAGAACAGGAAACTCTGTTTGAGCAAGTGTGCCTTTGAACTGACATTCATTCAGTTACGCACAGGTAACAAGGAGGCATACTGAAAGCACGGCAAAATATGTTATCAGGACTATTTTTTCCACTTTGACAATCACAATGTATGATTTGATAATGACTGCAACTAGCACTAGTTACTCAAGAATAAAGCTAAGTTTGACATGCTGTGTCATTTCTGGTGAATGATTTTTGCTGCTATAGTTCAAACCACGTATTTAGTCAGTGAATGACTCACGCTGTGCATTTAAACTAACACTCGTACGCTAACCTCCTATCCAATACTGGTGTTAAACACAACCTGCACACAGTGCTGGAACAGAAACATTCACTGAACACATGTTGAGGAGCAGCTACTGTGTTTCCCACAGAATGACAGGGTAACTGGGGAATTAGATTTGATTTGAATCCATTAGCAGAGTTTCACCTTCCCCCAGCTGCAGACCATGTGTGTGTCAGTAGACTGCATAAGAGGAGGAAAGGTGGGTGGTGGAGTTTTTTTTCTTTAAATAATTTCAGTACTTTAGATACTATTGAATATGTAACTAATTTACAACCCGACTTAGGTCTATCCATGGAGAAAAAGTTTATTATCGTTATCAACATATCCATAGCAACATTTTTTCACAATCCTGTATGAGGATCATTTTATTGCCTTAACTGAAATTATGATGAGCTGCAGATCAAGTTCATGTGACACGACAGGTAACCTTCCCCCCAGAATAATGCTAGATTCCCGTCCTGAGCACAACAAAGCTCTTTAGATGACATTGCGAGATGTCAGTCAACCACAATGGTGACACAAGATGTTTCATAATTATATGTGCATTTCTATGATAGCGATCCAAACACACCATCTGTGAGACCTGACACCGACTGTGTCCTCTAGCTTACTCATTAACAACCAGTGAAAGATGTCAAATTCTGTGTGAGTATTTACACTTACAACAAACAGTGCTGCCAGAACTCTCTCAGGGGTGTGATGGTAAACTCTCACTGATTAATCCAGTTACAGCATGCTTCAGATTTATATCTGCTGGATGTAAAAGTGTGCTGTGCACAGCCAATTGTCTCACCACTGTTCTCTGTTTGTTGGGGAGGTAGACTCGGATGGTGCCCCCACCTCGGGGTACGTCCTCTGGACTGGTCTCTCCCGAGGAGTAGGAGGAGGAGGAGGTGGAGGACATGATGAGAGACAGGAGGCGCTGGGGGACGCTGGAATTAAACACCACAACCTTCAGGAGGGCTTCATGCACCGTGGGATCCAGAAGAGTTAGCCCTTTACTTCGAACCTGCAACAACATGGACAGATATTTCAGTCTGGACACAACACACCTCTCATGTGAAGAAAATGGATGTGAGTGCTGGGAAAAGAGTATTTTCAGTTCTAGATATTGTGATGACACAGCGGGTTAAGAGTGTAGCTGACACATAATGCGCAAAGCCTGCTCTAGACACCCGCCATGCAACAATTATACATTTTGAATTTAAGAATAGAGTTTGAGGAAAGTTTTAGTAAAAGTGAAATAAGGAAACAGAGAACATCTCTTAGGACAGTGTTATGTCCTTGAGGGAATTACATGCCGCTGTTTTGGTGATTTGGGGCTAATTTATAATGCAATGCAAACAGTGTAGTGCTCCTTATTGGCTGACTTATTCGCTGCTACTTTGTTGACTCCATGTGACAGAAACACTTGGTGTAGCTAAGCCTTTATGGTTACAAAACCAACAACAATGTTTTCAAACTGCGGCTAACAGTGAAATCTGTCAATCGCTGCACCCATACCAAATATCCTTGAAGCTGTACATGATTACAGGAAAACTGAACAGACAAAACAAAGTGAATTATCTCTAATTAAAAGACAAATCAATATGAGAAAAGGCCCTTTGCTGCATGTCATTCCTCATCTCTCTCTCTCCCCACATTTCCTGTCACTCTTCAGCTGTCCCTATACAATAAAGCTTGAAAAGCCCCAAAAATATCTTTAAAAAAAAAAAGAAAGAAAAGATCATGAAACAAACTAATTCAGTTCTCCAATTTACAATATATCAATCATGTGCAAATGCTCAAGTTTCAGTTTTATTTGTCATGTGCAGGTTAACACGGGGTCAACAATACAACGAAATGTGTTGGACAAGAGGAACCGGTCAGCTCAGCATTAAGAGCACTGAACAATGAACACAAGTTATGATGAAAAGATTAGACCATGCTGATTTAGTGGCAGATTTTTGCCGTTTAATACTTTCAATTATAAAAAAATAAAATTAAAAAAAACATTAAATGAGCAGCGTTATGGGGTGGAAGGACAGTGAATGAGGAAGCAGCGCATCTCTGCTCTCTCTCTCAACGCTGCCCTTATTTGTACAGAGAGAATCGTGGTGATGCCAAAAGCTGCTAAAAATGCTGACAAGCCGAACAGACAAGGGTGCATGACTCGCATAACAAGAACGGACATAATTGATGATCTTGATTTTATACTGAAAATACTGTTTGGTACATATATTCTGCCGGACACACTAATGAACGCCAACGAGTCGTTTGGTCAGTCTCACACAGATAGAAACTGTCACTGAGGAGGAAAACATTTTAGTTGATAGAAGATTAGCACGCACCGGGTCTCAAACGTTACATCTGTGTAATCTAGCGGCACCGACAAACAATGTTTAAGAGCTAATAAATATTAACTCACCCCGAATAATCTAACCAGCGACCCGCCTGGAGGAGCGTTAACTGTGTCTGAAACGAAGCTCCAACAATCAAAGTTGCAAACTTGCTAACTACTCATGATGCTACGGCTAGCTGACGTTAGCCACAGTTAGCTTAGCATGGGATTTGCCCACTGTGCAACATGACATTTGGAGTTTTAGGAGGCCATGTTTCTCTCGGGGGCCCCCACTTAAAACGACTTTAGCTAACTAGCCAGCTTGCTTTTAAAGGTGGTAAGTACGCAAGAAGTGACTCAAAGGCAGTGTAATGCTAAAGTTATCAAAGGTTTCCTCTCAGCTCGGCTTCAAACTGTGGTGGCTAGCCGGCTGAACGGTGACTGCAGTGGGAGAGCAGATTATCCGGCTAACTCAGCGGCTAGCTTTGCTGTGTAATTTAAGAGCTTTTATGCTACTCCTAGCCAGCTAACGTTAGCCAACTCGAGGGGGTGGGGAGGCAGGAGGGGGGTTACCACCGCGTCAACTCGGTGGCTGCTTCTGGTGCCGACCCAAACTACACGACACACCGACCCAGTTCACTGACAGGCGTAAAACAGCGAGTTGCATTTATTTCTACACGCTTGTCGCGTTAACGGCGAAGCCTCCTCCCACCAAAGCGGTTTAATACAATTCAGATACAAGTTCAACTCTTACCTGGAGCAGCCATCTTGAATTCTCTCAATCTGAAGTCGGATCTGTCAAGAAGTTCGGGGAAAGCGGAAAACCTCGGAAATGCTCCGTCTTCATTGGCTGACTTCTCGCGGCAGCATTCTTTTATTGGTCGACGCTCGCTGTACATGTAGAGGTGGGAGTCTGTGAGCCTGCTGCTCTGTCATGTAAATGAACTGCACTGTACAGTCTGCAGCAGGGATGTTACACATGAGTAAACAAATACATGCTCTATATCAGGGCTCTTCAACCTTTTTCAGCTCAAGGACCCCTTGGACGAGAGACAAACAGAACAGGGACCCCCACATGTTTAACGTTTCACATTTTAAGCCTGGCCTATAATAACTTTCATATTTACTTGATTCAACTTTTATTTCACCTTTTAACCTATTTATATGCTGGGTTATTAGCATGTATGTGTTTATGATTATTGGTTATTAAATGCCAAGAGCTGTCTGTCTTTGGACATGTCCACTGATTCATCCAGTTGGAGTGCAAATGCCTCCGCTGTGTGTAGTTTCTCAGTCATCTGCACCCTCACATTCACCATTTTGGTGAAAATTGTCAATTATTATGACATAAATTAGTGGACCCCCTGCAGTACATCTGAGGACCCCCTAGGGGTCATGGACCCCTGGTTGAAGACCCCTGCTGTATATTAAAGCTGACTTGCATTGTTATGTATACACATTTTATGCTTGCATGTATTAAGACTAAATATAAATATATTAGAATAAATAAATAATTAAATAATAAAGTTGAGCCAATGCAAGTTTGCAGAAACATTTTATTACAAAACAGCACAACAGTTATAACATTAGGTCTCTGTTAATCAATAGATTAGTCACAATATACTCTTACTCATGATGGATATGATGCAGTTTTTACATATTTTCTGTAAATGTGATATTCCATATTTCAATACATTTGTAGTCATATTTGGTAGGTGAGTCTAACACAACCTCACTTGTCATTTTATAGACTTTTATAAAACAGTCCAAAAAGAACAGTTTTTGACACACATTGCTTTATTTTTATTATTCCTTTACCAGTTTCTTATTGCACACTGAGGAACCTCCTTTTCTTAGCTGTGTGTGTATATGCATGGTGACGCCACTCCACGTCTGCGGTGCTCTCGTTCTCCAAGGTACCCAGTTTGATCATGTACACTAGACAAAGAACAGATGGAAACATTTGACACATCCCAAAAGAAATGTGGCTCATTCTACACTGGACCTTTTTATTCTGATTTATTTCAGACTTCAAACTATATATAACGTTTTCTCTATCAATACTTACATTTCATTTCAAACCTGGGTCCTACTTCTGTCAGCTCCACGTTCTTGTGGTCTGTTTTCTTGTAAGTGTGATGTCTGTAATAAAAAACAAAACATCATACATTGTTGATACAACGTTTGTAAGGCACAGAGGAAAGCCTTTCACACACTGACCTGAATGTGATGAAGTCCTCTTGGTTGGCGAATGTGATTACACGCCTACTGTCCTCCTTCGGCACTGGAAAAAGATACTTGAGGATATTCGATACCTGTGCGAGCAGAATTAATTAATTGTATGCACAAAGAAGTGGTGAAAGAGAATATCAGTGCCATGTGTACAGTGCACGGTTGGGCGCTCGCTCACCCTCTTGCCGAGTCGCGAGGTAAAGTTGTGAAAAATTAGGTGGGGGTAGGCCTCTGACATGGTGCCTATGTCAGGAACATCGTGCCTCATTACCACGTTGTAAAGTGTGAAATAAGCTGTAGGTCCAAATGGCAAGTGGCACACCACCAGGCCATCTGTAAATACACAGGACGGAAAAGAAAAGAGATTCAGAAGCTGTTTCAATTTTATTTTAATCCTCCGAATGAAGATTTTAAATCACAGATTGCTGTTTTCCAACTGGAAACTGTCAGATTTTAGCCCTTGTGATTGGTATGGCAATAAGACTAGGCAACAGAGGGACAGATTGCCATTAAATGTTGTGCTAACATTCTGATGTGTTTAACATGGTCACATCTTAAATCAGTGTGTTAGCATGCTACAACTGAAGCTGAAGGGAATTAAGTTATTATAAATCTCTTATGGGAACATGATGAGCATGTAGGATCCTACATAGATGAAATGAACTGCAGCTGTAAGCAGCTGTTTCCTTTGTGCATTCTGCATACTTTTCAATTTATATTAAATATATTTTCCAATTCGAACACACTACATACCCAAAACATGCTTAGAGTTAGTGTGGAGTATAAAACTGGGACTTCAGCTTTGTCCGTGGTTGCTTCCTGTGGTTACTGTAGTACGTATGAACACAGCTAGAGGGGACAGGCTGCTGACCACCTGAAGTAAACACACATACCTGGCTGTCCTCTTGTTTCGTGCACAATGACGAGGTCTGTAACGTTGTTGGCTTTGCAGGCTCGCACTAGTGCAGCGATCTCATGGTTTCCTCTGTTCATGCGCTGGGCTCCAGGGAACATCAGCTTTACCTCCTGTAACAAGTCACACAGTTAAACAGTATTCTCCTCTTCTCTGCTTTTATTAATATTTCTGGTACTGTCACTCCCCACTGTCAATTTCTTTATAAAGAAAAGTCAGTTAAAGTTCATGTAAAGTAAAAATAAGTGTGTTCTGAGTTTGTCAGACCAAAGAAGAAAGCGTTATTAACCACCCAGCCAAATTTGAATGATTAAAAATATGAACATATTTATGAAATCAGGTGTCAAAATCAGGTAAAAATTCATTCTCAGCTCCAGGACTGTGGGGCGTGTCCTCTGAATGTGCTGAAGCCACGCCCACGTGGGAGCAGTCAGGCAGCCATTTTGAAGCGACTGAAACATGTCAGATGAGTTCAGAAAATGACATGACTAACTTTGAAACACTCTGAGCGAGATGAATTCATCTCTATCTCTCTGCTCAGGGTGGCCTCAGTGTGTCATCGAGCCACCCTTTAAGGACCGCCCACAAAATCCTGGACTGAAAACTGTTGAAACTGTTTTAACCTCTAACTCCACATTCCACTAATATATCGTTCAAAGTCTTTTCACATGTTTTCAGCAACTGTTTTCCAACATATTTCATGTGTTTGAAAGTGCATTTGCCTTTACACAGACTTTAAAGAGGAAGGTATTTGAGTCTCTTTTCTCTGACATGTAGCTCAGCTGAATTTAGACTCTACAGTCAACTTCAAAAGAACTACGAGGAATGAGACAGTCCATCAAAGAGATGAAGGGAATTCATACAAAAGAAGAAAGATGCAGAACTCAGATGTCTCTGTTGTTCAGTCAGAATGACTCTTTAGAGTTCCTTCAGTTGCATAGCATTAAAGATTGTGAGCAGCAAGAAGCAGACTTAAACTGTCCCTCAATCTGAATGTAAGATTATTTGGAGCGATAACCTGCTGAAGTTATTTTCCTATCTTTCATCC
The DNA here is from genome assembly GCA_036365135.1 of Miichthys miiuy. Taxonomy (NCBI): domain Eukaryota; kingdom Metazoa; phylum Chordata; class Actinopteri; family Sciaenidae; genus Miichthys; species Miichthys miiuy. The sequence continues at coordinate 5,200,220 of CM071605.1, forward strand.
AGTGCCGACTGAGATAGGCTTCAGTCCATCTAAGGTCTGAACTAAAATATGTCAAAAAAAAAAACTGAATGAATGGATTGTTATTATTGTTGTTGGATTAAAATAAGCTTTTATTATCCTTTTCAAAGGCTTCCAATAAAATTAATATCAATATTCTAAGAATTTAAGATTAAATGTAGTCTTAAATAATGTTTTATTTTACAATAACTCCCTGATGGCTAAGCCTCAATCCAGTGTCTACCATAGCAATCCAACCACCCAGCAACACACACATATACATTTCATCATGGGGAGTGAAAAGTTGCCTGCAGCTTAAGTTTCACTGGCCTGCTCAGAGACACTAAAACAATGAGCTCTAAGTGATACGGGGAATCATGACACGCTCCAGGTCCGTCTGCTGTCCTAACTGAGCGATTCGGAGAAACTGGCCTCACCTTGGAGAACATTTTGAGTCTGGAGCTGGGGTCTCTGGATGTGGTGACCATGACTTTCGGATCTTCAACTCCAGCCCATTTATACTCATCATCCATGTGTGAGCTAATACCTGTACAGACAAGACCAGAGAAACTAACATTAAGGATTAAATATAAAAGGATGAACACCAACACAATGGTGTAATCAGATAGGATGCTGTTGATGATAGCAAGAAATAACAAGACTCGCCTTCCGCTCCTTCATCGTCATACTCCAGTAGTTTCTGTAGCTGCAGAGCGTCTTTGCGTACCTCAGTTGGAAGAAGCTGGTTTTCTGAAGAGAAAACAAAAAAAGCATGCGTTATAAGAGTGTGTGTGATCGGATCATTTACACGTACAGCGCTGAACACTCGTCAGACAGAATGCGGTCACGATCTTACCATCGAGTGCGCCTTTCAGCTTCTGCTTCTTCTCCTCAATTGTTCGGAGCCTGTCCTCCTGCGCCTTCCTGTACAGGTACTCCCGTCTCTGTCTCACCTCTCGACGAAGCTGGAACAACATTACAGCAACGTTACAGCAACATTAACGACGTCAAGGAAAGATGCAGGCTGATAGACCGGCATCGTTTTAATACGAACACGAGAAGAAACAGCAGAAACTGTATTCATTTGACATTTGTATTCATTTTACATTCATACAGTATTAGAATTTACTATATTACATAAAGTAGAGTAGTCTTTAAAATATGTTTAATATTACATGACATTCTGAGATAGATAGATAGATAGTCCATCAATCAGATCAACTGTTACAGGACGAGTGTCCTCTCTCTGCACAGAGGGGAGGAATGACTTGTATCCTTAATAAGCGACCATTTTTCCACCCATGTGAGAGGACAATGTTTTGACTCCTGTGTTTAATTCACACTTATTTGCCAAGGAGTTGCTGTTTTTTCTCTCGCTTATTTTACAAGTGTATGGTTTGATAGTCGATTATTCATCTTGAATAGTCAGAAAATGTTTGAGTCTGTAAGAATAAACATGAGCTAATTAGTGTGAACATTTTTTTTAAAACAAACTTTTGGGTGTCTTTCCGCGCCACAGCAAAACGGGAATATTTCCACAACTATACCACATATAGATAGCTATCTAGCCCACTAAGTTAGCTCTGGTAACGTATTAGCTACCAATAATTGATCAACATCAACGAGCTTCATCGAGCTGCGAGCAGCTCGCGCTGTTTACGTTCCGCTCAATGAAGACATCACGCGCACCGTCAGCTCGGTTTGCTACAATGACACTTCGTGATTCGCGGGAAACAGTTTGACACCGAGCCGCTGAAACCGTTCACAACGGTTTGTTTAAAAACCATTTTTTTTTAACTCACCATGATGAATTCTGTAGCTAGCCAGCTAGCAGGGAAGCACTACTCACATGGAGTCACGAAGACATGCGTATAAGAGGTTCCTTTATTGGCTGACAGAGCAGCCAATGAGAGCACTCGATACTCATTGGTAAACTTTTCAAAATAAAAGTTCGAGATGCAAGGATTTGGCCTTCTTTGCTGATTGTGTTAAACAGTACTTAGTTTAGAGTTTCAGACTTAGATTAAATATTACCAATATTATGAATATTATATTAATTATTATTATTAGATGAAATGATATCTGATATGATGCCCACCCTCCCCCCAGAGCATGAAGACAGATAACATGTATGTGCGTGTGCAAACATTTCCTGAAGCTGCCCACTGAACAAGCAGCTTCTCTTCCTCTGAACTCTGTCTGATTCTGGTATAAACACTTTCAGAGCTTGGATTATGCATCCTCTAATTTTAATACTGCTTTTGGCCGAAGGTAAGTGTGGACTTTCACTATGATAAAGAACTTTAATTCAAATGTTTCCTTACAAGCTTTAAAAACTTGACTTCTAGATAACTGTGATGCTTTATTTAGCTAAATACCACTTCCTGGAATTAATTTTAAAGAGTGACACAACTGCCTGGAATCTATAGCAAAATGTACAAACAAAGCCGAGTGGTTTTATTGTAAGAGATAAAATTGTCTCCAGATGTGCAGATTTTCTTTTTTTCTTAAAATCACTGTAACACATCAGCTACCACCATGCACGCGATGTACAGGTTATCCTCTTTGAAATCCATAATGCAGCAAGCCTTTTTAAACTATAATATAAATTAGTATGGGGAATAATCTAAAATTAGTAGAGGATAACCTGTATGTGAAGTACATGATGGTAGAATAATCTGTGATTGTAACAGTGATATTATTTCTTGTAATGTCCTATAATATTATGGTTAGGCTTCTTTTGCATTGTTTTGGTAGGAGGTTATACACTTTTCTATGTATTTTATTCACCTCTACATGGCTGTGTGCAGGTACCTGCGAGGCACTTTACTGGCAGAAGCTGACATGTCCCATTGAACTAGCGCATGAGAGGCTGCTGAGGGTTTGGTGCAGGCAAGACTCCGCAGACTGCTGCACTGGCCTCACCTTCAACCAGACAAGTGCACGCTTGGAGGAGGACATGGATGGAGGCAAACTGAAGGTGACCCACGGTCCAGACTTTTTCACCTTGGCGGTGCTGGAGCCAAGCCTTGGAAACGGAATATACTGGTGTGGTGTTCTGAGCCAAAATAACACCATCATCAAGCTGGCTGAGCACTACTTTCACAGCTGTAAGTAGAGGAAAACATTCAAATGTTAATGTGCAACACACTAACAGAGGATATAAGTCAGGCTCTGGAAGATAGACGGGCTCTGTCACATAATATTGGATCTCACTCACACTTAACCTTTGACTTATCTTGCAGTGCAAGTGCAATAATCAATATATTTTTTATATTAACATTGGATTAAATAACTAATATGAAAGGTGTTGTTTGTAGTTATTAACCCACAGAAATCACCAACTATGCCATCCTCCTCAGGTCCATGGAGTTTTCTTCTCTATGATGGATCACTGTTTGATGGTTTTTTACACTCAGTTTCTAAATGTAAATGTTCTAATGAATCCACTGTGTGCTACCCGCCTAGCACCAAACAGCAGATAGACAAAGTTGGAAGCTGGTGAACATAATGGGCCATTAACACACATTTAACAATTACGTTCTTCTGTCTTCAAGTGGCCAAAAATCAATCAATCAATTACTGCAGCTTTAATTTTCATATTCCAGGCAAACTGCATCCTGATTTGGTCAACCAAACCTTTAACAAATCTGAGAGGTCTTGAGACAATTAATGGGAGAGGAAAGACGGGACAACTCAAATTTATATTTTTTTTTAATGTAAAATATTGGTGAACAGTTATTTAAATAAAACGTGAGATGTTCAGAGGTGAAATATCTCGTGAAATATGACAAGAAGCCTCAACTACACACTCTCTGTTTAACAATCTTTTTGTATTTTACAAGCTTATCGCATGTTTTTAATGTCCAATCTTATTCTGAACTTCAGCTGTTAATTAAACGTGGTGGAATAGAAAAATAAAGTAGTAAAAAATAAGAACACGGAAGCTAATAAGGGCAAAAGAAGAAGGAAAGAAGGAAGGAAGGAAGGAAGGAAGGAGAGAGCAAGGACAAGATAGCAAGATAGCTTCCTGTTGAAATGAGAATCAGGCTTTAAAAAAAAAGATGCTAAAATGCTCTGTAGAGCTGAGAGGAAACTTGAATGACACCATACACACGTCAGTCATGACATTAGATGTGTGTGTGTGTGCGTTAATATACAAACTGCCATTTGTTCATATTCTTAGATTATAAAGATAGATTTTGCTATCTAAAGTGTATTACTGAACAATCACGCCCCTCACAAATGACTGCTGTAGAAACAAGCATACGTACTGTATGTAAATGTTGTAATAACATTATATTTTGCACAATCAATACCCAAATCACAGTCACACTTGTTTGCCTCCAACCCTGCAGCCCCTGGTGTTTATATCTGGAGTTTCACTCGCTGGATCCTGCTGCCTCTGCTCCCACTGACGACCATATTCACCAACATTTACACCAGAGGTGAGTCCTCCTGCTGCTCCACCAGCAATGACAATCACATGGTCAGCATTAAAACAGTATGGTGGATATTAAGGATCATTTGAAGAAAAATGTTATTTGCATATTTAGCCTGCATTAGTCAGCACCATGCACAACTGTATAATTGGTTTTGTTTTTTAAAAGCAACACTTCCATAGATGTATAAATGATGTCATATTAACCAGGAAAGAACAGACACAGAGGTCTACAGAGCAACGTTTAAATGTGTGTTTTCACCTCAGGAAACAGTTCAAACTTACTTAGTGGTGTTTTAATGCAAGTCAAGCTTATTGATTTTTAATCAGACGACATTCCAAGGCTAAACTCTCAAATCTTTCTTTCACAGCGATGAGAAAATGCATGTTTGAGGTAAAACGCTGCCCACTTTAACGCACCAAACATCCACAATTTTTCATCAACATCATGGATTGCTTAATAGTAACTGGCATAACTTCTTTCCTTTGAAGGAAGAGGAGATTTATGATGATATTGACATGAGCAGACCTCTGGCTGTTCCAGTGAATGCAGCATCTGTCTGCGAGCTGGAATGATCACACAGCATCATATCCTGGCCACCACGGAGAGACCGCGACACAGGAAGCGGCTTGTTTGAACCGTTCAGTGAAGTTGCACCTGGTTGCACAGAATCACCCAAATCAGAAAAAAAGAAGACGCCAGAAATTCATTATGAAGAAATAAGTTTGCATTTATTGGACAAACCAAACGTAGGCAAACTCACATAGTGTAAAGATGGAACATGTCATGGGGTGAAAAATAAATGAAGTGTTTCATTCCAAAATGCTGTGCAACCATCTGAAAGACAGCTTTTATGTCTGCACGTCCATTCTCTTCGTTGAGACGGCAGAATTCAACAATTTGGATCTTTCCTGTCAACTTCAGCGACATTATGTCTCCACATGGTGTGTATATCATTTTTGGAACAAAGCACTTCAAATATATAGATTCATTTATATACTTTATACATTCTTTTCTTGCTGTACATTTAAGTTTCATGCTTTGCTTGAAACTGTGCTTTCAGCATTTATCCTCAATCACATGACAAAGACAAAAAAAGAGCATACAGTATTCAGGATCAATGCTGCATAGTTTCAACTTTGGAATATTAAACATAATTTCTTTGTAAACCAACAGAGTATAACCGTGTGTGTGTGTATGGGAGATGGAAACTGTATGAAATCTGCCAGTTGTCAAAACATCTCTAAAAATACACATCATTTCTCTTCGATGCAAGACGGCTTCACTTATTTAAAACGTTTTGGTGATGCGATCTATGAAAGATACTGTTCGTTATCTCCGTCTATCACGAGCAGGCAATTTGAGGCGTTGGACAAAAGAAAAGAAAACAAGAAAAGTTTAGCAGTTCATATTATCACCACGTACACGTCCTTAAAAGCAGTGGAAGTAAACCGATAAACCCATTAAAAAGCTGCGTCAAGTGTTTGACCATCGAGGGACAATTTCAGCACAAATCACACAAACAAAATCCTGATATTCTGCACCAAAACAAAACAGAAGCAATAAATAACAACACAAGGATAAAACAGTGAGAAAATCTTGGAAATGTTCTGGGGATATATTAACAAAATTCAGTAATACTCCTTTATAAGGATGGGGTGTCGCTGTCCAATGAGAATCAAACAAAAAACAAAAGACAAACTAACGTACTGATTCACTGCACTCTTATTAAAGGATGGTAGAGATTCTGTTACACCAATAAAAGACCAGGACAACAGTCTGAACCCAACCAAGCTACCTAACACTTTACAGTAAGAACACTTAAAAATGGTTCATGAGGATAGCGGCACATCATTCCCTTGTAGTAACCTCCTTTAAGGCAGTTGCAGAGAACATGAAGAGCTGAGCAGAGATAGGTGGGCCATTAAATTGATCTTTTTATTGTGCTAACAGGGCAGGAAGGTAACTTGTAACAGTTTTTTTTTGACCGGTGGATGAATTCATTAAATTACCAATGATGATAACAAAGGCCAACACTGGACTAGTGGCTGTTGTTTCAGGGTTTCAAACCAAGACTATGTCCACACTGAGCCGGCTAATTTTCAAATCAATTTTCAAATGTTAGCGTTGCACCAAAACAACAGGAAAATAGCTAATGCTGGGATCAGATTACACAATATGTTGTCACATTAGGTAGTCAGAATCAAACATTCTTGTGGCTGAGAGACATGATGGGCTACCGTACAAGTTTGAGTTATATACATAGGCTGCATAAAACCTGGATGTTGTATCAGCGACGTCTCCCATCTTGGCAGTCCTGCTTCTGCCGCCTCCTGGCTAATCTAAAAATTGGTAAAGACGTGGATCGTTGGTGTATCCGAGGCAGGCTGAATGATGTCTGGGTCCTCAAACAAGCATTAAGTCTTAATATCATTTGAACAGGTGAGTTGTATATAAATTCACCCTCAGTACAGTTGTCATGAACGGGGAAATTAGCTATAGAGACCAAAACTGTTTTTTGTACCAGGCTGCAAACATGTTTATTTCTGCTGTGAAGTTTTAACATGGGGACTTACGGAGACTGACTTGTTCTGTAGTCAGCCCCAAGTGGACGTTTGAGGAACTGCAGTTTTTGGCTTCATTTCACAACAATGGAGGTTGCTTGGTTATGTACAGTAAGGTGGCAACACCAACAACACATGTTTACGTAACAGGACAGAACTAGGAACAATCCATGGTCACTGTAGTGAGCGTCGACTATTTTTCCTTCGGTCAGCAGAAAGAGGGCGCGCAGCAGACACATTTGTGCTGAGGTGACATAAATCAAAGTCAAAAATCAGTTGTCTTCCACTATACAAGGGATGTTCTCGTGTCTATCGTGTTCTAAACTCAGCATGTATCTCACCTTCTTTATCCTCTTTCTGCCAGCAAACAAACAAGAAACAGCTGGAGTGACCAAGGCGGCCTTGTTCCTGGTTCAACCTGTGTTCTGTCCTCGGCTACACTGACGTCAAAATGTGTGATCACAGAGAGTCAGAGGAGAACATTTTCCTCCTCACTTTGCTGCCACACAGCCACGTTTACTTCATAGTTTTCCTGGTCAACCCTGAAGATTTCGAGACCGCGGAGGCCGAAACAAAGCGAAAATGTTTTCATATTTACCCGGCTTAGTATGGACGTAGTTAGACATAGTAGTTATTTCCTTTGTTATCATGGGCCACATTTGTAAATCAGCTCCTTTTTCAGTGTTCATAATTAGAGACAAGACTAAATCTCATTAACCACTTAAGCAAACACGTAGGAAAGAAAGAAAAGACGGAACATGGAGTCTCTCAGGAGTCAGTCATCACTTTTAACATGCTCTCAATTATTACACCAACCGAACAAACATTCAGACAAAATGGTAACCCCTATTTACAGCAGCTGACTTGGAGTGGATTACTCGCAGTGTATCAAATAAAAAATACATATTCCATCAGGTCAAAGTAGAAAGAGCCGATCTGTGGCTACACCAATCATCAAATTTTAATGTCACGACTCACTATAGTACACGTGGGTCTCCTCAGTTTCTTATATGTCGGAATGGAAGTGACAGCAGTAGTGCAGATGGGGGAAATCAATCAGAAGGAACATACCGGTACCAGAGTCCCTGGTGTTCTACCTGGGTGTCGTTGGTAGCCTTGTGTATTGCGTATGGCTTGGAGATGCTGCTTTATGCACAAGTCAAGGAACCAGGAGGTTTGTTGAACGACCGCATGCCTTGCTGCTGTTCTGCGGCTCCTTCGCCTGATAAAACTGGAGCTTTTTATAGTTCTTCATAATCGCCGTCGTCTCTTTTAACCAATCCCGCTCCTCCGCCCAGAAAGTCCTCCAACTCGTCCACCTCCGTTTTCTTGGTCCGCGATTTCTTTTTCTTTTTCTCGTCGACTGCTGCAGCTTCCTCCTTTTCCTTTTTCTTGTGTTTGTGTTTCTTCTTGCTCTTTTCATCTTCCTGAAAACAGATGGACACATTATATCTTAATAACTGTACTGATATTATGACATGTTAAAACTTACAGCATGTGATATAAACAACAATAGCTTTACCTCTTTGCTTTTCTTCTTCTTTTTCTTCTTTTCTTTGGAGGAGTGTTTGCTTTCTTTTTCTAAAAGAGGAGCACACACATACAAAAGTCTTATTAATTTGTCAAAAGTGGATAGACGATTCCCATTTCCAATATATTAATAACCATTAATGACACATTGATGGATATTTCATGGCTTGCCTTCCTGCTCCTCACTGCTGTCTTTGGCTGCAGGAGCCTCTTCTTGGAAGCCTAGGCCAAACAGGTCAGTGTCGTCCTTGTGTTTGAAGGAGATCAAAGTAGGCTTCAGTGGTTCTGGCACCTTGGCTAACTGCAGGTCATCATCTGAGAGGTCGGACAGAAGCTCATCTCTGAGTGGGAATGTATCCTGGGAAGAACGGGGCAGCCAAAAATGAACGATCGCATGAGCAAATGTTTCCATTTTTCCACAAAAGACAAATATTTTAGTCTTCTGAAGTGACAGACGTGCAATTAAAATCTCTTTAGTAGTACTAGCTGACACAAATCCAACAATTCTGTTAAAAGCTCAGCCTTTCAACAGGAAAAAGAGCTGTGAACTGAGATAACCTCTGAATTTGAATCTGCTCTAGTAGTAAATGTGCACTACTTTACCTTCACTATTTTCGGTGTGTCTGAAGCCTCTGACTCAAAGTCGGGTCGTCCATGACAAACGAGAGCATCTGCTGGGCTACAGGGGCCTCCGGGTCTGTATCGGAGTCCTCAGCTTTGGGGGAGTTTCCCTTCTTCTTGCCTTGGTGTCGGGCTGGCTGCTCTGCTGTTGGAGTTAAAGTGAGGGAGATGGGGGCTGTGGTCTGGCCTCTGGGCTCTGGAGCTTTAGATGCCACCTTTGGTTTTGTGATGTGGATCACAGGCCTGAAACGGGACGTTATGAAACATTTGTTTACCTTTTAAAAATATTTCTCTCAACTGTTCAGAGGAGACTATGTGAGTGAGGCCTTCATGGTCCAATTGCTGCAAAGAAACCACAACTGAGGGAAACCAACAAGAAAAAAGTTCAGTACTTGATCATCCTCCTGTTAGATTTTGCACTGGTACCTTCACATTTGGTATCATGACTCCATAATCACAACACAAACTCACCAAATTCACATAAATTACATTATAATTGGAAGTGCCAATTGCAATTCACTGTAAATCTTGGTGTGTTATGAGGCAGATGCATGTCCTGCACTGTGCCACATAAAGTGCTGTGGTACAGCGGTAAGATTGAAGTGATCAGACTGTTAAAGCTGAAGTAACCATGACAGAGTTCCTGTGGTTTCTGTTATTTTTAGACAAGAAGCTCTAATGTTCACCACTGCTGCAGCAAAACATCAAAGTGACATCGTAAAAGGAGCAAACACACAAGAAAAAGAAATCTGGATGATCTCCAAACTTTTGACTGTTGCTGTACAAATTCAACAACATGCAATTGTTATTATTAATTATTTCTAATAAGAAATTAAATATAGTTGTTTTGTTTTCTTTAAAAAGGTAAACCTGGCCTACATGTTTGGTGTATGAAGACAGAAAAATATACTAATCTTGTGGCATCCTTTGTCCATTGACAACCAATGTTATGAACTATGGTATAGATTCCATTCCAGAATATGCCAAAAAAGGATTCATTTTTTCCCTGACATTGGTGATATCCAGTCAACAGAAATTGTGATGTAATTAACAAAATGTTGCTAGTTAATAGTAATCCCCTGGCTGGTCAATGTTAAAATTTCCTCTAAAAATCTCTGCCAGATTCCAACGTGAACATCAACCCATGATACCTCAACATACAGTGAATTTATATTAGAGTCTATGAACTGCTGAATTCAGGGGGTTTCAGGCCATGTCATTCTGAGAAAGGACTTACGCTTTCAGCTCAGGTTCACTGTCCAGGTCTTGGTCCAGAGTGACAGTGGGGGCTGCTGGTACTCCCTCCTCTTCGTCACTGGTCAGTGTGATGTCTTTACTGAGGGGCAGGGTCTTAGGCTGGGGAAGGCTGGGCTCAGTGTCGTCAGGATCGAGCTCATCCTGGAAACCAGACACCATGGGGTTCCCTCTGTCTTCACCATCACTGAGACAGAGGAAGAACAGGAAAACTGTCTTTGAAAGAAGACCTCAGTGACATGAAATATGTACATATGTACATTTTAAATGCACAGAATTCATGTTACATTTAACTTGTATGTTATATCAGATAAAAAAAAGTTCAAGACATTTCTTTCTTGAGAAGAATAAAAGTCTCACCTGTCGCTGTCCACAGCCGGAGCTGGTGCAGACTGAGGCACCTTGGTCTTCGAGGGCAGGCTGTCCTCCAGGAAGCTTTTATCCAGCCTCTCATCTGGCACAAAATCGTCTACACTCTGAACCTTAGTGGGACACACTGGTGCAGGTGGGCCCTCTGCAGAAAACATAGAGCCCAACTTATGTGAGTATGTAACTATCAAATAAATTCACTTCATTCAAATCTACTGTTTAACACCAGAAGCCCCCCCGTCACAGCACTGCCATCAAATGGTGAAATCACATGACATTCCAACACCAGTCAGTCTCCTGACCATTTTCAAAGCCCTGCATTTCTCGACCGCTAAGCCCCGAGTCTCGTGACTACTTACTGTGGACTTGGTTTCAGTTTCAGTTATGGCTGAATCATCCTGCCATTCAATCATATCATCAGACAAAATAAAACAATCATAACCAGTGCTGTCACTGCTGGAGAATGTTAAATAACATGAAGGAGGAACAGTGTTAAGAGAATTGAGAGAACTCATTGAGTTGGGACTCTCATTTCCTAAAATGTCAAGCATTTTGCAACTGCTGTCACGACTTAAACTTCCGTGACAAAAGCTGACTCATTTATTCAGAAGTACGTACATGTACAATTGCCATCACATTCATGCAACACAGGCTGTGTGTGTAAATTTAAAAGCTAAGTTTTGATAATATTTTAGTTGACTACATTGCTTTGTGCCACGTACTTTACATTACATTTATTATTTAGTGTTTACTTCTCTTCAATACAAAATACTGTTCGACTGTGAATTCACCACAGATGAGAGCTGAGGTAAGGCCTCTGTGTTCCTGCGGCAGTCTTCCTATTCGCATGCATGCACCTGCAAACCAGTGCAATTACATGCAAGCTGGTACGTAGTGTATGCATGTGACCTCTTGCTGATATTTCACCAGTGGTTGTAATCAGCTGGTGGTCACACAGAACAATATTCTTTTGTTCACTGAACAACTCTTGACATTGCTTGCTGCTTCTCACGGGTGACAATGTGGAGGTCCGTTATGGCAAATACATTTAACACATGTCAAGTTATAATCGTTTTAAACTGCTGAACTGACTATGTGTGGCCTACCTTTCAAAATAAAGACACTGCAGTATAATAAGCACTGTGCAAGTTAATCTGCAGGTTACATGCTTTGCATCAACCTCTCTGATACGCTATAGTGTAAGCTGCAGTGTCAACTCCTACATGGACAAGAGGTACTAGAGGAAAAGAGTATCATTAATGGTTGTATACAATACACACACAAATGTTCTGGAGAATCTTACCTGGTGCAGAAGCAGCAGCCTCAGCCGCAGGAGATGAACCAAACCAGCGGGAGATGAAGCCACGTTTCTGCGGGGCTGAGGCGCCAGATGCAGCCGAGGACTGAAGGTGTTCAGGCGACTGGGCTGATTGCTTTGACTCGACTGTAGGTGAAGCTGCCACGCTAACCGCCGTCTGCGGTGGTGGAGGGGAGGAAGCAGACACAGATGGTGACTGTGGGAGCACCTGAGAGGGGATGGGGGGCTGAGGGGTGCTGGGGCTGGAGCTGCCTGTGGAGGCTCCACTGGGAGGCACGATGGGGGACTGGGAGCCCGAGGAGGGACTCTGACCGTTTGCTGGGCCAGGAGAGCCATAGCCTTTACTGCGAGACTCCAAGTTCTCCAGGAAACTGTAGAAATCACAACAGAGCTGGTTAATAAACTACGATTTGTCTGCAATGAAGTGAGGGGACTGCAAAAGTCATTATGAACATTTCAACTGTTTTGGCATTGCCTTGTTGCCATGATCACTCTGAAAAACACTACATTCGGGTATTATACGCTCCCCTTAATATCAACAGGTCCTTGGTGGAGAGAGCTTCAAGTACCTCTGTATGCACATCACCTAGAGCCTGGCTCTGTGGTGAGAAAGGCGAGGCAGAGACTGTTTGACCTGAGAAGACTGAGGACATTCTAGGTAACTCCAGGAATTTCTACTCCTGCACCATCGAGAGCATCCTGACTGGGAACAGAAACTGCTCTGAAAAAGACCACAAGGCCCTACAAAGAGTGGTTCATTCAGCTGAACGTACAATAGGTGGTGCTCTACCTGCCTGACAGGCATCTATACCAGACACTGCAAAAATAACACTAGGAGATCTCCTTTAAAAGATCCCAACCACCCGCATAAGGTGATCAGGAAATGGTGCCTGAAGAGTGGGCGTGTTTCTGGTGCTCACCAGAATGTATCAACTGCACACAGTATACTACCTGGTGCGTACAATAAACTGTGGAAGAAAGAGCTTTTGCTTGTGTCCCTCTACGAGCTGTATACAGCAGTACACCGACATAAAATAAAAGCAGACAGTACATCTCATAGTTCTGATCTTCAGTCTCCTGCTGGACGCAGAGTTCCTCCAGGGTGGCATCCATGTCCAGCTGGTTGGTCTCCAGCTGCCTTAGGAGCGTCTCTCTCTGCACAAACACACACGGACAACCCTTTAAATCCTTATAGACCAGTACACGATGGAACAACAGAATATAAATAAATAATGATGGTACCAATGATGAGACATTAGGATTAAAAATGTAAGAATCTAACCTGTAGCTGCAGGAAGGGGATGTTGAAAAACCTGTGGAGATACTTCAGGCCGAAGCCATTCTTCATTGAGGACTCGGCGTAGTGAATGTAAGATGCTCCCATTGGCCTGTAAAGCACAAGCGATACTGGTTATCTTTCATGACCTTTTCATTAACTAGCTTAAGAGTAAACATGTTAAAGCAAACAGTCTGAGATATTATCATTATACATACATACATACATACATACAGTCAGGTCCATAAATATTGGGACATCGACACAATTCTAATCTTTTTGGCTCTATACACCACCACAATGGATTTGAAATAAAATGAACAAGACGTGCTTTAACTGCAGACTCTCAGCTTTAATTTGAGGGTATTTACATCCAAATCAGGTGAACGGTGTAGGAATTACAACAGTTTGTATATGTGCCTCCCACTTTTTAAAGGGACCAAAAGTAATGGGACAATTGGCTGCTCAGCTGTTCCATGGCCAGGTGTGTGTTATTCCCTCATTATCCCATTTACAAGGAGCAAATAAAAGGTGTAGAGTTCATTTCAAGTGTGCTATTTGCATTTGGAATCTGTTGCTGTCAACTCTCAATATGAGATCCAAAGAGCTGTCACTATCAGTGAAGCAAGCCATCATTAGGCTATAAGGCAAAAACATTAGGTGTGGCCAAATCAACTGTTTGGAACATTCTTAAAAAGAAAGAACGCACCGGTGAGCTCAGCAACACCAAAAGACCCGGAAGACCACGGAAAACAACTGTGGTGGATGACCATCAAACATGACAAACACCCTTCACAACAGTTGGCCAGATCAAGAACACTCTCCAGGAGGTAGGTGTATGTGTGTCAAAGTCAACAATCAAGAGAAGACTTCACCAGAGTGAATACAGAGGGTTCACCACAAGATGTAAACCATTGGTGAGCCTCAAAAACAGGAAGGCCAGATTAGAGTTTGCCAAACAACATCTAAAAAAGCCTTCACAGTTCTGGAACAACATCCTATGGACAGATGAGACAAAGATCAGCTTGTACCAGAGTGATGGCAAGAGAAGAGTATGGAGAAGGAAAGGAACTGCTCGTGATCCAAAGTAACCACCTCATCAGTGAAGCATGGTGGTGGTAGTGTCATGGCGTGGGCATGTATGGCTGCCAATGGAACTGGTTCCCTTGTATTTATTGATGATGTGACTGCTGACTAAAGCAGCAGGATGAATTCTGAAGTGTTTAAGATAATATTATCTGCTCATATTCAGCCAAATGCTTCAGAACTCATTGGACGGCACTTCACAGTGCAGATGGACAATGACCCGAAGCATACTGCGAAAGCAACCAAAGAGTTTTTTAAGGCAAAGTGGATTGTTATGCAATGGCCACGTCAATCACCTGACCTGAATCAGAGTGAGCATGCATTTCACTTGCTGAAGACAAAACTGAAGGGAAAATGCCCCAAGAACAAGCAGGAAGTGAAGACAGTTGCAGTAGAGGCCTGGGAGAGCATCACCAGGGATGAAACCCAGCGTCTGGTGATGTCTATGCGTTCCAGACTTCAAAGGACTTGCAACCAAGTATTAAAAAGTGAAAGTTTGATTTATAATTGTTAATTTGTCCCATTACTTTTGGTCCCTTTTAAAAAAGTGGGAGGCACATATACAAACTGTTGTAATTCCTACACCGTTCACCTGATTTGGATGTAAATACCCTCAAATTAAAGCTGAGAGTCTGCAGTTAAAGCACATCTTGTTTGTTTTATTTCAAATCCATTGTGGTGGTGTATAGAGCCAAAAAGATTAGAATTGTGAAAGTGTTTGTATATATATATATATATATATATATATATATATATATATATATATATATATATATATATATATATATATATATATATATATATATATATCTCTTTAGCTGGTAAATGCACCGTCACTCTGTGACTCTCTGAATCTGGTTCGGCAGAGGGGAGAACACTTCCTGCTGAAGAGTACAGTACAGACTGTAAAGCTGGGATCATGCTCTGAGGCCGTTTTTTCAGTGATGACTCTTCATAATGCTACAGGATGCCGAGACATTTTAAGCATTCGGGTGCTTCTGACTTTGCGGCAACACTTTGGGCCCTTTGTTGTTCCAGCATGTCTCTGCTCCTGTGCACAAAACAGGGTCCATAAAGACATGGTTCATGGTTCATGAGTCTGGGTTGCCTGCACAGAGTGCTGACCTGAACCGTGCTGAACAACCTTTGAACGGAAGAAGAACTCAGACTGTGAGCCTGGCCTTTTAATCTAACAACTCTGTTATCATCTGCAAGATTAGCAGGAATGTGTCTTTTTCGTCATTTCTTGTGTATTAAGCAGATAATCAGACTGCAGAGGAAGTCTGACTCATTTTGTTCTTCCTCTAAAACATTTTCACTTATGACTTCACACTTTTCATCACATAGTGCACTGTAGTCTTGTCATTTGTTGATGCAGCCTGTATGTGGTAGAATTGTCATGTATGATTGTATGGAGGTGACTGTGCAGCTTCAATAGTACGTCTACATGATCAATGTTGAATTCAACATCCTCCCTTAAAATCAGCTTCCATCACAGTGAGAGCTTTTTTTTTTTTTTTATTTATTTCCAGTCATTTGACCTTTGAGCTACAAGCTGATCTCTACCTGTTGAGTCCAGCAATCAGGTCTCTTATATCATCGGGGAGGATGACGCGATGTTCGCCCATGTCCCTGTGGTTTCCCAACACACACACCGGCACATGGGTGGGTACTTTAGGCAGTTCCCTCAGGATGTAGTTAAAAGTCCTGCAAATGACAAAAACACAACATTGATGAGTGGCTGTGTGAAGAACACTTGGAGGTTGAAATAAATTGGGTGTTTCTTTTTGCCTTACTTAAGATAGTCAAGGTGCATCTCAGACATCAGTTTGACAGAAGCGCGTTTGTTTTACAAGACTTTGACAGGCACAGATGAACATGTCACTGCAGGTCTGAGTTATTACAAAAATAGTACAAGTTCTAATGTTTCAGAAAGGTATATTGGAAAAGGTATTAGAAACCAATGTAATCAGCATATTGCCAAGCAGTCCTGATACAAGAGATCATGAAGAAGAAAAGTCATATCACACAGTACAATGGAGTCTTATCGTTAGGATTAAGAATGTTGTTGATAGGGGTGTCGTTTAGCTCAGTTGGTAGAGCATCCGCCCCATGTACAAAGGCTCAGTCCTTGCTGCAGCGGCCCAGGGTTAGAATCCGACCTGTGGCTCTTTCCGCATGTCATTCCCCATCTCTCTCTCCCCCCACATTTCCTGTCACTCTTGTGACAGTTTCTAATATGTTTCTAACATAACACCTGAGAGACTGGCATGAAGACACACTGAGGGTGAAATGAATACTGTTACTACAAGAAGAGGAACAGGTACTGTAAGTACACCGCATGCTGCAAAACAAACATTTAAATATATATCGGTGTATTACGTCCCTCCTGACAGAACATGATAGTATTTTTGAAAAATATATTTATTCACTCACGCGCGATGCCCAAAATAGTAATGCTGAAATGCCTGTGAAGGGCTCTGCCTTTGAAGCTGAACAGAATCCGCCAGTGGAAATTCTTAGCTTCACAGCCACATGCAGACTGACTGAAACCTAATCTGTCCATGCATATTGTAGCATTAGAGTTCACTGATGAGACAGTGTTTGGACAACAACGCAGACAGACGACTCTTACCACTGCTTGGTAATGTCAAACATCATGATGACTCCATTACAGTTCTTGTACACGTCCAGGAACTCTGCGTCCAGGGCCACCTCGTCCGACTGCGACACACACAGATGAAACAAATGTGTATTAATGGCACGCCATAGGAGAGAAACATAATACTTATGATGGTGATAGTCACCTCTTGGGGCTCGTTTTCCAGTTTCAAATTGTCTCCACGCTTTTTGCCTTTGCCTGAATGAACCAGAAATCACAAGTTTTACCTTCAGACACACTGAAACCAGAAACATCACAGAGCACAGCTTAGTTCATTTCTTTACGTTAGTTTATGATGAGTAAAGCAAGCAGAGCAGCACAGACACTTTTCTTACAGAAAAGCACGTTGCAGCCTAATTTTAACACACGTTACCTTTTAAATACACACTGCTGGCATTAAGTCAGGGCTCACACAGTGCAGGCACTCAGGCTCTAGCTATATACGGCAAAAACTTGGAAGCCAAACTCTGATATGTAAGCCACGCAGGGGATAGCCAAACCTTGAGAATATTGACATTCAGATTAGAGTGGAACAAGGCGGGGCAAACCCACGGCACACAGGCGAGTTCATATCTCTACACACTATCGTGGAGCTCACCTACACCTTCAGGAAGAGGATATTTTTGGCCTGAGATGGGCACGAGAGAGGTGCAAAAAAGACAACATCAACAGTGAGGACAGAAGAAGCAAACAGAGCAACCATGCCACCGTTTGATGACATGACGTACTGTAGCAGGCTGACTGCAATAGACAGGAAAAGGTGTAACTTTTTACAGTGAGATAGGCCTCGGTAGAAAGTCTGGTTCTATAACTGGCATGTGTGTCAACACTCACCTTTGTCTACCACGTCCCACACCTCTACCTTGACCACATCATCAGTAGCTGAGACAAACAGAAAGGGTGTTCTAATTATTTGTTTATGCAGCAGAGAAAAATGATTCAACTGTACAGGCTGTTCAGTGACTCTAACATGGATCCAGTAGCTAAGATTACTAGAAGATTTACTTTGTTTGGAACAACTAACACAATTACAGGACTAACCCTACTCTAAAAATCTGTTTACTGAAGCTAACTCTAAATGCACAGTCTCTTCTTTTTACCTTGATATGGAGCCACTGAAATAAATCACGAGGCACAAACATGATGTCAAATATTCACCGAAACAGAAACATCACCAAAGCAGTTGTAATGTTTAGAGATGACATGAGCTGCAATGACTTACTTTTGTAATTCCAATGGATACTTGTGGCTTGGATCTCCTGAGTGGGTAGATACTCTTCCACAAACTTCTTGCCCTGCAGTCGATGCCATAAAGTACTCTTTCCAGTGTTTCTATCCCCACGGATGACTATTTTCACTTCAGAGGGAAAAAAGATCGGACATTATGTTCGTCAACTTAACTGAGAAGCAACATTGTACAAAACGGGACAGGCTGCGGAAGGCTGCATTACTTACTGTTGTACTGGACCCCTTTGGCGAAGCGTCTCTGCAAACTTTGGTTCATGGACTGCAGGCCAGCCGGGATGTTCTTGTCCCTGAGCTGCCCTGGCTCTGATCCGACCAGCTTCTTGAGCGCTGAAAACATCTTGACGAGGCTTCACAAGCTTGTACAGCAACACGCAGTAGTACCGTGGAACTCCCTTGACAATTTGTCACACAACAACTGAAGGCAAAGTGTAAGAGCGTATCCTGGTGGCTCTGGAAGTTATGGGTCCATGCTTGGAAGCAGAAATGATGCCAAATGACTAAATATTGACTCTGAATGAAGTAAGGGTTCTCTCAGATCTGACTAGATGTTCTTGCTTGCCAGTTAGAAGTGGAGGTAACTACCATGTTGTTTTGAACATCATCTGTGAAAAGACAGAGGAATACGACATGAATGCTATGGTTGGGAATTGAACACAATTTTCTTGCAAGGTGCAGGCAAGTCCATGCAATATCATGTTTTCATTACATGGTATGATAAAAACGTGCAGCCACATCTGGTGACTTCAAAAGAAATACACTCACAGATAAAATATTCCAGCTATTTCAGTCAATAAATCTCAACAAACACAGACAACTGTGTTCATAAGATGACAATAATACCATTAAGACTCGATTTGATGAAGCCCCGGGTTGTGCCGCTTATGTTTTGTAGTTGTATTGGAGTCACAGAGCTAAGCATCCATTTTCTGAAAAATAATTACCTTGTGAGCATTGAAAACTCTGGAGGACTGTATGGGCTGTATGGATTTCCAAAAACCATCCAGGTGAAACAATACCTTAAGATGTGCCACAGTCTCCTAATCCACAAACACATGAATACATATTTATGTTTCATTGTATCACATGAGTTGAACAGTCGATCAACCGAAAATGAACCAGAAACAGCTCTGAGATATGATTTATCCTGCACGTCCAGAGGGTGAATATTATTTAGTCTTCTTTCAGAGGATACTGAATATCTTTGGATTTTGGACCACTGGTCTGACATTTTGTAGATCCAATGATTAATCAAGAACATAATCTAAACGTTAGTTAAGGTTAATCGTTATTTGGAACCATGCCTCGTATTATTCTAAATTTCCATACAAAACCATTTCCGGCTCTCTCTGTAGGAAATCTGGTCACAGCTTGTGAGTTTTTTCATCCAGATTTATTTCAGAGCAGCAGTTAGTGTTTTAAACATTAAACAAGCTTCTGGTTTTTTAAACACTGTTTCATTTTTGAAAAATCAAGATGTCAGCTCTGTGAGTTAAATGTAATTCCAATCCATAAAAGGCACAGCCCGGGGCTGTATGTGATGGTGTGGTCAGGTGACACTTTCTTTCTGCAGCAGCTACAGTGAAAACCTATCAGTAAGTGGCTCACTGATTTAGAAGTGAAATATTTGAGCTATATTAGTGATGAGCTACTGTAAATCAATGTATCAAAACACGTCTCCGTGCCCCAGTGAGGTCCTGTCTCAGGAGGTATTATCGTCAACGTTACATTATTCACCATCAAGATCAGCTTCGGGATTTGTCTCCAGTTTACATGAGCAGTAACTTACAGTGTTTGTCTCTGCGCAGCTTAAAGGACAGAGTAGCTCACATTCAAAGCCGGGGCTGTACAGTCTCGTGGTAAAAACAGTGAATGAATCATTTTAAAAGGTGAATTTTCCCTTTAACGGGATCCAGCTAGCATTAGCTCCCGGGCTGTTAGCTCAGCTGAGAGAAGGCTGTACGGATTTTTTTTTTAAAGCAAAGCTTGAACGAGTTAAAGCAAAATACCCAAAGGATATGTCAAGGTCAACAGAGGCTTCAAACAGTGATGAGGCAGCCGGGTTTGTTACCTATCCTGTCTAAAGGGTAACGTTATCCGTTGGCTCCGTTTAGCTAACGTTAGCCATTCAGCAGATATTAGCTTAGCTTTTCCCCTCTACGCTCAGTGACATTAAACGGCAGCTGTGACTGGCTGTTTTCTTCCAGGTGCAGCAGCGACAATTACTCACGGTTATTCAATATGATAAGAAATTGCAGCCTCGACATCTTTTCCTCAAAACATCTGTCAGACCTCCATCCCGACAGCGATATAACAGCGACATTCCTTTGCAAAGAAAGCAGCTACACGGAGGCAGCGTCAAGCGTGACACCGAAATGTACAACTTCCGTCACACTTTCAAAATAAAAAAACTTGTGCTTAACTGATGGCGATAGTACAAACGTGAAAACTAATCTAATTTCTAAAGGGAAAAGTCGATTGAATGTTGTTTTATGGGATATTATTCTCGTCATATAGGTAGGCTATACTTGGAAATAGAGGTTAGTACTTGTCAACCCCACAACTATCAATTAAAGTCACATATTTCCATAATTTCAATTTAGGATGCAGAGTTCTCAAATATCAATCTTTTGACATTATATATATATATATATATATATATATATATATATATATATATATATATATATATATATATATATATATATATATATATATATATAATCTCTTTCCGAGACATCTTTGGAATACTACGTAGCACAAAATGACATTCTCCGCACATCAAATACCTCGCTTTTATTTTGAAGACAAAATGGCAACACTTCCGGGATTATGCTGGCTACGCGTGGCTAACTTGCAGCAGCTGTGGCCAGTCCATATTGTCCAATCCAGTGCAGCCTGCTTCCTGATGGTACCCGCTCAGATGCGCTTCTCTCGGGCTTGCGGCACCTAGCGGTAGACGTAGTAACTTACACCCTGAACATAGCATCCTCAGCTGTCACTTTTATCACATGAAAAACGCCTGGTCCTGTTTGTGTATGCATATGGAGCCTACGCATCGTTATGCGTTCTTAACATAAACAGGGATACATATTTGAATATCTTGCCAAAGAGCAATGAGTCGTTGCTGGCGATTATTTGTAAAATCACATTCAACTGTGTTTGCTGTCTTGAACACACCCCGCTGAGTACCCCGATATTGTTCAAGGGGAATAATGGCTGCACAGGAGCCGTCTCCACCATCTTCCCTGGAAGGCAACAAACCTGGCTTCCCAAAGAAAATTCTGGCCAACAACCTCGAAGACAAGCATCTGTGCAATTCGTGCCAGAAAATCCTGAGAAGGCCGCTGCAAGCTCAGTGTGGTCACCGCTTTTGTTCGTTCTGTTTCAACAAAATTGTGAGGTGAGTACTGTCATGGTTGCCAGCGAGCTAGCTAGATGTGTAGCCTGTGTGAGCAGTCAGAGCCTGTTACCAGCCCTCCTTCAAATATCTTTCACTTCAATGCCGCCCTACTTGTTGTCACAGGTAACGCTGTGTACGACTACAAAGACAAGTTACTCTATATAGATAGCATAGAGCCAGTGAAAAATTCGGCATAAGGGCAATTCACCTATCTCCACTTGCTTCCATAAAATCTCAACTTGTGTGATGGGCTGGCCAGGTGTCCTCGGAGCTAGTCCCGCTAACCTGGCTGGCCGGAGCAGCTGTACATGTCGGAGACTTGAACTTGACAGTGTGTTTTAGTAAAGTAACAGAAGGTCGGCATGTATGCCGAATTTATTACAATGTCCTGCAGCTGTTAAAGCCTTCACAATGTGTTCCACTTGGTATGTGTCTTTGTCGATAAGCGAGCAGACTTTAAAGTGGCCATTTTTTGGTCGGAGTTTCGGATGACCTTTATCCATATTGTGGATAACGTGACCCGACAGGAGTCTGTCCAGCCCGTGTAATATGTGGACTTGTCTGTGGCTTTATTCAGTCAGAGTGACAGTAGGAAAATGACACAGAAACAAAAACACATAAAAAAAATAAAAAATCCAGCCTGTGAATGTTTGTGGTGTTTGGACTAACAGCGCAGCGAGAAGACAATCGTAGTAGTGAGATCACTGATTTCTTTTTCCTCTCACTGCGCATGTGTGAGATGGACTCATTTTTCATTTTTACTTTGTGTTGTTTCTTTAGTTATTATTGTTGATGACAGCGCCGACAATATTGACTGTTGTCACATTGTTGTTTTGTTATCCATTATTCCTCAATAAATGTGTATTTAATAACATTCCCACAAAGAGACACACAGAAAACATGGTGTGAGGTTGTAATGTTGCCCCATAGGAGTTCTGGTTAGTTTCTGGGTCTCTGTGTGCACTCTACCTGATGGGAACTTGTCAAGGTACATAAACAGATACAGAGGTTGGGGCATTTTACCCCCTCGGGACCCCCTGATAAGATAATATGATCATCCAGTTGCAACAGTTTGGTAACTGATTACTGATCAGCTGTGTGGAAACAGCGTTAATAAGATGATTGCAATCAATATAAACACAGTATTTTTGTGTTGTTAGCACATTTCTCACAGTAAACTTGTTGTTTGCGTGTTTGTTGATGTGAACAGCATTCCTTTAGAGTTTGATTATATTATTTTATGAAGTTTAGGTATTGAAACGCCACAGTCCTGAATGAGAATAAAACAACAAAGGAGACTGTGGTATGTGTGTATGGCTTTAACTAACAATGACTTTCATTATTGATTCATCTGCCATCTTCTTTTCTCGATTAATTGATCAAACAATAATTTGTGAAATTGTTATGACATTTGCTGATACATTTATGAATATTTCTTCAAAACTCAAACATATTCAGAATGATATAGTAAAACAATCTTTACATTTGAAAGATGACTTTATCAATCAATTTTATGAGTTTATGAAAAAATGATCTCAACTCAAGATTAGCTGCTGTATTGGAGCTTTGCATTAGAATGAAGACCATCACAGTTCATACTGTATTCATTTGAGATTTTATTGTCATACTCACTGTTGCCGGGGTCAGAAGTGAACTCGACGAACTTAGTATTTTCTTTGTTTTATAATCAACTGGAAATACTGTAAGAATTGTTACTTTAGAATATCTACAGGCATTACAGGTCCTCTTCCGTGTTGTCCACCATGATATGGGGGGGGTGTTACGTTGCCACTGTATTTTCTCTGACTTGCTTGGAATGGGAGGCCTGAGGCGAGCAGTATTCAGTTGGTTGCAGTGTGCTAGATACCACTGAATCCTACACACTGGACCTTTAATGGTAATATCAAGTATCTGTATTGTCTGACACATTGGTAGATGGCACAGTATGTATACCAATGTTAATATTTGTCGTTCCTCTCTTCAAGCTCTGGACCACAGAAATGCAGCGCTTGCATCAAAGAAGACTTGTTCGAGGAACCCACCTCCATTCTCAAGCAAGGTGGTGTAAGTACTTTTATTTCTTACAGTTACATTAAATAAAGCATTAGTATGCACTTAATGCACCTTGTTTGTTAACGTAATGAAGAGTCACTCATTAGGAGTGGACTTTGCCCAGTTTGGGTATTTTTGGCTTGCAGGTGACGAGAGCCAAAAACCTTCAAACAAGCCAGAGAGTCAGCGCTTTAACATTATTGTCACTGTTTGTTTTTCAAGTGTAGCGCCAACAAAACATAAAACTTGTGACTGCTCTATAACGCTTGGCAGTGTAGACAATAGATGGAGCGACTACAGTTGCTGTGTCCCTAGAATGACCATATGTGCTGGAGAAATCGGAGCCAGGAGAGAAAAGTGAGCTCCCGAGTATCTTCGACGGTGTTTGTAACTGTACCCTTCACACTGTAACTGAAGACTCAAACCAGACTGCAAGTGACAACAACTTGTGCTTGTTTGTGCAGGCTTTTCCTGACAATGCAGCTCGGAGAGAAGTGGAGGCCTTGGCAGCTGTCTGTCCCAACGAAGGATGCACGTGGACAGGAACTATCAAAGAATTTGAGGTGCACACTCAATGCAAAGCAGGCTGTGAAATGAACACCTGCTCCAAGTCAAACGTCCTTTTAGTTTAGACCGTGGCTGGTGTGTGTGTTTGCTCTATCAGCCACTTTCTGAGCCCGTGGAGTGACGTGTGTAAAAGCATATTTCACTTATATATTAACACAAAGACAATGAGAGAACATTAAAACAGAATAAAATAGAAATAAAATTTAATAAAAATAAATAGGAACAGGGATCGATATTCAGGGAAATCTCTATCTCCATTTTCTCACCTCAAGACACACAGTAGTAACATTTCGGGGTAAAAATGACTGTATCATGAATGAATGCAGTAATATTGCAGGAAGTCCGCCAGTTCTGCCATTGCCATGTACACACCGTCTGGCCTTGAGTAGGCTGTGTCTAGATGGTAACTGCAGATCTGGGAAACTCTTGTGACATTTCACACAGAGTTCACTTCCTGAGTTTCCTGAGTTTAAATTTACTCCTTCAGATGATATTGAGGCTGAAAGTTGCGCATAATTAACAGCGTGACCGCTTGATTGACCCCCTGATAAGATAATATGATCATGCAGTTGCAACAGTTTGGTAACTGATTAGTGATCAGCTGTGTGGAAACAGCGTTAATAAGATGATTGCAATCAATATAAACACAGTATTTTTGTGTTGTTAGCACATTTCTCACAGTAAACTTGTTGTTTGCGTGTTTGTTGATGTGAACAGCATTCCTTTGGAGTTTGATTATATTATTTTATGAAGTTTAGGTATTGAAACGCCACAGTCCTGAAATAGAATAAAACAGCAAAGGAGACTGTGGTATGTGTGTATGGCTTTAACTAACAATGACTTTCATTATTGATTCATCTGCCATCTTCTTTTCTCGATTAATTGATCAAACGATTTGTAATAATTTGTGAAAATTGCTTATGACATTTTCCCAGAGCTGAACACATTCAAATGAATAGTTTTGTTCAAAACTCAAATTCTATTCAGAATGATATAAAACAGAGAAAATAAAAAACAATCTTTACATTTGAAAGATGACTTTATCAATCAATTTTATGAGTTTATGAAAAAATGATCTCAACTCAAGATTAGCTGCTGTATTGGAGCTTTGCATTAGAATGAAGACCATCACAGTTCATACTGTATATTCATTTGAGATTTTATTGTCATACTCACTGTTGCCGGGGTCAGAAGTGAACTCGACGAACTTAGTATTTTCTTTGTTTTATAATCAACTGGATCTACTGTGACCGCTTGATTGACTTGATTATTCGAGCACTTTGGGCCACATTCGGCCCGCCACAGGTCCGCCGATAATTTACATCTTTGCTGATATTTAGATTAGCTGAAGGCGGAAGAAGCAGCACATCCAACATGGCGGCGGCCAGCGCCTCACCTGTTCATCTTCAAAGCAGAACTCCAGAAACCTGTCAGGCTCTGACCATTCTTTATACTGTCATTGATCACTGCCTTATGGAAGTCCTGACGGCTCATTTAAAGGCAGAGTTTCTGAATATGGGCTGTGTGTATTTCTCTGTGGAGCAGTTTGATACTTTTCATGTCACACCCCTCACAACATGTACAAATAAAGAATAAGAATATAAGAATTTAAGATGGTGTACTAGAATTGAAATCTCGTTTTTAGGGAAGTAAATCTTCATAAATAAACCTGCAGTTGCATGAGTCGAACGGCCAGGCGTGTTGGAGACTGCTGATCTAAAAAAAACACAGCATTAAATATCAAAAGACAAATTAAAGCATGTGCTCTCGCTCTGTGCTGCAAATAAACACAGACTTTTACACACAGTTTATATGGTTTTTAAACACAGTGTGTAGTAGTTGTGTATTTTACATATTCACATATAAACTCTTGGTTACAGTAGCTGACTGCGGAGGAATTGATGATAAAACATGCTTTCACATTATAGTGGACTGAAAGAACATACAGTGCATGTGCATTAATTAAAACATATTAGTAACCGTCCAAACTACTCATTGTCAACTTGTCACTTTCAGTCCACCAGCATGACAAACTCATCTGAACACACTACATGATGCGCATCCACTATCCAATATCCTCATCTCCAAATTCATTAGCACTGAGAAGAATTTTGTGCCACTGAGCCCCAATCATTGTCTCACTGATTTCATGAATGTAATCGAGTGTTTCCTTTTTGGAATAGTGTCCTCGTTTTTTTACTGCACACACAAAAATATTACTATGTTATTTTTTTGTAGTAAACTAAAATAAGAAGTCACTTCAGTATTTATGTATAAAGATCTACATGAATAGCTGTAAATTTGACGCCACAGCTCCTGATTTTTCTCCTTTAAACATTCATTGTTTTTTTTCTACTAAATGTGTTAAAATTAGACAACAAAAATAACAATGAAATTCATTCATTCAATACTTTCTAATCATTATCAGATATGTGCAGTTCTTACACATATCTGGTTTACCATTGTGACTTTTTTGTATCCATGAAGTTTCCACCACACTTGGTCTTTTTCAAGGCAAGTTCAACGCAAGTGTCACGTACGTCCTTGTATGTACATACACCACGTGGTGGCAATCTACAGTCAGTGACATCATCAAGTCAAAGGTACAGCCAAGTTCATTAAACAGTAATTAAACACTAGAACAAGTGTTGAAGAAGTGTGTTTGTCGATCACCCGCAGGCCAGCCACGAGGGTAACTGTGACTTCATGATCATCCTGTGTCCTTCCTGTAAAGAGCTGATGAGAGCCAATGAACAGGAGCGCCACAACGAGAGGGAGTGTCCAGAGAGGACGCTCAACTGCAAGTACTGCAAAGAACCCTTCCTGTTAAAGAACATCAAGGTCAGACTTCTCTGCTCTGTCTTATTAGAATCAAACAATGTTCAACTGGTTTCTTTATTTAGGAGTTGGTGTTTCTGGGATATGTTGTGTTGTAATATTGTAATATTGTAACATGATACTCGCAGCCTTATTTAGTTTAGGCCACCTGACACTGCAGCTCTGATCAGTGTTTCTAATATTTTTATCAAGCTACAGAAGACTATACATACAGTATATCATTATGTCAGTGGTCATTTTCATATTTATGGGGCGTTGTTTAGCTCAGTTGGTAGAGCATCCGCCTCATGTACAAAGGCTGTGAAAGTAAAAGTGAAATAAGGAAACAGAGAACATCTCTTAGGACAGTGTTATGTCCTTGAGGGAATTACATGCCGCTGTTTTGGTGATTTGGGGCTAATTTATAATGCAATGCAAACAGTGTAGTGCTCCTTATTGGCTGACTTATTCGCTGCTACTTTGTTGACTCCATGTGACAGAAACACTTGGTGTAGCTAAGCCTTTATGGTTACAAAACCAACAACAATGTTTTCAAACTGCGGCTAACAGTGAAATCTGTCAATCGCTGCACCCATACCAAATATCCTTGAAGCTGTACATGATTACAGGAAAACTGAACAGACAAAACAAAGTGAATTATCTCTAATTAAAAGACAAATCAATATGAGAAAAGATCATGAAGGGTGTCATTTAGCTCACTTGGTAGGGCATCCGCCTCATGTACAAAGGCGCAGTCCTTGATGCAGCGGCCCAGGGTTCGAATCCGACCTGCGGCCCTTTGCTGCATGTCATTCCCCATCTCTCTCTCTCTCTCCCAACATTCCTGTCACTCTTCAGCTGCATCTATACAATAAAGCTTGAAAAAGAATGTATTAATAATGAATTTTCATAATTATAAAAGAAATATTTACATTTATAGATAATAAATTGAAATGAAATAAAAACATACAGGATTGTATATAAGGATCAAGCAGTCTTAAACACAAGTTATAAAGAAAAATAAATACATAGGTAGATAAGAAATAAACAAAGGAAAAGAAAAAACAAATGTATACAAATAAAATAGGAGATATGTTAAATCTAAGCACAGGAGCATAACTCAGATAAGGTGTATTAGGTGCATATAGTCTGCTCTCACTCTCAGTTATTGAATAAAAGAACGTATAAGCTCAGCCTGTGAAGCTGTCATATGAGGTGTTGGCAAATCATATTGTATTTTAATATACAACAAATTTATTAGAGCACCTGTCAGAGATCATCCAGCATCATGAAGTGCTTTAATGCAGACGCTTTCAGTGAGCTCTCCTGTTTTACCATGAGGGAATGAGGAATTTAAACTGAACTCACCTTTTTTATACCAAAATCTGAGCCGGCTTTCTCTGAGAAGTAACAAATTAATCATGCATAACATTCAACCACTGAAACTAATTCTTCTGTTCAGGAATGCAGAAGTAACTATCATTTGAACATCTTAATCAAGAAATAATAATGCGCTTTACTATTTTTTCAGTTTTTTTGTAAAACAGTAAATTTGAAATTTCTCGGATAACAATAATAATAATTATGTTTTAGCATTAAAAATATCACTTTGGTTAAAGAGCTTCCACATACTGCTGTATGAACCATTACAGAAACATAAAAAAATGATTTGGGTAATTACCAATGCTGTTAAATTAAAGCAGCCGTGGCATAAACTTTACGTTGGGTGGTGGTCTAATACTTTTATATCTTGTTAAAGTTGTGATCAGTTTGTTATTAAATGTCTGTGATTAAACAGACGTTCACTTATTTGCTCTACTTGAACATTCAACCTGTCTCAGGTATCATAACATGACGTAAGCACAGTCACAGGCGATGATGTTTGACTCCTGGTGACTGAGTGAGGAAAGTTCCTGTCTTTAAATTTCAGTGCTGACTTCTGATTACTTGAAAACTCTACACACCGTGTCCGCTGCGTCCGCTATTATAAGCAGGACTACCGCCACCGATATACAAACTGCTGTTACTTACTGAAGGTCAGAGGTTCTTAAGCTGTGAGGGGGTGCAAGGGTGAGACATGAGGCAAATATACTGCGTGAATTAAAGTGAACGTGTTCGTGCAGACGATCTAAAAACAACTGTAAGTTAGTTATTGTGGCGCGCCTGTAAACACGGGCAGTAGTTGGAGCTGCAGTAGGAGGCTGTTAAAACCTTTAATGCCTGTTCATACGCCTTCTCAGAGTCTGTACTCTGTCAAATCTGATGACACAGACGTGACACGCATATCTTTAGATTCAGCGTGACTTCCCTCCACTTCCTGAGGATATTATTATGTGTCCATCACAAACCCACAGCCATAAACCTGCTCAGAAATCATAAAAAATGTTCAGAATCCTCACATTCTGTACATCCAAAGGTATACTGCAAACAGGAAGTGCTATTATCTGACTCAGCATACTTTTTATTGATACCAGTTTGTCAAAATATGAAAAAAATATAAGCTTCTAAAATTCTTTTTCAAAACTTTATTCCATTAAACTTTCATTCATTCTGCTTCTGAGAAGCAGACAGAAGGAGTCCGAGGACAGTAGTAGGAGCAGATATCTATCTTTCATGTAAACTAACTTGACGTCGTTTGTTTTCAGGCTCATGATGAAATCTGTCCAAAGTACCCGATGATTTGTGAAGGCTGTGCAAAGAAAAAGATTCCCAGAGAAAAGGTACCGCACATATTTCTTTTCCAAGTGATTTCTCATAATTCTGTTAGATTGATCTCATTTACCATTTAGCTAGGGATCAAATTTCTACAACATATTCTATAGATCATTAGCTTCTTTCATCTTTTTGTTTTGCAGTATGTGGACCATATTAAGTTCTGCAGTAAATTTAAAGCACCATGCAGATTTCATGTTGTTGGCTGCGATACGTCTGTAAGTAGACATTTTTGTCATAATTTGCTCTGTGTGTAACAATGGCTAATATAATAACTACAGGAACATGTAATAACTTGGAACCATTTAATAAAATCTCCCACTCAGTAGATAAAACCAGTTTATAATTGGACTAAACTAAAATCTTCAAACTGATGACTAACTGATGTGATTTTTCCCAGTACTGTATCATATTACAGTATATTCCTATATAATAAGAACATTCTATCATGTTAATAGAACAGTATTTATTACAGTTTATTACACTGAGAACAGTGTCTTAGTTTGCCAAGGTATTACATTATTCAGCAGTTATTACAGAATTTGTTGCCACATGCCTGTAAATGAATCCTGTGTTGTTGAGTATCAAGCCCTTGTGTATGTACGTGTACGTGTACGTGTATGTGTGTATGCCTATATAAAGTATTCATCTAATTTGTGTGTATTTGTATATGTAGTTGTGTGTCTACTGTGTTGCAAATGGAACCATTGCATATGTAATACTCCTCAACACTAATTTGTGTTTAGGTCTGTATCAACTTTATGCTGTTGTCAAATTGAGGTGAAATAAATAAGAATGCCATTCAGATTAGAATCTCAAATTTCAAGAATGAACATTTATTCTTGTGTTGTATTACTATTTGATTAATCTGCTACAGATTCTAGTTTAGTCAGTGTCAGTCATTTTATTTCTGCACTTGTAAAAATGTATTACTACAATTAAACTTCTTCTTCTACCTCTGCCAGCTACTTTCTCACCTGATGATGGAGGCTGTGCAGAACATTTACAAACATCAATGCTGCTAAATAACATTTGGAATATAAACAGTGCCTGCATATAAAATTAGCATGCAATTGCAAGTTGACCTGATGAGTTAAAGGATTAGTGTGTAGGATTTAGTGCCATCTTATGGTGAAGTTGCAAACTTACAACCTCCTCCACTCACTGTCCTGTTCCAAACGTGAAGTAGAAACTATGGTGGATGAAAAATGTGAAAGCCAGTGTTTAGTTTGTCCGCCCTGGGCTACTGTAGAAACATGTTGTCTCAACATGGCAGACTGTAGAAGATGAACTGGTGCATCTGTAGATGTAAAAATCTCATTCTAAGGTAACAAAAGGTGATTATACACTAATGTAAACATAGTTCTGAATATCCTATTCCATTTCTGCCATATTCAGTTAATAGAGCATCATAAATCTGACACACTGAACCTTTTAAATTGAATTACACCAATTATACAATGCTGAATTGTGTTATACTAAAATATTGTGGGATCCTTCATAAACAGTGGGAAATATCAAAATGCTACCTGCTAAGTATCAGCTAACCTTTCACATCTTGGCTGATTCAATGTGAATATTACAGAGTAAATTATGCATAACAAATGCATAAATATGCTTAATCTAATGACTCAACAGCCTGCAACAGCCTGCATGCATCTGCACAATCTCACATTGAAGCTCCTGATTTGATTGATTTGATTGTAGACCTGTAGCAGTATATGCACTATCTTACATTCAATCATGTCTCTGTCAGTAATATTAGCTAACATGTACGAAACTTCATCATAGTTTCTGACTAAGCAGTTATAGGACCATATGTATTTAAAGGTCCAGTGTGTAAGATTTGGGAACTTTATTTTCAGAATAAGGCCGTCATGGAATATAATATTCATAACTATGTTTTCATGCATGTATAATCTCCTAAAAATAAGAATCTTTTTGTTTTTGTTACTTAAAATGTCTACAGTGGGAGCGGGTCCTCTTTCATGGAGGCCGCCATGTTGAAACATCGTGTTTCTACAGTAGCCCAGAACAGACAAACTTAATAGTGACTCTAGACAGGGTCCTAAAAGTGTTGTTTCTCCTTTACACTAAGAAGGTGAGGGTGATGTGAGGAGATCGCAATGCAGTGATTAGATGCAACTAAATTCTACACACCGGACCTGTAATTCATTTCTATGTATTTACAGGTGTATTTAACCAAAGATCAATTGCGCACCTTCATTACACGTGACATGTCTCCATTCAAACTATAAACGTGAGTTCCAAAATATGTCTGTCCTCACTAAGACAGCACAGAACATCAGTGATGTCTCAGCAGCTGACTCTGTCATGATGGAGCAGTATGAATATATGAGTATTGGCTATGAGTGTTATAACAATTACTTTTAACTTACGAGACAAAGAAAACACCAGGCACGTTCTGTTGAAGCGGCATATTAAATGCTGTGAATTCTATATTTATACTCAATTTGTCAGATCACTTTGATGTCACAAAGTTCATGTTGAACAACAACATTGCAGGGATGAATACGTTGTATAGTGTGTAGTATATATCCATTATTAGCTCCATTGTTTCTTGCTGTATGCTTTTACTGTTTAATTCTTCTGTGGCACATTTTTCATCCATCATTAAAATGTCTTTTCTCTTAGTATTTAACGGATGAGGACTATTGATTAGTTCCTAATGTATTGCTGCTTGTATCTTTCTTTGACACCAAGGTGGAGAAAGAGAAGATCCATGACCATGAGCGACAGTGTTCATTTGAACACCTCAACCTTCTTCTGCATTTCATCATGGGCATCAAGGTGAGCCTGGAGAGCCTGCAGCCCCAGAGCCTGGAGGTGGCCAGCCACAAGTTACAGGAGCTCCACCAGTCCCTCAGGGATCTGGAGCTGAAGATGAGCCAGGTGGGTGGGGGTGGTGCAGCTCCCGTGCAGGGTGCATGTGCTCCGACCCTGGCCACCTCCTTCACTCCGCTGCCGAGCGCTATCGGCGCCGCCCTGGAGCTGCAGCTCCAGAGTGAAAAGACCAAGGTGGCTGAACTGAGCCGGCGCTGCCAGGAGCTGGAGCTCAAAGTGAGCACATTCGAGAACATTGTGTGCGTCCTCAACAGAGAGATGGAGCGCTCCTGCACCACCATGGAGGCCTACAACCGTCAACACCGACTGGACCAAGACAAGATTGAGATCCTCAACAACAAGGTGACAAAACGAGACATCACTTTTGCTCTCCAGCCAGCTGAGATGAGCTAGATGTCACAAAATCCTTCACACTGGTCCTTTCAAATAAACCGTCTTGTTTATGTGTTGGCTTTGCTGCAGGTTCGTCAGCTAGAGAGGACGGTGAGTCTGAGGGACCTGTCCATCGTGGAGATGGATGGGAAAATGAGGGAGATGTCTGCAGCCACATATGATGGCATCTTTGTCTGGAAGATCTCAGACTTCACCAAGAAGAGGCAGGATGCTGTGGCTGGCCGTGCTCCTGCTATGTTCTCTCCTGGTAAGAACTCTCTATGATGACTAACATCTGAGTAATAATCCGATTTCCACTTTTAAAAAAAGATATCATTGATGTGTTCTTTTTCAGCCTTCTATACCAGTAAATACGGCTACAAGATGTGCCTGAGGATCTACCTGAATGGTGACGGGACGGGTCGCGGCACCCACTTGTCTCTGTTTTTTGTGGTGATGAGAGGACACAGCGACGCACTCCTCAAGTGGCCTTTTAATCAGAAGGTAACACTCGTTATAATGTCCGTGTCTGTTTGCTCCCATCTTTCATGAGTTGAAGTAAAAGATCGAAGACTTCTGTGCACACAAAATGTTTGAAATTTGTCCACAAATTTGCTAACGTCTGTGTTAGTGAGCACTTCTCCTTTGCCAAAATAATCCATCCACCTAACAAACCCTGCTAGCCAATCAGAGGCAGAGTATGTCATGACTTTGAAATAAACCTTTTGTGTGCATAGAAAAAGCCTTAGACCTCTTACATCATCTTATAAAAATCTGGGAGCAAAAACAAAAGTGGCATCCAAAGGTCTGAGACCACGTTGAAATTCTCTAATATATTCATGTGGACCTGGAAATAATAAGAGTCTGAGGATTTGAGTTCAGTGAAAGTGTCAGAAGTCAAATCATGGCTAGACTCAACGTTTCTAAGGGCGCAGTGCATGGAACAAAATGTTTTGTACAAACTGAATCAGTTTATATCCAAAGCATCAGGCAGAGCCAAAGTGAACACACACAAGATCAACACATCCGGCTTAGTTACCTCAAAGATGGAAAAAAAAAAATCTCACAGATACAGAGTTTGATAAATAAAGAACACAAGACTCCAATCAGCAAAAGTCCTGTCAAAAGAAGGCGGTCATAGTGATTTCAGGGGGAGAGTAGCAGTTTCTAAGCCACTTCTCAGGAGCACAACAAGGCCAAACACTTGTGGACTGAGAAATATCAGCATTTCATAGTGGATGACTATTTACTGATGAATCCATGTTGATGGAGTAACAGAAGTGACAAAGACTCCACCCTGACCACGGAGAAGCAGCACTCCATTCTTCAGAGACATGCTACACCCCTGGTTTGTATCTCTGTGGAGAAGGATTCATACTGCAGCAGGATAATGACCCCAAACACACACACCTCAAAGCTTCTACAAGATCTACTAGAGAGACCTCTACCAAAGAAGACCAAGAAGGCCTGACCGTCATGGACTTTCTTCACAGTCACCAGACCTCAGCACCATCACTGATTTATCCCAATAAATCAATGATGCACTTGAAGACTGAGGAAGCATTCTGGGTCATCACAAGAAGTCCTCTGGAACAATGTCAAATCATGATAACAGATAACATGAGTCATCAGGTTTTTGTTGAGTCCAGCTGGAGTACATGCAGTCATTAAAGGAAAAGGTGAACAAACCAAAGAGATTCTGAGATTCATCAACAGTTTCAGAGATTCAACTTTTCACTCAAATTGTTAAAAAAAAAAAAAAACAACTATTACTCACTTACTTTATTATATTTGAAACATATGCAAAACAGAAGTACCTTGACAACTAGTCTCAGACTTTTGGACCTCACTGTAACTGTATATACTGATGTCATCAAGTCACTGGTGCCATCTTGTGTTATTGTAATATTATTCCGTACCGAATGTACTGCAAGAAGTGTATCACTGTCAGCAGCAATCCTAAATGGTAACTGTGTGTAAACAGCACACGCGTCACTGAATCATGATGTGTGTGATGTGTGTCTTTAATCTTCTTCGGTAGAAAGTCCAAATTCAGACATGGGCTGGCTTGACCAGGCTCTTACACACTACTTGCATTGACATCCGTATGAAATAGTATTACACATTGAAACACAAGATGGCACTAGTGCCTTGAGGACATCACTTGTGTGTGTGTGTGTTTGTGTTTGTGTGTGTATATATACACACAAAAGTCTTCAGATGATTAGAAGTAAAAGATTTAAGATTTATTCTATGCATACAAATTAACATGATTAAATGATCTTAGTGAGAACTTTTGTGCGTATAGAAGAGGTTGTCAGATCATGACAAATAAAAAAAAAAAATGCTTTTATTCCCAGTCAGTTCTTGCTAATTTGTTAACTTTGTTATTTTTATATTTTGCTTCAGGTTTAGTGGGTTATGGTTTGCACTAGTGTTTGTTATTTCATTTACCTTTTCCATCCATTGTATAGTTCATTATAGACTGGGCCTGCATTCGTGGGTCAGCTCCAGTTTTTCCGTTAGAGCAGATGTAAGGCTAGACTCCTAACATGTGTACCCAGGTCACCCTAATGCTGCTCGACCAGAACAACAGGGAGCACATTATCGATGCCTTCCGGCCGGACATCTCCTCCTCGTCCTTTCAGAGGCCTGTCAGCGATATGAACATCGCCAGCGGCTGCCCGCTCTTCTGTCCACTCTCCAAGCTGGACTCTAAAAACTCCTACATACGCGACGACACCATCTTCATCAAGGCCATTGTAGA
The DNA here is from genome assembly GCA_036365135.1 of Miichthys miiuy. Classification (NCBI taxonomy): domain Eukaryota; kingdom Metazoa; phylum Chordata; class Actinopteri; family Sciaenidae; genus Miichthys; species Miichthys miiuy. The sequence continues at coordinate 5,236,139 of CM071605.1, forward strand.
CCTCACTGGGCTCTAGGCAAACGATGAGGGCATAAATCCAACCTTGCCTTTTGTTGCTACTAAGCTGTTTGAATCACCAGGCTTTTGTATCACCACTAACTGGCATTTCTTGTTGGGGTCTGTCTAGTTCTTTTGGTTTTGGTACGGATTGTTGGCAGCAATATGCAAGACCAGAGCAGGAAACACATTTTTATTTTTATTGTTTTTTGTCCACAGCGGCTGGTGGTTTTCAAGACATCTTTAGCCACTGTAACTATTTTACCAATCAAACTGAGTTTGTATTTGACAAAAAAACACTGATTACCTACCAAAGTGACCGGAGGAGTGAGACACATTAGATGTGCCAGTATTTGGCTGGTGACAGGTGTTAATTTTCCACCCTGCGGAAGACCCTCAAACAGCATTTGAACTGACAGACGCATTCCAAGACAGAGGTAGAATATTATGCTTGTGAAATAAGTAGACAACTAAGATGACATCGTCTGTAATCTCCAGTGATCATCCTATGGCTTCTTGTACCGTAGACGAGGCTCATCATGTTCAGTTTTACACCCGAAAATGACCAGATTTTTATTTTTTATTTCATTTCCATTCTCCTTCAAACATTGTTTCCTGCTGCAGTGTAAATAAGGTCCTCAAAAATCAGTTACTGCTGCTTATAGATACACGTCTCAAAACACAAATACATTTCAAGATTTTTTTTTTAAGAATGAAAAACTGAAAATAATGAGCCTTAGACCAGTGACAGCGTAGCTATGTAGATTAAACAGCCTCCAAACGCAGCGATAGATCGAGCAGGTATAGATGCTTGTGCTCACTGCGTGTACTGCTTAACATTTGGTTAACTAATACTTTTTGTTGTTTTTTTTTTTGCATTTACAAAAGTGGAGTTCCAATAACAGTGTGACCCATGTAGCCTTCAGAGTATCGCTCAGCTTTGCACACGGTTTGTAGTGCAGTTGGACTTTTCAACTCGTTTACTGTTTCTTAAACATCTATGCCTCCGACTCTCAAGTTCTGTGTTCAATGGTAATCATTTGTGGTGGTGGACATTGCTTGAATTCCATGAATTCTGAGTGCAGTATCTCAGTTGTGAATGTTGTCACGTGTGCGTACTGTTCATTTCTTTGCCGTTAGCTGCGTGTGTTAGTTTGCATGTTGGATCTGTGGAAGATGCACCGTATAGCTTGCAACAGTCTCTGGGCTGTTTGTCCTGGAAACCCATGGAAGTCAAGCTGATTTTCCCAAATGGAAATATGACATATTTTAGTAAAAAATAAAACGTGTATTTGCATACGAGTTCTCATAGATCCAATAAATATCTTTTGATATTAAACTTTTGGCTTTTATTCAATATTTGTTGCATATTACAATTTTGTTGACCATTCTACCAACGATGTGTTTAGTTCTATTTTTGCAGTTTAAAATATTTAACTTTAATTTTTAACACGCATATGTACAAATATTGAAATAGCCAAATTAGAACATAAACTATATCTGTCCAATGATTTTGTGCATATTTATCTACATGAGAGGTATATCAAAAATATGTCCGCTGGAGTGTCTTCACAAAGTATTCATTTCAATTTCTACATGTTGTGGTGCTGCCTAAATTAAGTTTTACAAACTTAATGTTTCATTATGGCCAAATTTAAATATTTTTGTGTCCCTTTAGTAAGAATGCAGGCTATATGGATGAGAATGTGGGAGGGGTGGTTGATCGTTTTGCTTCCTGAGTCATTCAGTGTACAGAGTGGCGCCTATGCTGGTCACTCGACACATTCCCAGAGATGCTCAGACTGATTTTTATCTGGCCATTGAACACCGTAGAGATCTGCTGTTTTTGCTATCCTGCAGTCCATATGTGGGTGTTGGGTGGAGATTGAATGGGCTGTCACAAAGGGCCTGCAACATCAATTATTACAGCCAGTTTTTGCCACGAGTGACTTTTGTTTACAGTTCCCAATTCCTCAGGGATCATGTTGTTGTTGTTGTTGTTGTTGTTGTTGTGACATGCAGTTATATCTGTGAGGCTGATGATTACTGCATGAACCACGGATGTGTTTCTATAACCACAACAACTCGTTTTTATTTAGAGACCTATGAAAAGACAGTAGGAGGTTTATCCATCACTCGGAATAAGTTACTTCATCGCCATGCTGCATTTTAGCTTTCATATTTCCAGTGCATAATTAGAATTTGTCTGCTTTGTGCAGATATTCTAACTTCATTTACAAAAAAGCAGAAAACACCATGGTTCGTGAACACTTTGTGAAGACACTGAGCGATATTTCCATATGGGTTTAGCCTTTGGCCGTGCTTAGACACACAGACATGTGCAGGCTGGAACTGAGATGTGAAGGCCTCGGGATGGAAGCAGAGCTGAGGTATTAAAAGAGGAAACGGTTGATGTTATTGTAATATTTTTCCTATTTTTGGCTTCCCTTGCAGCTTTGAACTGACCTACTTTTTACAGAAAAAGTGCCTGTACCTTTTTTTTTATTTTATTTTTTTTTATGTTTCTCAAGCCCACTGAGTCGTGGATGTGCTTTCCAGTGAGTTTAAAACCTACCAAAATGTGAAACTTTTGATTTTGTGCGGTGAATTTTTAATTTGTATCATTTTTCTTTATTGTTGTCCCTTATGAAGCCCACCTTTACTGGACCCTCTGATGTGATGAAATCTAAGTGACTAAGAATGTTTTCCTTTGCATACATAAAACTAGTGAATGTTCCAGCATTTATTTCCTTTTTAATCATACATTCAATTAGGTCAGAATGATCATTAAATTGCAGCTTTGAGCAACTTCATCCAAACATATCCGGCATGTTTTTAAACCTCTCAGCAAATACTGAAACCTCTCTGTGCATGAGACGCTTCAGTAGTCTTCAGTTAATACATAATTATCAAACACTGGTTCATGTCATAGACCAGCATTTTATTTTTTCAAATTATTTTATGATCAATATATACAGCGTATGAGCGCGTGGTGCAAACTTTGATGTGCTTGAGTTTGACGAGGTGTGTGCTGCTGTGAGGAAGTTAAACATATCTAAATAATATATAGACTGTATCTATTGAAGAAAAGAACAAAAGTTATACTGTATGTTGAGACCGTTTAAAAGCACGTTTTGATTTGTTTGGCTAATTGTGAAAAGATGCATCTGCAGTCTGACCTCAATAAGTTGCAGCTTTTTTTTTTTTTTTTTTTAGCAGAATTTGTTTTCTTGTTACAGAAACATGTTCTCTTCCCCCCCCCCCTCTTTAGAATATGTTGTTATTGTTGCACATTATGTAGAATACATTTTTGCATGTATGACTGTGGCCTCAAATAAATTAGCTGCTACATTTGTTCGGCCCTATGTGCTGATTGGTGTTGGTAGACACAGCCTAGCAGCCCTGTGTGGATGTTTATCTCTGATCTTTCTTGTAAAAAAATGTGTTACCTGATGCTGGCTGGGACTTCAGAATTATTCATAGGTGTTTGAACTTAACAAAAGGGCTTCACATTTCATTTCCATCTGTTAAATGTCACATAAAGGCATACATACACATTTGTCTGTTTCCCACCGGCTGTAGCTCGATCTGTTGAATGGATCTGACAGAACCTTCTCTAGACTCCAGCTGGGGAATGATATCATATTTTAGCCGGTTGATGTTATGCTGTATCAGCGATATTGATTTGTAGGAAATGCCACACTGCCTCACTGTTATTGCAACAGAATAAACAATATGTCAATGTGATGTATGTATTTCAAATAACACTTCGGAACTGTCAAACTGAAACAGGTCAGTTGATGTTTATTAACATATCTATTTCTCTGTTTATGGATCTCTCTAAAGCCCGTGTTGAGATTAAGATGAAGAGCTTTCATCTGTAGCAATGACATCAAACTGCAATCTACTTGTTGTTTTCTCTGCTACATTGTGTGGATAGTGACTTGTGTGTTAGTAAACTCTTTGTACTACAGGAAATTTGTTCCATATTTGTATTAAGTTTTGTTTTATTAAAGGTTTTAAGATGCCCTCTATGCAAAGAAGTGCAATGTTTCACGATTTTGTAATGACACATTTGCTGCGAATAGAAAACTAATCTACAGCACAGTGGAGCTTTGTTTAACATGCTTTTACCACAAGGGGGCGCACAGTGCAAACACTTACACATGCAGGACACAGGAGACGTTTTCCTTCAGGGCTCTCTGACAAAGGTCTCCCTACTTGTTAAGGCACCAAAACTACGTGGTTAGGTTTATGAAAAAAAAGAAAGGCAGAAGACTTTGAAGGCAAACTTCTCCCATGTGCCACACAGAGCAGCAGCACGTCAGAGTTTTGTCATTTCAGACACTATCTTAACGTGTCCCAGAAGGAAAAGGACAGGGCAGAGTATGGATAGGTTCAGAAATAAAAGTTTTGTTTCTGTTTTGAACATCCTGTAGCAGTGAAGCCAGGAGATGTTGGTAATAAAGGAAGTTAAGAATCAGTTAACCCTTACCAACAACTCTTTTACTGTAAATGTCCAGGAGCCTTTTTTTATCTACCAGCCAAAACCAGCCACAATGCAATTGGGAAGAACATGTTCAAAACATAAGGTCACACTGGTGGAAGAAGTAATTTCATCCAAAGGTAGCAGTGCAACAATGTGAAAATACACCATTACAAGTAAAAGTGCAAAAATGTTATCAGCAAGTATAAAAAAAAAAAAAGTAAATAGTATTTGCAGTAAAATAGCTCCTGTGTAAGCAGAAGGTTACTGTTGCAGCTGCTTAATCAATGCACAGTTATTAGTTTAGTCCAGTGATTCATAAACTGAAGCGTCACCAAATCAATCTGTGGAGAAAAACAAATCTCTCCTACAAATTGCTTATTCAGTCATTTTTAATGAAACCATGTGAGAAGATTGGGAGGGAACCTCAAAGGTGACAAAGGACCCCATCTCTATAAGTCAATCTCAAAATCATACAACTGTTTTATAAAACATATTCTACTATTCTACATATTATACTGTAATGTAGTACAGTACTTGAGTAAATATACTTATTTATCCACCACTAACCTTCAAAGAATTCATCTTCCTGAAGAAGAACAAAGTGCTGGATCATTACAGTCAGTATTGACTCAATACACATCTTGGTACCAGTTACGGTGCTCAGTATTTGTACTCAGTTCACTGTTGTGATTGGGGATGGTTGTGTTAGTAATACTGGGCTGTGTTTTACTCAAATCTATCTTTGCCTTCGCTTAATTTGTCTTGAGATTAAACTGAACAATGTTCAGCAGCGACCACTGATGTAAGAAGCTGTACACTGGAGGATCAGCTCGGCTTTTAGAATCGTTTCTCAACATTTGTTTCAGTAATGTACAACAACAATGGAAGTTTAACTTCATATTGTTCTACAAATATATTCTGTAGCAGAGGGTCACTTATTTAATGCTTAGCTCTTAAAATCTTTATTTTACTGCTGATCGCTCAGAATGCTGACACAGATTTACTCACACATTAATGTCTTCATGACCTCATTCAAGATGTCGAGGACTAACGTCGTTTAGTAATTGATATGCATCCCTGGCTCCTCATTTCGTCATCCTGCTACCAGTGGTTGTTAGTCAATCCTCTGGCTCCTCCTACGAGCTAATGTCTTAAACACATCTGGTAAAGATCTGCGTGTGTGCCACTGACAGACCGACTTCCTCCTGCACGCGTAATTGAAGATCAGGCAGTGAATCATATTTTGTGGCTGTCGGCATGAATGGAAATGACATCTTTTCACAAATAATGTGTTGGATGATTTAGGTAGATGTTCTCTGTCACTGTTATATGTTTATATATTAATACTTTAAGTAAAGAAAAGACATAAGACGATACGTACAAAGCAGGTTTAGGTTCATGAAACTCTACAAGAGGAACAATGAAAATCTTTGAACATGAATGTAGAGCTCCTCAAATAAATATCATTGCCACGCTCATTTTCCGTGGGATGGAAAGAATCTTCGGTTTAACGTAGCTTTTTACAAAGACTCATTTTTTGGTCAGGTAGGAAACAGTATTGAATGCACAGCTTCAAAGAAAAAAGATCATGTGGAGTAGCCAGCACCATCAGGACAGAGGAAATGATCAGCGACAGGCACTCAGGGATACGGTGAGTTTGTCTTGAGGATGAGGAAATATTACCTGCCTGTTCTATGAATGAGGCTATGGTTGTCCATACAGACTGATCTTTGTGAGATATTCACTCCCACTTCTCCCCAATGCGGTTTATATGCGGCCTTAAACCATTCAAGCTGGAGAGAGAATTAAGAAAGGCTTTCTCGGAGTGTAGACCTTGTTAAAAGAATAGAGGCACACTTGTTGAAATTTGGAGTGAGTATAGCTCTGGAATGGTGATCCTTTTTTTCAACGCAGACTTCATTGCCAATGTCACTGTTTTTACTGTGCTTGGCAGTTAAAGTATATCTAATTTAGCCCTCTGATTCACTGGGAGAAAAACAAAGGGGTCAGTATCCCTCGCTATGAGGGTTTGAGTTTGGTCATATAGAACAGGTAGAAGTTTTGCCATGTTACACAAATTAGCTTGTGTCAAGCGCATTCCTTCCTAAGACAAGGCTCAGTACCTGAGTCCGGTGTCCAGACTACTATCTTTGGGGTCTTAGAATTGCCTTTTTCTGTATTGACTCATATTTATCTTGGTCTTAACAAAGCTACAGCCATGCTAGCAGCTCAGTCAGCTCACTCTATTTAGGTACAGCTGTGCTTCATCTGTGTTCAGCAGGTAAATGTTAACCACTGTCATCATCTTAAACTTCCTGGCATGCAAACATTTAATGTAGCTGAGGCTGATAGGCAGTTTTAGTACGAAAGTTCTGGACAATGTGACATTTCCTAGTGTGGCTAAACACAACTGCAACACACAGTGTCCTAAAACTTCTCTGCATCGATTTGTTGGATCTTAAACAATTTAGAATTGTGCCGCTGTAGGCACACTTCTGTTGACCCTGAAGAAACTCCTCAACATGGACTCGACTTGATATTTTTAGTCCTGACATGGTCTCAACCTCCTTTGGATCTGGCCTTGACCATAACCTGACTGGACATGGTGCTGGAATTGACTTTGTCAAGTGTTCGGTGTGTGGTAGAGCATCACTAACCAACATAATCACACAGTGCAAGCAATTAGAATCTTACTAATGCCTTCTGCAGTCAGTGTGCTTAACCAGGACATGTGGTCTAATATGTGGATTAATACAAAGGACACCCTGGAGGGAGAATTTCCTCTATATACCCACAAGGATTGTGGGACATGCTTAGCTGTAAATCCCTATACCAGTCCAAGGGCAAAGCAGGCTTTTGTTATCTTTTGTTATTTCATCACTATCATTATGAAAATATTGCTCAAAGGCAAGAAATTACTGGAAATATACTATGGATAGAGTGAGTAGAAAATGATATATTTATACTCATATTTCTGCAGAAGGGCACTGTAGTTTTTAGTAAATGCCACAGGCTGAAATAGTGCATTTGTTGGGGACTATTTCTAGGTGCAGGACGATGTGGGATTGAGTCATAATAAACTGATAGTCATTGATGTGTTTCTAATATTTTCTGCACAACAATGGAGCTCTATGGCACAGAGGAAGAATAACTCTATCAGGCTTTTGATACACATACAATATTTGTTAATAGGATACATTCACTGTTTGCTTGGTTGACAACAAGAAACATCAACCTTTAAGTTGCTACCTGTCATTATGTCGAAGGATAATTCAGATATAGTATGATTTAGGTCTTTTTCCATTGTCAGGTTGGAAACAAATCCCAGGTTAGTTGAATTATGTGGAGGAGAAAATGAGGGCAAACAGTAAAATTAAAAGTTAAAATTAGTATTTTGGAGCACTCATTTTTAAAGCAGCTACAAGGAATTTTTAACCAGTTATGAAACAGTCTGAGTTTTATACTGATTCTTCTATATGACCTACATAAGCAAACAAGACCATCAGTGGGAAGATTTCTATGTAGCTCTTCTGAATGCCTGTCCCCAGGTCCAATTCACTATACCCATGTATAATTACAGAGACATAACATTACTCGGAAGTGTTGGTAACTTTAGCTATATCAACAAAATCACTAGTACTGAATCTGTTAGTTGTAGGCTTACATGTATGAATGGTAGTAAAAGAAAGTTGACTTTGTTTTACCATCATCATTTTACAGTTACTAGACTTATATAGCGACACATAGATACACTACCTCATCATTGTACCTCCTGCAAACAGCAGTGAAAAATAGTATTAAAAAAGTTAATCTGGCTAACCCATTGTCTTGTTCCCACACATGATGCATGATTGTCTGACTGTTCATGTTTCATACCCTGTTTGACTTCAATGTGGCGATGTGACCACATTACCCGATCTCAGCAATTCCTTTGGTAAGTATAATGTTACATCATAATCAATAGAAATCATAACCAAAACTACAAAATAAGACCAAAGCCACAATAAACTGCAATTATCCTTTGATGTAAGGGCTCAAACTTCCCACTCATACCACAGATTAGGAGCAGAATGGTGAGATCATGGTGTAGACGTCATTTAGTCCGTTTTTATGCACATTAGTATCTTGGTTTTGAGTTGGGATATGATGTTTCCATGGAACCAGAGAAAACTGGTTATTCATATCCCTGTTACAAGATTCAAAATCGTACTGACTGAGTTTAGAATAAACACATATTGTCTAAACTCTGCTGGGTTTTTCTCCAATCATAGTAATGGAAAACAAGCTATAATGCAATTTATTTTGGCTTGCTGATCATTAATACATTACATCACATAATATGTTTTGTTTTCCTGATTTACAGTACCTGGATGAGGTGTTTACATGTCACAACATCTCAGCTTCTATCACACTACTTCATTTATTACATCCAAGTTTCCCAAAACAGGGATAAATGCTTATCCAGATATGGTGTTAATATGAGAAGCACATGAAATGGACACTCCAAAAATCTGTTCATAACCAACATACACTGTTTGTTATCATCTGACATCTGGTACTAGTATATGGACACAAACTGCACTGCTCCAGTATTCACACATTAGTTTAAATTAAAAGTTTAAATTATAGTTGAGAGAATGAATCCTCATTAATTAACCCTGAAAGTTTGCTCACTATGTATTTGTTGAGTTATCAAACTGATGAGAAAAGACATTATGTGCCTCTGTGCTGTGTCCCAGGGTGAGATTTGTATCATGTTGCTGTAGGGGGCAGACTTGTCTCAGTTTTCACTGAAACACCAATTCAGATAAGAGTGATAATAATATACCATAAAGTTTCTTTTTTATATATATATCTTAAACCTTATCAGTTTCATATATAATTACCATAACTGTTGTTCCTCTAGTGTTTTTTTTATTTGTTGATACACCCACTGCAATAATCGGTGATTCACTATACCCATGTATAATTACAGATACAAAGGGAAAGGATATAGTAAGGTGAGAAGAATGATTAATGTTGCACACATTTTTTTCCCATTCATACATCTATCCGTCCTCCTGCCCTCCCCCTTCTTACCTCCTCAGCATGATCACTACAACCCAGCACGATCAGGCATCGTGGGTAGCAGCCTTCATCCTTCTTTTTCTCTCAATGATATCATTTTAACCACATCCCATGAATTAGTTTCCAAACTACTGTCAGATTTCTCTCTAAGCCCAGTGTTGGTGAGGTCTACAAAGAGGACTCTTGTGTTTCCTTAGTTAGGTACACAAGCAGCCATTTTCCATCTCAAAGGTAAACAGTGGGTGGCCACTGAGGAATCTCCCTGCTGTGTTAATTTACACTGCAGGACAAGGATGTGACTCCATCATCCATGCAGAGGCAGAAATACAACCACAAGTTCCACCGAGATGCAATGGCTCCTTAAAATGCTCTTTTAATTTACGGGGTGGAGTTGCTCCAGATGAAGGCAGTGATACTGCACTTCAATTCTAACCAGGACTTGGTTAGTAAGCTCGTTTTCATTTGAAGTACATATAAGAACTGTGGTAGTATTGTCACTTTGAACACATTTACCAGGCCTACCAATGAAATAAAATAGAACAGTTTGACTTAGTGTTTGCTGTTGTCATTTAATTTATAGGAAAAAAAGAAAATGTTATTTGTGGCCCTATAGCTTCCTAAACTGTTGTAATGTGTATATAATAGTATCCGTGACATCACCCACAAGCTTCTGAGGAACTGTTGTGAAGCTCAGTGTGGTGGCTCTGGTCGCCACCATCTTGAACAAGCCACCTGCACACCTGTTAATCAAAGCAAAAACCCTCTTAATTCTGCATAACTTGAAGTTTTAATATAATTTGAGCTGGTGAGTTCTATAAAAATTCACCCTCAGTACGGTTGTCATGAACAGGGAAATTAAACATGGGGACCTATGGAGATTGACTCGTTTTATAGTGGCCATTTGGGGAACTGCAGTTTTTGGCACTTCCACATTGGCTTCACTTCATAGCCATACAGGTTGCCGCTTGATATGAGGTTGGAAATTGATTCTGCTGGGTTTGATATATACAGTAAGAGGTTGTCTGCATATAGCGATACGTAATGTTATTTGGTTTCTGATGACTTCTGCAATGTTGCATTCTCAGAGCTACAGCAAGTGGTTTAATGGCTAGAACGAATAGAAATAATGAAAGGCGCACAGTCTGTTCAGTATAAATTAATTAGAGTTTATGTGTATTAAAAACCATTACCAAGGTATAGTAAGAAATAAAGCGTTGATATCAAAATTCAACATTTTCACTAGTAAAAAACTAATTGTAGATATCTTTAATTAGAATTGCTCCTAGTCAAAATTACATTATGGATATGTGACTAGTCAAAAAACAGTTGTTGATATCTAGAATCACTTTTATAGATACTGTTTAAACATTGACTGGGCTTGCCATAGTATCACTGCTTCACGGCGATGTATAATACCTCAGTGAGGATTTTGGAATCACAACATGAGAAGCTGATAGTGTAGCAGAATCCACAGTCCAGGGGATCTCTACCACTGGAGGATCCTAATTGGAGCAGCAGCCAGTCTGGCCCTCCGATCCGTTGGGTGCAATTTTGGGATGAAGTTACTAAATTTTGGCCAGCCTGACAGTCGTGGTGTCTGGGTCTCTCAGCTCACCAACCTGCCTCGCTGTGATAAATTGTAAATGTTAATTCTTGAATGAACTTTTGTCGGCCTACTTGTTAACTACCTATAAACTGGGCCAGGTATAGTTAAAATTTGATCTCACACATGCATGGATGGATGGATAGATTCAGTTGCAACCAACTGAATACCTCTTTCTACATCTACATATACATTTAGTCACTTTAGTCGCTGATGCTTTTATCCAAAGTGACTTACAAAAAAGGGATACAATCAAGGTACAAATACTGTCATAGATAGTCACAATGCTGCATTACATATTAATTTAAGAGAGACCAACTATAGTATTTTCACATATGCAGACACCTTTATGTATTACTACTAATCACACAATCATCCAAATGAGATTCACATGACCAAGGTGGCAGATGAACCCACAATCCCCAGCTCCGGAGGCCGATGCCTTATCCATTAGTCCACACTGGGCCACACCTCTTACCTCACCCTCCCCTTCTAAGCATGTAGGATAATCTTTGGTCGCTGTAAAACCTGCATTGTGTTTGGTTTGGGCGTTCTAGGATACTATAGAAAAAATTATATATGTGGACATTAATGAGGAGAAGTGGAAGGAACAAAACTTAAGTGATAAAAATGGATGTGATGAGGGCAAAATGGATGGATAAACTAAGGTAACTTCATGTTACCCTTGAAAACACATCACTAGTTTTCTTCCACACATGTTCATTTCATAAATTATAGAGTATAGAGTAAAGTAGAAAATAAAGCACGGTATGCTTAAGGGGAAGGCTAACTTGTGATTGACAAGTCATTCTCAGTGAGTTTGTCAAGCTCATGGCTCATGAAGCTCAGATCAAATAGTCAAACTAGGAAGCTAATCAAATATGAATCAAGATTCTGTTATTACACGGACTGTTTTTCTCCTTAAATGTTTTCAGAAATATATTTCAGTGTACTGTTTATCTGTAATATAACATTATCTTTGTGAGCAGTGCCATTTTTTCCTGATTATAATCAAAACCAAACGCAGCCCAGCTCAGAGTATGTCACCCATCAGCTCTTGTCAAAATATGGGCACACTTCCCCTGAGGGAAAACAGTGACACTCTTATTACAGAACAGCTTTACAACAATAAATAGACCTACAATGAAATATGTATCAAAACAGTTTATCTGCAGTGAAAGTCTGGCTATTAACAAAGTTATTTTGTAGAAGTTTTTAGAGGGTATATGTATTGAATTTTACTATCTCACTCCCACCCCACTCCCCTGGGTATCTGTCTTGGCAGAAATATACTGGACTATGCATTTTATATTTGTCTTAGATCACTCTTCACCAGACAACTCTGGAGAAGACACACTGCACACTGTGTTCTCTGGTCTGTTTGTCTTTGGGTCAGCAGCTGTTTTACTACTCAGTGGAAATAGTGAATGGCATTCAGGAGATGCCGCTGGGTCCTCAGACTTTCTTCCTGCTGTGTTGTTCATCATTACAGTGAAGAGTTACCTGCTGAGTTGCAGGGCTGCTTCTGAACGCTCCCCCATCTGCCCTTACTTTGAACTAAACCTTGATATGTCTGTTAACCCAAAGCACAGTTCTTTCCAGCTAAGATGGAAAAGCTGTAAGTGTTCACCTTCTTTTTAGCTCTGACTCACCAGAGGCACATCAGGTAATTTGCAGCTTAGCTCTGGGTCAACATTAAACAAGTTAATCTTGGCTGACAGATCAAGTAGGCACACATCATTTAAACACCAGTGAGTGAGTCATCCTTACCTCAGGCCTGTCTGTCATCTATACATTTTTCAGTCTGATCCTTCCTAGATCCTAATGTCTACAGAGGAACGTGAGCGTACAGTTAAATGAACAGTAGCTGATTTTCCATGTTCCTGTATCACTCAGCAACTCTTTAACCCGTGATTAACAAGGGGCCCATGGCTGGAAAACTCCTATAATGCGGGAAAAAATCATGGATTCCCACAGAACCCAGAGGAGCCCCTTTCATGTGGTGTTTTAACAGTGTAACCCACATTCTGGTGGCCTGAGCTCACTTCCAGACTTGGTCTCATGGTTCTGGTTCTGCTTCCCCCTGCTGATGTGGTGAGTAAACACATTCTCATAATATCCTTCATTAGTTCTTGCAAATACGCACAGATGCACACTTTGAAACAGATGTACGCAGTCAGTGGCCAGTGGGAATGGAACAAACTACAGATGACAGGAGGTCAGACTCCATCCACACCTTGAAAATCTGCTTAGCTAAACCGTCTATTCCTGGTGTCATAGCAACACCATCGGGAATGCTGAAGAAGCTTCCTAGGTTCCCTTATGAATTACTTTTTCCAAAAACACTGTGCAAACAAGCGTTTCTCAACATCTGGATGCAGGCTGAGATGGTTGGATGAGATTTATCAGATCTTCTTCCCTTCTTGGGTTTCTTCTTCTTGTGGTATTATGTGGCACAGTGTGGGGCAGCATAGCTCTACCACTTACAAAATTTACTGGTGGTAAAATGCATCCACTCATAGTGCTATATACGGTGGCCGACAAGGGCAAACGCGCCACAAACGGCCAAACACTGCAAACACAGGAATGATGCAAAACCAAAAACACACAAACACATAAAACAAATGCAGCAGAAAACGCTGCAAGAGAAAAATGCTGCAATCACAGAAACGAAGCAGAAGCAAAAACATGCAAACCCACAAAACAAATGTGAAAGAAAAATGCTGCAAATACCAAAAACACACAAAACCCCAAAACAACTGCGAGAGAGAAACACTGCAAATTCACTCAACAAAACAGAAGCACTCCGGGCCACTAGGGGGACCTGACCTGAGAGATGGACCAGTCTGGTGGGGCCCAGTCCCTCTTTAAAACATGAGCAGGATGCCCAGAAGAAAGTTGGCTAACTTTTGGAGAAAGGGATGGCTCAATTCGTGGCAGTGGCAGCTAGTAGTGGCACTTCCGGGGCAGCTGCCGGTGTCTGACGCAGCTGCCGCTGACCTGCCGCGGCATCTGCCGGTTTCTGGGGCAGCTGCCACTGACCTGCCACAGCAACTGCGGCTGTCATGGGCATTTATTTTTATTCTTTATTTTATAAAACAGTCGTCAGAGTTGTATTTGACTCGCTGGCAGTAGCCAGTAATTTCCATTACGTGATTTCTGCATAATTGGCAGCTTTCCCACACACCAGCATGTCAATGCGCCACACAGGTCACCGTTTGCGGCACATTTGCCCTTGTCGGCCACCGTAGCTATAGTCCCCTTTCAATAAAAACATCCACAATAACTTAAGATGTTAATAGCCTGCAATATATATTGCATTATATACTGTCATCATGTGAAGACCTTGAGATGGAAGCATGTGGCTAGCTTGTTGAAGCAGATGGTGACATTTACACTAGGGTCATTTTGGGGTTCACCTCCGTGGGCAGCAGAGTTGCGGACTGTGAAATATCTCTGACAGGGTGACGCCCCAGAGAACACATCTATCGGCCACGTTTCTAAGTATTTACTAAGTAAGAAACCACAGGTAGTATTGGGCCTTTCCAAAAGTCATTATTTCTCCAGGCTGAGTTGTTCTGGGCAACATTGTGATGGAGAAAGATGAGTTTCGGAGATGGAAGTTGGTTAGTGTTGGATATAGGCATCCTATCTCTCGGAAATGGGATGATAAAGCAGCTGTCTGAAGACACTCCGTAGAAGCAATTTTTCATTTATAACAAGGAAAGTTCTCCAGAGTGTTTGGCACTGATAGCTTACAACGTACAGTATTTTGTCAGAAATGTGGCAATATTCCTCCAAATACTACATTTATAAGAGCTTTGTAATCATGGGTGCAGTGTGGGTGGTAAAGACATTGACTTTTAAGTCATGTACTGTTTTCTTTATGTCAGAAAACCCTAACAGATAAATTAAAAGAAATGAAGGGTTGGGTGTTTTTGATTTGTGGTGCTTCTGTTAAATAAGGATTGGCCTTGGATGAAGCACATGTCTCTTAGTCAAATGGAAATATTTTCTTTTCTGCACACTGATAGTCTCTGTGTGATGGGTCAAAAAGTAAGAACGGCAATAAATAAAGTATTTATTGTTATGTATTTATTTTACACATCTGCAGTATTCATAGCATTAGTATATTAGCATTAGTAAATGGGTTGAGAATGGATTTTTGAGATTGTTAACAAGGGCCTAAGAAGGCCTTTTGGTAAAATATGACAAGGAGCCCTAAACACTCACCTATAGACTTTAAGTATGAAGTGGGAACAGTTAGTTAGTGCACTGGTTGGTGAAAGGGGCAGCAGTTCAGATATATATTGTGGGTCCATGCCGAGAAGGGCAAGTACTAAGTAAAGTTAAAATCAATCCTTGTATTGTCTATTGTGGGTTTTGGCACAGACCTTGTATCATTTATCAACTAGTCATCAAAACCTTTTAGAAAAATATTTATAACTTAACATAGAAGTTCATCATTCAGTCCTTTTGGAGAGTACTTTTGAATCAAAATTACACTATTCATAAAATTTTGAGTCACTTAAAAATGTTGGACTATGGTCATAATTAATAATAATAATGGTCATAATTGCCTGAACCTTGATGTGATGTAACTATAATGCATCTTTAGAATATAGATCTATGATTCAGGGTTTCCTCTAATAAAACCCACGTCCCAATCAAATGAGCTCAAATGTGATTATGGCCTGGTCCTTCCACTGAGGGCTTGATTGAATTTGACAAGCGGATACCAGCCAAGTCCTTCTTGAACAAAGAAAAGTTTCAGGTATGCTTTGCAACACTAAAAAAATGAATAGGGCATTTGTGAAGGCACTTCTCTGTAAAAAGCAACAGAGAATCAATAGTTGTAAAGAAGAGGTATTCAGCCCCTAACTTCAGAGGAAGTGCCTCTAGATTATGGATTATGATCTGGTTATTTCATACATTTTACAACACACTATAACTCATCCAGGGACCCCTGTAGAAAGACAAGCCAGCAAAAGCTCTGCAGCCCACCTCAATACAGATGCATTGCTGTCATCCTGCCATCCTTTCTTCTGGCACTTACCAACCAGGTCCTCATATTTGGTGTTCTTCTTCTAGTAGACCTCCTCCATCTAGTCTTTCCAGCAAACAGTCACCGCATCATTACCATTTGTCTTGATGTTTCACCCATCAGGATCATGTCTGACCTTAGTGTGGTCACTGTGTTCAGTTTCTGGTCATTTGAGATGCTTACCAAAGTTCACTTTCAGCTGCCAATCCTGTGCGGTGATGCCTGACACTCTTGTTGGAGCCTGTGGTCTCTTCCCTCTCTTGATAAATGCAATGGCCCGGCTTGCTGGGAACTGTTGTTTGGCTTGGCTGATCCCTATGCAGATGGAATCTGCTACTGCTTCAGGACCTGACTGTGACGCCAGCAATAGCATCCCTCCTCCAGAGCCTTCTGGCAGCAGCTGATGATGTGTTCAAGTGATCCTCTTCTCTGACTGCTCTCTGACCTTGCTGCTGCATCCCCAGTAAGTAAACTTCCCCAATGCCTGCTCATATCTCATGCTGGACTAAGTGATAACTATGTTGCAAACAAAGCCCCTCTGGCTGCAAGTTTGTAACAAGTTCTTGGAATGCTGCTGAGCCCTGTATGTCCAAATGCCACTGATCCAACCAGAACACGGTGCCACAGTTGTGATTTTGTGTGGTCCATTGCCTCCTGGGACCTTTGCTTCCTCCTAGTCCTTACTTCAGTGCCAACCTTGGAGATTGGTGTCATAGGAGTATCCATATTGCAGCACCTCTCTTTCATGGGTGACCATGAACTCCCAGTCAGGCTGCTGAATGGGAGCCAAAGTATGTTCCTCTGGCTGTACAAAGCAATGCTGCTTAGGCTTCATGTCAGGCCCAGCCATTTTTGAAGAAAATTAGAAAGTTTACTTTCATGGCCCTTAACATTTGTCAGTGGGACTTAATAGATCAGTAAGGAATATAAGAGAACAGGAAGGACTGTGGAAGAAACCGTGAGTATCCAGAGAGATCCCACACAGACACAGGGAGCTCCTCACAAAACGACCCCAGCCCTAGTCACAAACCTTGGTTTGAACTCAGAACCTTCGTGCAGTGAGGCGATAGTGCTAATCACTGCACCGTGCTGCCAAATATTGATTACTGAAGCTTTAATGTATTCTATCTAGACTAACCCTGTGGTAGAATAGAAATAAAGGTTGCACTAGTGTGATATAGATTTTCTGTGAATGTGCAGACTCAATTACATTTACCTTACACATTAAATAAGTGACTTTACAATCAATTACATTGCACTAATTCAACCCAGGTCCCCCTTTTTTTGCTTTAAAGACAAGGGCTCTTTATTCTGAACCACTTTGCTGTTCTCAATATGTTCTTAAACCCATAATGTACATTATCTATGTTCTGGCTGTGCTGTTAAAGCCCCTATTCTTTGGACAGTTTTATAACCCTTTAGAACATTCATCCCTTTCAGATTGCCATGTGGTTGGCTTCCATGAGTCTTGTGTCTGAATGTCTCTAAATGGTCTGCACTTACAGGAGGCTTTATTTTCATTGCTGGAAGCTGTATCCTCTGAAGCAGTGGGGCCTCTCTCACCGGGCCGTGTTTTCCTTGTCAACGGCTACTGTTTTCCTAAGAGGCTGCATACTCCCACTGATAGTGCTGCAGTGGCATAAGGAAAAGAGTTTTCTCCATTCAATGATTTGTGGCGCAAAACAAAAAAAATATCTCTTTGAAAAAGAAATCCCCTGTATGGTTTTCATTGTCACATTCTGTACTGAACCTTCAGTTTATGAGCCCAGCTCAGCTTTGAATGGACTGTTACACAGATGTTGCTGTTTTGTGAAATGAATGCCTGTTGCATATAGAGGGATGTCAATCATGTTTGGTGGCTGAAGTCATCTAATTTACTCTTGGCCTTCTTGCTGTGGCCCTCCAGTGGCATGGCTGTGTGTTTAATGTCCTGTAACCTATTTGAAAAATTAAGATACATGTCTTCATTGAAGCAGGAAAATGAGTCGCAAACTTTCCCCTCCTTGTCCTCACAACTTCCTTTACTGCCTTTCAGTCTGTAACTGCTTTTCCATTGAATTGCACCTTTTTTGTTAGGGTCTGTATGAGTGGGGTTAAACCTTATGTTTCACTGTATTATATTGCTCATCCGGGAGGCTGTGCCTGAACTAGCTTCTACTTCTATTAATATACACACACAATCTTTATATGAGCATGTTTTGTTTTGCTGCTCCACAACTGACCGATCTGGTCAACATCATCTTATAAAACATAATTGTCAACATCATCAGGCCTACGGAATCCTGACAAAAGTCCTCCTGAGTTTACAATAATGTGACGTAAAGTGAAGTAATATGGATATATTAATATATGTTTTATGTGCAGCACATCTGAGAATAGTTTGTCATCTGACAAAAAAGCAAAAACTCACCGTAGCTATCCACACTTATTTTGTGCCTTAATTTTAATATGTAGGAAATTATTTTAAGCTTCTTGTTACATTTCACTTTGTTCAATATCAGTTTTATTTGTCACTGTAACCGATTTTTCACTGCAGACTATGAGCATTTGATCTCATCCCAATACTTTATTATCAGATCTGGTTATTATTATTGGTTATGTGGCTTGTAACTTGTGGCTTGTACAGTAAGTGGTTCACCTCAAAGTTGCATCTCATCTTCAATGAATTTTTTGGGGGGTCAAATGTTCCTTTTTTGTATAATGTTCCCCCTCATGCATGGGTCCTCCAGACAGATGTTTGGAGACAGGTACTGTGCTGGGTTATGTAGAAGGAAGAAGCTGAATAATAGAGTTAAGAGCTACAAAATTGAAAAGACTGGTTCACTTTCAACGCCCTGCCTCTAAATCACTGCCTTTACACTCACACCTTCACTAAAGATGCCTGGATGAGCTGTGGCCTTCTAGCTTTGACTAGCCATTCATTAGACCAGCCACACTACACTTAGCCTAACCTACCTCTCAATGTCACAGAAACAAATGTAGAAGACCAAATATTCCTTTTTTATGTTGCATTTCAAGCCCTCCTCTGAGGCTTTGATCATTCACGTTCAAAGACTGGTGCTCTACGAGCACCTGGATCTGACTCGTGGTTTACAAGGTGCAACTACGAGGCAGAGATGATAATCATAGTTATTATTTCCATGTACTGCTGTTTGAAAGGTGGGTGTTAACACAGAATGGGAGCATCTCAACATGACCATCAAAGTAGAAATGCTGGAGAAGCTTCACAGGAGGTTAAGAAGAAGGTGAAAGAGCATATAAACTGTTAATCTGCATCACCTATATATATATATGTATATATATATGTATATATATATATATATATTTGTAGATGTAAATGTTATCGAACCTGTGACCTTCTGGTGACCACATGGACTCTGCCACTGTTATTTACACAAACTGAGTATTTTGATTACTTTTTTTATTAGAAAATTAATTTAGGAGCTCAGTGGCTATGGCAACTCACCTGACTAAACAAATGCCGGCGGCTCCAGCAAAAGCATCAGCAGCACTATGTTGGCTTCCTGCCCTTTTCCCCTCATATTTAAATGGTAAAACTCCGTGACTGAGCCTCTTTCAGTGTACATGTATCACAGACTGATGAATCTGAAGTTATGTTGAACAAATTACTGCCACAGATTCAGCGAGTCAACCAAGTTAAAAGTTCCTTTTTCTCCTTTTCTCTCTCAAACCTGGAGCGGTATGGCAGTTCTGTATGAGTGGCCGCTTCCGGAAGCTTTTTTATTGCTGTTGTAAAGTCGCTGCAGTTTTGCCTAATGACGTTTACTCCAGTGCAGAGAAACATCAGGGAAGACATCACACCTCTACTGATGTTTATTTCAGTAATTGAATGATCTTTGACACTGACCCCATCTATTAAAATCAATTCATAGGGGTGTGACCCCATAAACTGCAGTAATTCCAGAGATCCTCTGGGGAGCCATAGATGGGGCTCTGGCACTGATGGTGAAGAGAAGAAACAGACTACAGTGACAGCAGATGGACATTTAAGACCAGGGAAAGCAGAGAATGGTCTGGTTTCTCAGACCCTTCAGGCCCAAAGGCACCAAGTTCAAGGTGTGGCAATTTGCTTGAGATCATTTGATTTAAAATTTGTTTGGTCACACTATATGCAACACTAAAGTACAATGTGATATGAATGCAACACCTGAAATATTACATTGGCCCCTGAGTGTTCTTAATCTTTTTTTAGTGCAGTGGGTTGTTAGGGCTTTTTGCTGAAAACAGCTGTTTGCTGCAGTCAGAAATATCGCTGATAAGAGTGGTGAGAATGAACCAAAACCATAAAACAATAATCTGAAAAGTGCTCAAAATACTCCGTAGGCCTACAGAGTTAGATAATCCCCTGTGGGTTCATCACTACCAGCAGCCTCTTTCATAATACACATAATCCTTTGTTAATATAGAAAATATTGATTGCAGCAGCTTTAATTACAGCTACGTGAAAACAATGGTTTTAATAAATCCATTTCCTTACAGTTGATTAGATTAGACGGTTTACCTTGCCCAAAGGAGGCGCCGATCCACATAAAAGAATTTAATTAGATTTTTAATAGAAAACAGCTTTAGCCTGACATGCTTACCTAAATGCTGTTTCAGCAGCTTTTCAACTCTACTAAGAACAGAGCCGAGCAAGAACTCTTGAAGATATTGGCAGAAAATGTCTAACATTCACAGCATCAGTCCAATTGTACTGTTACTGGCTTTAATGTATCCAAGTTCAGGAATGAGAAAAATATTGGTATAGGGGTGATTTATGATAACAGTGGAACTAAAATGCGGTGACATGGCACATCGCTCTCTATAAACATACAGTGAGTGACAGGGGGGTGAACTCACCTCGTGTTAATGCCACATGATTTGCTGCATTTCTGTGGCACACCACAGAACCAAGAGGTCAGTACTGTGGCTCAAGCACAAAGGCTCTCTGTTGACTGACGAAGAACAACCTCCACAGGCCTGAAACTCTGATTGCTGGCTGCTCAGCGATCCTCCAGCTCGCCCCTGCTTGGGGTCTCTGTATTATAAGCTCACAGACACACTTTTCTAGACGTCACATTTGTTTCTCATGCCGTAAACTATGACATAATGTCCACCTTCTGGGGACACATCACCTCCCTGACACAATGCCCCCTTTTGACATCTACAAGGTCACTGCTGCTAATGACGTGCGAGAGGTAGTCATAATAATAAACTGTCCAAAGAGAGGCATGCAGTTCAGTGGGGAGGCATTAACAAGCAGGCTGGAGGTTAGGCATAGGCAAGTCATCAGACTCCCCAAACCTACTGGGAAATGTTGGTGGGGGTAGTGACTAACAGTTTCCCTTCGTCCGACTACTACTGTTGAGCAGTGTGCAGGGTTTTTTAAGCCTACTTTTTAGTGCTTGCCTTTTAATGTTTGCATTAGCTGCCTGACTAGCATTAGCTGGCTAGCTAAGTAGCAATGAAAATAAACTCCTAAAGACCTAAAATGATAAAAAAGAGTGAACTTGCCTTCACAAAGCTATCATTAAAATAAAGTTTCTTCTATTCTACAGATGCATCGCTGCAGTCAAAACTGCTTCAAGAATGAAGTGGGGCTGAGATGTAGCTGTTGCTGTGCTACTGGATGAAAAAACACCATAAAGGGTGGAGGTTTTAGGTTCACATCTGTGTCCTTTAACTACTGACATCATTGATGAGGGGTGCGACTACATGCCTTGTGATGACAAGTTGAGAGTATTTTAACTTTTATATGTCCAAGGCACAAGACAGGAGTGCACACCAGGAGTTTGGTATCATGTGAAAATAATAGTTTTGCTGCATCTCAGCATCAGCATAGCCGGCAAACCAGACAATAAGCGTGGAGGATGTTCACACATGGAAAAATACACTGGCTATAATAGTGAACCTTCAGTTGAATCAAGTTATATGACATTGTATCTAGTCAGTGTAAACTCCTGAGGCTGTTTAGCTGACATCACTTTTTAACTATGCTGATGACTCTGATGAAGTGCTCCTGGTAGGCTGATTCAGAGGGAGCTGAGGTAACTTCTGGCATCAGGGGGCCCCACGCGGTGACCTGTAGCTGGCCCAGAGTCTGTCTGGGGAGGAGATCACATGCGGTAATAAAAGCAGACACATGGAACAAACACGATGACTGATTTCTGTCTGTGACACAGTCTTCTTAACGTAGGGATATTTTCCCATTGCATCAGGAGCCCCTGGGGAAAGGGTTAATCCATTCTGAAGATTGATACGGCTCTGGTTTTCTCAGAGTCCTCTGCTTTTCAGTTCAGTGAGTCACTAAGTTATTGCCAGTGACATTGAGTTAAACATTGACTCTGTTGTGTACTTTCCCTATGATATCACTTGTACTGTCAGCTATTCAACAGATTTTTCTTTGCACACAAATTAAGATCTCATCAGGCTCAATTAAGTCAGCATATGGCAATTATTACAGATTAGTATCTCCCATCGCCCGGGCTAATTGAGGAGGTCTGACAGCATTCTGTGCTGGCCATTAGTGTTGCATAGGGTTTAATAGGACTAAAGCCTATAACTTGTGATTTATGTTATCAAATTAGGAACGTCAGGCTCCGGGAGCAGTTTCAGAGCCTCCCTCTATACTCCTGACTAAAAGCTGATAGATTCATTAGGCGTCCACTTCTTTTCATCTGTTTAATTGCCACCATTAATCAAAATTAAATCTCCCCCCTGCACCACTGAGTGGAACCAGAAGGTGATGGTGCCTGCTTACAACCGCTTTTACACCCTCCGTAACAGTCTCCAGTCTCAGCACACCTACAGTGGCGGAGAATTCAGTCGCGCTTGACTTTGGCCATAATTATTCCCCCTGGTTTTAGGAGAAGTTGCTAATGATGAGATAAGTGTTTGAATGTGGCTCTAGAGGGTGAAGTCATGTGCTTTCCTTGTGCTGGCTTCAGAGGCCCAGCCAATGCGGTGAATGGTGATGGGGGGTGATGTCTTGTCTGGGGTCTGCAATCCAATCCTCTGCCCACCCTCCCTGTCTTCCCATGACGCCATGATGTGTGATTGAGTTTTAGAGTATTGTGAAAGTGAAATTGAGATACTTTTACAGTCGGCTCCTTGTGAGTGGATTTTCTTCAATTCTGCTGGGAACAGAGGAACTCTTGGAAAGTAATAATGGTGCAGAAGGCTGGAATAAGTTGTATATGTAGCTGATTGTCTTCGAGTAATCCTGCATGTCAGTAGCAGGGCCATGTTCCTGTGTTGTGATCCAGAACCAATGTTGACTGATGATATCTGACATCCTCTTTCTGCTGACAAGCATTTTCCAAGAAGTACCTACCTACCTAAATGACGAATAGCTCATTTATCATTGCCTTCCAAAATCATCTATGCAAATGATTTTTGCTTATGTTTAGTTTAGAGAAAAACCCAGGTCACTGCTCGACTGTTGTTGCTCTTAGGAGGTGATGTCATGCCAACTTCTCAAATCAAATTCAGACAATTTGTACTGCCAACCCTAACACCAGACAGGAACAACAATATTGCTTTATTATAATTATAAATTTATGGACGTGGGAGGCTGAGAATGACATTGGAGGAAATTCCAGGATAGATCTTTTGAGAAATAGTTCCCAACCATTTCCCAATAACTGCAGGAACTCTGTATTAAATATATGATTTGGATGAATTTTGTGTAGAATATTTCCTGTGAATTTTACATCAGAGATGAGTTTTCCTAATATTTTTAGTAGCTTTTTAGTAACTCTATTATGCGCATAGCCACTTAGCTCTATGGTTGTTTTAAATGCATCCTTTTCTAACACTGTTTATAAGAGAAGGATGCCTCTGTGAATATAACTTGTGTTCAAGTTTTCACCATGTGACCTGACAATAACAATTTAATTTAATTCAATTCAATTAATTAAATCCACCCTCCATGCCACCCTTAAAATGAGAAGCTTTGGCAATCCCTAGTTGGGGTCGGGAACCCCAGGTTGAGAACCAGAGTATCTGCTTGTTGTGCCTCTTCCAGCACTGAAGACGTAGGATATGAGATTTATCGATTACACTTGACCTCCCCTCTCTCCTCGTGGTGAGGTAATTTAAGATGAGTAGGATGCTTCTTCAAACAGCCTTGTACTTAATCCTCTCATAGTGTATTTTGGAGAAGGATGAATACCTACAGGCAAGCGCTTTTTACAGGCTCTCAAATCTGGAGCACACACAGCGGTCCAGCTGGCTCAGTTTATTGCATGTAATTTGGCCTTGCTAAAAACCTATAGTCTTACCTCACAAAATCGTATCATCCAAGCTCCTTCAAACTGTCCAAAAAATGCTTTATTCCAGTCAGCAGAGAAATACCCAGTCTGCAATGTGTGTTTGGTTATGCTGAGAGACAGACTTTTAGATATGTACGCAGTGATTGAAAACACAGACACCTGGGTTGGGGATCAGTCAGCTGAACTATGACAGGACACAATTCTCCGCTCGACATATTCTACCAGCATGTTTAAGCAGAATGCCTCTTTTCTAAAGTCTGTACGAACTTTTAGTGGAGAGATCTTTTGTAACATTTGCTAGCTTTGAGACTGAAAGTTGGATATGCTAAAAAAATATAAATTAGAATTTCAGTCTTTGAGACTTTGTACAGTACATGCCTCCCCTCTCTCTTTCCCTTTGGATATCAGCAAAACTCTTTTTGTTTTTTGGCTTGTCTTTGTTTTTTTATGGTTTCCAATATAGTGTTTGGCCTGAGGGTCCAGCATAAATGACTGAGGCACCAGAATCATGGTGCTTATTCATGGTTTTTAAACAGGATTCCTTTTTTTTTGGCAGGATCCTTTGTGCTTCCTATCAGCTGGGCAATGATGTCAGAGGTTCTGGGGAAGCCCTGGGTCTGCTGCAGTCTAAGCTAGTGGAACAAAGCCACGTCAATGGGGGCTGGTGAAGTAGAGAGAGGGGGGTGGAAACCCAGATGTCTGCCTCACAGTGCCACTATTGTCCCCCTGCCACTGTACCCAGACCTGCTCTCAGCCTCTCGGCTAGCATGAACAGGATTACTGAGTTTGGTCTGTCTCAGAGCTCCCAGCTACAAACTCAGCATCCTCTTGAAGCTCTTACACTCTGACTATAACAATGAAAGAAGCTTACTGGTCACTTCTGTTTTGCCTGGTGCCTACTTCTAGATCGTCAAGACCAGCCATCATGAGGTTAATGTATACCACATGGGGATTTGCACAATAGCACACATGTTTGGCATTAAATAATTCTTGCTGACTTACTTATGATCAAAAACTAGTGAATCGACAACTTTGCTAACAGCTAAACATCAAGCAAGGTCAACAACACAAGACATAACAGCCAGCTAATATTAGTCCAACAGCAGTCAGCCCAGCTTGGCGTCTGTCTTTCAGCCTATTATTTCACCAAGATCTTGTCAGTGACTAAAAATCAGTCCTGGATTTACTCTTGTCCATCATTGTCCTCTTCAGTTATAGTATATAGTCTGTGCCATGTCTGCAGAGGCTGCTGAATCCGGTTACATTGCCCATGCGCCCAGCTCCTGTTCTGGCATGACACCAGCTTCCGTCAGCATTCCAAACTAAAATAGGATCACTTGTTGGTATTTGGATTATACAGGAAAAATGTAATGAAGCTGGCATGTGTTTGGTATATCTACAATGCACAGAGAAGGATGGAACGGGAAGCACAGTGCGGCCCACAGATCATCTTTACATATTTTGCATTTGGCTTCCCTCGTGCTTTTTTGCTTCTCATTCTTACTTTTCCAACATAACACTGTCCCTGTTTTTGGCACAGTTTCTTTTCAGAATTCAGTCCCTGTCTTATATTGGCATGATACTTCCTATTTGTGAACTAACAGCACTTGATAGCACTCTGTATGTACACCATTGCGGCTCAGCTTCCAGCCTCTGGCTTTGGTCCTGGCCTGGTGGGAAGTTGTTGGCTTCTGTCCTGCCAGAGGTCTGGTCCAGTTATTATCTCGGCAGAGAGAACAGAGCACTGTAAATCATTTCCCCCGCCTCGCCTCCAGACTCCAGCTCTTGCTACCGTACATACAGTCCTCCGTGCACGTCTGGTCTGCAGAAGAGGCAAAAGTGTGGGGCAGGCGTCAAGGGAGTCGCCATTGTTATGTAAGGCCTCCTCTCAGCTTTCTGACTGTAAGGCAATTGTAAATCCACATTGAACAGACGTTTTTATGCTTTGGACTTGCAGATATAGAATTGGCAACATGCTGCACTGCACAGATGGCAGAGTGTGTGTAACGATACAATTTAAAATGTAATTTCAGAGATGTAATTGTCCAGCTGTGCAGTCTTTGTGAATAATGAGTTACAAGCAGAGGGTTCTGCTGTAGTATTCATGTAGATATTAGACATTTCTGAATTGTATATATTTAGCAAAGATATATAAATGGTTGTGTCTGCCATCATTTTATTTTAAGTTTTTTTTCTCTCTGTACTTTGGAAAAGTTCCCAATTTTTAGAATGATACTTGAACACAAGAAAACTAAAATTAAGTAAGTAAAAGTATTCCAATTTTATCAGCAAAATGTCCTCAAGTAAAAGTAAAAATACACACTGTACTGGCCTGTCAGTATTCGATTTTCAATCACCGCAGAAGGGACAGGAATGTCAAACTGGCAGTCAGTTGGTTAGTCCTCCAATTGTCTTTGAGACTGAAATATCTTGACTCCTATTTGATGGATTGACATGAAATATTCATAGTCCCCAGAGGATGAGACCCAGATGATTTTTATGATTTACCTTTCCTATAGCACCACCATCGGATCAATATTCCAATACTTTGCTTTAGATAGGTAGAAAAGTCAAAGTAAGACATTAAATGAATCTGCAAAGACAAAAAAACAAACAAACAACTAATTTCCAAACAGGTAATCATAATAGCAATACTAGTTATAAGGAATAAATATTCCCAGGCAGCGTCCTCGTCTAAGTTCTCGGTGGCCTGAGGGTAGAATGACAGATGACAGATCATTTGAGAAGTCCATCACTGACATATGGTAATGAGAGACTGGAGATGTGAGCGAGAGTCTCCTGAACAGGTGCTGTTGCTGGAAAAACAAACACGTGTACAATCACATACAAACTTCCCAAAAACGTGTGTATTTGAATAAAAGTGTTGGTAATCAGTATCTTAACAATGACAGTGTCAATGACAAAAAAGACATTTTCTCAAGGACAGTTCTAATGAGATGATGCTGTCATGCATGATGGACATGTAATAGTTGCAGTCGTCGTTCGTGGTGTTTTTATCAGCCAGCTGCGATGTCCTTGCCAGTATTGTACATAAACAATATTCTCCCTCTCATCTTAGATGAACCTAACTGAGACGTGCTCCGTTCTGTCGGATATATGTCCACACGCATGCAGGTTGTGCAGCAGAGTGGTGTCAACAGCTTATGATGCTGGATCGCAGCAATAATCTGACCCTTCTTATTGTAAATCACGGACCCGTAGCTAATGGGATTCCTGCTATCAGAGGATTATGATGATTTAGCTCCCTTTGTACACCAGCGCAGCCATTTTCCATACTTTCTTTATCAATTTGCACACACTTTGTCAGCAGAAGTTGATCATGTGCCTTCCCAACCCCCTCTAAAAAAATCTAACTACAGTATAAGGAACCTAATATGATTAATGGTGAGAAAAATAAGGGGATTTGAGGTGTCAGAGTTTTTTTCTCTTTGAAGATAGTCTCATCACTGAGAATATTACTTTGTGGAATGCTTCAGAGGATTGCCGTCCATTACACTTTCCCAACGATGACAGGGGATTAGTCCGTATGACAGGCAGTGGGACAGGCAGGGGGTCGCCTGCAGTCTGGACAATTTATTTTTTGATTACCCATCCAGTCTTCAGTGCAGGAATAACTGGGTGCTTCATCATGAACATTGCTATATGACTGAAAAATGATGAGGCTTTCAAACAAAGAAAGGCGCTCACACACCTCACTCTTCGTCTTTTCCTCCAGTAAATCACTTCATATTACATCTTATGACGGGCTGGTGTTAGATATGATGACAGTGTGTGAGTGTGTGTAAGTGGTGCTCAGAAATAGAGCCCACTCAATCACAAAATGTCCTTAAATGTACAGTAGAAGAAGGTCGCTCTCCTGCACCACCGGAGTTGATTTTCACAAAGCATCCTTTACAGCTGGGCGGACCTATGATGATGAAGCCAGGCGTGACGGCTATACTGACTCCTCTCTCACGTGAATCTTCTCATGCTGCCATTATCCTGCTTGCCTGCATGTCTGTCCCCTTGCATCTTTTGGAAGTCAATCAATGCAGTGATGAGTGAAGGGAA
The DNA here is from genome assembly GCA_036365135.1 of Miichthys miiuy. Lineage (NCBI taxonomy): Eukaryota > Metazoa > Chordata > Actinopteri > Sciaenidae > Miichthys > Miichthys miiuy. The sequence goes on from CM071605.1 coordinate 5,264,683, forward strand.
GCAGTAGGCAGCGGCTAGAGATGGAGGCTCAGTTGCACACTGGGACGCTCAATGAGAATTAGGTCATTACCCAGGGCAAGTTCAATAGATGATTAGAAAGAAATGCCAAAAAGTGGGCCAGCCCGCCGTTTTCCTGATGCCTCCGCTGCGGACCCACACAAGACTCACGCCTCTAATGAAAATTCTCTTGAGGGTCCCTGCTGAGTGTGCATCACAGACACTTTAAAGGCTCATATTTTACTCAGCAATTTTCTTTGGGAGAATGTTCTAACAGGTCAGAGCCCAAAGGAAATCACAAATCTTTTGGGCTGTATTTATTATAACTATCCTTTTTTTTTCAGTTTGAACTACTTCAACTCCTTTAAAAAAAAAAAAACATCTAACACTTGTTCCCATAGCAACAGTCTCTTTCTTTCAGCCATCCCAGGAAGTTGGCTGTGTTGGCTTCCTAAGCCATCAGAGCAAGATGAGAATATTGACCATTTTCTTCCTCCCACAACATGTGCAGCTTAACGAGCAATGAGAACTACGTTTAGATACCTTCAGTCATGCTTCCTTGATAAATGGTTCTCCATATACTCGCCGCCATGGCTTGCTTTAATTGAACACATGGAGTGACATGCCAGTTGATTCTCCATATGGCTTATGTGTTTGACTGCACTGTATTTTTCTTGACTCGTGGTTTGAGTGAGGGGGGAGGCAGCACAGTACAAAGCACTTCCTTCCTTTGCTCCATCCTGCCTGATCATCATAACGATTTTGTGCATGGCCTTCTCTTTACATGCTGACCTTGTGCTGTAATAGATTTTCCATGGAAGCCTCATACAGAATTTCAGCATATATTGCAGGTACCATGAGCTCCAAAGCATATTGATATTTTGTTGGAATACATAGTTTGTATTTCACAATTATGGGCTGCACATCAAACTGTAAAGGCACGTACCAGTATTAAATTTGGCACATGATTTTAGTTTATCTTTAGTAAAGAAATATTAATTAGCTTGAGTCATATTTTAGTAATTTGATCATTATCATTATAGTTAGTTGTAGGAAAGGCACAGGTGTTAGTTATTAGCAACATGATCAATGTTAGAATGCAGTGTGACAGTGAGCCACCATGCACAATATGCATTCCCACAGTGGACATTCTGATGTCATGTCATTGCAGGGAAAGCACAGGTGTAATTTATATTAGTAAATAATAGGCACATTTTACTCATGTGAGCTAGTTCCAGGGTTCCGGTATTGTGCATGCTGGTCACAACCAGAGGGTCCAGACCTCCATCAGAGGTTAACACTGTAAATATGCAGTATGTATGATTGTTAAAACAAAAAAAAAAATGCAGATAGGGAATTGTATAAACAGTTGAGGGCCTATCAGGTACAGAGCACATGCCAGCTTCATTACATTTTTTCAGTGTTGTGCCAGAACTGGAGCTAGGCTTATGGGCAATGTAACCGGGTTCAGCAGCCTCTGCAGACATGGCACAGACTATGAAAATGTCAGGAAAACCCATCTCTGATGCAATATTCACAGGAAATAATCTGTTCAAATCCAAATCTGTTCACTGTTTGTGTTAATTGTACAGTTTATCAGTTGTTCTGTACTGTAACAGTTATGCATTGAATGTAATTTGAAATATCCATAAAATATGTCACTTAGTCTGAGGGAACCAGAGGGGAGAGTCAGTTTGGGAACCATTGTTTTAGTTTATCCATATTTTGATCAGAGTATAATCACAGGATGGATAGAGCTTTATCCTTTGCTTTGGTGTTAATATTATAGTATAATAACCTTTGGGAATGCAAGCCAAGTCAGTAGTCGTGTTATGCTAATCCATGCCTTCACCAGTGCATCAGAATGCTAAATAACAGCTTAGCTGAATGACAAAGCTTTGAAATTCACAAATCTGAGGGATTAAATGACTTTCAAGAATCAGACATTCTGAGTGCAGGCAAATGTTAGTCTCATAAAGAACATTATATTAAAAGACTGACTGACACCAAGAAAAAATAGATGGAAAAACCATAACAGCAATACACAGTAAAGACAATAAAATGACTTTATCATTGCATAAGGCATTGCTTAGGAATTACTAAAGCCAAACAGGATTACAAAACCAAAATAGAGGATCATCTCTCTAACCACAACCCACGGCAGATGTGGCAGGGCATCCAGGACATCACCAACTTCAGGGGCAGAACAACACGGCTGTGGACTCAAGCGACCAGCTGGCAGAGGAGCTGAACACCTTCTTCGCACGCTTTGAGATCCCAACCCATAAACCTGCAGCCACACCCCCACAACCCCAACCTCAACCCCAACCACCCCCCAGCTCCCACACACTCACTGTGCAAGCACAGGATGTGAAACGGGAGCTCCGCAAAGTCAACCCCAGGAAAGCCACTGGACCAGACGGGGTTCCTGGGAAAATACTCAGAGTCTGTGCGGATCAGCTTGCACAGGTTTTCACCACCATCTTCAATCTCTCCCTGGCACAGGCCTCCATCCCAGCCTGCCTGACGTCCTCCACCATCATCCCCATCCCCAAGAAAACACCCCATCCAACCTCAACGACTACTGCCCCATCGCACTGACACCCACCATCACTAAGTGCCTGGAGCGGCTGGTCCTCAAACACATCCAAGACTGTCTCCCCCCCTCCTTTGATCCCCATCAGTTTGCCTACAAGACAAGCAGATCAACCGAAGATGCCATAGCCATCGCTCTTCACACCGCACTATGCCACCTGGAACATCGGGAGAGCTACGTCAGGATGCTCTTCATAGACTTCAGCTCAGCCTTTAATACTATCATCCCTAACATCCTGGTTAGCAAGCTGTCTGACCTCAGACATCCCCCACTCACCTGCAGCTGGATAAAGGACTCTCACAAACAGGGCCCAAACAGTCAAACTTGGCCCCCACCTCTCCTCCACCCGAACACTCAGCACGGGCTCCCCACATGGGTGTGTGCTGAGCCCCCTTCTCTATAACCTCTACACCTCCGACTGTAGACCGGCCCACAGCAGCAACACCATCGTGAAGTTTGCTGATGTCACGACTGTAGTGGGGCTGATCTCAGGAGGAGAAGAGTCAGCCTACAGAGATGAGATCGTGCAGCTCTCCGCGTGGTGTGCAGCGAACAATCTGGCCCTGAACACCACAAAGACTAAGGAGATCATCCTGGACTTCAGGAAGCATAGAGCAGATCTGTCTCCCCTCACCATCAATGGCGACTTAGTGCGCACATTCATCTTCCTGGGCACCACCATCTCTGCTGACCTGTCCTGGTCTTGCTAACAGCTCAGGAAGAACAACATCAACCAGAAGCTGCTGTTAACCTTCTACCGTTCCTCTATCGAGAGCATCCTGACCTACTGCTCCTGGGTGTGGTTCTCCCTCTGCAGTGAGGCAGACCGGAAGAAGCTCCAGAGAGTGGTTAAGACAGCGCAGAAGATCGTGGGCTGCCCCTCCCCTCCCTCAAAGACATTTACACATCTCGCTGCCTCAGCAGAGCGCAGGCCATTACAAGAGACAACACCCATCCCGCCCACCACCTGTTTGACCTGCCCTGCCCTCTGGCAGACGCTACAGGTGCACTAGAGCCAGGACAAACAGACTCAGGAACAGTTTCTTTCCCAAAGCCATCACCGTCCTGAATGCACACATGCACTAGCCCCCCAACATGCAAAAATCTCTTGTGCAATAACTTTACCTTCATAACTTCCTGTGCAATAATCTTACCTGTGTGTCACGTGCAATAACCTCATGTGCAATAATCGTGTAATAATGTGCAACAACCCCTGTCATGTAACATCCTGCTTTTACCATTTGCTATGCAAATACAAGCAAGATGCAGCATTCACATTTTATGAATACCCCTTGTATTTTTGTATAGCATCTATATTTTTAGCATTGCATTTGTATTTATATTGTGGTTTTATCTTGTCTATATTGATGCTATACTATACTATTACCTATATTAGGACCAGCACCTCTTTGAAGCCCCCTGTAATTTGTCTGTTGTTTCTATTCTATTCAATTCTATAAACTGAGAGGTACATGAGATCTCTCTCTAACTACTAACAGCACTCTTAGGTGGTCTAAAATACTGTTTAAGGAAGATAGGATCTATTTGAAAACTTTTGTTTTGAAGTTTTCCATCTTCTATCTCCAGAGGATTTGAAACTCAAATTGCTCTCCCAAGGGATCTCCTGCCCATATGTTCCTATAGAGCAACTTTGCAGAACAGACAATCTGTGCTGAACTCGCGTATCACAGTTCATTCCACATTGTTCCTTCTCCTTCAGTGAGACAGCCTGATTACAGGCTAGTCAATCAAATCCAGGAAGTAAAAATAGGCATATGTGCAATGACATTCAAGGTTTGAATTGCCAGCCAAATGCCAGACATTTTACTTGCTTTAGAACACATACAGCCTTGCAAAGTCTTACAAAATGTAGGCTGTAGTTTGAATTTTATTATCAGTGTTCTGTGTCTGTATTTAATTCAGTGTTCTTTTGGATTTGTACAGAAAACATTTTTTATCAAACAGACTTCTTCAAGTGGAGCCTTGGAAGGTATTAAAGAAAAAAACAAAGGAGGACAAGAACAAGAGTTCATGAATATGCACCTTCTTTGGCAGTTTGATGAGACCTCTAGATTAGATGGAAGGCCAACATGATGAGCTTGTGGAATAGACTGCTGGATTTTAAGGACTGCTAGTAAAATATTTCATGTGAATTTTGAGGTGAATGAGCATCTGAAATACAGAATTTATTCCATATATTACGTGTATTACATACATATATGTGGATTTGACAGTTCAGAGGAAAACTGAAAAGTTATTGAATGTTTGGGAGATTGTGTTTAATGAATGACTTGTAACACAAACTTTCAATGGACAAAATGAGAAAGCCTGGAGTCAAATCTGGTGACCTCATTGCATTCATTGTGCTTCACAGGAACTTGCTAACCACTTTGTTTTTTTGCTGACCGTCTCACCTCTCTTTAGGAGTATGTGACTGCATGTTTCCTGAAGGGTGTCTGCAGTAAATCTAAAGGAGGTTTCCATTGTGAGCTGGTTATCCTCGGCCTCCATCCCTGGAGACGTCACGTCTCCCCTGCCCTCACTATTCATCTGAAGTGTAAGTGTTGCTAATTTGTGGCCTCAGCCGTTCCAAATTGGGAGAGAATGTAAAGGAGAGACTTGTACCTCAGAGAACTTGTTTCTCCATTGTGTGATAAATGACGAGAGTGGTGTTTAACATCTGGCAGGACGACAAGGAACCAGGGGAGACCTGGAGGAAATGGGTCAAACAGTAGCTGCAAATCATCCTGTTTGTTTTAATCTCTGCTCACCACCAGATGGTTGGGTTTGACTTCAGCCCAGACAGTGGAAGGTAAGCTTTCAGCCAGAGAGTGCACGAAAGTTAGATACTCTTACACTATGTTACAAATGGGGCAATATCCCTAGCATGACTTTGCTGAATAAAATGTCCATCACATTACTGTAACAGTACAGTGATACTGTTATGTCCGAGCCTGAATCTGGAACCTGGATAAACATTTATTGCTTTCTATTCAGCCATGATGATGTAACATCTGTGTAATACAGCCTCACCTGATCTTGACGCATATTGGATGTGAGAGTCATTTAAATACATACAGTGTGTAGCTTTAGTAGAAAGGGCAGTCTCCAGAGTCCAATATGGAGGACAATGCCAAAGTCAGTAAAGAGGCATGCAGTTCCTCTAAGTGCCATTAGATGCTGGCTCCCAAGGTTCGAGTTAAACTGCCTGAGAGGTCTGCGATACTGCAACAAGAGTTTAGAGTAGTTGACCATAACCAATCAAAAGGAAGCAAAATTATACAGTACATGTAAACCATTAATGTTGTTCAACAAATTATATCAGCAAAAGGTATGACACCACACAGCACATAACAGTAAAAAGTCAAATTCATCCCCTTACTGTTATGCAGACATGTGGTTTGTTTTCAGAAGGCTGCTGGCAGCCATGAAGATGAAGTCGGAGATTGGAAGAACAGTATTACACTCCACTAGATTCTGCTGTTCCTTGCTAATGTTAATTTCCTTGGTAATTTCCAGTCCATTTCTTTCCATTTTCCAGACCCCCACAGATGTATGATTACTACTTTCATGGTAGTTTCTGGTTCCCACCTCAAATCCTGGCTTTGCTCTCCCTGCCAGTCTTTAAGTTCATCCTAACAGGCCATATAAAGGTACCAGCGTACATGACTGGAAGTGCTTGTTGGATGGTCAGACAGCATTGGAAAATGTTCTGGCCACAATTCCGATGTCAGAATTGGGGTGGCTGTGTCCAATAATTTCTGTAACTTTCTGAAACTAAAAGTCAAACATTTACACCCACTTTACACAATAATTGGCCGGCTGTGTGGAGGTGACAAAGTATGCACTGTTTCTCTCTCTGTCTTTCTTTTTTCATACTTGACATAACTATTTCTGTTGCTTTTCATGCTTGCAACAAAGAGCGACTCTTTGAATGTGTGCCTTTGTAACTGTGTCAAATCAGTTATTTTACAACTGTAATGGAAGGAAGCATCTTGGTTTGTTTTCTTTATTGGCTTGTGACTGACAGACTGATACACATTTCATTCATTGCTACTATTTTTACTGCTTGCCTTCAGTTCACCTAAAGAAAAGAATCCTGTCAGCTCTCCAGCCTCTGTCTCGTTCTTCCCTGGCTCCCTGGCTTCCTCTCTCTCTGGCTTTAATCAGCCTCTCTGTGTCCAAACTGAGAGTTATGTTCAGCTTGGTAACCTGAGGATGACGGCCTCCCAGGGGCCTCAGTGCTCCTTCCTTGGGCTTTCCGCTCTGGCTTGATGGGTGAAGTCTTCTTTTTGCGCTCTTTGGCAGGTGGGCGCAGTAAATGAGAAAACCATCTGGCACAGAGACAGACATTAGGAGGGCAGGGAAATGCTGACATGGGGTTTAAACAGAGGGAGGATAGTCTCAGTGCTTCTCTTGTAATGAAAAATCTAAAGCGAGTACTGAGTCTGAAGTGAGTACTCCCAGTATGACATCAACAATTACTTAAGTCATTAGTTGACAGAGATGATATGACTAAGGCAGATGTTGTGTATGCTGTAAAGTTCAAGCAGTTTAATTCGAGGTTGTTATATTTTTGTCTTTATCAAGAAGTTCCGCTTTCTGTCCAGTTTATTTGTCTGATGTTGTTAAGATTTTTATGTAATATGAAATTAAAATTAATAGACTACGGCAAAAGAACTGAGAAGCGTGTGGCCAGTTATAAAGCACTCTATATTTTATCCAATAACTCCTGCAAGTCATGTCTTTAAAATGGATTAGGTTAAGAAGTTTCCACTACTTTTATAAAACTACATTAATTTCTAAATATGTTTTGGTGCATACATTTAGATTGATGACACTACAACAAGTACAAAATGAAACCAGCATGGAACCAATAGCCTGTCAGAATTTATCGCAGCACAACCTGCAGTTTTGTAATGTGGACTATCGTGGCGTCATGCTTATTGTAGAATACTTGTTATCAAACTGTGGTACAAGTACCACTGGTACACAAACTCCCTTGAATAGTATATGGAGGAATCTCCCAAATATATTTCTTAAATAAATAATTTAGAAACATTTAACACCATCAATACTATAAGAATTTGAATGAGAATACCTAAACTATGAGATCCTGTAATATTTTGATTCATAACCATCCTGCTCCACAGTCACGTCTCGTGTAAATGCGCATACAAACACAATTATGGTAGTAGTTACGATCAGGAGTAATGCTTTTCCATCCAAGTAGCCCTGGTACTTGAACTGGTTCCATTCAGGATTAAAAAAGAGTCAATAATAGAAAACGTTCCTATAAAGAATACATGATATATTAGCATTGTTTCTTTTTAATGTTACTTTCATCTAATATACGTAAGTACAATTTCAAGGAGATCTGGCTCAAGAACAGCGCATTTAGTGCTCAGTTGAAACCTGTTGAAAATAACAAATTTGAAGCCAGCGTGTACAAGAAAATGTTCAAATCTGCAAAAGTTATTGCACAGTGATTGTTTAGCATTCATGGAGTTCATGAAACTTTAAAGCAGAAAGTAACACACCCTGTGTGTCATGACCAATCAATAACAATGAATTTTTCAGCCACCAATCAATAAGTGCAATCAGCAACACTAATGTTTCAGTTTAAGAATTCAGTGTCAAAAATGTTTCTGTTCACATGCCAAACTTATGGCTTATTTAACCTTTGGTCTATAGTCTAATGGACTATAATGTCCATAGCTCTGTGGTCATGCTGATTTCTGTAAAGTAATTATCCTTGTTCAAAACACTTATATATTACCAGAGATGATATAGGTTTTCTCCAAAATTATGGCCTCACTGTGTATTCTGATGTAGATCCAGATGCTGATCAAATAATTTGAACAATTTAAACAGTTATTAATGTTATTAATAAAATAAGACATTTAGGAGGCAACAGAAGCTTTAAAAGTCATAGATTTTATTGCTTTAACTTCAGGGAGACTTTGCAAATTCAGGCAAAAGGTTTGTCTTTACGAGGAAAGTTTTAATGTGTAAGGAGCTGTGGTTGGCGGTTGGTCTACTGTGTGTGAGTCAGACTATGCAGTCATCATACATGAAACACACCGTCTAAGAGCTGAATTATAGCAGAGCTTCTGAGGCGAATGTATCAAACAGCCTTGACCAAGCAGATGGGAAGCTTCAGCGTCATATTACCTGGTGAAATAATGAACAGAGGAAAAGAAACCCAAGTAGATTTATCATTTCAAAGGTTTGACCTCAATCCCCGCTCTTACACCTGCATTGTCTCCATGACAATGGTACTTTTGTTGAGTTTTTATCATATCAGTTTTTAAAATATCACACAATACGATCTTACTGAGTAAACCAGTTGCAGCACAAAAAAACATCTTAAACTACATCTCTGGTGTAGACATAAACCACATGTCAGTGATAATGAATCTCACGTACTCTACAAAAGAAAAACGACATAGAGTATCCGATCAATTTCCAAAATAAAACACCCTGTGCAAGACTCATGATCATAACAACAGACAAAAGGGAGACTAACCACGTAGCCTACTTACTCATGGTAGAAGCACGTAAACCAAGAAAAAAAATGACCAAATCCAAGCGACTTAACAAAGTCTGTTGAGCTCTGCTTCTGAAATGCTACTGGTGGGATATGAAGCTGCATGGAGAATGGACCAATCCAATGTCATGGCCGCAATGTGACAGAGCTCATTGGATTTTACGGGTTCTGCAGACTGATCAGTAATTCTCTCTACAGTGAGAATTGTATTAAGATTAAAAAACAAACAAACAAACAAACAAAAAAACAATTCCTTTTGTGGTTTTATTATAACTTTCTTTTATTCATGTTTTATCCTAACCTATCCTTTAACATATCTTTTGGTATATAGCATTAGTAATGGTTACTTGCTAACATCCAGATTTGCTCTTTGCTAAATTGGCCTGCTGGCAAGTTAGCATGACAATAAAGCCCAAAACCAAGTGTGTGTTTAAGAAAAATGTGCTTATTCTTCTGTAGCTCCAACTGGCAGTGCTTTGATGTTGAAAATACAAACCCCAAGGGACTCCAGCCAAAGACAGTTCCTTGTGTCCCAGTAACCTAAATTTGGAGATAATGTTACCTTACTATATTTAGACTACATTCATATTCATCTGCAATGTTAATGAATGGATCGGCATCCCACATCACAACAATCCCTTTCAGGTATGTTTTCTTTGTTTGAGTGTATAGTGTGTTGATGTCTTGCTATACAGTATTTGTAGCTTGAGAGTGACGTGAAAAGGAGAATGATTGGATTTAATATGCACATTAAGAATGAATGTTCACAAACAACATCTTGGAGTGTGATTGACAGCAGTGATATTCTATTCAAAGTATAGGTGGTGTAATGGAGAGGTGTCTTTTATTCAGGAACATTGACCATATATTTAACTGCAGTGATTGAGAGCAGCTAGTAGTAGTAAATCTAATGAGGACTTGAGCTGTTGAAGCTGTGTGGTCTAACAGAGGCCAACGATGATGCAATATGTTGAACTTGAAAGGTATGAATAAAGGAAAAAGCCTATTTTTTATTAATCAGCATCATTCTTCTTTTTGTCCTCTGGGGTGCCAAAATAGAACAACTTGTATAAATCATTGTCTTTCAGTGGACCATGCTTGAATTCTGATTGGATTTAGTTTCATTTAAAGAATAAATAATAAAGGGTTTCATATCTGTGAATGAAAATGAAATTTCTCATGTCAGCAAAGCCACCACTGAGGTGTCTATCAAAGACAAAAAATTCCAATAATTTTCATTTGGACCTCCCGTTCTCAGATCATGTTCAATCAATTTTGAAATTCCCATTGGCTACAGATAAAAAAACATTTGACCCCATCTTGTGTTCCACATTCATTTTAATGAGTTTCTGAAATGATCCTCCTCTGTGAGCATCTGTCACCGCTCATTTCGCCTTTCCACACAGCCACCTTGTTTGGAAATGAACGGCTAATGCCGTCGCTTTCTTTTACAATTTCATCTCACCTGATCTCATCTCAGTCACATTCATTGCGGGTTTGTTTTGCATTATTTCTGTGAACAGGTCTAATAGCTCCATTACTAGAGGCAGCAGGTTGAGCATGCTTCATTGCACCTCACACCCTCTAACCTTCACTTTCAGAGAGCAGAGTAATGTGTTGACTTGAGAGTCTGCAACACTAATATTTGATGGTGATTCGGATCATTTTATTACTGACATATTGGGCAGACACTATTGTTTGTCTCAGTGTGTCAATATTCATGCAGATGCTTATGCCAACAGTTATCAACAATGGGTCAAATGACAATTTGATTTGTAGATATATAAGTCTCATTCTAAGGTAACAAAAAAACCCCCAAAAACATCCAATTCTGCCATATTTGAAACAGAAATACTTTGCTGCACTGCAGTATATCAGACCTGGAACTAAATAATATGGAAACCATGTCATGTCAGAAAAAGTAAACAAACATTGATGCCTCAAGTTAGACAAAGTCTGTCATTCAAAATAATTTGAAGCTTATTTAATGGATATGGCATGTATGTATGGTGCCTTTTGTAACCGTCACAACCCGGGCCAGAATAAAGAAAGTTCGAAACATCAAATTTTTTTGTCTCTAAAACTGAGGCTTTATTGGGCTTGTGAGCTCAGGATGGTAACAATGTACCTACCAAAGAGAACTCAGGAAACAGCAATACTAGTAAAAAATCATCTGACTGCTCATGTTTCTTGCTCAATTTGACATATACCTATTCCAAGATATCAGCTGTTACTTTGGTGAATTCCATAATAACATACTGAGAACTGATAACCAGAGCAACAAAAATTGTCATAATAAACCATAGTTTCCTTTTTTAAGGGAGGACAAAGTGCTGCACTGGCATAAAATGTCCGCTATCAGCAGTTTACATGCAGACATACCGGTGTTAGGCTTCAAAGTCCCTTATAACCTGAACCACGCAGACTGTAAAACACTTTTATAGTTGCTTTGTGTGTTGTGTCTTTGAAGTTTTATATTTGAGCTACAACTGTTCTCACACACAGCAGTGATATACAATGGCCGCGTTCACACTTTGGGTTATGGCATGGTCTGTGTTTATATGCAGCTAATACTTGTCAGATTGCTGTCATATTATTTTACCTGAATGTCAGCACAACTTACATTCATAACAGGAATTACTTGCATCTTGTTTGCATGCAATAGCATTTTGAATGCTCGATGTTGTAAACGTGACCCATGTAGTTCACAACTCTGGAGGGTGTGCACCACGAACAGTCTTTACAGATATATTAACCTTAATTAGCAGTGTTTTCATTGCTCATTGTTCTTTTAACTTAAGTTCCTTAAGTGCTCAGAAATGTCATTCATAAACATCATTATGGTGTTATAATTAACAATTATATAGTTCTATTAACCTTCCTGTCGTGTTCGGGTCAAATCTGACCAATTTACAACTTAAAACACTCATAAATATTGTGTTTTACATCTGATTGCCTCAAGGCCTTATGATATCCTCCACACTATGCACTTGAACATATAAAAGTAATGATCACCTCTTACATTGAATTTGTTTGTGTTTTAATCAACCTTGTTACACCTGTGGTGTTCCCGGTCTGATGAAACATGTTGATACATGTAGATGTATCATATCTTCACACAGACAAGACAGGTGTCTGTTATGTGAACCCACACAGAACCCATATATATAGCCTGATGTTTGCCTTGCACTCCTTTTACACTGAGCACAATAAGTAGGCAACTGACCAAGCGGTTCTCTGTCGAAGAGGTTCTGGCCCAGGTTAGTGGACATGATGAAGAGGACACTGAAATCAAACCAGAGGAGGATGTCTGTGGAAGACAACACAGTTTTTGATCCAGACTGAGGAGACTGAGCAGTCAACAGATGGAGAGGGAGAGGCACCTGAAGAACAGGCACCTGAGGAGACATTCCAGTCCAAGAGTGGACATTTGCTCTGGTCTTCATCCCCCCAGGACAGAAGAAGTAGAGCGAGAGTGGAAAACATCATAAAGATGACGCCAGGGCCAACACAGTATGCGACATCTCGTGTGGATGACATCAAGTCCAGCTTCCAACTCTTTTCACCAGAGTCCATTGAGGGAATTATATTGGAACAGAGGGCACTGTTCACTGGGTCTATAGACATTAATATATGATGGAAAGCCATTGCTGCCAAAACTGAACAGTTTCAGTCCAGTCTGATGAGACGAATGTCATTTTACCTTAAGAGCAGTTACAGTAAAACAGACCGGTCAGTTTTGATCGGGAACACTAAAGTAAGGGGCGGGAGGTGAACACGACAGGAGGGTTAACAGCTATTAATAGTAATAAGCAACTTTTACAAACATCTTAATATAAAGTGTTACCTGGTATTAAAAGCAGGCCTTACAAAGGGTCCTGAGGACTTCAGGTGCTGGAAGATAAAGTGGTGAAGGACCATGTTGAATGCACCATAGACAGACCTGTTGGCTCTGTAGGCAAACTGCAGGGGTTCCTGGAGCGGGCTGGTGATGGCTTGTGACTTCATTAATAGAGGTCATCTCGGTCATTTGGTCCTTTGTTGTCGTTGCTGACATTTTGACCTTGCTTTAATATTAATTGAGAAAAAAAACACTGAATAAACTAAAGCCACAAATTCTCCTTGTGAGGCATTTTAAAACTCATAAACTGAACAGCAGACCTGCTTTGAGTGAAGGTCTTTCCCTTTGCTATTCAGTTCATAGTATCCCAGGAGGGGAGATACATGGTAACAAATGACCATCTGCTTGGCAAGTTTGGGTGAAGACACCAATGACCTAGTTTCCCAGTTAATGACCATCTTAGGGTGGATTTCTGATTTGAGGACTACCAGTGAATCCTGCTAAAAATCCCACATTTGGTTTTAAAAATTGAATTTTTACATTTTAAAAGGGTTAGGCTTTGATGGTCTTATTTATGTGAATTAATGGTGCATAGCTCAATTCCAGTCAAAGGCACACAGCACAAGGGCATAGTGTCTGACTTTTAAGTTTATTGCCAGAGGCGTGCGGTGCATGTGTGGGGCAGATGGAAATGGGAGGAATACATTTTCACTTTAGTGTTGTGAGCCCAGGCATCAGTCACGATTGATCAGACAGATCTGACAGTTTGTGCTGGATAGATCATTTACACCTCAACCACACGTTTCTACAGCACTCTGTATGTAATAATAAATGTTAGTGGTTTTGAGCTGAGCCTGCCTGACAAGTCGTAAGCTTTTGTACATTCTCTTTTGCAATTAAACCCATTATTCTGCACCAGTTCAGCCTCTGAGCCTGCATTTGGGTTCTCTTTCTTGTTCCCCTGTTTCATATTTGTGACAATTTCACTCTTAGTTTTGGTGAAATCAATGAATAATTCAAGTGACTCCACATTCAAAGCAAATGGGATCTCATTTAAGGCAGAATGTTATGTTATGTAAGACCTTAAGATAAAATTTGAAGCATGTACCTTAAAAGTGTTGAGGTCTTGGCATGTGTTATTGATTGGTCAGTTGTTAAACTGCTCAACATCCATGCACAAGTATTATGAAGGTTTAAACAAATTGCACCTCAGCAGCTTATTTCTGCCCTTGGCCTCGTGCAATAGATTGGGTGCAGAAAGGGTCTTAAAATACCAGCGACTTGAAGCTACTTGTTTGTATGTGTGTGCGTTAGTGCTGTAGAGTGAAATCTGACCTTGCCTTTATGCTAAGAACAGTAGCACAGGTGTGTAACATGATAGATTTGGTCCTCTTACCAGTGCGCCCACAGATTAGCCAGGCCTTTGGACTGCCAGATTCCTGTTGTAATGACCGTGAAGATGAATGAACCAGTTTAGTCATTTGTCACGTCAAAGACAAAAAGCACCGTGAGGTTTACTGTGAGTCACAAAAGGTGCGTATGAGCCAACAAAAGCTCAGCCATATCAGAGTGTCAGACATATTGTCTTACAACAATGTCATTTTCATGATATAAGGAAGTCCCCTTGCTCAAGGGTACATTAAGGTAAGTACAGAAACTTGTTACTGGGATCAGACAGACAATACATCTAGTTCCTAATGTAGCACTCTTAGCAGGCCAAAAATGTCATGTTCACTAACAGATGTGATTTAACATGTTTTAATCTACAGTATTTTGATTGAATTGTTGAGAAATACACTTGTTTGCTGTCAACCTTATGGTTGTGTGCTAACCGGAACTGGGGTGCAGTGGGAAACAGCTAACCTGGTTCTGTCCAGTACCAACAACCCTAAAGATGAATAATTAACATTTTGTGTCTTGTTTGTGTAAACTATACAGAAATTTAAATACGATTTGTAGTTTTAGGAATGGTTATTTGCAGGAGCTCACTATTTTTTGGGCTAACAACAGCTCACCGCAATGAGGTTCTCAGGTTTGGTACTGTGTATATGAGGTATCAATCTTCTCACCTTATAAATATTAGCTGTAATTACTGTCAATAGTCCAGTCAGGTGGTATTGAAGCGGTTCACAGGATGGAACTTGATTTAACAGTGCTGAACCTTGCTAAAAGTTCAGCCAAGTTTAAAAGAGCAAGAGTGAATTAACCCAGCCCAAAAATGACCTGTGTGCTTTTCACTGGTGCCCCTGTGCCTTCCACTTTCTGTACAATGGGTTATTAGTTAGTAATTAATTGTTAGTTTGTGTTAGCTACTAGTAATTAGTAAAAACTAGCATGAGTAAAATGCACTGTAAGTGTAAAGGCCTTGAAACTAGATTTTAATCCAGGGTTTCTCTACATGCTAGCAGGTGTTCCTTTCAGTTTATAATGTTCTTTAGTGATACATATTTTCTGCTGCTACTAACAATTATTTTCATTGATACATCTGTCAGTCATTGTCTATTCAAATTGTTTATAGAATATCAGAAAATAGTAAAACATGTCCATCACAAGTCCTCAAAGTCCAAGATTGAAATTCAAATATTTTATTTGACTGACCAAGAGTCCAAAACCAAAAGAGACTCAATTTGATATCATAAATGACAAAGAAAATACAATACAATAATACAATGTCCACTTAGTAGCTAACACTGCAAGATGAAATTAAAAACTTTGGAAACAGACTGCAGCATTTGACACAAACTAACTGCCAAAAGACTAACCTGGAATCTTTTGTCCACTGTGGCAAAAGATTCCAGGTTTGCATTTGCTCACTTTGTCACATTGGTATTCGAGCTTTGCAAAACAAAAATATGAAGTTGAACTTTCTGTAAACTCAGATTTATTCACAGCCACGCGTCTTTATTGTGTAATGAAGTTACAGTATGATGTCTGCATGTGTGCAGAATGATCATCTGGGTTCAATGCGGCGTTCGAGTGTTATGTGTAATTACAGAGAAGATGTTCTCAGATAGTTCAGACTCTTGGCTGCTGCAGAGGCTGAGTGCCTGAGCTGTGTGGCGTGCAGCAATAATCACTAAAGAATGAGCACTACTACTACTCTACAGCAAAGACACTGGGGACATCTGTCATTCAGATGAGGATGAATGTAGGTCACTGTTCCTCGTGTCTTTGCAGAGCAGGACCTGATTAAAGCTGCAACCTATGGCCTAAGATCTCTGCCAAGCCGTCACACTCAAGTTACACAACATCAGATTTTTTTTTCTGCAGTTGTGAAGGCTGCGTGATTCAATATCCTTCATGACCAAGAATTCTTGCCCATGTTCCTACCCCGCTTTGACAGCAGAGATTGGATTACTCAACTGTCAATCAGTCATATGGTCTCTGATGCATGCCCACCATGAAAAATCTCAAACAGATGGCCAGGCACTACCACACGCTTGCACCCCCACCCAGCCCTAACCCGGATCTAGTCCCTTGGAAAGAGACTGTAAGCTTCTTAGATTTTTTTTCATGCTTATCACTAATTTAGGTCTTCTCATCAAAGTGATCATAGTCATATTTTTGCACCCATAAGGGCACTCCTGACGCCCTCCAAGCCTATACGTTAACAGCCGTTATTCCTTTCATTTATAACATTTCATCATCATGCAACAGATGAGAAATGAGTGAAAATGTCTTAATGAGTTCATAAATCCATGGCTCTGCTTAAGACAATAGCATGCCAGGGGGCTGAGCGATTGGTGTATTTTGGGGCAGGGCGGCGACCCCCGACACCCGGGCCGGCAGGCAGCGGAGGAGGAGGCTGAGCCAGAGCAGGTGTCTCTGCTGACATCTGCTTCAGTTCACTGGGGAAACACAAGCACCCTGCAGCTACAGCACTGACAATGCCACTGAAGTGCCCCGGCTCCATATAAACAAGGTAGACTTTTTCCACTTCTTCATACGGCTCTAGAATTATCAGCCTGAGGGGCGAAAGCCTCATTTCTTTTGCAGGATTTAAGCATTGCTGTTTGTGTGTTCTTATTTTCTTCTATTAACTTTATTACTATTTCTTGCTTTTGACACTTTCTGTGTTCCATGTTCATTTTCGATGTGGCAGTTTAATCCATGCAAAACCGAAGAGGATTCGACCCAGATCTCTTACAAACATTAAAGAGAGAAAGCGTTGGATGTTCAGCCTCATGCAATATTGATACTGTCATGTTTACTCATCAACCCACTTTCCTCCTGAATCTAATCAAGCTGACAAGACAAACCCACAAGGCTGTTGATTCAGATGCGCTATCGATCCAAGTTTGCGTTCCATTGACCCGAGTGCATTTTTAAAGACTTTGTAGTGTAATCAAAGGCTCAGAGGACCCCCTGACCTGTGCTCAGCAGATACAGCAGATGTAGCCTGTATATTCTTTTCCTGCAGCTCATATACATCTCTGACAGGCTTTCACATCACAACGCCTCACTTTGTGTGTTTGCTATAATCAGACATTGATCTTCCAGCGCGCTCCTCAAACAATAGATTATAATGGGACAATGATATGATGGCAAGTGTAGAGGCGGTGGCGGGAGGATGATGTGTCAAGATAGATTTATGTTGAACTGAGGATGAAGGAAGGGGGGTAGCTGACAGGAGTACCTGATAGAAATTCTGAGCATGCACTGGGGTAGCAGTGAATCCCAGTCCATATGTGTCTTATAAATGAAAGAAGCCATCATTTTATCACTGTAATCTGACCTATTTCAAACCTCAGGGAAACATGGGAAGTCTACAACAAAGGACTTCTGTTTTATTTTATAAAGAACAGTATTTGTAATGTTACTGCTCACTCAGTTAAACATCTGAGGCTTTAATGAGCACAGTGTACAATAGTTTTGCTTTATACTTTCACTGGTTTGCTCTTTTGCTTGCTTTGACTTTATTCCGCTCACACACTCCGTCTCCCTAACCAGCAAAGAGCCACTGCTTATCTTCTAGCAGCCAATAAGCGCTTGAAAAAAAAAAAGACAGCTTTGTGTTTTGACTGATTATGGCATCTTTCAGGTGTGTTATAGGAAACAGAGCAGCAGCAGCAGCAGCAGGGTGTCCCCAGGGCAAAGCTTACGTAGCATATAGCAACTTCTGAGCCTGCAGATTAGAGAAGAAGGTTTGGTGTCTGAAAGGTTGCATGGTTGAATCCCTGAATGGCAGGCCATCAGCTTATTTCCAAGCAAGGCATTTCATCTGAAATATGTGAATCAGGTGAAACAAAGTGTCATCGCTCACAAAATATTTGATACTATAAACTCTGTGATGTAGGGACAAGTAGTTGTTGGTGAGCTAACACAGCTTTAAGCACTTATAAGTCTCTTCAAACTAGCTGGCTTGCTAACTGTTAGTCAGTGAAGTTAACACCATGCTTCCTGTGGAGCGTTTTATGCTTTGTTAGACTCTGCACTCCTTAAGCTGTCTTTTGTGTCAACTTAAGTTAAACTCAATGCAAAAGAACCAATAAACTGATTTAGACCCTTTGCTGTTGTAAATGTTGGTGTTACGGAGCCTGTTAACAGAATATTGCTGGAAAATAAGTTTGTTTGTGGCATGCTTAAAGGATAATTAGCCATTGATGTATGCATTTATAACATGTTTTTGCTTAATTTGAAAAGGAGCTGCAGCTCCATGGCTTCCTGGTTTATTTTTTCCAAAGACTGAGTGAATGTTTATGATATTCAGTCATATATTGTACTACACTGACATTGCTTACAAAACACAGGAGTAGTAAAAAAGTTGTAGTATTTGCAGGGTACAACTCATCATCATTGCAAATCTTGTTGAAACATTGTTGAAAATGACTGCAGTGCTTTATTTCATAGGTCTGTGATTAGATAATTTTTTCCAGGATATAGCCGAGTCATTTGGTATAAGGTAGATGCAAAAAGGAAGGAAGGAAAATGTATTTTTTTCCCACCCAGGAAACCTCTTGAGAACATGTAAGTTGTGACATACGGAGGAATAGAACAAGCCAAATCTAAAAGTATGTTCACAATAAAATCATTTGTATTTTCAGAGTTTGTGAAAAATATTTCATGTTAAGATGTGATCAATATATTTAATTTCTTTGAATAATAACCCCTCAATAAATGCCAGAGAAATACAATGATTTAGCTTTGTGATGCACAGATATAAAGAAGCCATCTATACCTTTCAGACGTCTCACCCACCCTCTGACAAACAAACGTTATAGAGGTGACTTATGGAGGCTGATCCACAGGCCAGCAGGCTTGTTTGTGGAGACAGGGGTCCCTCCAGTCTGAAGTCACTGTTGATCTGGCATCAGCCTGTCTGGGGACAGGATTAAGGGGTGAGTGTGGAGGTGAGGACTTGCAGATAGATAAACGGCCACTGACTGAGCCACACATGCAAACAGGGGCATTATCAACAGGACTAATTTACCTTAACATTGCTGAACACGTGCATGGTAGCTTGACCTGCTGCTTCATCCCCTCAGTGCAGATCCTCGAATATAATGTGATTACTACAAACATATGAAACGTATGAGCTATTGGTAAACATACAAGCCATGTGCAACAATAGACAGATGAGCTCTCTCTTTGAAGATTGCGTTCTTTAGTCACCACTTGATCTCTTTAACCAGATTTGGGGACACTGAAGGTAATACACTCTCCTGCTCAACACAATAGATTTTATTCATTATTGTTCCAAAGCCATTTATTGCATTTTAAAGTTAACCCATGTCAATGTGTTGTTACAGAAGCCCAGATTAACCATTATCCTGCTTATGAGCAATCCAAATAAGAGCTGGGATATAGTGTAATCAGACAGGATACTGAGTGTATACATCTTATCCTATTTAGGGATAGATTTTACCATCTTTGTTAACTGAGCGTCTGTGGCAAAAGCTTGAACATCCATGAAGCTTGTTGGTGACTATATAACTAAAGAAAATAAATGGATTGATGTCTGGAGCTCTCTGCCAAGCATCGTATATATTTGGATTAATTGCAAATAACTAAAATAGCTGAATTTTATATAATTATACATATAATTTGTCAGTGAAATTACTTTTTTTTTCATTTAGCACAGCCACCTCTACCTTGTTGTCTGAGTGTGCTGAATTAGAAAATTTAAAGTTATCAAATAGTCTGAAAATTCAAAGGAAATTTCACCTAGTTCATAAATGTAATACATATCTAGACAAGGAGCAGCTTTAGCATGATCGTTCTAGAAAAATGACAAATGTATGTCTAAAATTCACTCTTTATTTAGCTCCAGTCTGGTCTTCCTCAACTCCATCCATTATCTGTAATTGCTTATCCACATCAAGGTCACGGTGGAGCTGGCTTTGGGTGAGAGGCAGGGTACACTCTTCACCAACTCTTGAGGGAAATTTCTGGAACTCCCCAGAACTGAGGGAGGTGCTTTGTTGGGTGATCATTCTCTTTGCATACGGTACTCCAAGCTCTACTCTAGACTAGAAACATTGATTAACGCAGCTTTAATTAAACATTTTCTTTGATTTATTAGATGTCCAAGTCCTAGTTTGAAGACTGGAGCTCGCTTTCATACAGTGCACACCAGTAAATTTCTAAAATCAGATGATGTGTAACACAGAGGTTGACCAGTTTAACCTTTGACCCTTTTGGGACTAGCTATCTCCATCAGATACTGCTAATATGGCAGAGGCTTGACCCTGTGTAACACACCTACATACACACATATCTATCTCAACAATTCTTTAGGTCTGTGGTGTGTGTCCACAGTTATTTTTATTTTAGCTCGTAGCCAAACAATCCACAAAGTGAAGTTTAGAGTCAAACTGTTTCCCAAGTCTTTCGGCATGAGTGGATCTGAACAGGGGTAAGGATGAAAGGGGAAGGTTAAATGGGGGGTGAAAATGCTGTTAGCAAAGCCTGTTTGAGGATGGAGGAGGAGGCTGGCACACACACACGCACACACCCCTCCAGCAAGCAGATATGCAGGAGATTTAGTTCCCTTTTGAATATGTAATGAGTTTAACATGCATGATGAGCCGGTGGTTGATTCCTGGAGAAGCAGCTGTGATCCATGCCGCACATTCAGGATTATCTGCCGCCAAAGATAACGGGCAGAACAAAGCTGGGGAGAGCGCTGCAGGCGGAGGAAGCCCTCACCGCTCAGCAGCGCTATAGGCCCTCACAGCTATTTGATTGGAGTTCCCCCCACGTTACCTTTGCTTGCCTGCGGGCTTGCAGCTCTGCTTTTGGGGGGCGGGCGGACCTCGGGGGAGGCAGTGTTGGCTTTTCAAGCGACAAAGCATTAGCTAGCATTGTGTTTGGATTTGAAATAACTTCTTAAAGCTTTGCTTTCCATCAGCTCAGTTTTGATCATAGTCAGTTATCTGATTAACTGAAGTGCTCAAATGTTAGAATAATGATATGTGATTACAGCATCAAGATGACTTTTGATATTTGCAAAAACTCTGACGAGCAGGGGTTATTTTCCAAAATTTGACAGAAAAATTTGAGGCACTGAAGACCTCACACAACAGGCTGAGTAGTATGCAACATGACCTACCCACATGTCATAATGTGTAAAAAACAGAGGTACCAATGGGAGTAGTAGGAGGTGATGTTAAACACATATTGAACCATTTACTGCTTCAGCAACACCATCAGTGTAAATATTTCATACGGACGATTGAAATTCTGTGTCAAGTCAGGAAAAATATAGATTCCATCCCTATTGAAGGTAACATGGGCAGTGTCTGAGAGAGAAAGCAAATGAAAGATTGACTGCATGGCCTATAGCAAAGTAGCAAACAGCCTTTCACTTCACTGCTCTTGTACTTCTTACCAGAATCATTCTGAAAGTTTAATGGCTCTGGAAGTGCTCACATTTTCAGCTGGAATCTCTCGTTTTAACCTCAAGCCATTGTGGTGTAAGATGATCGCTGCAGAAGTCGTTGAGAGTCCCACCGTTTAACTTGAGAGGAACCTTATTACAGGCAATTCAGCCACTCTTTTCAGATCCGCTGGCACCTCGAGTGGCAGCCACCGACTGAGATTGTCCAAAGCTGAGTCAGCTATTTCTGAAGAGGTGCGTTTTCTATCATGAAAGTTTCAAAATGGAAAAATGGAGGCTTCTTGAGTGGCACGTCAATGGCTGCTAAGACTAATGATTTGGCTTCTGGCTCCTGACTCGAGATAAGACTCTTGACAGTCGCTGCCATCAGGTACATTTCTGTATAATGATCCTCAACTTGACAACAGCATGTCAAGAAAATACTAACCTTAAAAAGTCACAGAAAGCCCAAACAGCAAATCAGTTAAAAGATTTGAACAGTTAAATTGACAGTTGCTATAATTCTTGCCACCCAAACCGAGCCCATTACAGTACATGATCCAGTGGATAAAGTTTACTTAGATACTTCCTGGAAATGAAATTAGGGTTGTTCCATTTTTTTCTGTCTCTAGTTTTCTGTGGCATCTTTTAACAAGATCTCCAGCAGTGGGTGAGGGGGAGTTTAAACATTCAGCCTTCTGTTGCTTCCAGTCTCCTGCTGGACTTGAATAACACAGTGACCTAGTTAGGAGGAAGCTGATGATCTCCCCCACCTTGTCATCCGTGGCCTGAGACTAACGGATGAAATCTTTTCCTCCTATACATGACGCAAAGAAAGAGTAGACCCATGCTTGTGTGACACATAACGGCTATCTAATCACAGCGAATGCAAACAATCCGGCTCCCTGGCAGCTTGGCTCTGGGAGATGGTAAAACCTTCCACTCATCTGGCCCCCGGTTTTTCTCTGGACGGAGCTAAAGACCTGCCGAGAGGGAGGCCTCAACTCGCTACAGTCAAGTGCTGTTGGCAACCAATTAATGTTAGCAAAAGGGGAAAAGAAGGGTAGGAAAAAGCACCTTGCACAGTGCTTTTCTCAGGCTCCTGTTTCCATGGGCACAAGCTCTCCAGGGGTGGTGATGTCAGATAGTAACAGGTATGTGCACCACAGAGCGGCCTCCTCTGAGCTCAATTACATCTTTGTAGGGTTTTTTCTCACTTATCATCTTCAAACTTTTCGCGACCTGAACACTGTTGGAATGTGTGATTCCTCTGTTTCCCGTCTGGTCTGCTGGTTATGTGAAGGCGATTCTGTTTGAGAACTCTATTTTTTTACCCCTCTCCTCTCCCCGAGAGGAGGCGGCACTCTGCCACCGGATCATCTGCCAGCAGAGCTGCCCCAGTGCCAACTCCTTTTCATTCAAACAGAACAAACGCCTGCATTATTCAGGCTGCCATCTCTCTAGAATGGATCGGCTATCGCTCTGCCAGGCTGCCGGGCTACACACTTATCACTTATCTTTGCTGTTCCTGTTAGAAGATATATCTTTTCACCAGAGTCTGCTGTGGGTGCTACATTTCTGTGCAAATCTGAAGCTGTGCCAGAAAGCATACCGGAGGATCACTCTCAGAGCTTAAACTCGAGCACTGTGGGATGTCTTCTGCTGATTTATTAGACAGTGATGAGCCTGAGCAATATCCGCTGCTATGAAGTGTCGGTGCACTTTACCACCAAACACCAGCAAACCGCCAGCGAAGTAGATCTGAGCATGTCCACGCTCCACACATCCTCGGGATAAATGTGTTTACATAGCATGCTCAGCTCCATAGTGCACTCTCACTAAGTGGCTGTTAAAACACTGCCCTTCTCCTCCCCTCTGCCTGGTTAATGGCCAAGTGATGATGTGCAGAAGGTCAGACGGTAGGCTGCCATGCCAGTGGCCCAGTGTGTTGGTGCGACCTGCCTGGTCCGCCTGCTGATCAGTGTCATTCCACCCACTGTTGTATTGCCATCAGCACTAATGTTGGGGGAAGTGCTGCACTCCACAGTGAGTGTAATCAGAGTGTCTGGTCTGCTCCAAAGGCCAAATAGGATTTTGCCTTATTTCTGCCGTGCTAACAAAGCGTTGAAGACTGCTGCTAGTTGTTGGCAAACTGCAGTGATGAGGTCATTATCCTCCAGGGCTGCTTTAACTGGTGCGGCAGGTTTGGTCATATAATAAGATTTAGACTGTAAGCTACTATATTCAGACATGGCTTCAGTGTCTGTGAATCCACACTTCCAGTCTTGGCAGGCATTGTTTTGAAAAGTGTATATTTTATTAACCAAATTTAGTGACTGAGCTCAAACCTGGCTTTGATAATGACAATACTGCGGTTCTCATCAGACTACATGCAGATGTGTCTGTTCTGCAGCTGCATGAGTCATCTCCCTGGAGATCCGACTCTAAAACTGCTATTAAATCTCCTGATGTCATCATTAAGTCTAAGGTGGATGTGTGGAGAGATTCCCCTCAGCAGAAAGCAGAGCAGCCACATGTTTATGCGCTTGTGGTCATGTAATATAATGTGTGATATAATCATTACAGGAGGCAGAAAACATCTCCACATACCTGCAGTGTAACATCAGGTCATTGTTATAATTGTATTTACAGCAGCCGTCACAGAGGCCTCTTTAAAGCTCATCCAAACGCAGAGTGTTTATAGACTGCCCGTGTGTCATGCTGTATAATGATTTTGCCTTAAGGAGCTGTTACTGATCATTTCCTTGTAGTATGTCTCCACTCGGTGCTGAGGTATCAATTATAAAGACAGTTATAGTTGTCTCTGTGTGCAATTTAGTCCGGTATAATCACTGTGCACCGAAGGTGATGAGTGAGAGAGGCAGAAAATGATAGATAATAAAGGTGAGATAATAAAAGAGGTTGTACTGCTTGAAAATATGTTTCGAGATCTGTTGACCTGGTAAATAGAGGGATAAATTCTTGCATCAAGTTTTCCTCCTTCAGCTTCATTCATGTTGCAACAGAGAAAGTGTCCCTTGATTTTTTTTCAAATCACCATATATGAAAAAAAAAAAAAAAAGAAAGAAAGAAATTTCGCTTAAAATGCTTTTAAAGGTTTGGATAACCCAAATTACAAAACATCTATTTCCTCACGTACCTCTAGCTGTATTTAACCACACAGAGTTTTGAGATATCTGTCTCTGGTTTCTGCCTCCACCCTAATACAAAGGAAGCAAATAGAATTGTGTTTGCTGTGATTTCAACATTGGATTGTGATCATTGGAAAACTGTGTCCTCATTACTTCGGATCATCCAAAGAACGCACCGTCAGCAGTTTGCAGAGGGACTATTTTTTCCGTAGGAAGTCGTCCCAATAGTAAATGCAAACTGGACGGATTATTAGGACATTGTTCATAACCAAAACTCTGCGTATGCAGAAATATGCAAACACATTCTTTTTCATCAGAGTTACAAAGCTGTGCATATGCATGCTTCTGTTCTGTTTCATAAATCTCAGATATTGTGAAAGTGGCTGCAGGTGCACGAGCCACTGTAACACCATTTATCCCCTGAGATGCATCACTGGTTTTCATACCTTTTAATTACTAAAGCTAAGCATAAATATGTATACGTTATTTTCCTCCATTTCTCCTATGATGATTTTTGAATTCATAGTTTAGTTTGATGTTTGTTGGTGAACATTGGATGTATGAAATGTGAGGAATCATTACAACACATAAACTCCAAACACTGACAAAACAAAAAAGGTTGTTTTAGCAGTCACACAGCTGTATTCAGGCTGTTTATTTGATTTCAACTGGATAAATGGTCAGACCGCTGATACAATAATAGCTTCAGGAATCCAAATGCTCAAGTCCAGACAGGTGGTATATTACAGCCATGTGCCAGTCCAGAGGGACTTCATCTGGTATAAATGTGTGCGAGAGTCAGGAGAAAGGGTGTAGGGCTGATCACTTTCATCACTTTCTCCACAGGATGAAGAAAAGATGCGTAGAAATGTGAGGAAGGAGAAAACATACAACACTGCACAATATTTCTCGTTCTCCTATAAATGCTTTCACTCTACTTGCTTGTGTGGGTGTGAATAGATGATCCAGTCCTATGATTATGGACATTGAGGAGACGTTAGGTGATCCATCTAGGCTCGGGTTGACAAGTCATCACAGAGGATCGGTCCCCAGAAAAGGACCTTCGCTTAGTCTGTGACGAGCCCCTCAATCACGCTACAGCTCAGTGCTCGCAGCACCTGAGATGCCGCTTTCAAACAGCCGCACATGTAGAGATTTATCTGGCACACACTGCAGTGTGTGTCTGAAGAGTGTGTCTTTAGATTACCATGTGATTCCTATAAATAAAAGTTGAAGCTGCATTTATCCATAGTTATATATTAAGAATTGATGAAACGTCTATTTGCAATATAAACGTGTCACTTGCAATGATAAACACAAAGAATTATCTTCTTATTATTACCAACTTCTCAGCTCTCCGGAGTCTTTCAGCCTGTTTTAGCTCATTGTTTCAGCATGCAAATTATCTCGTCAACCTTATTTTCAAAAGGCAGCTTTAATCAGTGAAAAAAATCTCATTACTGCACAACAAGTGTCCTTAATTCACCCTGACTCTAATTCTGTCTCTTTAACTGCTAAATCTTTCTCCAGCTAGTCGCTAACTTTTTCTGCTGTTTGGTGCTGAGGTTGAATGTGCAGTGGCTTCATCAAAGCTTTTTCATCATAACAGCCGCCTGCTGCTGCTAGAAATGAGGTTTAGTGTAACAGCAGTGAAGGCTGAACTACAACAGTAAACATGTGGGCCCTAAAACAACAACAAAAAAAAATGACATGCAAGATGCTAAAAAGCACCGTAGTGCGTGTGTTTGTCGCTATTACTTTTTTTCTTCCTATAGCCACATTGTAGCCAACATTTATATGTGGGTCATCTTGTGGTGTGTAGAAATGAGTGTCTGATCTCTTCTCTCCTAATCTTGCCGAGACCAATGCATTTATTTCAAACATATTTGGTTCTCACAAGTTGTCTAGTTATCTCTATCTGTAGCACAAGTTGTTCACAGACTTTAATCGGTTTGTTTTGGGTCGCTTCAGCATCAGGATTTTTTTTTTTCTTCCAGAGATTTGCAGGTTGAATGAGGTCAGAACGTGGGTGGTTATGTAATCCTAAAATGCAACTAATCATCAAGTGTGTGCTCCCTAAATCTGACAACTTTGAAATCCAATGCTGCAACGTGACAAAAATCTCCAAATCTCTCAAAAAAAGCTAGTGGCTGAGAGTCTATTGTGGAGTGTTAAGCCTTTTCTCCATCTGTTCAGTCATGTGTCCTATTTAGATTGTCTGTGTTTGGGTTTGACATCAACTTACTGTATGCACCAACATCATTCCTGTCCCTCGACGTTCACACACTGAACCCTTTGTATCACTCTCCGTCAGGCACTAGCACAGTTGTATAGTATAGAAGGGGAAATCACAGCGAGGAAACCGCTGGTCTCCATCTATTCAGTGCTGGGACTCTCCTAGCATCTCAATGTAAAGGCCTTATTCTGTTTGACTCCACAGATTGTGCCAGTCAGCCATGCAATGAGATTACAGAAGCAGCAGCGCTTGCCAATCACACAACAGGAACCACAGTGATACCCAACCCTCCTGGGCTCTCAGTGATGAAAAGGCAAAAGATGTTTCTCCACATTCCAATGAAATATGCAGACCTCAGAACATGCACGCACACAGACACACAAAAGCATGAATATTAAAGGATGATTTAAGCACAAGCTTGGTCATCTAAGGGCAGCTGTTTGGAAAGCCAAGATCGACATGCAGCACTGTTTTTAGCTCTAATGTACGGAAGTTGAGGGAAAAGTTATGTTTTGCCTCTGCGGGGTTTTTCAGAAGTTCGCTCAAGTTTATGCTTTCAACTGTTTCTGTGGCCCAGTGGGGTGAGATCACACTGCGAGGCTCCAAAGCCCATCGCAGACTTAGTTTGCCAAACTGAACTCCTGAAAATATTTGGATTCAACAAATCCCTGCTGGTTTCACGCTATACCCAATTTTGCTGCAGTTTTCTGGTTTTCAAGCCCTGTCCACAGTCTCAGTGTTAGCAGTAGTCACAGTGATTGACAGGTTGAAACAGAGTTTCTTCACAGAGCCAAGTCAGGTCAAAGCCAAATGGTATTTGCAATGCGTTTGTTCATTTGTTGATCTCAAGGTGCTTTACAGAGGGCACAGATGCATACAAACAAAGTCTCTGCGAGTGTTGTATGACTCTTCATATATCTATACAGTAATGTATCAGTGTGAACTAACTGCTGAGAAGAGTCGGGAGAGATGGGCAGAGTCTGCAGCTGGGTTTTAGTGCTGAACAAATAAGAGCCGCTGAAATCTGAGACAAGCTATAAACCGCCATCAGTGTTTTACACTCACATCAGTGTCTCTCATAAATCCCACACATGAGTGCTGAATCTGATCTCCTTCATCTTAACTGTGTGGCTCTTTGTTTCAGTGGCCTTTTTTTCCAGAGCAATAGAATAGGATTTACTGCTGTACGTTGTGAAGAACCTGATGTATAACCAGTTTTGTGCTTGGTTGGTCAAAATGTCCAGGGTCAGAGCGAGGAAGGAGCGAGGTCACTTCTGTTGCTTTATTGCACACACAGCTCAAAGGCTTGGGCTTGTAACTCAACACAAAGACAGCTGAGTTGGTTGTGTGTTGTGCAAATGAGCACCCAGGGGGGTTCCACATGTGTTCCCTACATGTTTTATGGAACATACCTCCTCTTATAGATACTACCACACATGGGTACAGACAATAAATAAGTTTGAGGAATCGTAATGTATTTCATTTTCAGGGCTTTTTTTATAATTCAACGTGGCATATTATCAAACATTTACTTTGAATAATAGGCTGTGTGTTTGATGTTTTAAGGGCCAGTCCACCAACAGTGAATCCCAATAGTTCGTCCTGTGCCCTGTGTGGTAGCTCGCTGCTATTGGTGTGGATGTTAGACCACACCAATAGCAGGAAGTTATGCTCCACAAATTTATATATTTTTGACATTATTTAAGTTTTTTTAAGTTAAGTTAACTTTTTTCTATGGTTTGCTCGAGGTGGTGTTCTGAGTGAGATTGACCAAACTCTCTGAACTGCACAAACCTGTTGTAAATTATTGTAATTATTGTAAGTTTATTTCAGCCGGTTCACAATGAGGTGCCCTTTCATTTCGCCATGTCAATAAAAGAGCTACAGTATATGTAACTGTCTGTTCTGTTTCGTGTGCGGGCATGTGAAAAAAAATAACTTCACAGTGCAGAGCAGAAGAAAACGTGAGAAAAATTAGCAGCGGACAGCAATCTGCATAGAGACCCTGGAGCGGTCGTGAAAGTGAGAGAACTCCAACAAAACTGAACTGCAAAAGTTGCTGAGCGGAAATGTGCCAATAAAATCATAGGTCATTTTCTTTGGAAACCTGTGAGACCTTTAGAGAAGAAACTCTTTGGTGGACAGGACCTGCGGCTCCAGCAAGACGCCATTTTAACCAATATGTATTATTCTAATAATTATTAGCCTATATTTTTCAGGCTTATCATACATATACAGCATACATATATTTTTTTGGTTTGGGTGTCTAAATCAAATGAACACCTCCAGAATGTAGTACATGGCCTCCTGAGAGCTTCTATGTGTATCAGAGGAGGATGGCAGAGCCAGCATGACCCATTTCAGCTGGATGATCTATATCAGATGAAGAGATTTCATCTTCTTCCAAAAAACCCAAATAACACACTGGCTGTGTTTTTACTTTATAACTAGCTCTGCTCTGATGGCCCCTCAAATTTGTCACAGTGAGCTGTTGGCTGTTGGAGCTGGTTGTATATTTGAGAAAGCAGAGTTCACTTGCAGTAAATTGTCAGCTCTCTCAGACACGGCAGCAGCCCTCTGCCAGCTGCAGTGAGCCTAAGGGATGTCTCAGATTTTACTGGCTTGCCAAGGCATGCGTGTGTGTCTGTGTGTATGTGTGTTTATCGCCTTATGCTGTAATTAGCTGCTTTGAAGAGGCCATACCAGACGGACGAGGCGGATGATTTGCGTTGCTTGGTCAGGATGTCACAGAATGACACAAAGGGAAGTCAAACCATGTGTGAAATTCACTTTTCATTCATCTTTGTTTGTCTTTTATCGTATGTTTTAACTATTTAGCTATTCTAACTACAGTGTGTTTTTACCATCAGTGTTGATATTAGTATAGATGCCACAGTTACACATATTTGTTGCCTTATTCATATCTGAATGAGACAGATTCATTACCTTTGTTAGAGTTACTGCTCTAATATCTCTGCAGGACATTATTTGATATTAAAGGATAAATTCACTGATTTGCACATTAGTCAGTTTACTTGTCATGTGGAGAAATACTCTGTGTCTCTGGAGAAGTTTCCTAAAGTCTGAAAAAAATAACCCTGATGAGGTTTGTGCTTGGACACAACACATTTCAGACAGCTTGCAACACAAACTTGGGGGCATGGAATCGGAAACAGGCGGAAGGGTCTCATAAAGAGATGTGCGTTGTTGCATTGTGGGAATTGTAAACTCCAGCTCCTTTGGACTTTGACATGTGGGATCAGAAATGAACATATGATCTGCATCAGAGTCCGTTTGCAAGTGGACCAAGGCCGGCCTTTCTGTGCGATCTCAGACCTCTTGTTTTGTCCTACGATTGCTGTGTTCACATAAACCCAAACAAGCGGCTCCAAGAAGGGGAACGATTCCGGTTTGGAAAGAATTGTCTCACCAAATGAGACGAGTGTATACACCCTTAGTGTAAATTTGTGTTGTTAAGGTTCATGCTTGTGTTGTTAAGGTTCATGCTTTGTGTTCAAAATAATATAGTTTGACAAATTATTCTCTTTAATTCAAAGGTTCGATTTTTCCAGATCACTTACTGTATCTTCATCTCATGGCCCTCGTCGGCAGATAGAGTTTGGTCATTTGTTATGGAGTTGTAGACGTGTATGGTCTTTTACTCACGTGACAGTAGAGAGTGAGCGTGTCACATTCCATCAAACTAGAAAGTACACAGACTATAAAACTTCATTTTTGAGTATTTATTGATGGACACTATTCTCCCACAATGCAACTGGAGGAGCTGCTCATTACATGAAAAAATTCAAATAAATTCTGGGTGATTGTGACACTGCTCTTGGTAAACAAACTAAAACCAAAAAGTAATGTCTCTTACGACAAATGTATGTTGAATTTGCAGTGACATTTTAAAGTTGCAGGCACATGTGCTATGTCATTTCCTGTTAGTATTATAATGTATGTTGTATGCCAGCTGCTAAAGCTGTGTACTGGCATGATTGGTACGAATTGTATAGAACAATTATGTAGTATGTGTAACCCGGGCTAAAGCTTTGAATAAGATAAAGATAGATAAGATAAATGTGGACCACAGGAAATAGGACACCATGAGCCAGAGGCCTGAATACCAGTTAAGAGACTCAACATAAGAGTGAATTGGTATTAAAGTATATTGAACACATCAGTTGGACTCAAAATCCAATTTTTTGACCGTTTTAGCACAACACAACATTCTCCCAAAATAACAAACTAAAATAATAAATTGTGCTTGTCGAATGACCCTTTAATGTCCCCTTTAACGTCCAGTCTGCAAATGTCAGTCGATGCATTGATCATTGGGGCCCAGTCTGTGTTATATCTGTCCTTCCTACCGCACCATGAAGTGGAAGAGAAAATACATTCTCAGGAGACAAAGGTCCATGTTATCCCCGTCAAGGACCTGTAGCTTGGCTCGCCACTCAGGTGGAATCTCTACATACTAGCATCTCTACTCTTCGGTAGACGTTCCTCTTGTCACACCTGTCCCAAGATCCACCTTTAACCAAAGCTTGAACTGCGGACAGATCACTCATCCATGTAAGGTTACATCAACACGCAGTTATCAGTGTAGGTCATATGTAGCATGAAACATCACCCCTGATTCAAATCATATTCCCCAACTGTCTCTATTGTACAACAAAGTATCATTCTTAAACTTTAGTTCAATGCTAAATGAATCCAAATATTCAAACTGCATTCACAAAGTTGATAATAGAGCATAACAGAGAGACTAAATTAAATATAAGTAACTTATTAGCAATTAATAGTCATGTGACAATAGGGACTGTAGTATGATCAGTAGACTGTGCCTGCAACAGTTTTGGTCGTTGTCTGAAGCAAACAGTATGAAATGTATTTCTATCACAGTTGATTACTTTCTTTACTGACATATACTTGAACTCAGAGACATTTCAAGTGAGCATATAACCGTAGCTACTTGCTTCAACTAAAAATACTCAGATACCCACCCAGCTCTTATTTATCTTTATATCTCATTTCTGACTGGATGTTGTCATGACAATGCAGTCTCTTATACAGTCCACGTCCGGCAGGAGTTTATTAAGTATTCATTATTATGTTCTTATAAAGGTGACTCGTGCTGCCACTCAGATGCAATCAGTCTCGCAGGTCTGCGGGTTTTGTTCTTGCTCATTTTCTGGAATAGCTCGAGTTGAACCATTTGAATAAGTGCTGGACGTAAAGGAGCCATACTTCCTCTGGTGCTCTTAGTGGCAATTACCCAGCAGGCTCTCTGCTCTCACACTGAAGCTGCCTCTGTAATTATAGGCTGCTGGTATTGAGGCTATAGCTTCGCCTCTCAGCAGACCAGGCTTGTGTAAGCAACATCAATGCGTCCATGCACGCATACACACAGCTGAGGAATGTGAAGAAAAAACTGTGGATACACCATCAACACACACAAAGTCTACATGCACAACATCAATGTGTATTAGCAGCAAGTGTGAACATAAAGGAGAAATAAAACATGATGGGTCCTCAGTGTGTTCAGACAGCAGCAGCAGCAGCAGAGGAACATGTTACACACACACATGAAAGCCATTACTTTGCCCTGCTACTGTTCCAAAATGCGCATCTCAGCAATGTGTGCTTATGGCCCTGAACAGGTAGCACAGGAACCTTCAGCTATTTGCTCTGTTCCTTCCAGGCTGCATTCACTGTGTTTCAGGCTGGCAATGCTGGTAGCATACAGATGTGAAGTAAAGCTGCTGAGATCCAGGTCAGACAAGGGTGAGCTGTGAGAGGAATAAAACAACACAACCTACTGAAGCGTGTATTCAGGGAGGATAAACAAGCACAACGCCAGCACATAAAATCAAGTACAACCAAATTCAACTTATGATTTTCAATGAAGGACACGGCCTGTGCTTTGGTTTGATCCACGCCCATCACCAGTGACTTAAAGCTTTTTGATTAACACTTGATAGTTTTTTTTTTGTTTGTTTTTTTGATTGTCAGGTCAGTCCATCATGTAAAAAACATCTAATGTGTTTTGTTAAAAACATTTGTAAAGCCAGTGTTTGGTTTACATCCATGTTGGTAGCTTTCAGTCTTCTTCTTATTGGAGTACTACTGCTACCAACTGTCAATCAATGCAATATTGTATGTGGTGCAGTGTCATCTGCATGGTGGTTGGCACTGTCGCCTCTCATCAAGAAGGATCCTGGTTCGAAACCTCGGCTGGGGTGTGTGTGGATTTTGCATGTCACCTCCATGGCTGCGTGGGTTCTCTCCGGGTACTCCGGCTTCCTACCACAGCCCAAAAAATGCACTCAATTGGTGACTCCAAATTGTGCATAGGTGTGAATGTGAGCGTCAGTGTTTGTCTCTATGTGCCCTGCGATGAACTGGCGACTTGTCCAGGGTGTACCCCGCCTCTCTTGCTTACACTGCTCCATAACGCTTGTATTGGTCAGACACATGTAGAGTACATGACATATGAGGTGAAACGGGTAAAATGGTCAAATGAAACGTAATAATTAATTTAATTTTATATTTATAACAGAATTAAGAGTAATAAATCAATTGAAATATATTTTAACTTTTATTTCCTAAAATGTCAGTGTCATTACTCAGGACCAGTTAATATCAAGTCTCCTGCTGCTTTTCATTGTAATCAATGACTGATTTATGCTTGGATGTAATTAATCATCTGGTGCGATAGAAAAACATTAGTAACTTGGTGTCTGAGAACCAAGTTTAGAGCCACTGGTGTGGATAATGCTACTATCCAATCTACAAATCTATTTCTATAACCAGTAACCTCAGCATTGTAACAGAAAGCCTACTTTCGTCTTCTTCTTCATTCTGTGTTTTTGACCACAATTTGAATCTATTAGAATTCAAACAGACCTGCCATCATTAAAGAAAGGCTCTGGGGTAAATTTAGATGTAATTCATGTTTGCGAGACATTTGCAAGGCTCCATAAGTGAGCACAGCAGGGCTCCAGATATATTTTCTCTTTGTTTCAAATGGCTGACAGGTTGTGAGAATAAATAGAGCAGACTCAATTGCTGAGCCCTCTGGAGTCTCTGAAGCTAGTTTATCATTAATAAACACTTAGTAGTCCCCATTTCCCTCCATCCTTCCCTCTCTGCTTCTGTACCTCCATTTCTCCATCCCTGCACAGGAGAAGATGAATCATTAACAGTGATTTCTCTACAGATGAACGTGGCTACAAGCTGAGAAAGAAAAGAGAGTGTTACCCATTCTATACTGCAAAGGCAACATTTATAATATTAGCATTAAACATTAGGAAGAACACTGTTTTGGTCTCTTTCTTCATATCCCACTAGACTACAGATTTTGTTAACTTGCTCAGACAGTCATTTTTCCTTCATTTACATACAAGTAGTAAGATTGTTTCCCTTTTGTGAACCAGGTTTGGAACTGGTGGCGTCCCCTATTGAATAACTTTAAGATAGTTTTGCACATGTGGTTCGAGATGGTTGATTGGACCAACAGTTTCTTTCTTTTTATTAAAGTTTTTCAACAATAAAGAACAGAGAGAACAAACAAGTAACCAAAGAACATGAAAAAACAGACAAGGTTGCCACAGGTCATACATTAGAGCAAAATGAAATGTACTTTCACATTGACAATGAGTCACATCCCTTAGAATATGAAGTAATCTTAAGGAGAAGGTCAGTTTTTCCATATATTGTATTTCATCAGCAATTGTGATCCAGTCGTTCCTTGATGGTAGATTTGTCTGCAGCCAAGGGTACTTTATAAATATAGTTGTCCTGGGCCATAGGTCCAAATGGGATTTTACCCAGGTACAGTGTGACAAAGGAAAAATCAACTTCTAGTCCAAAGATTGTCCATATTTCTCCAGCAAATTCTTGCCAATATGATTGAATAGGGGAGAAGGCCCAGAATATATGAAAATGGTCTGCCATTGACTGCCCACACTGTCTCCAGCATTTATCCTGTCCATGGAAACCCTGCTGCTTATATTTCAATTTTGGAGTCACTGACCCTCCCAAATATCTCTCCAATCATCCTCAGTTATCTGGACCAACAGTTTCTGATTCATCTATTTTTTTATAGTTTTGTCTGACCATGAGAAAAATGGATGAGGCGGGTTACAAGGGGTCCACACCACAATCTGTTGGTCAAAGGTGGAGGTGGGCGAGTTTTTGAAGAGTGCAGCTCTGATGGGGGATACTGGCACTCTAAACAATAGCTAACAACATCAACCCTTCAGCTGATTAACTGTGCAGCCATTAAAACTGAAGTGATGTTACAAATTATTTTGAATGCCTGCACACACAGATATTACACCAACTAAATCAGCAGTACACCAAAACAGAACCCACCAATGTAGGAGTTGCTATGAGTGCACTGAATTCAGATTCTTTTGTATTCTTTTGGTCTTTGGGGTCAAAGTTAGGCGGTTCTAAAACCACCCAATCTTATATAAACAATGCTGACAATTACTAGACAAAGACAGCAGAATATGCCATTTAGAGGCTCATGAGTGGGTAATTACCACCATTTAGGGAGTATCTGGCTTTTTTTTTTTTTTTTTGCTGAGGAGCACAATGATGACACAACATAACATCCTAATGGCTCATCCTTGAAGCTGACTGGGAAAATATAATGGATGTGGGGAACAGAGCAGCACTCAAACCTCTTCATAGCTGTTCATTGTGATTTGTCCAAAGCTGCCTCTCAGGCTCAGGCTCTCCACTCTATTGTCCAGTGGACCTTCTGCCCTCGGCTGATCCGCCCGCCCTCACCTCTCACCCCTATCCATCACAGCTGCTGTGGTGTTATGATGGACGGGTGTTTTCTCCAGAGGTACAGGCTCCCTCCTTCTCCCACGCAGGTGATTTATATGAGACGGATAGTGGTGAATAATACTTTGAAATATTCTAAAGTCTGGCTTGTGCTGGGTTTTTCACAGCATGGCAAAAGTAAAAAGAGATAAAAAAAGATGGTTAGTTTGTAGAGGTAGGAAAGGAGAAAGTAAGGATGGGAGAAAGGAGAGAGAGAGAGAGATGAAGAATATAAAAACAAGCCTTCCTCGCTGTGCGTCTGCCTCCAGCTCTACTGCTGGGTAATATAAACAGTGGAGATAAGCTATAAAAGTTAACATCCCCATGCCTCAGTTTCCATTAGAAACACCTCTTTCATTATTTTTTCTAAGAGCACCGGCCTCATTGAAATTCATTGCACCACAGTTTCTTTAACTGATGCAGACTCACAGAGCTTAAATAGATTTGCAAAACATGGCATTTTTTAATGCCTTCGACACTATAGCAAATGAAGATATTGTGAAGGGCTGTGGCATTGTGACACGACTGAAACAAGAACTACATTTCATTCACATTCAGAGACCACCAACAGCCTATGAGAGCCCAGTCCCGAGGTAGGCATCAATCATGGGAGCCCGCGATGCGCTGCCTTGTGTGCTAGCTCTTCTAAAGCAGAGGAAAGGGCTTTGACAAGGGTCCATTATTCAGCAGCTCATCTCCTGTCGCTTCACACATCACCTGTCAGCCCGTCAGCCGATCTTGTACCCAAAGGTCACAGTTGGTCATCAGTCACATCGCTGACATCATTACAGCCAGCTCTAGCCTGTGTTTTCATCTGTTTAACAAGGTGCTATTAGATGTCACTCAGTATTGCAGGGCACTCAGAGAGTATCAACGCCAGAGACAACATGGATTTTACAGCTTTAACAAAGAACATGTCAAAAACAAAACATTTTATTGAGGTAGGTTGAGGAATAGTGAAGAATCTTGTGGCCCGTGTTGTCAGCTGGACTAAATAAAACAGAGGACGCCTTCTGTGTAGACTGCCGTAGGTGGTTTTGATGCTCTTAAACAACATCATGCTTTCTTGGTAGGTGTTACTGATAGACTTAGTCTAGAAAAAGCTATCAAGTGGACCTTGAGTTAAGAATTGGTAAAAATGAAATATAATGACAGATGCTATAATCTTTCTGATGAGGGCAATCTCAACACTCGCTCAAATTCTAGCTTTACCTCAATTAAACATATGTTCTTATGTGTATCTGCTCGTATAATGAATTCAAATCTGCTCAGGTTGTCTAGAGAAAAGCCAGTGCCGTGTAGATTGATTCAGAAACAGATACATAATCAATCAAACTGTGACATCCATAAAATCAGAGATTGAGTTTCCATCATCTGATATGCATATGTATAGGGACTAGTGAACGCATTTGAAAACAACATTATGCAAAAACAATACAGTTCTTCTCCTCCTTCATCTTTTTCTTCTGGTTCTTCTAAACAGCCAACATTCTGCTCGTATAGCCAGCCTGCAGAATCATTTGCTCTCTCTCTCTCTCTCTGCGGCTGTCTGCAGCATTAGTGACACAGGCGAAGGGGTCAAGCAGCAGCAGACAAGGAAAACCACAAGGGAGTTGAGGGCAATGACATGTGGACAGTGAGGAGTGTGTGTGTGTGTGTCTGAACAAAGAAATGTTTTCTCCAACAAAAAAAAAAAAAAAAAATGAAAGTGTGGAGCAGCACAGGCGGGTGGACAAGTTGAATTCAAATGGCATTTGTGATAAGGTGACATTTAGAGGAATCTCAGCTCCATCTCCTTCGAACAAAAAGGTCTGATCCTGATCTCAGAAAAAAAGGTCTGGCTGTTGCTCACAACTTGTAGCGGTATATATAAAGGAACGTACAGTGGCATTCGAGACATTTTAAAATTCAGGTCATATAGCTGGCAAACAAAATAATTATTAAGCACAGATTTCAACGCTTTCTGGACGTGATGCATATCCAATGATACGTAGTGTAAGGTTGGAGTTTATAAAAGGCAGAAGAAGAAACCGTGTAATTGATTTTTTTTGTAATGATCAATGGCCAGAGTTCATAGTTCACCCTCTTTTTTATTAGGGCCACATACCTGATCACAGCTAACAGTTACCATGGTGAAACATGCGATCAGCTGGTGTTTCTCTCCCTTCCAAATCCCATACCCTCCGTCTCACTCTCTCCCTCTTTCTGTAGACGGTACAGGCCCTGTTGTTGTCATATAGTGACGGTAGCATGTGCAGTGTGGGAAGGATGATCTCCCCTGTTCATCC
Source organism: Miichthys miiuy (assembly GCA_036365135.1). Classification (NCBI taxonomy): domain Eukaryota; kingdom Metazoa; phylum Chordata; class Actinopteri; family Sciaenidae; genus Miichthys; species Miichthys miiuy. Next base: position 5,303,002 of record CM071605.1, read on the forward strand.
TGGAGAACTCGTCTCCCCTCCTGTTCCGGTTCTAGGTGAACCTCAATACTTCCCCAGACCTCCCTTTCCTTTTGGCTGCCATTACCCAAACTAAGCTCATTTGTCCCCCCCAATAGACCCATGATCTGCCTTTTGTTCGGGGCCCAACCTCCCATTCATGTCCCCCAGGAGAGCAGACAAAAGAGGAAAAGACACAGGCCTGAACTCTTTGCCCAGACAGACTGTGGTAAAGCAACCATAAAGAGATGCTTGACTTGAATGGAGCTGCGCTGCGACAGGAGCTCTGTAGCTGTGTGTGAGGATGTCCTCCTCTGTCTGCGCTGTGTGTTGAAGAAAGCTTTGCTTATTGTGTGCATCTTTACATTTCACATCCTTACATGAGAGCTCAATGCACTAAATGAAACAGAACACAATCAAAAGAAGAAAACATCTTCACCAATTCACCACAAAGCACAACAAAATGTGCTGCAAATAGAAGAGCAGAATAGAATCACACCTTTACAACAGAATACAGAAACGCAGTGCAAATGCTGTATGGTCATCACAACCAAATAGATTTCGGTCAGACAACTCATGCTTGGAATGTTTATTGCAGCAGCGGCTTCTAGGCTCCGACCTAGAGATACTGAGGAGTGATGAGCAAATCTTAAACCCCTGGAGCCTGCAGGAGGGTGCTGGAGCCGTGGTGGGGCTGAACAAACAGCAAGTGATGCTGATGCAGGGCAGCAATGGCTTTGATGCAGCCGAGGGAGAGATGGGGAATTATTTGCAGCTTAAAAGACCGCCAAACTGAGAGGTCGTGTTTGGAAAGTGATTGTGGAGTGTGATTCACGGGACATGTGTACATAGCAGTGCAGCTCGACTTGTCTGCCAGAACTAGGTCGCAGGAGGGGCTCCATGAATGAACTACAAGCAGGCTACAGACAACGAAAATGCAGAAATGTTGCAGGTTGTTCATTGAGAAAAAGTTTCAGGGGTCATTAATTCTGCAGAGCATCAGACTTCAGGGAAAAGTGCTGGACTGTGAAGCAGCTTAGTAGTAGGGGGTAGTAGGGTATTACAACGTCCAGAATCATCATGTGACAAGCACTGGCCTCATGCGCTCGTTTATTGGAAAAGGAGCATTACAAACTTGTTAAAGTCTCAATCTTTGAACCATCTGTGTGGCTTATCTGTGTGGCACTGTGTAGTCTGTTTACAGCAGGTTTCTTTCTGCTGCTGTTGAATGAATGTGTTGAAATGAAATAAATGAAAACCCTGATTTTCAAGAAATAATGTGAACCATCTGAGCAATCTGAAATTGAGCGCTAATGCTTAACTGTGTTATCATCACTCCTTTATCTATTAGCATACAGTATCAGCATTGTTTAGTTGTCTGGTATATGATCACTTATTGCAATGAAAGCGAGTCTTCTACACGGATGTGTTTTCAGGTGCCCAAATCTGATGTCCCGCATTCTTTATTTTGACCACAGATGCTGAATTTAGCGATTCTTTTGTTTGCGCCTTGTGTCAAGGTTATTACATATCTCATAACAGCTGCATGTGTGCTCACTGTTCTCTTCTGCAGCTTTCAGTCATCTGTGATCATGACAGGGAGTGTATGATATCAGCTCATTAGAAAAGATTGTTCACAAGTCCCAGTCTTGTTGAGTCTCAAGTCTTGACTTAAGCAGACTCGAGTCCAAGCCACAAACTAGAGTCCCCATCTGTGAGATTTGCTTGTGATTTGTCTATTAACATGTGTTTTCATGATGTAATGTATTGGGCTTCGACCAGAGCAAAAAAGCGGTGATGTGTATAGTCCAACTAAGGTTTAACTGTTAAATATCAACTCATAAGCTTTTGAAATGTCACAAATATTCAATAAACTATCAGTTGGTGGACTATTCAAATGAAATGCCATCAAACAGTGATGAGTGTGTAAGCTCTGTGTTAGTATGCTGAGGTAGCAAGATACAGGAATTTAAAGTATTTTTTGCAATGATGAAATTGCTTCTGATAGTAAAATATCAATCTGGATCCTTGTTGTCAGAGTGAATCCTGCAGCTTATGCTTCTGTTATGGTTTGCTGCACATCATATTTATACCATAAGCTATATTACTGTAGATTAGGCTTTATAGGCTTGAAGGAATACTCTGCATTTCCCGACATGTTAATCTACAAAGTAGAAATAGTCTGACATATACCGTAGCTCTGTGTCTGCTTCCACCTGTGTGATGTTAAATATGAGCTATGGGTTCAGCTAGGAGACAACGGGTGGGATCTGCCATACTGTTCTATAGGGGCTCCTCTGCACTGCTTAAAATAGAAAAGATAAGGACCAGGAGGCATCTCAGGAGGCATCCATGCTGTTACATATTATTACAAAAAAAAGAAAATATGGTGTGGGCAGATATGTGTTCCATGTAGAAATGATATATATGTGCAGAACTGTAAAGTTAAAATGAATGGCTTTAAAATAAGATAGCCATAAAGATAATGCCTACTCATACAAAATCATGTTGACCTTCAACAAGTAAATATCATCCTGGCATCATGATACACAGTGCTCATTTTATCAAAGTAATGTATGAAATGAATTCTCATTGCAGTGGTTGAATATCAGTAACAAACTCACGAGTGAATTCAACTAAACTGTTGAACTCAATAATCATCCCACAGCAACAAAGGCTCATCGTACTCTTTGCCCTTCATAATGAGATCTGATTGCGCTGGTAAATCCCACAGCTTGCAACTTGTGTGCCAATATTTGTGATTTTGATCCCCACATCTTACCGTGATTGCCACTAGGACAGAGATTTTTTAGTTTGTGTAGTAAGTAAAGGTGACATGAGATATACATGGCATGAGAAGAAGACTGGACTTACCTGGCAGTACTTGACAGGATTCCTGTATTTGACCATTTCCATTATCACTCATCAGTTGAAGATGCAAGGTCACCTTGTCAAGGTGCTGAATGCAGACTTGCATACAGCTAAAGGCCAGGCTACACTTGAAAAGAACTAGTTTGATGACGTGTTGTCAGTACTCAACAGTAGGCAACAGTGTTTATGTCTGTTTTAATGGCCCCACTTGAAGGCAATGTGAAACGCCTGCTGTCTCAGTGAGGGGGAAGATGTGATAATCATACAAATGGGAATAACAGCAGACACTTTAGGGACTGTCTCTCCTCCGGGGGCATTCATGGCGTTGCACTGTTTATATAGACAAAACGTTACGCAATCCTACCTGACTTTCTCACCTCTGTGCACCCAGACAATCACTGCATGACGTGGGAACTTGACCTGTTGGTTTCAGAAAGCTACAAATGTATTGTCAAATGCAGCCCCACAATGCAGATGTCATAAAGGTGTGTGATTGGGTGGGGGGGGTTGACATGCTGTATGACAGTGAACGTCAACATCCGGCCCGCCAGAGCTTTGCATCTGGCCCCCAGAATATTACTGGATTCAAGGATGGCCTAGTGAAGAGGACAAACTATGTTTCTACATTTTTCTTTAAGTGAAATGAAACAAACGCCCTCTGAAAAGTAGCTTGTGCCAAAGCCCGCCTCCAATCAAAAATGATGATAAATGCGTTGCTCTTTTATTGTTTCACGTCTGTCAAAATTGTCCTTTCTTGGGCTTCATTTCCCCACACAATAGCACACTATTGCAGTGTCTTAATAACAACTGTCAACATAACAGAGAAGAGCATTGTAAGTGCGAGCTTTGCACAGCAGCAAATAGATACAAACAACAAATAAAAGCGTCAGGCCGTCAGTTATGAGAAATGATAAAAAGATCAAATTAAAGTAGCCTGTAATCCAACAAATAAATACGAAGTAAAACCAAGAAAATCACTGACTGAAATACTCACGTTTGGTTAATGGGAGAAGTGACATTTCCCCTCCAACACTATCTTTTTAACATCGGGCTTGACAGCTGTTATGCCTGCCTTATGCGCCTGCTGTCCTAGTTCATTTTTCACAACTTCACAGGTGTATGTTGATCTGAACATGGTGAGCACATACATGGCCAATGTCTTCAGTGTGTCATACTTTTGGGGACAAGCCACCCAAAAGGCGCTCAAGCTTTCAGCACCATGGAGAACAGGCTTCATGTCACCAGTGGCCTGGATGTCAATCAGTTCACTGTGAGAAGGTGATGCCGCTGGAACGTTGCCAGCCTCATGAATATGAAGCCTAAAAATTCATTTTGGCCCCCTAGTGGCTTGCTACCATACAGGTAATATGAGTCTGTTAACACTGACAAAGGCTAAAAAATAAAACACATTTCAAAGGCAAATTGATATATGAAATAATAACATATTACTTAGGATACAATATTAATTTCATTTTACAAGAAGGTCTGGCCCTGATAGTGTCTGCCGAGAAAAATTCTGGCCCTTGGACAAATGACCCCTGCTGTATGACGATCAAGGATTTTGTTCAAGGTATAAAACACAAGTCAGTGTTGGCCCTCAAAATGTAAAAATTTTGTGTTAAGCTCATTTAGAGTACCATCTAGAGCGCCTCGAGCTGGCGGAAGCCAGACACAGAAACAACATAGAGAAGCCAGTGGATTTTCAAAATAAAATACCCTGCACAAAACTGCCAGTCGTAAAAAACAGAAAAGCAAAAACAAAAGCGAAACAAATAAACTGTGTAGCATATTTACACATATTTAGAAACACATAAACCAGGAAAATGACCAAATCTGAGCAAGTAAACAAAGTCTGGTGGGCTAAATGCTTCTGAAACGCTCCCAGTGGGGTTTGAAGTCACATGCACGACGGACCAAAACAGTGTTGCAGCCGTGACGTGACGGAGGGTGGGATTTGGGGTTTCTAGAAGGAAAGTAGAGTACAAATTGTTTTCAGTTTTGTTTAGGTGCTAGGTGAAATACCTTTTTTTTTTTTAATGAAATTAATTATTTTAATTTTACCGAAAAATCTACAGCACACAGTCTTAAAGAGAAACAGTTTGTTCATGTGTCAGCGGATCATGTCGTGCAGGTCATTATCCTTTCCACCTCTTCTACTTCCACTTTTGAGTTATCTGTGTAGCCTTGCAGGAGGACGGAGGAGCTGAGAGTTTTGTAACCTGGGCTCACGTGGGTGTCCCAGTGGGTTTGTGTGGCATTGTTTTTCACCCTGTCGTTCCCGGTGAGGTCATGTCTCAGGAGGTCATTTCACCCAGGAGGTCTCCAGCTCTTACTAAACACATTCCACTCTGTGCTGTCTGGGAATGAACAGGGCAGCTATTTTTACTCAGTTACAAACTTTCAATTACACTTTCTAAACCCCAATTATTATTATTTTAAGAATACTTCGTCGTTTCATTTTATTAGCCCTAAAGGTCATTACTAGTCATCAACCTTTGAAACTGGGCTACTTACTTGCATTGTCAACATTTAGATGAATTCAACTTTTTTCCTGTAACTCAGCCTGGTCCTGGTAATAAAAGTATTACTCAACCTAAAACCCAGAGTCTTTGTGGGCAGCCAGTCAGGAGGAAACAGTTTTGACATGTTCTGTTAGACCTCTGTTTGTTTAGAGAAGGATGGGGCTGTTCACTGGTCAAAATGGGATATTTATTATGAAAAGTAAAATAATATACATAATCATGGAAGAGTGGAATAATCGTAGTGTTGGTGTTTATTGTGTAACGAGGCCTGTAAATCAGTCTACTGTCTCAATGGCTTGCTTATATTCTATGTCAGCAAGGTTCTATAACACGGGTTTGTACAAGTTGTACTCTCTTTATGCTACACAGAAAACAAACAAATAAAAATGATGATGGACTATGGAGGATGAGCTGAGAAGTTTTATCGCCTGAGGAAAGAAGATGCTCTGTAGTCTGACGGTATGGCAGTGGATACTTCTGTATCGCTTGCCACGAAGCAGGGTGAACAGGGTGTTGCTGGAGGGATATTGTAGCATTAAATGTCTTGTGTATCAAACAGACCAAGAGAGTAAAAGTATCATGTGTGCGCTGACAGCTTGGATGACCTGAGCAGCTGTCACATGCAGGCGTGTGAGTCAGAGCGAACAGGGTGCCAACTGTAGCAACACAAAAGAAGGGTGGGGAAGGAATATAGGGTCAAAGGTCAGGGACCACAGCACACTCACAAGGTCCTGACACTATGTTGAGAACATTTATTGGCCATTTACACAGATGGGTGCTGCAGTTGTGACTGTGTGTGGCCTAAAACTACAGCTCCCTTACCTTAGCATTGTAGAACTTATAATAAAGGCCAGTGTTGGAGACAGGTAGCCTGGCTCCCTGCTGCTCTGGTTCACACTGCTTTCAGTGTGTGATGACTTAATGACACCTCTCATCATCTCCTGCCTACTTGACTTTTATATTTTATCAAGCTGACTGCCAGTAATCAAAATGGAACCATTATAACAAGCAGTGTTAGAAACTTACTTGAGTACTGTGTAGCAAAGTTTAGCTTGCTTTAATCAGTCCAGATGGTGACTGACTCATGCATGTCTTCCCTCCGGCTTACTGTAGCTTTATGCACTTGCTGCTGAGAACGTATAGTACTACAAACCTGTATACGCGATTAGACTGAATTTGACTCCACTGAGCTGCTGCTGGTATCAGCACTTGCACATACTCGCTACCTACAAAACTTCTTGTACATGTTGGACTGCTCCCCATATGCCAAAGAATACCGAAGAGAGTTCTTGGGGAACTTCAGACCAGCCAGATTTGTGATCAGTGCTTAGCCTGTGGGTACTATAATCTGTTGCTTTCTGCTTTCTGATCGATATCAGGGCATCCTCCTGCACCCTAATCCTAACACCTAGGACTTATAAACCCCCAGAAAAGTTTGATATATTTAGAAGTCCACATAAGGTTTAGACTGAAGCAAGTAAAGACTCTCGCACTAGTTCAGCCTCAACGTGGCCATGGACAGTCACTGTGTCTTGCTGTTGTTCACCAAGAAATCCAGGTCCAGCATGCAGCACCCACATGTCACAAATTATTGCGTTAACATTTCTATTTATGTACAAGTAAAACATATTTGGAGCACAGCCAGGTTAGCTGTTTCTCCCTCCACCAGTCTTTATGCTAAGCTAAGCTAAACCTGACTCCAGACAGGAGATTGATATTGATTTCATCTCACCCGAATAAATTTGATTCATAAAATATTGCAGGATTCCTGGCTTCTTCCTCTTTCATGTTTCTACCCAGTGACCTTCAGCTCTCAGTTCTGTTTCCCTGACTTTTAAACTGCAATCCATCTATGCAAAAAGCTGCCCAAAACCAACCTTGGTCTTCTGTGAATCTCATGAAAGCTATCGTGGGACCATCTATTCCCTGCGTTATGAATTATGAATCACTGCTAATAGGCTGTTTCTCCCTTGTTTAACTTATTGTGGCCACAGCTTTATCACTGCTGGCTGCTTCCACTTGGACTCCCTACCTCAGTGATCATCACCTACATTACGCTTCCCATCGCTGTGTTATTGTCTCATTATAGTATTACAGAGGCAGGGGCTTCAGTAGTTTGGAGAGGAGGAAGCAGACAGGGTCTCCGTCCGAGTGACCCTCCCTGAGGACTTAACCCACACCGTCCCACCTCACTGCTGCATAATGGATGAAGGACAGACATTCGGAGGGAGAGGGAGGGAGGGGAGGAATGGGAGCGGGGCCCTTATTACCTTGTGATTCATTTTTAATGAGGTAAACAGGTCTTTCCAGGTCACCTGCAAGCTCACACACACCCATGGCGGGTGGTGTGTCTTCCCCATCGGCTGCCTTATTGCTGCCCGCTTTGACATCCTCCATGGCTGCAGGGGCTCCATAGTATAATTAGGTCTCACTGTCATTGACAGAACGTGTCTCACTTCCCACAGAGTCCCTTTCCTTTCCTTCAAGTTAGATGCCACCAATTATACAGTGGCAAGAAGACCTTATTATAAGTGCTCGAGGCAACCTTTGCCTCACTTTTCCTCTTGCTGCCACTAGATTAAGTTTTCCAGCAGTACGTTATACACCGTGAATACCAGCAACACAATTAAGTTAGTGTATATTGTTTCATAATTGATTTCATTGCACTTTGCAGCTCATAAATTGGATTTTAAATAGGCTGTGTAGTGGAAACCTGTTCTTTTAAATAGTCCTTTTGCAGTCCAACCTCATACCACATCAGTGCTTGTAGTTGTTCTCTCTCTTTTTTCTTGGCATGTTATTGTAACATTTCTCCGTCTGTATATATGTTAAATGACAGCTGATAAAACTGAACATTGCTGTGCTCTAATGGAAATAAAATGGGCTCCCTCAAGCAGACGTCTGGTTCCGGAGCGGCAGAAATTGGATGACAGGCGAGGATGCACGTATGGGGTGTCATCTGGGAAATCAAACCCGCTCAGTTCACTTGCTCTGCAAGTCGGTGAACAGGTACGCCTTTGCAAACAGGGAGGTGGAGAACTCCCACAGCAATTCTCTGTGAAACCTGGCAAGGCTGTGAAGGAAGGAGAGAGAAAGGGAAAGAGAGAGTGCGACAGGAAGGTGAGAACAGGAACAGATGGAGAGATGCAGGGAATCTACATTTACAGTCATTTAAAACAGGTGCTATACATAGCCAAGCTTTCAACCCATCATATCATCTAAATGATATCATTACAGCCAGAAGTCATTAAAAAAAAGATCTATGCCCCCGGACTATATAGATTTCTTCCGTCTCCCCGGGGAGCGCGGATGAAAATGAATTTAAGGCCCCTCAAGTCATTGAATTCGCTTTATATCACCCGATAGCCGTGCTACATATGTGCCATTGTGCTGTATATAGGATTAGAGAGGATATTTTCTGCCTGACTAGCTACCGGCTCTCAGCAACAAGATGATGATCATTTCCCCTGCTGAGAAAAGCTTCACTCAGTCTGGACGAAACCCTCAGCATGCACAACCCACTGATGTTCCGTTCGGATCTTCACGTATACCACTTTATCAACGCATGTGGCGCATTTGAGATTGAAAAATCATATTTCCCCAAAAGCTTTTTCCACAGAAGTTGGAAATAATTGACTTGTTCCCTGGACATGCATCATTAGCACTTCCAAAGTTTGCTCAAGAAATGATACATCAAGAAAAAAAGAAAACCTGCATTTGTGGAGGTCTTTATTCTTCCCCACCGTCATCCCCACCAGCAAAGCTTTGTATGATCAGTCTGAGGGGTCATATTCTGACTTAATGAGTGTCTCACCATCCTCCACACTGACTCTCATGGAAGATCTTTTGATGAGAATTTCTTTGCCCTTTGAAGTCTGTGTTTTTCTCCTCAGAATGAGGGGTCGATAGAAGCTTTTGGCACAGGATCCTCTGGAGCTCTTTGTTTCTGTGTTTATTTGAGGGGGTTCTGCCCGTTTAGATCACATTCATGAGTGCAGAACGGCTGGTAATTGCAACCAGCATATACCTCGAGCAAAACCTAATCAAGAAATGGTTACCAACCGGCTGTTTGATCCAGCATGTTTGGTTTCTACTTGGTGGATGTTGCCCAAGCAGTTGAATGGATGAGTCAGTGACTAAGAAGGCTCCATTCAGCTACCCCATGAACGTAATCATCACAATCACGTGAATTGTTTTTTTTTTTTGTTTTTTTTACTTTTTGATTCAAGGGCAGTCACTGACAGCCAAACAGGTATACAATTTCAAGAACTCAAACTCAGAGATACTAAAGTCCTAATCCTTAAGATTTTTACTACTTCATGTTAGCTGTTAGCTCGTCAGCTACAGTCGTTCGCTAACTAGCTATGCAAGTAGTCACTGTTTTACTGATTTACTATGCGCCACCATCAAGTGACAACCAAGAATAGCAGCAATGATCACCTCTATATATTCAGTGTTTGCTTGGCTCTGCATCATCATCTGTCTCACAAATGGAGTTGAGGTGGTCACTGTTCTCTTGCTGCTTTTAAGTTCTTAAATGCTATGTTAATGCAGGTCCTGCATTCACTCATATCTTGCTTTCCATTGGCTTGCCTGCTGCAATTTGCTGCTAATGGTACAATCACCCCCTCCCCAAATCCCCCCCCCCCCCTATTTTTTCTCCTACCCTCTCTCTCTCTCTCTCTCTCTCAGTCACTCTCTCTCTCTCTTTCCAGCCTTGAGGCGTCCCGTTTCAGCTCCTTCGCTTTCAGTCACAATGCTGTGGAGCTGGTGAATGGGTGGGGGGCATTTAAGAGAGCAGTAGGTGGGAGTGGAGTCTGACCGCAGAAGGACTACTGTTTAAGAGAAAAGGGAATTCTCTCTTTCACTCACTCTCTCCCTCTCCCCTCTCTCTGCTGCTCTTCGTCTCTCTCTCCCTCTCTCACCCCTCCACCCCTCTCTCTCTCTCTCCTCACTGGCTGCACAACATCAGCTCTCTAGGTAGACTCGAGTAAACACTCTAAGAGAACAGAGAGGAGAGGGAAGATGACAGAGCTGTCAGCGCTCTGAAAGATACAGGCTGGTGAGAACATTTGTCAGGGCTGGCTGATAAGGCTCTTTTCAACGCTGCGTCTGCTTCAATTTTCTAATCAGTGGAGAGGCTGTGAGCATTGTGTGTGAGGTAAGTCACCTTCTTTACCTGTATGGAGTTGGAGTGTTTGAATGGGAACGGAATGAATGGACCAATTTCTGTGTCTAATTAAGATAATTGAGAAAATAGAATTGCAGAGCTTGACAACTTAATAACTTTAACCACATCTCAGCTTTTTTTTCCACTTTTATATGAGTTGATATTAAAACTTTCTGGAGCAATTATTTTATGTTTTAGTCATTTTTATCAAATACACAGGGTACAACTGAGTATCATTTCCATGAGCCATTTCTTCTGTCAATGATTAATTGTTTGATCTACAAAATTGTATGAATGAAAAAAATGTTAATCACAAGTTCTGAGAGTGAAACATTTGGTTTGCAGTTATTTGAACATTTGAAAAGCTCAAACCACCTGACAGTTATGCTTGAAAAATGACACCAAGTATTAATTGATTATTTAAATGGTTGTCAATTAATTAACTAACTGCTTCATGTTAGTGACCAGGCTGAATGCTGTATTCTCACCTCCGGTGAAAAATGTGGGTGATGTTAGCAATAAAAAAGATCATTTCCATTCATCAAAGCAGCTTCTGTAATTCATCCTCGTGTTTTACAAGCATGCACTTCAGAGACTGGCTTAATGTTGCTCTTTACTGCATGCACCTGGGTGCTAATTATGTTTTACTGTGAAAGTTTTTCCTCTTGTTGGCTATTTTTTTTATTCATTACCAGAGCAGGTAAAAGAGCAATGTCTTCAGAGATGGAAGTCTGTGATGATCTACTGAATTATTCCACTTGCATTAGGGCTGATGCTCAGTTGTGGTCTGATGGGATAGCAGAGGGGAAATGTGTAGTGTTAGTATGTGTGTGTGTGTGTGTGTGTGTGTGTGTGTGTGTGTGTGTGCTGCTTCTCAGAGTAGGTCCAGCTGTACACTTTATGGTTAGCAGCAGACAGTAGGCTGTGTAACCCAGGAGACGGACAGCTGCTCTGTATTAGATGCTGCTGGTTGGTTCCTCTCCAAGATCTCCAGCATATACACCGTCGGCTGTAAACTGGCAGCTTCGCTGACACACAAACAAACATGCACACACTCAGTGACTGCTCGTCTCCATGTGCTTTCCAGTCTTTATCTCAGGATCAGCCTCATTTGTTTGTCAGTTGTGTCCCACACAGAGACTGCAAAGAAAGACAAACAGAAAATATAAAGGAGAGGATGTTTGATGGATTAGTGGATCCATGGATGGATCTTATTCTTGCCAGAGTGAGCTCTGAAACTGTACCTAGACTAGAGTGGAATTCATCACTGAGAGCTAATGAAGTTCTTTAAGGTAAGCCAGCAGTTCCTTAAGGCAGGGTAAGACCAGATTTATTGCAGGTTTCACAGATCTACACTGTATAACACTGAAGTTGTTTGAGGAAAATCTTTTCCTCAAGGTACATGGTAACAGAACCCCTATGTACATCTTGAGAGAAGGTTAGAGGAAGGGAGGGAGGTAAAAGGGTGAGTCAGTGAGGAGAGAGAGAGAGAGAAGTGGGTGTGTATAGAGATGTAAGGTGGGCTGTAATGGAGACCCACGGGATACCAAGGCATAAACTACCGGATGGTAATTGTGTATGATGAGGAGATGCGGACATAATGAAGCAGTGTGACTTCAGGTTCACTGCAGGCTTGTCAATTCATCTGAAATAAGATTTTTGTTTGATAGATGAACATGAGTTTCTGCTCACATACTGACTACTTCTGCATAATAGGCCTATCCAATCATAGGTGGCAGTGCAGGCTTGGTGCATTAATATTTCATGATGCTTTGGCTGGGCATATGAGTAGCCACTAATAGTGACACTCAGCATAACGATGAGTGGGAAACAGGCCTTTGTTTGGACAGCTGTTAGCTCCCAATGCTCCGTGCCCCCCAAAGCTCTCTGGGTGGGTGACTGTCTTTAACCCCACTTTGCTCCTCCACTGGTGATTGAGAGCAAATAGCAATCGTGGGTATTCAAGATGACCCATGCTGGGCAAGACTCAGGAGAGATGCAGAGATGTTTTGGTTTGACTAAATGAAAGTCATCTTTAATTCAGGCTGATCCAGACTCCCTTTGCTGCCTTTGTCTCTCTTCTTCAACACTGCTGCTGTTTCCTGAGTATATGTTTGGATAATTTCACCTGGACTGTGCTGCCCAGTGCATATGAGCACCTGTGGTCCAGATGGTTCTCAGTTCCTTAAATCTCGTAAACTAAAAGACACATTTGTTATGAGAGGAGAGTGGGGCATACCTGAAACTGGGATTAATGGTTCCCAGGGGATGAACACTACTGACTTCAGCGATCCCCTGACTTTTCCTCTAGTGCCTAGTTGGTCAAAATGTTTTTTTTTTGTCAATTACTTGTTAACAATGTATGTGGGGTATCTTCTATCCTTTCCAAAAGGGCATCAATCACATTTGGAATATGAATCATTACATGTAAAACAAACAAACAAACAAAAAAAACATGTATGCTGGTATACTGTATTTGTATGTATACTGATTTTCTGAAATAAGCTCATCTTCTGGTTATAGAAGAAGAATCTTGTTTTCTCAAATTCTTGGCTGTAGTTGAATAATTGCATGAAAGAGTAGTGTGCTTCTTTTTTTCTCCACAGGCTTTGTGTTCTAATAAATGTTTGTAAGGCTTAGAATTTGCACCAGTGTGTGTACAAATGTCACCACAGTCTTTTCCTGTGTCCCAGTCAGATTAGTCATCACCACAGAACAAAGACCCCCCTCAAAGAAATCTTGAGTTTTAAGCATTCCAGATGGTTTTTAATGTTCCTCCAATGCTAATGTACGGGAAAGGAGTGGAAGTCTTGGAGCTGTGGGATCCGGGATGCCTTTGTATTGGCTTGCCCTCCATTGGAGGCACCCAATAGATGAACACATGTGGTAGACACTTCGTTCTGACACTTTGCCTCCACCAGTGACCTCGCACATTGGAATGCATGAGCCATAATGTTCTTGGAACAAGATGGGGGCCCATTTGAGAGGGGCAGACAATTTAAGCTGGGGAAAATGGTAAAAAACAGGGAAGCCAATGAAGAGACGACCCCAGCGACCAGGGTCATTAGGCTCATACAAGTGTCTGAATGGAAGGCACTCCCAATTTGGACACGCAACACGCTTCAGGCTTTTATCACAGACAAGGACAAACAGATGTCCGGGTATCACAGCCAACATGCTTGCTTCCATTTCTAGTGGAGAGAAAAACCCTTTCCATCCTGTTTGAATGGAAGTAACCATTAAACTTCCAGTGTAAAGTGCTGAAATATGCAGACTTTCAAAAGCTTTTACATGTTTACTCAGCATTCTTTGGACTTGGACTTAAAAATATCTCCCTTTTCAATGGTAGAAAAAACAAGAATCTGGACAGTTCTTGGTTGCTTAGTATCTTTGTTGGTAGTATCTTTCAGTCATTGGTCAACTGATTGATTGACAAATTTCCACAGTCCTCTATATACTTCTTGCTCACAAGACGTGACAATCATGCAAAATAAGCCAGCCAAAGATTGAGATTGAGATTGATTACCTGAGAGGGAAGGTGTTAGTTACATGGTAAGTTTAGACGAGTCCCAGAAGTTGACATCAATACCTCTGTGTAGCATTACGACACAGCAGCAGCAAGGTACAAGCTAGATTTTTATAGTAATTGCAGTGCAGTGTGAAAGCTGAGGAGAGGAAGTAGGTAGAATGGAGGGCTACGCAATTACAAGTGTCTGGAGAAAACAGCAGGTGGATGTGCTATAAAGGCTGTGCATGAGGCTGCCAAGCCTCAACACCACACAGGGGTTAGGCTAATAAATAGTAGGTCACCAGCACCCAGCATGTTAAAAAGCTCATGAACAATGACTAGCATCCAACCTCTCCATCTGGACCCAGTGAGAACAGCAGCGCAAGACGGAGGCACCGCAGGGGAAGAGCCATAAAGAATATTGATGGGCCTCAGGGCGAGCCGTGAGTCAAATCACAATGCAGTAAAAAGTAAATTGAGAGTTGACTGTCTGCTGTACGATTGACCCAGTGAGCGCCCTCATTCGCTCAACATTCGTTTTCTCCGTATCTTAGTGTCAAAGTTGGAAATTGGTTTTGGTTGAAGAAATAGACTTTTTTGAGTGCAGTATCAGTCAGACATGTCAACACAGGCTCCAAATCACTCTGGCGGTCCTGTGAGCCCGATAGTGCTCAGCCTTGGCAGAGCACTCTCTCCGAGTATCCAGATAAGTGTTTCTGCTGGTATCTCAGATCCAGCCTCCCCGTCCGCCTTATCAGTCATGAACACACTAACCCCCACCACTCCCCCACTATCTGTGTCATCAGATCCAATGGGGTCACATCAGAGAGCCAATGAGCGCAGCGTTGGTTTGATGAAACCAGTCTTCTTTTCATCCATCAAAAACAGCGTATTCCCCATTTTACCTGTTTAGCAAGTCAAATTCTTTATTTTTTACCATATGGGAAATAATGATAGAGTGATATTGATATGCTTTATTGATTTCACGTCAGTGCCCTCAATGAGATTTGCTTGATGTGAAGTAAAATATTTATTTTCATTCTTCAGAGGCAAAGAACCTTTGTCAAAATACAAAAATATAACTACAGTTATTATATACATTTACACTCATCATGACAATCACGATGGCCTGGCTATCTTTAAATATAATCAGGACCTCTCTGAAAACAATCTCCTGAAGTATGAATAGCAATTTTCAAAGTCATTTGGCAAGTGATTTCACTGCACTCTCCATTCTTAATATGGAAAAATCTCCCAGTGCAAACAACAATTTCCAATGTATTGTTCTCTCTGCTTGTGTCAAGAAAATTCGACTTTAAACGTCCAGTGTGTCAGAAATAGGGGGCTGTATTTACAGAATATGGCAGAAATGGAATATAATATGCAAAACTATGTCTTCAGCAGGTTATAATCACCTGAACATAAGAATGCTTTAGTTTTTGTTTCTCTAGATTGGGCTTGTTATATCATATCTACCATCTGAATATATTCAGTTTACTATGAAAATAATCAACTGATCAGTTAATCTACCAATCAGTTCAGCTTTAAACTTGTTAGCAAACATATACACATTCAGCTGTTACAGAGCAACTTTTTGTGTAGCTGGTTCTAGGCTGGTCACCCTGACAGATTTCTTTTAGCTCAGATCACATTTGTTATAACCATTCAGGTTGGCCTGTGAAGCATGCACTGACCTGCTGAACCTAAGTTGGCTTTGAAAGATGCATCTAACAGATAGGATAGAAGCTGGAAGATTTTTCAGAGGAGCAAACTGAGAGGAGACTTGTCTTTACCCAATTAGCAGTGTCCTAATGTCATGGTCTAACCACATCACTGCAACCAAATCCTGCACTCAGCCTCTTACCTGTTCAGTCAGTTCCTTCACATGAAATAAGTAAAACCTGACCTGTTACACCGAAACCCCACCGGGCCCGTCCGCGGCGCGTTGCATGAGCGTTGCGTATTTGGTCCGTTCCGCATGTGTCTTCAAACCCCTCCGGGAGCATTTCAGAAGCAAGCGTTTAGCCCGCCAGACTTCTTCCAAACATGGTTCTACATGTGTAAATATGCTACGTAGTTAATTAGTTTCGCTTTTGTCTGTTTTTACGACCGGCAGTTTGCACAGGGTATTTTATTTTTAATAATCCACCGGATTCTCTTTGCTTTTTCTGTTTCTGGGTTCCGCCTGCTCAAGGTGGTCTGTGTAGATTGACGCGTCAAAAATAGAACAGACGCGTAATTCACGCGTAGCCGAGTGTAGAGACGCTTCTGGGACGCTTCTGAAACGGACCACGGCAGAGCCGGTGGGATTTGATACATTGACTAGAATGGCCACGTATTACTCACGATGACGCGACGCTTCCTGCAATGCACCGCAGACAGGCCCAGTGGGGTTTGGGCTTAGTGTTAGTCTTGTTTTCTTGTTTTCATCTCTTTAGCCATCAAATGAGCAGTTTATTCTGCCATCAGGGTTTTGTGTAGTTCAGCGCAACAGCTATGGCCGCATTGGTCATAAAAGGAAGAAAAAGAAAGACGGTGTGTGTCTTCCAGAGCGTGAGGTGATAAAATTTGAAAGACCTTTTCTGAGAAGCAGCAACAACTGTACCATCGATCGTCAACTCAAGCTATGCCTCTTCCTGGAAATTCATTTCTGTGTTTGATGATTATAACTCACAATGATAGTGCTGTCCTCAGCAACTCGCTATCTCTCTGGCTATGACCTTGGTGGAGATACAGGATCCAAATCAATATTCACCTGCTCTGGCTCAGGACATATGTGGCAGGCTGCTTTTTCACCTTGCAAGCAAGTTAATTGTGATAAATATGTTCGTCAGCAGATTTAAACCCTCGTGGATTTGTGGTTCTTTCGGATATGAGATTGCTCTTTAAAGTGGGATTATAAAAAGCGGTTTATTTGACATGGCAGTGAGTGACCATGATTGAGGTCCATTTTTCTTGTTACAGTGTGACAGTATCTCAAGGTGACAAGAGCCCCAGACAATAACCCTTCATTCAGTCCTTATACCAGCGACCCAGATTTGGATTCTGCAGAAGGCAAGCTGAGTTTTTTGTCATGAGTGACCTACAAAACTAGGCAAGCTTGATAAATTCTTCAGAAATGAAAAGAAAGCATGTGCATCCCATCAGACCTGTTTAACATAGAGCCCTGGGACTTGATTTGTAGTTGTAGCCATTGAATATTTACAACTTTTACACATCAAGTGGGGCACACTGCTTCATTATTCAGTTTGTTTGTTGTCAAGTTATCAGACGAATAATGCGTTGTCTGTTCACAGTGCTGCAATTATCCATTGATAGTTAGCAAATCTTTCTTTTCCATTCATACAAATCACTGCCGTCAGTCATGTTGGTCTGCATTTTAATAACTTACCACATGTTGCCGTTGCAGACTGATAACGCTGGCCTTTCCTTTGTGCCAAAACAAATTGCATTTTCTCTTCAGAATGACTATACAGATAACCGATGCTTGCTGAGTAATAGTTTTATTTTCTGATTTATCTTGGACCTGCCATATAGTAGAGTCTCAGCAAAGGTGAACTACAGTGATGATTGAGGTTTCCTGCATGGGGCCCTACCTAATTTGAAATAAATCCTGACTTGTGTGTACGATGTCTGCCGTCCTCCCAGGACAGAAAGTCTCCTCATCAATCACACAACCAACTGAAAGTAAAACTTGTGTCTGAAAGAATGCAGGCAGTAGGAGGGAAGGAGCGGTGGTAAAGCAATCATCCAAGAAGGATTTATTTATTTCCACTGAAATAGCACTGTCCAAATGGAAACAAGATCAATGATATAAGTGATAGAACACTCCAATAAGACAAATCTTTGGGTGCCATGTTGGGTAGAGGGTATTGGGTAACTTACGTGGATTTGCACAAACTAAAGTCCTGGTTTTACACTTATCTTGATCTCCTTGGTCCTCCTTTCTATGAAACAAATGCATTCTTTTGATTTACCTAAGGATTAAGTGTCTAGACTTTCACAACATGGGAACAAGGCGACATCTCGGAACATGCTGGAAAATGCTTGCTCTTACACGGAAGGAGGAGGTTACTGCAGTGTCAGCTGTTTGGAGGTGAAATGTAATGTTTTTTACATTACGCTAATGGGAAAATCAGGGATGTATGAGAAGACTTACGTAAAGAGGCACCTCAGTGGATCGTAAATTCTGGATTCTTTTGATGTCAGTGTTTATTCTGGCCATACACATGGATACACTTTTGATAAGGAAGCTTGTGCATACAAGTTGCATGTTGCATGTTGCACATGTGATCTACATGAATCCGTTTATATTAAAGAAAATGTTACGTTACATTACGACTTGTTCATTTATCAGCAATAAAAAAATTATTAAAACTAAAAATTGTTATGCAAAATGCCTCAAAATGTTTGATGAGACTGTCCTCACTGAAGAAAAGATCACACACTTTAAAGACCCATCTTTCTCTGTTAACAAGCCACCTCATAAGTCTGGAGTATTTTTCAGGAGCTGGGTTAGGTTTAGGGACAGGGTTAGGGTCAATTTAAAATAATTGGCTGTTTGATTGGAACACCATTTTACTTTTATCCTGAAACAACAATTGGGTTCAAATCAATGTAACATTCCTGATGGCAAGCTAAATAATCACTTTTGAAATGGACCCCAATTGAATCTTTAAAGCATTTCCAGCTCTCCACTGTGTGAGGTGTACATCTTCAAGTGTTTCCTTAGCACTCATTTACAACAGAGTAATTTAGATCAGTTCCACCAAATGTGTGTGTGCCAGCAGGTTTCCCCCGGTAAAATTCGGCTGACATGCGACCACAAGGCGGGCAACAAGCTTTGTTGCTGTTTGAGAAGCTAACTATAGAGCACAACCAAGTGAGGGAATAACAAAGCAGCAGCAGTCAGATTGTATCAAGTCCATGTCTGGAGTGCCAGCAACCAGCTGCATTAGCATAGTGCCAGGACCACAGGGTGCTCAAGAAGGAAGTCCAAACAGAGGGAGCAGCTCTGTGTTTCTCAGGGTCATACTCAGATTCTCGTATTGTGATTGTTCTGCTTCATATGAAATAGTAATAGATGGCAGCTAAGAAGAAAAAGGGCCAAATCAGAAGTTTTCTCTGACTCTGTGGAAGTCTCTTCTCTTCATCTATGTCTGAATAAAGCCGAGTTTTGCCAGAGCCACAGATTCTCACACAAAGCTTGCTTTGGTCTTTCAGGGTTGCCTCGCTCAGAGGTCCATGTGGAGAGCAGCCAGCCTTCAAAGTGAGAAAGCCAACCATCCGCCCAGAACTAAAACCTTAGCAGCAACTCAAAGCAATTTTCTGGCTATTTTGTTGATTTAATCCCTAGTTTGTGATGCTTGGGCACAGCGGTGTGACTGTATTGGGGTGTGTGTGTGTATCTGGGGGGGGGGTCCTCAGCACTCCCATCAGCAAGCCACATTAGCAGTTTTACAGTCTACCTATCATGGAAGCGCTCATCCTTGCCTGTCTAATCAGGGGGCTGGGGAGGGCTGGGGAGGACTGGGGGTGAACTGTGGGATCCCTCCCAGCTGAGCTCATCTGTCAGCTTGCCTAATCACACACCAGGTTGGGATGAGGAGACCAAGAACCTCTTCCTCTTTCTCTTGGAACATTATCTGCTGACTGTCAGCCACCCTGTCTCTGCACACGTGAAAATGGCCCGCAAAAATGCCCCATGTTTTTTTTTTTCTTTTTTTTTTTTTGCTGCATCAACATCAGTGCGACTAAGTCAGGTGTAGCAGAGAAAATTAAACTCCTTCATACATATTCCACCACAGGGTTGGAATATACTGTGTATGCCTGCAATCATGCATTTTCATGTCTGCTACCCAGACATTTTCATGTTGGCTACTAAGAGCTGCTATTAACCTTTAGAGCAGCCAAGACACACACTGGTTTTATTAGAGGTAGGAAATGATTGGTGTCAGCATCTCTGACAAGGTGTGGTAAAAAGTGAAATTATATAAACTCACACTGAGCCAGACACTTTAAAAAGTTTAGTGCGGTGCAAAGAATCTATATTCATCATTTTGTTCCTCCTTTGGGTTCCTGTGGCCTGTGTCTATTATCATGTTTCAGTATCTAAATAACTAAAAACTGGATTATTAGAGAAACAATAGAGAAATACATAAATAAAATAAATTACACCTAATGATGGATTTAACAGACCAACACCAGCCTGCAGCAAGGGCATAACTTTGACCAACCTGTACATTTAATTTAATGCTAAGATCAAAGAGCAAAAAAAGGTTGCTTCAGGGTTTTTTAAAGTTACCACAAGCTCAGCACATTTTAAAAGAACCATGTCTAAGAAGTGTTCGGTAAAAGCAATAAGATTTGTGTTACAGGAATGAAAGAAAACCAAGTGGCTGTCAGAGCAGTCCAGGAATGCTGACCTGCTGGTTTCCAGGTGGCAGGGATGTTTGTGCTTGGCCTCTGTGCTTTACAGGAAACCCACAGATGGTCTAAACATACACTGGTATTAATCTGTCAGCTTGGTTTGTGGTCTGCAAGAGGAGGCTCTCCGCCATGCAGGTGTTCTCAGGCTGTCTGTGGCAACCAGAAAGTCAATGGTCTCAACATGGTCAGAAGAAGAAAGCTTCATATTCCCAAGGTCACACACCACCCCCGCTGTAATTGTCACTCTTCGTCTTAGGTGGAATTGTGAAAAGAATGCCCCAATGTAATCTGCTACGTTTGTGTCTCCTCCTCTGAGAGCAGAGGGGCTAAAATGGGTCAGAAGCAGCAACAGGGTTGGAAGTGGTCTTTTGTTAGGGGCAACAGAAGAAGGTTAATTGCTTTTTAGTGGGATACTATAATATTTCAGTCCAGCTATGGTCCCCAGTGGGTGTATGTGGGTGTGTCATGGGACTTTGTTAATGAATATATCCCGAATGGCAAGGTCAAACCAGAAAAGTGACTATCCACTAGAATTCTGCATGTGTTTCTATGTGTTCTACATTAAGAAGAACTATGTGACAACGATATGTGCCTGGAAAGTGAATTCTGAGAAAAAAAAATCGTTTTTCCCTCTGTCTGTTTTTTCTTTTACTCTAGGACAAGACCATCTATTTGATACCTGATTCTATTCTGCACCCAGCTCCTACTCCCACAGAAGCCGCAGTGCCAGGGTGGTATCATGGGGATGAAAGGCTTCTTCTTAGGCTGCATGACCATGGCCCTGCTCTTTGAGCTCTCCACCACTGGCCTGGTCAAGAAGGTAATCCGCCACCGTAGAGACGCTCTGATGCCCAAGAAAACCCAGGAGAACCTCACCATGCCCCACCCTGACCAGCCAGTAGTGTTCAACCACGTCTACAACATCAACGTCCCCTCCTCTTCTCTCTGCTCCGTGGACCTCGACTCGCCTGGCGGCACTGAGCTCAAGCACAAGGATGCCCCAATGGACATGCAGAACACCGAGCACATAGAGCACACGGAGGATGGCGACAACCAGATTGTCTTCACACACCGCATCAGTATCCCCAAGCAGGCATGTGGCTGCGACAACCAGCTGCCAGACATCAAAGATATCCTGAACAGGCTGGAG
Organism: Miichthys miiuy; assembly: GCA_036365135.1. Taxonomy (NCBI): domain Eukaryota; kingdom Metazoa; phylum Chordata; class Actinopteri; family Sciaenidae; genus Miichthys; species Miichthys miiuy. The sequence continues at coordinate 5,324,649 of CM071605.1, forward strand.
ATGCTGGAGTCTGAGCTGTCAAGTCTGAGAGAGCAGTGTAGCAGTGGGGCAGGCTGCTGTGGAGCTCAGGTTACAGGTAAGTCTATACCTATACCTGTATGTGCTGTTGTACTGTAATTAATGTGTTGTAATGCCAGTGTGTTGGTAGTTTACTATACCTGCAGTCAAATCAATGAGGGAACCAATGGAGCCAATTTTGCAAAAGTTGCATGGGTAATGAATTCTGAAAGACCAAAGTAATGGCTTTGCATCTTTTAGCCCATTTACTACAAATTGGCTGTATTTTACATTCCAAAGTCGTTACATTCCAAAGCATTTTCCATTTCCATTCATTTTATTACGGTATGCAAATCAACATTTAAAGACATTAAAGTAGGTTGTTTCCAAATGGAAAAAACTGTTAATATTTCAATATATCATTACAACTGATCTGTTTTTCTTTGGTGCATGAAAATAACGGACCTCTGATTTATCAGAATCTAACACTGACAAACTTTGTAATACAAAAAAATTTCATTTATCCTTTCAAAGATGTCTAAGTTTTTTGCTGTTAGTATCCTATCATGACTTGAATTTGAATAACGCAAAGCTTTTTAGCAGCTGACTGTTAGTTATGGGTTGTGTTCACTGCATTCACCACTGGAGAAAGTTTAGAAACTTGTCATACTACTTGATATTAGTGTAAACTGTAAAACTATAAAGTAGTTCTTTCTTGCCTTCATCAGGTGAAGTATCTACAAAGCCCTACTGTAACGGACATGGGAACTGGAGCGCTGACACCTGCAGCTGCATATGTGAGCCTGGTTGGAAGGGCCCCAACTGCACTGAACCTGAGTGCCCCAACGACTGCCAGGACCAAGGCCGGTGTGTGGATGGCAAATGTGAGTGCTTTGAAGGCTTTGGTGGGGACGACTGTGGTATTGAGCTCTGCCTGCTGGACTGTGGTGACTATGGCCACTGCGTTGATGGCTCCTGCCTCTGTGAGGAGGGCTTCATCGGGGAAGACTGCGCCCAAACCAACTGCCTCAACAACTGCCTGGGCCGCGGACGCTGTGTGGACGATGAGTGTGTTTGCGATGAGCCGTGGACGGGTTTCGACTGCTCTGAACTCATCTGTCCAAACGACTGCTATGACCGTGGACGCTGCATCAATGGCACCTGCTACTGTGAAGAGGGCTTCACTGGAGAAGACTGTGGCGAGCTCACTTGTCCTGGCAACTGTAACAACCGTGGCATGTGCGTAAATGGTCAGTGTGTGTGCCAGATTGGCTACAGTGGAGAGGATTGCTCAAAGCTTACCTGTCCCAAAAACTGCAATGAGAGAGGTCATTGCTTCAATGGGAAGTGCATCTGTGATCCTGGATTTGAAGGCGAAGATTGCTCCATCCTCTCATGCCCTGACAACTGCAGTAACAGGGGCCAGTGCATTAATGGACAGTGTGTATGCGACGTAGGATACCAAGGCGAAGACTGCAGTGAGCTCTCCTGTCTTAACAATTGCCAAGACCGTGGCCGCTGCGTTAACGGACAGTGCGTATGTGACAAAGGCTTTGCTGGGGAGGACTGCAGCATCAAGACCTGTCCAAAAGACTGTATGGGACGTGGCGAGTGTGTGGATGGCAAGTGCGTTTGCTTCGTTGGCTTCAAGGGGAAAGACTGCAGCGAGCTGACTTGCCCCAATGACTGCCTGGACCGTGGTCACTGTGTGAACGGGCAATGTGTCTGTCATAAGGGTTTTGCCGGTGAGGACTGCAGCGAGAAGACATGTCCCAAAAACTGTCTTGATCGAGGTTACTGCGTCGATGGCGAATGTGTATGTTATGAAGGTTTTACTGGGCCAGACTGCTCAATACTGACTTGTCCAGAGGACTGCCAGAACCAGGGACGCTGCGAGAACGGAGTGTGTGTATGTGACGAGGGATTCATCGGAGAGGATTGCTCTCAGGGTAAGATAGACTGTGCATGCATAGTGTGTAGCTTTCCACAGGTTCATAACAGCGTTTTAATAGAATTAAAATTCTTCGACATATCTTAGATGCTACAGTCTACAGGATTTTACTCCATGTTTGCCACAGTCCTTTAATCCTTTTTTGGTAACTTGGAGGCAGTACTTAAAATGACGAGTTTGGCACATCAGCCTGTAAAGTTGATATAGCTTGTGTATTAAATTTGTATTGCCTGTTTACACATCCAGCAGACACAGAGCAACATTTTCAGGAGATTATATAGAGTCTTGTTCCTGGTGACCGAAAAGCAGTCTAATGTTTACTGTACTCCTTTTTGAGATGAACATCTAAATCTCTAATCTAATCTAATCTCTAATCTCTTAGCTGCTAAATGCTCCACTATGTTAAAAATATAGTTGCTAACATAAGATGAGATTTACTTTTATGAAATTTATTTTGTAGTTTCTGATTTTTTCTCAGGTTTAGTGAAAGAATTGGAATAATTTAATGTCTGTACTGTAAGTAAGTTGGTTGGCAGAGTGATGTGAGGTAGATTGTCAGTGTTCAGTTGCCCTGCTGTGGAAGTAGTGGACTTAGTAAAGTAAAGGCCGTTCCAAATTCTAGATGAATCAACTCAATGTTATCTTATCTGCTCTTTAAAAATGTCACTTGCTGTAAAAGTGTACCAAATCAATGAACCATTGGCACATTTCTTACCTTTCATTTCTCAGGGGAAAACTCACATGATTATATTACAAATGTTTTAAAACCATCAATACAAATCACTGATTTTCAGTGTGTCTTCACAGTCTCACCACCCAAGGACCTAACAGTGGTGGAGGTCACCCCAGAGACAGTGGATCTTTCCTGGGAAAATGAGATGCGTGTTACTGAGTACCTGATCACGTATGTGCCGACTGCCCCTGGAGGTCTTGAGCTGGACATGCAGGTGCCCGGGGACCAGAAGATGGCCACTATTCGGGAGCTTGAACCTGGTGTGGAGTACCTGATCAGCGTCTATGCTGTCCTTAACAACAAGAAGAGTGTTCCTGTCAGTGCTAGGGTGGCTACACGTATGTCAATCTTCTTGTGTGACAGTTTATATATCTATGTATATATCTAGATGAAATGAAGTCAAAGTTTTATTCTATGCCTCCCAGATCTGCCTGAGCCTGAGGGACTCAAGTTCAAGTCAGTGCGGGAGACATCAGTGGAGGTACAGTGGGACCCGTTGAACATTCCCTTTGATGGATGGAATCTCATCTTCAGAAACACAGTGAGTCTTGCTCTCCAATATGTAAATTAAAGGAGCCTCTGTATTTCAGGATGGCATTGAAAACTAGAGCTTACCACAGCCTACATCATTATCCCCATTTTCCTCTGGAAGAAACCGTATATGACCTAGTGCAGATCCCTTACTTCAAATTCAGTAATTGCCTAATGTGCATACATGAGGATCAGGGTGACTATCCTGTGGAAAATGGTTTAGTCAGGCCAAAATATAAAAACACAGCAGTTAGAACTCTTAGCATGTCCTGACAGCTCCTAAGCGAATATTACTCTGTTTAACACTTTATTTTCCTTTTTGAATGAAGAAACTTTCATAGAATCTTTTCCAAACACTACTGGGATCTGGTCAAAGCCACACTCTATTAAACTGAGTCCCCTGTCAACTCTTAAGTCCAAACGCCACCCAGAGCGCCATTATGTATGATTTGGCAGTTTTTTCCTCCCGCTCCCACTAGTCTTTGTAGTGGTTGATGACTGGTGTTTTCGGTGCTGGCAGAAAGAGGAGGATGGCGAGATTCTTAACTCCCTTGGCCGTCCAGAGACCACCTTTGAGCAGTCGGGTCTGGGCCCTGGCCAGGAGTACGAGGTCAAACTGGAGGTGGTGAAGAACAACAAGCGTGGACCGCCTGCCTCCAAGAACGTCATTACAAGTAAGTGTACACCATTCACGCTGCTAACTGGCTTATCATGCTTTTGTTTTAGACTTACAGGAATGGTCACTTTGCAGCAGGATGTATACAGACTTAGTTTGCTATTGGTTCTCCAACTTAACCCTGTGCACTGTATTATTTGCCTTTGGCCTATAAGGTAGAGTTGAATTGTGTGTTATGAATGTATGCCAGAGGCAAAAAAGAATTGTTACAACATTGTGAATAGGTAGTCCTCAACTGCTGACTGCCTGTGTAGACTTCATCATATGTTATATAATTTATACATTGGAGGGATATTCCCCTCGCTTATGGGTTCTAGTAAGGCAGGTAGAAATTGATTACAATACTAAGAATTCAAGATATATATCAAATAATTGTAATCTCAGCCTGTTGGTGTTGATTGTAACCACTGTATTCAAACACAGGCAGGAGAATAAGCCTAAATGGCCCTTTCACCATTCTGGCCCAGTGCTGCAGATTGAGAGGGTGTGATTTTCCAGAAATAGAGCTTATTGTGGAATAAATTGTCACTTGGAGCTGTCAACATTAAATGCACAAAACAGGTTGTCACCTTCATACCTTGTGTAGGTTCATTGGTTTCTGTATCAGGGTTGTCCATTTTGCAGCCCCCAACGGAGTATTGAAAACAGTCTGACATATTATGTCAGGTTGAGTGATTATCTCATTAGATTTCATTGTTTTGTTGTGATTCAGTGATGGTAGTAAAAAGAGATATGGATTTCCAACTCTATTGGCAAGTTATGAGATACCTCCATAGCTCCATCAGGTCATAAAGCTCAATGGCGTGTAACACTCTGAGGAACTCAGGGATGGGGATTAGTATAAAGAGGGAAAACAGGGCTGCATTTGTGACTTCACCTGCCAGACCCACCACCAACTGCCAGGCTATTTTTAGGTGCCGACTATGGGAGTAGGTTAAAACCGTGCTCCAACTCTTGATAAAGTTGTTAAATGTATATTTATATAAGTGAGCCTTGGATGCCAGCATCTCAGGCTGAAACTTAAACCTGGGCCTGCTGTTACCCCTGGGAGACTTCTGTTTCAGCAAAGTAGATTCAACAGGCGCAGCAATGTTCACCACATTCAGCACTGCGATTAATAACTGGCAGGTCCATGTAGCAGTGGCTCAGGTCACTTCTATGTTTATTTATGGTGTGAAAATGGTCTGCACTTTGCCAGGACTAATAGAAGTTTATGCATGGAAATGTCATTAGAGGCCTATCATCACCTTTTCTTGTGCACGCAGCAGTGAGAGCAGGGCTGGTATGTGACAGACATAGCTAAGTGTAGAGTGCATTTAGGTGTTTCTTGTTCAATTTCTGCAGTGTCATCTATAGTTGAACTACAGAAAAGTAAGTGCAGTGAAAATGGCAGGGCTGTAATTTTATAGTATTTTGATGGTTGGTTCTTATGAGTAGCACACACTGTTCCATATGCTAAGGGGAAAATATACCCTATACACTCTAAATCCACTTTATGTGAATAAACAACCTGAAATATGACTTTCTTCCGTCACGCGTAAAAGTGAAGGGTCCTTTACAAATGTATGGCAGTATATTCCTGCCACTGTAATTAAAAAAACATGTTTCTCATTTCATTTTGTTTTAACAAAATCCTTTTCATATTATGACAAACTTTATAGCCTCAGAAAGGTACAATATCTGGACAGGAAGAGTACCAGGCCTTCAATAAAAAGAAAAAGAAATAGTTAGACTTCTTAGGAAATAGTCTTATTCACTGTCCAAGAATTGAATTGTGACTTTTGCCATCATCATGAGGTTGCTAGGCAACTACCTGAGACTCAAGGCAGTCACTGCCCCTAGTCAGGAAATATCCCATCGCACAACCCCCCCATAAAACCACAACGGATAGCCAGATTTTAATACCCTTGGACAGCGCCAGGCTAGCTGTTTTCCCCTGTTGCCTAGGCTAAACTAATCACCTCCATCCCACATATGAGAGCGATAATCATCAGCAAGAAATCAAAAAAGTGTAAATCCCAAATTTCTCAAACCCATGACATTCTCCGCCACACCATTTGCCAGAGATGTTTGCAAATATTTTTTTTCATGGTCAGCAAGAGTTCGAGTTAGTCAGTGTGTGTGGTTGTAAAAAGGACTGGTGATTTTGCACACTGACATTCAGCACTGATGGAAAAACGGGCTGTTTTTTCTTCAGCATAAAATTCCTAATGGAGTTATTTTAAACAAACCTCGTAATGCAAGAAAAAGTGGGATGATTTTTTTCCCTATCTGCTGTTTATGCACTCATGCACACACATGTGTACACTCACGTGTAAGCACTGCTTAGATAATGAGGTTTAGAGTTTTCTGTGTCGCTCAGACTCTCTTAATATCTCCTGTTACACCAGCTTGCTATTACGTATCGTGGGATTTACATATTTGCATACCCTCGACCCTCCCCCCCTCCAATTCAACCCACCATGTGTAGAAAGCACCTGTCAAGCAGACTCAGAGGGAAGCCGGCCTCCCAGGAGAATGGTATCGTGACCCCCCGAACAACACACATGCAGCCTCAGAAGACGAATCTGCGCTCGAATGCAGATTCTTCATTTTATCAGTGCTGCACAGAGGGATGACTTTCTAAAGTTGCTTGCGTGTGACAAATCAATTTGAGCGCCGGTGAAAATGTGCCCTTCATGGCGCGGGGATTTAATTTGTAAATAGTTTGAATAACCCCATAAATGCAAGAGGGCTGTCACATTTTTTTCCAGCACCTGCATTGCTGAAATGACTATATTCATATACACCTTCATTCCTCCACCCCACTCCAGCCCTCCTGACACTAAGTTTTTTAAATCCAATCAGCAATCACAAGCTGACCATAAGCACAAATAACTTCTCACCTTGCACATATCTTATAGATATTTCCACTTTTTGATGTTAATGTCTGCTATGTGACTGTGAGCAAAAGACATTGGAATATTGCTAATAAGGGTCCTTTAACAATCTTCACTATGCCATCCCTTACTTCTCCAGTGATTGATGCCCCCAGCCAGGTGGATGTACGTGACGTGACGGACACCACAGCTCTGGTGACCTGGTTCCAGCCCGTGGCTGAGGTGGACGGGGTCACAGTCTCCTACGGCCCCAGCTCTAATCCCGCTGATCGCAACGTGGTGGAGCTGTCCTCCACTGACACGCAGTACCACCTGGGAGGCCTCACCCCCGACACCCAGTACGAGGTGTTTTTGACAGCTCGGAAGGGAGAACGGACAAGCATTCCTGTCTATGAGCCTTTCCACACAGGTTATTCTATACTAATAATTTGATGTGTTTTCAGGCTAAAAGTTAGATCTGCATCTACATAAAATATGACAACCTTCTTCACAGAGCCTTTAACTGTTTATTCTAGCCAAGTATAATGAGCGGGGCGGTAGACCACACACACTTTATTTGCCTATATGTTTATAAGGGAGGATATCCTGCTGATGTGCAGACGTGGATGTCTGTGTTTTTGAAGGACCAACTTTAAAAAAGAGGAATAATGAGGGAATTCCCCCAATGACTTAATTTAAGAGTTAAGCCTAGATTAGAAACAGTTAAATGCATGTCAGGGTAAGGTCTAATCTATCTAAAGGCCATGTCTTGTTATAGATCTGGATGCCCCCAGAGACCTGCAGACAGTGGAGCTGACAGACGAGAGCATCACTCTTGAGTGGAAGAACAGCCAAGCTCAGGTGGAGAACTACCGCATTAAGTATGGACCTCTGTCTGGAGGCGAACACGGAGAGCTGCTCTTCCCTCCGGGACCCAAGGACAGCACCCAGGCCAAGATCACTGGTACTGGATCCCAGTAGCACACACACACAAACATCCATTCAGGTTTACATTGCCACTATTAGCATACACATCTACATATGTATACATATATACACTGAGTGGTTAGGTGTAGAACCTATGCTGACACTGTCACAGATGTTTTAGCATCTTAGCATAGTAGTGGTGATGCGCTGGACTGCATTATATTGGAGGTGTATCGAACAATCTGCTCCTCTCATGTGTACATGATGTAACAACCTTAGTAATATAACTATGACCTCATTAATACACTTATAATTTAATTTACACATTGTTACTAAAAAGTGAACATTATGAGCTTCATAAATGTTCATGTTACGGCAGTGCTGCATTAGACTGTACAGATGTACCTCATAATCACTTACTAATGAGACCTTCTTTACCAAGAATGTACAAGTTGTTATTAATTTATAAGTCATTATTACTAATACATTTATTAGTCATTAACAACTTCTGGGTTGACAGATTCTAAATGTAATATGTTGCTAGTTTGTAATAAGCCATTCTCTATTAAGGGTTTATAAGTTAATAAATGATTTACTAATCCTTAATAGAAACCACCGGCTAATAAGAACAACCTTGTTTATGTTATATTGGTGTGTTACAGAGTTCACAGGATTTTGCAGTAATTAATTTATGACCCTGTGCCCACTCACCATGTCAGAGCAATTAGAGTAAGACTAGTCCCGATCGCAGCCTGAGTAAAAAGCCTCCTACTCAGCGAAACGAACGGGCTGTTTCGCAGCATACATACTCAGTGTTTTCTTTTGTCTGCTTTGAGTTCACATTAGCCCATTACCACTTTGCATCCAAATGACACAACTGAAAAGCGTCTGTGGGAAAGAAAAAAAGATACAATGTGAAGTGTTTATTCTCCTTATTCTTAGGCAAGTGTTTGTGGTGCTTCCCTGTTAAAAGTGAGTCAGTGTTATATTCAGTCTGCTCATTTCCAAAATGGGTTGCCTTTGGTTTGTGTCGTGAAATGTTTGCCCCGTCTACAAAAGGCCCACTTTATTAGAAAATCACCAGGGGGGTTTGGCATTCAGACTTTAAATGGAATAACACTGCCACTTGTTTCACTGTGAGAAACAAGAAAAGTAGCGCGTTTTTCATCTAGCTGCACCGCTGACATTATAAAGCCATGCTTTGAGGCCGATGTGTTTTTTGTTTTTTTTTCCCCCTGTTTGTTTCTACGCTATTTCCTACGGCATGGCAGGATTAGACACCATGAGAAACAAAACAAAAAAAAAGCTTCCAAAAAACGGGCTAATGGTGTCTTTGTCTGGCCCAATTCTTTGTCCTTGGGAGGCCCATCCCATGGAAATAAAGCACTTTGTCCATTCAGTGGACGTCCCCCTCCGCTCCACACACACCTCAGCACTTCTTTCACACAGTTATTATCTGTAATTGCCTTCACGCTCGTGATTTTATTGATAATGAGTTTCCTGGGCATTAGGTGTAATTTCATGCTGCAAGACTCTGTGTGTGATGACCTCTGTAGGAGTTAATAAAGGAATTAGAGGCGATCAGGCCGAAAGAGGGTTTAATTGTGGAGACCAAAGGGCCTCCAGAGCCTGCTGTATCATAGCAAGTAGTGTTTCTGCTCCGCAACAAGGGTCCTATAGATCCATCAATGGAAATACAACACTTATGTTCCACAGTGAGCACAGGTTTACCATGAAATGCAATTAGGTTGCAATCTATTGTGCAATCAAACCACATGAGAGCGTTTTTGTGTTTACCATAGGCTCTGGGGCCATTAGCTGAAACAGCTGGCCACTTGACTACAGAGCCTCCCCATCGTTCATTGGGTGACACCTCAGTGGATTTGTACAAACAAAGCATGACAGGGCTTTTTATCTCTCTATCACAGTGTTTTTATTTTGCCCTGTTATGTAGGCCTGAGACCTGGCACAGAGTACGGGATGGGTGTGACAGCAGTGAAAAATGAGCGGGAAAGTCTGCCGACGACCACCAACGCGGTGACTGGTAAGATGCTTTCACTTGCACAGTACCAATATAATTACATCATGTGTGTAATTATCATCATGTGTGTGTTTTACTAAATCCACACTCATATATTCTCATATTCTCCTTGTCTGTCTGACAAAGTGCTCACACAAAACGATCATTGAAAGTATAATTAGACAGAGCTTCCTGGTCTGAGAAGAGAAGCCAACACAAAAGTTTCTTCAACCTGCATTCCCTCTAAATGGCAACAGGGGCGCTCTCTGAGCTGCAATAAAGGAGTCAGATTGTATTGAGTCTTACGGGTAAATGATAGTTTGATTTATAATTGCCTGAAAACAAGAATTGTTTTGTTACCTTACCCTTCTTTTCAGTCAGCCATGTTTAATGCAGTTTTTACAGTAGCCCAGAACAGACAAACCAAACAATGACTCAAGATATGGCCTTTAGCATTTTTTGTGAGTTTTTGCGACCAGCATAGTTTCTCCTCCACACTAAAAAGGGAGGGTGAGGCTAGTGGTATTCAGTTGGTTTCAATCTGCAGTCTCACTGGTAGATGCCACTACATACTACACATTAAATGAACTAAATGAAGTAGGCACAGTTTCCTCCTCAGAGAGAAGTCCACAGTGAATATCCAGACATGAATCCAAATCATCCAAAAGCAACGGTACCAAGAGCAGGTGTGATCCACATTGTCTGGACTGTCCCGTGATGTACTCTGTGTGGAATTCCATTGCTCCCACTATGCCCAGCTCTGGTCCACCTTTCTCAGGTGATCAGCCTGTATGGAAGTGTGTTCAGTCCCTTCTCTTCTAGCTTCCTTGGAAATGAACCAACCTCAGACTTGGTGGTCCTGGCCTGAGGCAAGAATGTGAAACCCCTGATAATAGCAGGAGGATGGGTATGATTAGATGGTTGTTACAGTCATGAGGAAAGTTTTCTTTCCATAGCCAAAATGTTGATTGGCTATGTTATTGTGAAAAGGATGATTGTGTGTAATAGCTTCACTGTGAAAGTATCAGAATCAGTAAGTAAGTACGTTGGAATGAAATCCATAGATTAAATGTCACCAATGCACCAAACTTGTCAGCTGCCGTTGAATAGACTATAGAAGTAACAGCTGAATCTCTTTCAACATTTTTCACCGCCCCTTGGCAAATTTGCATCCAATGGTGTCTTTCTGTTCTAATATTAGCTTTGTCAGAACAGTTACGGTAACACATCAAATCGTGGCACCAGGGTTCATCACAGATAACGTTTCAGTCTGAATGTTTCAAACAAGGCAGTCAAGGCTAGATGAATCATAAAAGATGGTTTCCTGAGTCTTTCAGCCCCTTAACAGAATCTATATCACCACCATTATATCAGTCTTGACTACGCTACATCTCAGGCACTATTGTCTTCATATAGAAAATATCTAATTTCTTCTTTGTTTCAGTACTGCTGGCCTTAAAGTCTCCAAATTATCTATTTAATTTTGTAATTTTGATTGCTTTAACTCTTTTGCTGCTGCAGCAATCAAAATTCTTCTTAGGATCTTCTTTGGTGTTTTTTTCCACAGTATTTCATTTCATCTGAATATTCTGTCAATCAATCAATGTGTTTCGAGCACCTTCTCATCTTATCTTTAGCTATTCAGGAAGACAAGAATGTTTATACTGTCACTGACTGTGCAGCCACTCTTTGCTGCTTTTGCAGCTCTAACTTCCAGTTCTTCTTTTCTTTATTTGAAAGAAAATGTAGGCAGAAAACAAGTTCATGCAGAAATGTCTGAGATAATCTCTCTCTGTAGTATCATACCTTAAACCTCCATTCACACCTTATTCTCTTCATCCGTAACCAGCCCTGGATGGTCCGAAGGACCTGGCTGTTGCAGAGGTGACAGAGACCACCATGATGCTGGAGTGGAAACGCCCTGTGGCCAAACTGGACTCCTTCAGGCTGGTTTATGTATCTGCTGATGGTCACAAGGCTGAGGAAGTGGTCCCAGGTAGCACCGAGTCTCACACCCTGAGGGGCCTCACACCAGGCATGCTTTACACCATCAGCATCACCGCCGAGAGGGGCCGCAGGACCAGTGCACCCACCACCATCTCAGCACCCACAGGTCAGCAGTGCAAAAACACACCTTAACCTCAGAAGCAATGATCCTGACAGAGTCATAGTGCCTTGTTTGACATTATAGAATGTCTGAAATGACCGGGAGGAAACAGTGGAAGACAGAGGAAGCTTTTTTGGCACACGTCTGGAGGTTTAGAGTTATCTTGTTGGCATTTATTCCAAACACTGACATTTCAGAACCTTCACTCTGTATTATTACCCAGATAAGATTTCTGGCAACAGATATGTTTTCGCAGCACATCCCTGACTTTAAAGGGTCGATTCATCCAAACTACAAAAAACTTATTTTCTCACATAAGTGGTCGTCATGCAGATAGTTTGGGCTTTTCAGAAACACTGTTCTGGTTATTCTACCTTTGCTATGGATAGGTTTCAGTGGAATTATTTTCTTTTAAAGAAATAGTCCCTATGAGAACTGGGAAAATATTTCAAAGTCTGCGCAGATAAAACATAACTATCTGCATGGCAACATACCACCAAAAATAAATCATATTTTTGATCCTTTAACTGAGCTGACCTCTAAAAACAAACCAGAAAGTTGTTAAAGTTTTGCCTTTGATTATGTAAATAGCTATAGGCTGAGCCTCGTCACTCAGGGTATTCAGTTTCTGTAAAACGTGTCTGAGACAGAGGCTCGTCTGAATGTAGCCCACTGTTTCCATGAGGTTTCTAGCTGGTAGCACGACGTTAGAGAATAAGAGAAGTTAACCACAGGTTCATTTTTTTGTCCTTCAGTACTGCAGCCAAACCGAAGCAATGAATTGAATTCATTGTTAGCTTCTGAATGTAAGTCACTCTGTCTGTATCCCCTGCTTCCCCCCAAAGGTTCATTATAGCATGTGGGATTATTTTTCTTGTTTCCCCTGTATTTTTTTATGAAAACAAGAAAAGACAAATGAGGTGATTGTGGCATATTTTTCGTGCTGTGGTCAGGGTGCCTCCAAGCCAAACATTTCACAAGTAAATCTTCCAGTTATGCAACGAGAGCCCATTAAATGCATGGCTATGGGCAAAAATCAATATGGTGAGCAATAACTGTCTTTTGTTGCATTTTTTTTTTTGGATTGCACGCTGCCAAGAAGAACAGAATACAGACTTCTAACTGTGTGTGTGTGTGTTTGTGTGTGTGGGTGGGTGAGTGTGGACGTGCATGTCTACTCTTTATGTCTACTTGTCTGTGTGGTCATGTGTGACACGTATGATTGAGGGACTGAGTGGCTAAAAAGACTGAGATAGAGTGAAACTGAAGGGTGTGTGTGCGCGTGAGTGTGTGTGTGTGTGTGGGGAGACTGGGGGTTTCTATGGACATGTGTGTGTGCGCGCCCCGCACAATGTTCATTCATGTGATAATTGTTGGCGTGAGCCCTGCTCCCCTCTGGTTTTGTGCGATTTGACCACGATGAACTGTGGGTCTGTCAGATAAAAGGCCACATGCTGGGACTCCTGTTAAAACATTGTCTCCAAAAATCAGCAGTCCTCTAATCCACAGCCTGGCCAATCTGCAGCCTTTATCGTCTCTAGACACGGAGCGCAAACACAGATCACATTCATTTTACAGGAGATTGAAGGAAAGAGGAGGGGTCGAGTGAGATGAGGTGAGACGAGGTTTTGGTCGGTGGGGTTCTACTTGTGTCTGACAATCATCGAGAGGATTACAAGAGTTTATGTCTGCGTGTTTCAGGAGAGCTGCTTAACCGGCTCGCTTAGAATCGATACCAAGCCAAAATGTGCTTCTAAAAATCACAATACTTTTAGAAGCAAAATCATACATGCAATGTACAAAACGAGGTAATTCAAAGAGGGAAATTAGGGGACAAAAAACAGGATTATCTTAATTTGAACTAATGAGCTGAATGGAATTAGACACTGGAAGTTAGGCTCAGGAAACAATGACAACAGCCATGTGGTAATGATAATGACTTCAGCAGTAGTCCAAACTTTAAATGCCCATATTTGTACAAATAGAACACAGGAACAATCATGTTTTACTGTTTGTTTGCACACTGTTAAAAACCCAAAGTATGAAACTAATCAGTCAGCTGTCTATTGCATGTGTTCTGTGTTTGATCACCAGCACAAAACACCATATCATGATGACAACTCAAATTGCCATCCTTTTGTGTATCATGTCAGTGTGTCTTATTTCATGTGACGACAGTGCATGAGCAGCAGATTTCTCCGCAGAGAAAAACGCAGAACATTGAGCATGAAAAGAGCAAGACTGTTGTCCTGCATGCACGAGTACGAAAGCATGGATATTGCCTGGTTTTAAGACATCGTTCTCATCTTCAGATTCTACTACATACTGCACTGTAGTATGATATGAATGAGTGTGTATCAAATGGCAGATATCAGAATGAGAGAATGATATCTCAGGAGACCATTTGATTAAGTCATGACACACATCTTCATCTGCATGTGATGGCAGTGAAATTTGACATTTTGAAAATTTAACAGCAGTTTCACTTCACCTTTACCAAATAAAACTAAAAACATGAGAAGTCTCTTCAAAAACAATTGTATTGCAATATACAAACATTTAATACATGGTTTTTAATGTAGTATTTATGTACTTATTCATTATCTGTTTATACAGCAGCCTCCAATTATGGGTGGAAGGAGTGCTGAAGTTTTGAAAAATGTGAATTTACACTCCTTTTACATCCTTACAACTGTATTATAATGTCTTATAAACCATTTATTAAATGTTTATTTACGTTTTATAAATGCTGCATGCAACAGGAGCAGTAAAAGTTGCGACCTCAGATGAAAAGTTTGCAGCTATTGAACACAATGCTGACTCAAATCCTTCCCATACTACAGGGCCCATACTACAGGGCCAGGACCTTGTCAGATAGTAAATGCAATTTCCTTGTCCATGAGAGATCTCATAAGCGATGATCAGCTGATTCCAGCAGTTACCCCACCCCCCATCCCATCACATCGCTATTGTCTACCAGTCCATTTGCTCTCCTCTCTGCCACCCAGTGAGAAGAGGATAATGGGGGCCTTGATTTCTACCTGCACCATCTATCTCTGTCTCTTTCTAATCGCCTCTCTGAATGCTTGCACACTCAATGGACTCAAATTACAGGCTGCTGTGCGTGGCTCTGCATGGCCTCCCCATAGGTTTGAAGTGGACGGCGTACTTCTGCCATTCTGGCCAGGCTACGCTGCACCTTCAAATGTTAATGGCTCATTCACAGCCATTAATGGTTACTAGCTGCATCAGCATATATGCCTTCTGCTTTCTATCTTCAAGTCTTCCCTCTTACATTATATGGTAATATAGAGGAGATGGCGATAGGCAGCCATTGATAATGAGGCTCTTTTTTTTCACCCTGTTTGTAGTGGAAATATTTCCACTCCAGACAAAGTGAAGGCATTTTTCTCTTTTTCTATCTTGACAGCAAAATGAAATGATCGGAATACAAGTGACTGATCATCATCATCATCATGAACGATGTCAAGGCGGACTCATTGTTGGGCAGAAGCTCGGTCTTGTTTGTTTTTACATGTTTCACAATGTGCATTGTTGTCAACAAGAAAGGTTTAAATAGAAGCCAAGATTTGTCTGGACCTCTGTATGTTTGTGTGTTGTAAGGATGGACTGATACATGGAGCCAGTTCTGGATTTTTGAGTCTCAGTCCCAAAAATTCCAGGATCAGCTCTGAAAAACCTGTATCAGTCTACCCTTTGGTCTTCATTCTGTATGTCTGTCCCAGTCTTGTAACTCTATGTTGATGTGTTTGTCATCACCCAGAGGAGGAGAAGCCTGTGGTGACCAACGTCACCATCAGCGACGTATCGTGGGACAGCTTCCTCTTGTCCTGGTCTGCTGACGAAGGGGCCTTCCAGGCCTTTTTGATCGAGGTTACCGACGCGGAGACGGGTGCCGAGTGGCAAAACCACACGGTGCCCGCCGATGCTCGTAGCCTCGCCATCTCTGGCCTCTCCCCCACCACCTGGTATAGGGCCAATCTGTACGGGTTGTACAGGGGGGCCGTCTTAGATCCTGTCTTTGCTGACACCATCACAGGTATCGACACTATCAAAGCTGGGACCTTGCTCTTTCCTTTGCTTCCTTCTTCTTCTGCTCACACAGTGAATTAACCAGTGTTTTCCATGTGGACTTTCTAAATGATGGTGTTTGTCTGTTCTTTGAGCTCTGGTGTGGCTGTTCTCTACTGTCCTTAATTGTTAGTTTTACTTCACTAGGTGTTATACACTTGTTATCACTGTCTACTCTTTCCATGCCCTTCAAAAATGTCTTTCTTAATCAGCAACACATCTGCCGCTGTCATTGGCTTCAACAGAAGTTCAAGAATATGATGCAGCAAAAGTGGAAGCAAAATCTTTGAAAGCAGAATATTTAAGTGAGCGTGCATCTTTTACATGTGATCACAAAGATCTTAGTTTGATAAATCTTTGTGACCGGAACCTTCTTGATGCTGTACCTGCAGGGATGGAGGCTTGTTTTGTTCCTCCCTGTTGACATTTTCTAAGGCAATGACTTCCATTTTCTGAGCGCACGCTGTTTACCTCTATGTTGGAAGTACACTTCAAAGAGGTGTACTGTATATAAAGACAATCTCCCTATAAGTCACTGAGGTGGAAGTAATTCTTCACGGGATAAACAAAATCTCCTTGTCATTCAGACGGTGTGCAATATCCAAAACGCCATAAAACACCCCCTCAGCAGCCATCCATCGTGCACATATTCTTCCTTTGATGCAGGGATTGTGAAATGGGCTAAAACTCCAGCACAACACCCACACAAAACCCATTCAATCTATAATAGCCCAGCCGCAGATACATGTTTTATCCACCTTTAAGCTGTCAGTCTGCTTATTGGTATGGGTCCATCCTGAAATGGCACATAGTCTGTTATGTAAACGGGCAGAAACACATAAAAAAAAAAGGTCAATGTGCTGTTTAGCTAGTCCACAACAGGTGCACTGGTTTCCCACCCACTATACCAGTCGCTGTGATTATCAGTGATTAACATGCTGTGAATAATAATGTGTGCTCAACAAATGGGCTGTAAACACTTAAACCAAAATCTGCTAATGATACCTCGTAATGGCCTCTGAGTACCTTTAAAAATAAAGCCTATCCAAACCACATACCTTTTGAGGACTAACATCCTCACCGTCAACTTATGAAACCATTTTGATGAGACTAGAAGGTCAAAAATAACCAGTTTTGATTTACATTTTTTTTTTATGTCAGCATCTCTTCTGGCATTATCATTCAGCATTTCACTGATGAGGATCAGTCAAGTGGAAGAAAGATGGGAGGACTGACAGAGGACAAAAAAAAAAAAACCCTGAGGCGCTTTTGTCACTTTGTGTGAGGCCTCTCTTCTGTATGCATCCCCAGTTCCCCCAAGCCTGGACTGCTCTTCATTCTCATGCTGCCATTGCCCCTGGGCTCTGGTGCTAGGGTGCCAGGGGCTTCTGGGGCCACGCAGAATATGGCATGCGCTCAACATGGCCCATTGTCTGCATGCTAATGGCTGGTGAAAACCATCTTAACATTTTTCATTAGCATTACTTAATCCATAAAACATTCCAACTTGTGAATACAAGTTCTGACTAATTTGATTATGTTATGCACGGTGGTCATCATCAGTCTGCTGGAGAGAGAGGCTGTCTGGAAAATAAAGTCCTCCTCTGAAAAGCAAGTAAGGAAACTTTGATTACCAGAGAGGGAGTTTTATACAACAAATGATTGATGGAACCACAAAGAGATGTGGACATCACCCAGAACAAGTTTGACTCAGTTGTGATTCATAAGACCACAAGCTGCTCTCGTTAAGTTATCAGGCGAGACTGAATCAGATCTGGGCTTCCACTTGCAGACACCCTTTTCAGCAGGTTAGCTGGCGCCAGCGCGTACCTCCTCCAATAACAGGCTCCCTTTTGTGAGAAGGGATTGTGTTCCCTCAGGTCTTGGGGGGTGTGGAGGGATATGTGGTAGAGGGGTAGAGGGGTAAGAGGGGTGGTGGTGTTGGGAGGGTGAAATCAGTAGCAAGCTAGCACATGTTAGCTGATGGATGCGGCCCTCCCTCTCTTCCACTGACCAGCTAAAGCCTGGCCCAGCGGCTAATGAAGAGTGACAGCTCCCTGGGATTTGTCTGCTCTGCTTCTCATTTCCACCACTTCTTCTCACAACAAATGCCTCAATGCATTTTCCCTCACAATAAAAAAAGGGGTTTCAGGCTAGTTCAAGGACCCCTGAGACCCTCACATTTGGTGTAGTGTTTTAATGAGCAGTGGGCTTTATTGAGGCTTTCCTGAGCCCACTTATATCTGCTTCTATCCAGGCTGCTTTAAAAGCTCTGTCTGGTCCATGTATCCATCTGTGCTGCGACCGGAAGTTTCTCTGGCTAATTAGCTTCAGCGGACTCATCCTCTGGAGAAAGAGAGCTTTTTTCTCCAGCAGCTGTAGAGTCTTGCTGTCTCTCAGCCTCTCTTCTTACTACTGCCATTATTAGCTGCTGCTGCTAATGACTGCTTAACTACCAGCTCTTACAGCACCACATGCACACACTCCCATCTTTATACACATAGTTATGTC
The DNA here is from genome assembly GCA_036365135.1 of Miichthys miiuy. Classification (NCBI taxonomy): domain Eukaryota; kingdom Metazoa; phylum Chordata; class Actinopteri; family Sciaenidae; genus Miichthys; species Miichthys miiuy. Next base: position 5,343,052 of record CM071605.1, read on the forward strand.
TGCACTGTACTGTGTTTGAGAAGTATTCTCAGAGAAGCAGCTGTTGTTTGACAAAGCTGCTTTACTTTGAAATCCCTGGAATTGTGCAAGAAAGGTCCAGGTCTATCACTTTTTCAAAAGATTCCATTTCAGTGTAACCTACTACCATGGACAGAAAGAAGGTCTACATCAGTATAAAAAAAAGTGAAATTGCAGTGAAATTGCGCTGAAGTAGTGCTGAACTTTAACTGAACAGGACCTGGTCCAAGTCAAAAATGGAGGAAGCTGTCTTAGCTTTTTAGCTGTGTGGCACCATACACTTATTTAACCTCATCTGCTGAAGTATTTCAGCTCCATGAAAGAGCAGAGGGCAGAGGTTTGCAGACAATTAATGAGGCAGGAGTCAGTACAAGTCTGTCTTTTGACTAAACTGTGTGAAATTAGACCTGTTGTAACAGAGTTAAGTAACGAACTAGCTAACCACAAGATTATGCATTTCACTATTTCTTGAATAACAAACCATATACAAAATATTAGCACATGGATAATAAATAATGAGAAGCTGAGAGAGATATTGTGACTTACGATTCACTAGCCTGGTTGGATAGTTAGCCTTACAGCTACAGTAGTAGAAGTAGATCTTTCAGAACTAAACATTTTTCAGAACAACACTTTCAGAACAAGACGTGCAGATAAACTTCATGGTGCCACGTGACTAAAAAAATGACCTTTATTGATGCTTCCTAAAATTATTTCTGGTCTGTGGTTTACACAGTCTGTTATTTTTATTTATTAATTTTTCCAAACAGATCATTTTAGATTGAATAGCAGTTTAAATTTTGATTAAACAGTGACCCAGTGCAGCCCCTAGGTCAGACTAATGTATTGTGTTACTAAGATTTTCTGAAAATCACTTCTAGTCACCAGTTTTTCATATTACTAACCTCAGTGGCTTTGATATGTCCAGTTAACTAACCTGAAAAAAGATGCAGTTGGATACTTTTGTTGTGTAGCTCAACAACCTACCCACTGTTTCCTGTTCGTTTCAACCAGACTGCATGAAACTCTTTTTTTTCCACTCTGCAAACTCCTTGTTTGTCGACTGATGCTGAGCTTCCATATAACAAATGCTGGCATTTGCACAATGACTTCACTGCCATGTTCCTCAAATGTCAAAGCACTCTTAAGTCCCACAGAGGAAAACTGACTTTCCCCTGTCAATCAGAGGCCGAACCAGAGGTGCAGGCTCTCCTAGTCTCTGATGTCACCCCTGAGAGCTTTAGGCTGGCTTGGACGGCTGAAGAGGATTCCTTGGACACCTTTGTCATTATGGTCAGCCAGTCCGAGGGCCCAGGTCAACCAAGAGAGCTGGTGCTGGGTGGTGAGGAGCGAAGCACGGTCATTACAGATCTCACAGAAGACACCGAGTACAAAATCGAAATCTTTGGGCTCATTTTGGGAAAACGCACCAAGTCTGTACTCGAGGGGGTGAGAACAGGTACACAGTGAAAGGACGGAAACGAGAAATCAGAAGTGTGAACTGAAACTCTTGGTCTTATCAACGTGGTCATTGTGGAGTCTTTGTCTTTTATGGTAACAGCATGAAAACATTGTCACAATACCTATGTTCTAACACTTGTTTCTTATTGTATCACAAGTCTTTTGTCTACTAACTCGGTAACAAAGCGTCACAGTTTTTGTCCAAGGCATTTAATGCTGCAATTTGGCAAAAACTGTCTCTGTCTTAAGAAATGAATCCATTTCAATGATGATGAACATGACCAATTCTGGCTGTGTGCCTTGTGTCAGCAGCTATGAGAAACACTGAACACCCCACCTGTCTGTCAGTGTACCTGAGATAGCAGCAGAGGGCCTGTCATCATAACCCAGGTTTACAGCAATATCAGAGACCACATGGCAGCTTACCGGCTGCTGATCTCAGGGCTCCAGACTGCTGCTGGATCAGAATTAGACTGACATATGGGTTTACTGATATCAGCCTTCTATTAAAAATAGGTCTTGGCCAGTCTGATATGATGGATGAAGGTTTTTTGACGATGCCAAGTTACTCTGTTTGTATTATAGTATTGACCACTCATGTTTACTCATCATTGAGTGATTATAATTCTGTGTAAATTGTGCACATATCAGCATTACAGCTTCCTGAAATAAGGCCTTGAAAACTCATATCTGTTGACCCCACTCAGGTAATTTACTCAGCTCTTGACGCTTGCTGCTTTCATTGTGTTGTCTCCGTCCAGTGACCGCCTGGCTCCATGTGTTGGAGTCGTAATGTAGGGGGTGTGTGGGGAGGGGAGGGGGGCAGTTATCTGTGTCACATAGAACGGGTGGCTGTGTCCCCTGTCCTCCCTGGGGGTAAGGCTTTACTCTTGGGTTGCGTGGCGCATGTTTCACTTTTGTGTTGCCATGAAATGGGGGCAAGTTAATCTCCTCAGGTCTGTCACGGAAGATACTGTGGCTCGCTGTTAGCTGGGACGGGTCTCTCCATGAGCCCAGGCCTCCCCAGGCCCCCTTTGTCTGTCTACCTCGCTCTTTCTTTTTCGCTCTGTTCTAAAACCAGTTCCTTTCAGTGGTGGATCTGCCTTGGCTACGTGTGTGTGTGTGTGTGTGTCAGGCTGTCTGTTCGTGTCTTGCTGCTTAAATTCTAAAGCAGGAAACGCTCACTAGCATATGTAGACTTTGTGCATTTTTTGATGTTATGTGACAACACTAACACAGTCCTCATCAGTCTGAGAAGGCAGAACACATACTGACTAAACCTTCTGTTTTTTGTGTGTGTTTTCTCCCCCACCTGCGGTTTCTGTCTTTTTTGTGCCAGACCTGGGCTCACCCAAGGGCATCCGCTTCTCTGATGTCACCGACACATCAGCCACCGTTCACTGGGTGGTTCCAAGAGCTCGGGTGGACAGCTACAGGGTCACTTATGTGCCTGCTCATGGAGGTCAGTGACTATATGTGTGACATTCATTCACTACTAAAAACAGGGAGGATGTGGTCACTTATCGCAGCGCTGTCGCTTGATTCAAGAATCCTCCAAATTATTGAAAACCAATTATAGAAGTTAAATATTTACAAAATAAAAATGTATCCCCCAACAACCTTAAAGCGCTGACTTACATCCCTGCTTAGACTTCTTCCTATAAGCTGATTTTGAAATCAGTACTAGTGTATATATTCCAGGTTATGGATGACTTTATTGCCAGTATAGACATTCTCACTGCTCTTTCCTACCAACCAGTTTCATCCTCCATCATCTGCAGTCAAAACTCTTTTCTCCAACGATAGGCTGATTCTGCCCCCTAGTGACCAAACCGTGAATGAGAGGCTGAGGCTGAGAGTTCCAGAGCAAATGAAAAAAAATCAGAAAATGACAAAAATAATATTAAGAAAAATGTTTTTTTGTTTGTTTTATTCATTTGGATGAAAATAAGTTAATCACTCCCATTATATGATTGCTGCATATAATATTTATAGATACATCACAAAATAATGTCAGACTCAGTGTCTATGTTTTGATATAATTTAAAAGTAGATTATAGATCTTGATATCTGCCCTTACAAATGGAACTGCTATGCAAAACTGCTAAATGCTAATAAAAACAACACACTGTAGGTCTACTTATGTGTATGGGTAACAACCATGAATGGGAAAATCTATTTTAATGTTTAAAACATTTCAGATTCTGTCAGTTGACTGTAATAGATGTATGAAATATATGATATACAGTTTAGACAAAAATATAGATTTAGCTTCCTCTCTGGGTGAGTGAAGATTCCTCATCAGGTTACATTGTGAAATTTCATTATCTAAATGACTACAAGCTTCTCTTATATATATCGCTATATAAATAAAATTGAATTGAATCTTATCTTAAACTAATTTTTTCCTAATGACTCCCAGGTAATGCAAAGACACTGACAGTGGACGGCTCTGACTCTCAGACTGTGTTGCCCAACCTGACCCCTGGGGTCACCTATAAGGTCACTGTTGTCGCTGTCAAGGGTCAAAGGGAGAGTGAGCCTGGAGCAGACAGCGTCACCACAGGTAACGTGGAATTAACAATAATGATAAACTGCTTATTTAGCCACTGTCCGATAACATTCAAAACAATTAATGAAAAAAAATGATGGGGTGTTTATTTATTAACATGTCTGACAATGTGTGTGTGCATGTGTGTTACAGCTCTGGATAAGCCCCGTGGTCTGACTGCAGTCAACATCACAGACACTGAAGCTCTTCTGCTCTGGCAACCTGCCATCGCTACTGTAGACGGATACGTCATCACCTATAGTGCAGACTCAGGTATGTAGTGTATACCTGTGTATGTACACACAACATAACACAGACAATACACAACACAACAGTTCTTCTCCCATCATACATTGTTAAATTATGATTGAGATGCTGAAAAACAACTAAACAACTAAAGAGAACTGATTCTTTAGCACAGAATTAGCACAGATATGCAAAGAAAATCCAAATCACCGATATTCCTATATGCAGGTTCAGATAAAAAGTCATAAAGTCATGTTTGCTTCCTTTATACAATCAGCCTCTTATCCTACATGCCTGTCCTTGATGTGTTAACTTAAGGCCTGTCTGTTTGTGTTGTTCCAGTTGCTCCAGTAATGGAGCGTGTGTCAGGAAACGTTGTGGAGTTTCAGATGAGCTCTCTGACGCCGGCGACACACTACACAGTGAAGGTCTACGCTGTGAGGGACTTGGCCAAGAGTGCAGCCACTACAACTGAGTTTACCACGGGTGAGCAGTTCTTCCTAAAAGTTGATCTGTTTCTACCCTACGCCGTAGATACTGTTGTTTGTTTCTTGAAGTGTTTGTGACATCAAGCAGAAATTTGTGAATGAATGATCAATTAAAACATAAACAACGTCACAAAAAGGGGCTGAACACCTGACACAAAGAGCAAAATATGAATTTATTGAAAAGGCTGTTGTGTTTTTAGATGTGGACGCCCCTCATGACCTGGCAGCCAGTAACATCCAAACAGAGAGCGGCATGCTGACCTGGAAGCCGCCTCGTGCTGACATCACCGGATACATCCTCAGCTTCGAGTCTGCGGACGGCACCGTCCGGGTGAGTAGACACCACCAGATACTCGTCAGTAGTTCATCATATCTATAAAAATGTGTTCTGCAATAAAAATATTGAACAATAGAACTTATTTCCTTTTTCAGGAGGTGGTCCTGAGTCCCACTGCTGTCTCCTATAACATGGCTCAGCTCAGCGCCTCCACAGAGTATTCAGTCAAGCTGCAGGCTATTGCTGGTCCTAAGAGAAGCCGAGTCATCACTACTGTCTTCACCACCAGTGAGTAGAATGCACACACACTGGACAGGTTTCAACCCTGGTGGGCTGTGTCTGTTATAAGATATCTCATAAAGTATAAAGTAGGTGTATTTTAGTATTAGTAATGATGCAGTGGGAGGGCATTTCATAACATCTGGAAGTCCACTAGAAACATGATCCTTAAAGATCAGCAAACTTTTCTGCAGAGACAGCAGAGACATGGAATTTATCTGAATTTGGTATTTTAGTAACTCTTTACTCAACTTTGGTAGTAGTAGTAGTGACATTACTGTCAGAGGATCAGTGGTAGCACTGTCTCCTCTCATCAAGAAGGTCCTATGTTGGTCCAGGGGCCAGATTCTTCCAGGTGGTTCAGTTTCCTCCCACAGTCCAAAGGTTAAATAACTATCAGATGTGAATGTGTGTTTGTTTTCCTGATGGACTCATGATGCCCAGTGCATGCTGGGTTACCCAAAAAATACCACATGTGATCTGCCACTCCCTCTGCACTGTGTGCACGCTGCGCTCTATTCACAAACCCCCAGTCGGCTTAGATTATACTCCCTTGTTACAGAATCTGTTTAGTCCATTCCATCATATCATATGTTTCGTGTGTGTTTGTGTGTGTGTAGCTGGCGTGCTGTACAGATACCCCAGGGACTGCTCCCAGGCCCTACTGAATGGCGACACCATATCAGACCTGTACACCATCTATCTGGGTGGAGATGAGAGCCAGCCCATCCAGGTTTACTGCGACATGAGCACTGATGGAGGTGGATGGATCGTAAGTCATCGGCTAACAGAGACATATATGTTCAATAATTCAAACTAATTCATATTTCTTTATTAATGACAACGTTTGATGTGATTTTTTTGTGCTTTGAGCTTCTTTCATTTTGTATTTGAAAAGCCATATCTGGGTTTTATGGCAATGTGTGGTGATCAGTTAAAAGTTATTAACTTCTTATCGTCTTTCTCTTTGCAGGTTTTTCTCAGACGCCAGAGTGGTAAACTGGAGTTTTTCCGCAACTGGAAGAATTACACAGCTGGCTTCGGTGACATGAATGATGAATTCTGGCTGGGTAATTTCTAGCAAACATCAGAGATCAACACTCCACAAAACAGGATATGTTCTATGTCAATATGTCCCCCCAGTAAATTCAAGAGTCATCCACTGCTGATGTGATGCATTTTGTGTGAATATATGTTTGTTGCAAATGTATTCCAAAAGACTTTGATCAAAGAAGTTCTACATTGTTAAACATTCCACCATCCACTATTCACTAATAGTTATTTATTATTAAAAATCTTGAGCAACTTCAGCAAAGTCAGACAAATCATCAAAAGTCCTGTCAAAAGAAGGTGGTCTAAAGGTTTCAGGGGACGAGTAGCAGAGTCTAAACCACTTCTCAGGAGGGGAAACACTTGTGGACTGAAATATCAGCATTTCACAGTGGATGACTAAAAAAAAGTCATATTTACTGATGAATCCAAGTTTAAGATTTGTGGTAGTGATAGAAGTTTGTATGCAAGACAAACCAAACACTAAGAGATTCTTCTACTATTTTCAAAGATCACATATACATTTTTACTTGCTTCAATGTAAATTAACATATCATCTGATAAGCATGTCTTATCAAAGCCATGGCTGAATTGTTGTTATTGCTGTCCATCCAGCGTATATATAATCTCTCTCTCTCTCTCTCAGGTCTTTCCAACCTGCATAAGATCACAGCTGGAGGTCAGTACGAGCTCCGAGTCGACCTGAGAGATAAGGAAGAAACGGCCTACGCTCAGTACGACAAGTTCTCTGTCTCTGAACCTCGGACCCGCTACAAAGTCCATGTAGGAGGATACAGTGGAACAGCAGGTAAAGATGACTTCTGTAGTCTGCAATCAAACATTTACACATTGCTTTAATTTGTCTCGTCTCTCAATACTTCCTGCAGTTCACCTGTTCCCAACAAAAACTGTACCACACTTCATTTAGTCAACTCTCTCTCTCTGTTGCTGTCTTTGTAGGTGACTCTATGACCTACCACCATGGTCGTCCATTCTCCACTTATGACCACGACAATGACATTGCTGTCACCAACTGCGCCCTGTCCTATAAGGGAGCATTCTGGTATAAAAACTGCCACCGTGTCAACCTCATGGGGCGATATGGAGATAACAGTCACAGCAAGGTACAGTACATGCATAGCCTACAGCACAACTCATACTGTATGTTCTGAAATAGAGGGTGATTCCTCATTTAGGCTCCTTGAAGGGCTCCTGGGACCACTGACGGCCGTTGATAGAGTTATATTAGCCTTTGAGTTAAGGGTATTCCAGGATTTCTGTAGATGTGTGTTTGAAGGGGTTCCAGGAGGTCCCTAAAGGTGTTTCATTCAGTAAAGAGAGACCTTCAGGGAGTTTCTGATGGTGTCCCATTAGTTCTTGCGAAGATTCTGAGGATCTTTCTGGGGTTCTAGGGGTCACTGATGGAGTTCCATTGGTGCCCCTGTACAACAGGTTAAGGTCATTGTTAAATTAAATTGTTAGGTTACAAGTTAAGTTAAGTTAACTTCTATTTTGACCATCTCTTCCTCTCCAGGGTGTAAACTGGTTCCACTGGAAAGGCCATGAGCATTCAATCGAGTTTGCTGAGATGAAGATCAGGCCATCCAACTTTAGAAACCTGGAGGGGAGGAGGAAACGATCATAAATGATCCAACACCAACAAAAACCACCACCACCAACAACAACAACGCTGCGACTACTCTGTCTGGATTCCCCATAAAACCACCTCGACTCCCACACCCACACGCCCTGCAGCAACCAAAGCCACTGCCAAGAGCCCTGCTGCCTCCGCGCAAAACCAACACACCTTCCCTCCTCTCATTCGCTCACAGATCAACCCCGACTCCATAACCCCATTCCCCTGTGATACGGTTGTGGAAATGCTGCCAGTGTGGAAATCGATGTGCATGTTACAAACTGGACTTAAATCAAGCCCACATAGATTCTACTCACGCACCAAAGAGAGCAAAAACAACTCCATCTCACCTGATTCTTATCCTTTCTCTTGTGTTGCAGCATTTGTGGGGAGGCGAGTATGCAGCTTGGGCATTATGTTGTGTACAGTAATTAATACAATTCCCTATTTCACACCCAAGCCGCATTTAGGAATTTACAGAAAGGACAGGCTGTTTATAGTATAATGTGGTCTTGTTTAGGTTCAAGGCCTCTTTGCTAAAACTGATAATACAGTGATAATTCAACTGGATTATCCTAGAAAATTTATTCCTTGTACAGAACTGTACATGTATACATCTGATTTAAACATTTGAAAAGGGATATTCCTCAGATGGCACTGCTCAGATGTCAGATATCTCCATCTAACTTGCCATTTGTTTGTCTTTGTGCGACTTAACATGTCTCAGTGTCACTTTATCCTCCCCCAGGCTCCCTCATCTCCCGCAACATAAACCGACATCTGATGTGATAGAAATGGAAATGAAAAAAATTTAAAAATGTCCCATGTCCGTGTGGGTGGCAATGTTTGCATTCATTATGTGAGTCCCTGAAAGCATCATGCTCCAGCCACAGTATTGTGTTTTTAAAAGCTAATGAACAGAGAAAAGAAAAGCTGATGTGTTTTGTTTTGTTTCTCTCATGAATCCGAGGCAGGACCTGTTATCCAGTATATAATGAAATGCGGATGAAATGCGGTGATTAGAGTTTTGTTTTTTTTCTTTCTTTTTGCAAAATGTGAATACAGTGCATATATATGTCATGTGTTGTTCACACAAAAGATGTTGATGCTCAAGAACATAAAAAAAAAGGCCAATTCCAATTGAAGTGCAGTTGATGTAGTAAGGTCTCTATGCTTATGTTGATGACAATAGTGTTTGAACAGGCCAAAACTAGAGAACTAGTGACCGTTTCTACCCTCCCAAACCCCCACCCCAATCCTTGCTACAGCAGCATACTAAACCACTGACTATCTAAAGAATGCCTGTGTGTAAATTAAGTTTGTTTCTATTGTTTTGTTTGTTTATAACTGGGTGAACAACAGGTGTTTCTCTGTAAACTGTATTACAATAAAACAGTTCGTTTAAAGGAAGGTGTCCAGAGGATTTATTCACGGATGTCAGTGATAAAGAAAAGCTCACAACAAATCTTGACTCAATGTCCTCTTTCACCTTTTTGGGGGGAGACCAATGTTCTGACAGTCCAGCGACATAAAGCAGCGACATCTCACTGGGTTGCTTCTGTTGATTTACTGGGGACACTTCATATTATTTTCTCCGTATTTTCTCAAAGAATGTGTGATAAATCGTGATAGATAAGTAGGTAAGTTACCAACAAAATAGCATTTGAGCTATCAAAATGTTTCAGAGTTGGAAGAAGCACTATACGTTCAATTACAGCCTCACATCAGGTTAGGAAAGCTAACATCAACAAAGAAGCTCTATGTGATATATATATATATATATAAAAACATGATTCTGTGTGGAGACAGGGTGTGCTTAAACTTCATGATGCAGATATTAATGGCAGAAGAGTTTCCTGAGTCATTGGTCAATTTAGGTGAGAGATGGGGAGGAGGTCTTTGAGACTGCTGATGGCTTTGATAATGGTCCAGTCACTGATTAATAACATATTTCAAAATGCTGAGATGAGAGTGTTCAGTGGGCAGATAACTGTGGCTCACATCTAATTTATGGAAGGAAAACACCAACACGCTTTAATCTTCCTCTGAGCCACGGTATGTGTGGAAGGATGAAAGACTACCATGGGAAACTCATATTGATAATTATGGTAAATGTCTTCTCAGATGTCTTTCTTGGATATCTTTTAACTTGTATATATTTTATATTTCATCAGGGATATGAAGGAAACGTTATTTAAATTCTCTGTATATCCTGTACATATGGCAGCACTGACAACAAAGTTGACTTGACTCGGCTGCTTGTGATTTCAGTCATGATAGGATCCACTTCAAAACGTGTGTGTGTGTGTGTGTGTGTGTGTTGTGTTTGGTGTATGGACAACTGCTAATTCTATTCTTAGCCAGCTGGACCGGGTCCAGACCACGTCCTCTTCCTGCTTTACTGGTTAAACGAGGAAAAAAACAAAACTAAATAAGGGCTCCATTGGTGGCTTAAACAAACTGGACGGTGATGTGACTGCTTTAACATTTGCACAGAAGAAGTCTTGTCTGTGGAGGGCGGCATGACGGCTTCCAGTGAACCGCCTGCCGGAAATTGATTAGAACAAGAAGAGGAGGCGGCGCTTTTATCGGGTATACCGAGCAGAGCTGTCACTCCTGCCCGCTGTGGTCGATTCAGGCTACGGTCACACATACGCGAAATAAACCCCGGCGAGTTTGGAATTGAACTTTGGTGAACTCTGAGCGACTTCCCGCCTGTTTTTGCGTATGTGTGACCGTAGCCGCCGTGATTAGTTGGCACTGTTCCATTTCCTGTTTAGACCTGCCTTGCTTGTCCTGAAGTGGGAGTGACCGTTGCCCTCCGGTCCGGACTGAAATGCCGTGCGACTTCACCGGGAACCTATCCCAGGGCTACAGAGTGAACAAGCAGAGAACTCTGAGGCCATGAGGATAACTTATACCTGGAGATTAGTGAAGTTACTCGCCGTTTCAGCCGTGTTAGTCCTCTCTGCTCAGATAGTGACCAGAGTAGCACTGGGTAAACATTCAACGCCGAGTCCTCTTCCCGTGGAGGAGTACAGGGTCATATCTCCTCAAACATACCGGTATATTCTCAACCAGCCCGCTGTGTGCGAGGACAGAAGCCCCTTCCTGCTATTTATGGTCCCCGTTGCTCCTCTGGAGGCTGCAGCAAGGGAGGCCGTGAGGAAAACATGGGGAGCTCCAAGTCAGGACACCCTCACTCTGTTCTACGTGGGGGTCCCTGAGGGGGGGCAGGTAGTGTCCAGCATCCAGGCTCAGCTGGAGGAGGAGAGCATGAAACATGCAGACATCATCCAGGTGAACTTCCAGGACAGCTACCAGAACCTGACTATCAAGACCATGATGATGATGAACTGGCTGGCCACCTACTGTCCAAACGCCTCCTATGCCATGAAGGTGGACGCTGACATCTTTGTGAACGTTTTCTACCTCATCAGACGCCTGAGGGGCTCCCCCAGGCAGGGCTTCATCACAGGGTCAGTGATACGTGACGGCACTCCGAGGAGGGACAGCAACAGCAAGTGGCACGTGTCAGAGGAGCTGTACCCCGAGGACAGCTTCCCCTGGTATGTGTCTGGAGCTGGGTATGTCTTTTCTGCAGACTTAGCTGCCAGGATCTCCTGGGCGTCCAGGTTTGTCCGGATGATCCCCCTGGAGGATGTCTATGTAGGGTTGTGCTTGCGAGTGCTGGGCGTCCGGCCAGCGTACTCCCTCAGCCTGCTGACCTTCAGGAACCTGTTCGAATTAAGAAAGCTGGACTACGACAGGTGCACTTTTGCCAAACTGGTCATTGTCAACCAGTTTAAGCCTTCAGAGCTGCTGCGTGTTTGGCCAGACTTCTCCAAAGGCCATACAAGCTGCTGACAGCATTACCAAGGTTCTCAGTAATGATACAAGTAGCCTGCTGTAAAGGAAGAAAAGCCATTAAACACACCCCACAGGGAAGGGGGTGTTCAGGTTAAAGGGGGGTTTAATTGTTTTGGCAAACACAAGAAATTCTAGAAAGGAAATTTAAATTTAAAAACAGGGATTTTACAGCAGTAAAGAGAACGTGCAGTAGTTTTGAAATTTGGCAATCAGAAAAAAATTAACTCACAATTTTAGAATCGATTCATTCTTTAGTCAGTGGGCTAGAACCTGGACGTCTGGACCACACTGTAGGTTAATACAGGTTAGCTTTACCTCTCAGAGCCATTCAAATGAAATGACATTAAACTCGAATGACACACATATGCAGCATGTTCCACGATGCTGTGTAGCGGCTTTTCTCTCTTTCATATCATCACAAATGTTTGAACAGTCGGTTGGATCTGGGAAATTGTGGATATTAACCACTCATTTCTGATATTACATTACATTGACACATCAAATGATCATTAAAAACTAGGGCCGTTATAATTGATGAATTTTTGGAGAAATGTCCATCACATCTCCAAATGTCTTGTTTTGTCTAACCAACATTCCGAATGTCAGAATGAAACACATCCCGACAATTAAGAAACTGGAACTAAATAATATTTAGTTATTTAAAGAAATGGTGATATATTCATTTTCTGTTGATTGACAGTGATAATCAGGGAATTTAACAGTTTTAGATGTTAAAGAATGTAGCTCTGACAAAATTAGTGGACTTTCAATGAGTCAGCTGTCGTCAGTTGTCAGTTGTTTACATCATTTAAGGAGAAAATCTGATGAAAACGTGCAGAAAAGCCAAAGATATTCAGGTTTCAATCACATCAGTGATATCAAAGACCACCTTTGTTTGACACTCTTTGGATTTGTATTTTCTGTGCGCCTCTGAAACACTGTGTGATGTAGAAATGACGTTTACATACATTACTTACACAAGACCAAAAAATGCAACAAATCACCACAGTTGTAGATCATTTTTCTGTTGTTGATCAGCTCTAATAGATAATCAAAGTATCAGTTAGCTGCAGCCTTAAAAGAATGTACCGCGTCTGTCATGAGCAGCCTACAGCCTACACTCCTAAAGAGCTAATATATTTACTGCAAGCAGCTTTAACTTCTTTATCCAAAGTGCTGGAAAACTCATATCATATATTTTTGCTGCTGTTGGTCTGTCCTGTATGTGGCTATGTGACATAATGTGTTTATCAGTTTACACCAATGAATATCTGAAAATAATCTATTTAATTGCCATTCTATTTATTCTTCAGTTAGTGCCTGATGGGTTTGGGCTCCACATGTACAGTAAATTAAATGGAGCCACATTAACCCAGAAAAAAAAAATCTATGTGCTACATTGCATTGCTACTATATAATATAAAGAGCTTCATATAATATGGAATTCTGTAATAACCTGCAGCATATTTCTCAGGTTAGTGTGCCTATTTATGTGTGTTGTAGTTTCACATGACAGCCAGCAGGTGTCAGTATGTGCTCATGATGTGTAAATCACTTCAACAGTGCAGTTTTATAATTTAGTTTGTTGACTCAGTGCCTAGAGACAGTGATCATTCTTTTTCTGTCACTCATAGAGCAGTGTGACACTGTTAACTGTGATATACCGTACACCACAATGCCTCAAAGATTTATAATGTACCTCAGCATTGGATATTAACACTGTATATTAATGAGAAAAATAAAGATACTGCATGCAGTGTTTGTCTGTGAGTCACTTCATTATAATTTAAGTGTGACTGATTAATTCAAGGGTATTTTCCATCACTCTTTATTACTCCTGATGTTTTGTTTTTTTTCAGTCTGGACCACTTTAATCAGGTACAGCTCCGTTCTTCAGTCTTCCCTAACTCCCCTTTGCGTATAGTGCATACATGGAGAACTGAAGGCAAGAAGAGCAGACCCTCCATGGGTTAATAAAACCGAGCATTTCCCATATTGCATGTTGAAGTGAAGGCTGTTCCTATCCAGACAATCTGTTGTCGTGTACACAATCATGCATAGAACCTTTAAAATATTTTTGTTATCATGTTAGGACATAATATAAAAAAATGCCGAAAAGAAAAACAAAAGAAGTCGATTTTTTTGTTAAACTGAGTGACTACAGTTGTCAGATAAATGTAGTGAAGTAAAAAGTTCAGCTTTTCCTTCGAATGTTGTGGAGTGTAAAGATATACAGTATAAAGTAGCATCAACTGTAAATACTAAAAGTAAAAGTAGTGTAGTCCTTGAATAAATGTATTTAGTTACTTTACTGTAATACAGTTTTTGAAAAGATGTCTCGTCTTTCCTAACCTATTTTTTTTCGATTGACTCCGACTCAGGCATTGCATAATTTCCCATACTACATAAACCCTCTGGTAGGAATAGTAGATATATCCAGTCCAATATAAGACATTAATGTCAAGTGATCTGATGAAACATATTCAAGTATTCTACTGTCTTTATCTAATGCAGAAGTTTACACTTTCTTCCAATGAACGTTTCAGTTTCCCTTTATAAACTTTCCCTTTTTATTTAGCAGTAATTTGGTAGTAGCATGCATAATGGTCACTTTCTAGATTGTTTCCTTTCCTAACATGCCAAAAGCTCTGAATTCTCCAGCAATACCACAGACAATAGGTGAGACTAGCCATCTCTATTTATAGAGACATAGAAGAGACAAGCATCAAATCTTTGGCATTAGGAAGAAAATACATGCTCTGTGTAAAGTCTTTCTTCTATTACAGATGCATGAAGTCCTCATACTCTCACACATCATCCCATTAATCGTGTAATATCTGCATTAAATTCCCTTTTCCATGTGTCTTTTTAAAGTGACGGGGGGCCTGCAGTAGGATACAATTACCTTCCTCTCTGCACATGAAGAACTTAAATTGAAGGATAGTGCCTTCCTAACATAATTCTGTATCTGTAAGTAATAGAAAATGAAAGACATTAAAGTGGGGAGGTCAGATAAATCACACATTAGAAATGCCTTTAGTTGCCCAGATCTGGAAACCAGTGTCTGTTGTAGCTGGCAAGAAATGAAAGACAGAGGTGATCCGAGTTCTACCTTCCAATCTTCTTCCATCCTGAGACGTTTTAATAATAGTGCTAAAGGTAACTGGCAAACTTTATTAATCAGAAATAATGAGTTCAGATGTCAGGAAGGTGAAGACCACCCTCTGATGAAGACGAGGCATGGCGACTTGTTAGCCCTTAAGAAGGAACAAAACCAGCTATTCAAATTATTGATAGTTTTGTGTGAGAAGAGAATTTGGATGAATTGAAGGATCTTCATTTTCAACAGAGCAACATGACCCAACTGAGGACGTTCTAATTTTCCAAATCTAATGTAATGTGTTCAAAGAGGAGAATAGAATTAGTTTGTTATGTATATTTCTAAATATATTTTAAAGAGGTTTCTCTGTTTCAGACTGCCCACAGGCATTGCTTCTGACATTTCTTCTGTATCCTGAAAACACTGAACTTGCTGATGAAGGGTAGAAGTGGTCCACCATGTTTAACCCCAATGTTTCTACCGTTTGCAGCCGTCATCGGAACGAGAGGGTGATTCAAGGCAGTTGCAATCAGAAACTGCTCCTCTAGATGCAAACTAAACCCTAACAAGCCGGTCCTTTAATAAAACCAACTTGATCCTCATTAATATATACGTCCTTTGCTGCATGTGTAAGATATAAGACCTCTTAAAAATGCTTTCCCAGCAGTGATGGATCACCTTAAAAAAAGGCCTGTTATATATGCAATCAACAGACTGAACGATGGTGAACCACAGAGAGCAGAAGGTAATGGCATTACGTGCTGTGTAATGACTGGCCGGTTGGCTGACGCCGGTGGCAGAGCTAGTGAGTGGGCTCTGAAATAGACGGCTGCTGCTTCATGATTCACCGGTGCAGCCAAGTGTCAGCAGATGGCAGCCACACAGCAAACCTGCAACACCTACAGCAGTCTCACAAGTCCACAATTCTCTGCAGAAACCAAACCACAGTTGAAATCTGCATCCAAACAGATCACTGTGTCTTTATCACAGGGAGGAGAAACAGTGTTGTGTCAAGAATCAGATCAGGTGTTTTGTTGTAACATAATTAGTCTTCAGCGATTGAGCAACGTGGCTGTGAACAAGTTATGTTTGTAGCCTCCTAACTTTCTCTCTTTAGCTCTCTTCGACATAAAGTCCCTGAGTTGGGCTGTAGTTCTAAGATGATAAAAAGCTGATCTTATTACTGCTTTTATGTGGTCATAGAATAAGATCAGAGTCAACTAATGCTGGCCAAATCTAATATTTGGGAAATTTAATTTAATTGTTAGTTTAATTGCTGAGGTGTACAGATAAAGACATCCATTTTTCAGGTTCAGGAGTGGACCCAATTGCAGACATAGAGGTAACGAGACTAGGCATATGCACGGAAAGAAACTTTAATGACTTACTTGAAGGGGATGAACGCAAAGAAACACAAAACAAAGTAACAAAAAGGCAGCTGGAAATCCAGACACATAACGGACAGACAAAGACACAAAGGAAACAGGAACTAAATAACCATGCAGGACACCAGGTGAAACTAACCAGGGACAGGTGCATGATCCAAAACAGGCAGGGAAACAAGGCAGGAAGTAGAAGTGCAAAACGCAGACAGGGGAAAAATACAAAATAAAACAGGAAACAAACTCAAAACTGTTTTATTGTTTACTATATAATGCACCATATTATTTCATTTTCAACATAAAAAGTGTTTTATAATTCCCACTGTAACGTGTTTAAGCTGATTATTACAACATGCGGATGTTATTACATGATGAAGAGACAATTTATTACATTTTGTTGCACTATTACACAGTGTGTTGTAACACGCCTTTCAAGTGTGTGAGTTTTTTTCGCTATTTTTGTCATTAGATTTCATCAAATGAACCCTCTTGTGTTCTGTTCTCTTCTCCTCTGTAATATTCTGGCAACTTGAGATCAGAACAAGCTGTAAACACAATATCGACATATGATCAGTTTATAAAGTTATTATTACAAATGACCTCCTTTGACATTCCAGTTATTTAATTGTTAATATATACACATATTGATTATTGCAGCTTTAATGGCTGCTGTCAAATAACAAAATGAAGTTTTTCTGCCACCAACAGACAGAGAGAGGAATTGGATGAATACCACCTTTTGACAACATACTGTATACCTATATGTCTTAAGAAAAACATGCTCATATTCAATATAGGTATTGTATCAATTTACAATCATAATATAGCCCTAGTTACAAAATGAATTGCTCAAATCAAGCAATGTGATTGGCTGTTAATCATGGTGTAATACTGTAACCAATGGAGACACACTGAATTGTTTTTGTTCCATTTTTTTCACGTGTTGAAGTAAAATAATGAAGACTTCTTGCGCATAAAAAGGTTCATTTCTCTCAGATTTTATTCACAAATGTATTAAAATACACAAATTAGTGAGCCAAGATCCACATAACAGATGTGGCATGACAAGATGCCGATTAAACAGCACGACTATGACACAGGTGAGTCCTGGACTGGTCAAAATAAAAAGCCACTTGATCTTGAAAAAAACACAGTAGACACTGAACATATTTCACATAGGGCTACAGATATATATATTTTTATTTTCCAAGAAGGACTGCCTCTGATTAACTTATCCTGATATTCCAGTAGTTAGGCAGGTAACTGCTGTCAGAAAAGGTAAAGAACTCGATGGCCTGAATTTGAACCTGGACTTAACCGTTACATTGACCCACTGTTCATTCGATTGTGGGTTTGCAAGGACTTCACATGTTTATCATGTGTCAATATCAGAAGATGTCTGCAAAGTGATAAAGAAAGTGCTAGAACACCCTGGAGGGGTTAGTAAATAAAGTGTGATTTGACGTTCAGCTACACTTCAGATGCAGCGGGGGAAGTGAGGACAGTTGTCAGCTTAAACCTTGAAATCATTCAACACCAACAGAACCAAAACAGGCCAAAGTATGACCCACAGAGGAAGTCTAAAGAGAGCACATGATGCTTCATCCAGATGTTCATCTCCCACCATAAAATTTCAGCCTCACCTCTTTTCTCCCTAGTTTGCATATGTGCTATGTGTTTGTCTGTCTCTCCTATCTGTGTGAACGCCCTGTTGTCCTTGTTGTTTTGTTCTGTACACTCGACATCTGTCATTTGTCAGACATCTGTCCATCCTGGAAGAATGATCCATCCTCTGAGTGGCTCTTCCTGAGGTTTCATCCATTTTCCCCTGTTAAAAGTTTTTCCTTACAAACAAATTTTGAGCAAGAAAGAGAGAAAGAATGCTTTATAGAATGATAAATGCATATTTTCCATCTGTTTCATGGGCAGTATTTCTTAAACTCCATCATGCACAGGAGTTTTCACAAACCTGCATGTGTGTGTAAGAGAAGTAACCTCCGGCATCATTCAGCACCATTTCACCATATAAAGCTCTCCTCCGCTCCGCATAGCGTCCATTTGTCTGTTATTTGTGTGCCTTCTGTTCGAGTCTATTCATTTCCCACACTGATTGAGTGGGAGTTCATGCTCTGGGCCAGAGCTCAAAAACACTCCCACCTCTGTGCTGTGCTGGATCCAGATACTTCTGATCACAAAAGACTGTACTTCATTCCACATAGTCATCATAAGGCATTATATAGCCGGACCCAGGTCTGTAATTATGAGCGTTTCCTGCAGTGTGAGACTGGGGACTTGTCTCTCTTTCAAAAGGTTCCATGTGAAAATCGACATCAGTTCAGCACTGTTCTCCTGACAATAGCCGCCTGCCTGCTGTTCAGCTCTGGCCTTCCTCTG
Source organism: Miichthys miiuy (assembly GCA_036365135.1). NCBI lineage: Eukaryota > Metazoa > Chordata > Actinopteri > Sciaenidae > Miichthys > Miichthys miiuy. Next base: position 5,361,804 of record CM071605.1, read on the forward strand.
CTCGTGGGTGGAGTTACATTTACCGTCGTGCTCGGCGAGCCTGGTTCCTAAGACAACCCATAAAACATGCATTTGCATTAGCGAGGCTCGTCTCATTTCAGCAGCGCGTCCACAGTGAAGTGAGTGAGCTGCAGGACACTGAACGCACCGTGTGGACGCTGCAAGACACGCAGTGAGAGGAAAAGTGCGTTAACACCGGGACTGCATGCACAGACAACATACTGAACGGAACTATGATGCTTAATACTTCACGGAGAATATAACTCTTTCACCGACAACGACGTATCTTTGTAAGTAGACTGTTTACTGCTCTCTGTTGCCTTCTGCTGTTGTAGAAAGTTTATTACTGACTGCCACAAAATGAATGTAGGAGGATTTTAACGTGGGCTAGTTATTATATAAACAAGCATGACAAAAATGTACTGTTCATTAGCAATTATTCATATTCAGGGCCAACTTAACATACCAACATATATACATTTTATCATGAGCAGTGGTTCCCAATCCAAAAACAGATCAAGGTACAGGCAGAAGAAGTATTTTGAAGGTTCTCTGTGTTGCAGTCACTCATGATGAATTTGTTTAGTAATGCACCAATAAAACTTAATCAAATGCTGAAATCATAAGGGGCCCTAAGGTGGCTTCTGGAGTTTTATCCAATCTTGAGGCCCTGTCCTGCAGGAGGACCCTGAATCAAAATCCTGTCAGCAATCAATAAACCAAATGTTAAGGAAAGGGGTCTGTAATAAGTCAATCCAATCATTTCAGTCACCAAGATGAAATGATTGGATTGGTTACCTGCCTGTCTGCCTGCAGGCCTCTGCCAGTGCACTCACTGTACATGAAAATCTGTTTTGGGTGTCTTTGTGAGGAGGCCTGAAGGGAGGGCGTTGAATTGTCTCTTGTTAGTTTCTCCAACATCATGAACCCTCAGAATAAAGTTTTTTTTGGTTCAGGGCCCCTTAATGGGTTCATACTTTTGCCAAAATCTATTTTCTTTTTTTTAAATTATTTTTGCTTTCATCTTGTAAATGTAGTGAATACCTTACCCCTTCAAACTTTTAACATCTCTCTGAAAACAATCCGAGAAGGACAAATCACACTTTGGTTGAACTAACAAGGTTGGGAATCACTGAATCATAGAGCTAAAAATCAAGTGCGGTCCTCGCAGGGTGAGAACATTGTCTGATGTCTTGATGCTAGTTTTCAGTGCTGCTTGCTTTACAGCCCATATGTGTTGTTTTTGTGGAAAGTCCTGTGTCTGTGCTTTTGCTCATTTGCTGATGCATGTATGTGGTTCCTCCTCAGTTTCTGCACAGAGACTTCTGGGTTTGTTCCACCATCCAAGATGCATATGAATAGCTTATTAAATCAATGGAGTAAGTACTGAGAGATTAAAATACTTTTTTTTTTTCCAACTTTTTCTTCATAGTGTTTACATTTCTGCATCATTTCCTGGTTGGTGTATTCACCAAGAGGAAGTGATTTTTATGACTGTTCACTGGGAGGTGAATGTTTTCTGACACTGAACTGAGAAACCACAAACTCGTCATCTGTCCTGCTTGTGTGATGCTGCATTGCTTTCAGTGGCTCACGTCCGTTACAGCAGTCAGAGTTTGTGTTAAAACTTTGTGTCTCCTGCGTGGTGTCGTGTCTTCGATGAAATGGGGCTTTAAACAGGTGAATCTGCTGCGCGGTGATTGTGTTTAGCTCGGCATTGTTCTGAAACAGAAAGACTTTTGCTCAGCGTCCTGCCTTTCTTCACTTGTCAGAGAAGTGTCCTGTTACCTGCCCTCCATGTTTAACACATCCTGTAAAGACAACCTGTTTTCTCTCTTTTTTCCTTTCTCCTTTTTCTTTCTGTTTTTACCTCTTTCAAACGGCCTCTTGTTTAGATCATCTGTTTCATTCAAGTTAAAGAATATTTTAAAGTAGTAGGTATATATGGACACCAGAGGCTTCAATATTAAATCAATTAAATTTGGTTATTTTATTAATGTGCAACATCAGTTGACTGTTGAGTCTATGTTTGCAGCTCCACCTTCCCTTCCTGACATTTATTTTATTATGGAATTATATAATGTAACAAACTGCCCTCATGTCAAATGTGTGTAACTTAACAGCGTACCCCCTGAAGCCTGGCTATGTGTGTGTGTGTGTGGGTGGGTGGGTATGTGTGTGTGTGTGTTTGTGAGTTTGTGAATGTGTGTGAGTCTCCACATTTTGCAAAATTTTCCAGTTTTCGGCAAAATGGCAACAGCAAAATTAATCATCAGGAATGTGCACATTTATGTAAATGAACCAACAATTTGTGCAACAGATTTAACTCAACTCAACTCAACTTTATTTATAAAGCCCTTTAAAGACAGCCACAGCTGACACAAAGTGCTGTACATGAAATAGAACATAAAATATAATACATAAAACATAAGAACAATATAAAACAATAATAAACAAAAACAATATTAAAATAATAATAATAAAGCAAAACAGAAACAGAGTCTCATGCTGGGTTAAAAGCCAAGGAATAAAAATGGGTCTTAAGACGCTTAAAAATGGACAGTGAAGGGCTTGTCTAATGTGTAGAGGAGGTCATTCCATAATTTAGGACCAGCAGTGGAAAGGCTCTATCCTCTGAGCTTCGTTTAGCCCTTGGTACCTCCAGGAGCAGCTGATCAGCTGACCTGAGGCACCGGGCAGGTGTATAGATGGAGCAGCTCAGAGAGGTTGACCATTTAAAGATTTAAAACAAATAAAAGAATCTTAAAATGGACTCTAAAATGCACAGGCAGCCAGTGGAGAGAGGCTAAAATGGGAGTAATGTGCTCCTCTACGTGTTCCAGTTAGGAGGCGGCAGCATTTGAACTAACTGAGACGTAGGACTGGCTGACTCAAGATAGTGTTACAGTAATCCAGCGCGATGTAATGAAGGCGTGGATTACTGTTTCAAAGTGCTTTTGTGCAAGGAAAGGCTTCACTTTGCCAGCTGCCTAAGATGAAAAAGCTGGACTTCACTATTGCACCAATTTGCCGGTCGAGTTTAAAATCACTGTCCATCTTAAACCCAAGTTTGTGACTGTTTGCTTCCTGTAGTGCACCAAGGCCCAAGTCAACAGGAGGTGGTTCACAAGAGCCACTGGGACTGAACACCATCACTTCCGTTTTACTTTCATTAAATTTTAAAAGTTCAAGGACATCCAGGCTTTAATGTCTTCAAGACATAACAGAAGTGAATTCAAAGAGAACGTGTCCTTCTTCTTTAGTGGCACATAGATCTGGCTGTCATCAGCGTAACAATGAAAAGAGATACCATGCTTTTCAGGATGGAACCCAGGGGCAGCAGGTACAATGAGAAAAGCAGGGGCCCTAAAATTGAACCCTGTGGAACCCCATATGACAGCGGAGCAGAGCGGGACTCAGAACCACCAAGGCTAACGCACATGGTCCTGTTAGCCAGGTAGGACTTGAACCAGTCCAGGGCAGTACCAGAGATACCTACTAGGTGCTGCAACCGATGCACTAAAATCCTGTGGTCCACGGTATCAAAATAAGTCCAGGAGTACAAGAGTCACATAATCTCCAGAGTCATTCGCCAGGAGGATGTCATTAAAAACTCTTAATAGAGCTGACTCTGTGCTATGGAAAGTTTTAAATCCGGACTGGAAGACCTCCAGGACCTCGTGCTCATCCAGAAATGATTTCAATTGAGTATAAACAAGTTTTTCCAGGATTTTTGAAATGAAAGGCAGTTTGGAGATGGGTCTAAAATTGGCTAGCACACCTGGATCAAGACTGGGTTTCTTGAGGAGGTTGCACCACAGCATGTTTAAAACTTTGGGGACAACACCAGAAGACAGACTGCTGTTGATAATGGCCAGAACCGACTGCCCTATACTGGGAAAACCTCTTTAAAAGTGTGGGACAGTGTCACAGGAGAACCTGATGGCTTAATCTGGCCAACCACATCTTCTAAGGCCTTCAGAGACACAGGCTCAAACAAATCAAACACAGCCAAGCAAGGAACAGGGTCAGAGGGTCAGATGCAGGAGTAGAGATGAGAGCCCTTGCAGTAGTAACCTTGTCAATGAAGAAGTGCAGGAAGCTATCGCACATTACGGGGATGCCTCTATGCACCCAGGCTGGGGGATTAAGAACAGTCTCAATGGTTTTAAATAACACACGCTGGTTGTGACGATTAGAGTCGATAAGGTTGGACAGGTATTCTCTTTGGCCTCTTTAACAGTGCTCTGGTAGCAGCGCCAACAGTCTTTAGGATTTGGTAAGAAACCTGCAACTTGTCCTTATTCCACCTGCTCAGCTGGCACTCCTGTCTAGCTGCGCGAGTTCTCACATTAAGCCAAGGCTCAGGTTTAACTTTGGGCTGCACGGTTTTAATGGAGCCACAGAGTCCAGTATGGTTCGGCAAGAGGAGTAAAACCAAGAACTGAGCTCCTCCGTGTTTGCAGATGTTAAGCCAGAGGAACACACAGCTGGTTAAAAGCAGACGAGAACTGACCGGCAGTGACAGGGTTAAAAAGATGTTAAAACTCAGCTCATTATCATGACGTTATTGCATCGTTCATTTTCATAAAACTGCCATCATTTTTATTGTATTGTGGTACTTTTATTAAATGTCAGGGTTTACCTCATGCCACTTTACATGACAGTGGTGTTGTCAGCACTCTCACCTTTCAGCCAGTCACGTAGCCCAAGCACTAAAAATAAAGGTGCTGACAGGAACCAACAATGGTTCTTCAACATGATGCCATAAAGAACCATTTTCATCTAAAATCATCCTTTAAGCCACTATAAATGGTGTTCTGAAGAACTAGTGTAGGTTCTTTAAGGATCCATCTTTTTCTAATTTGTGGACCTAACTGGTTCAGGACAGAACCTCTTTTAAATGGTTCTTTTTTCAGGGTAAAGGGTTCTTTGATCATTTTAAATCAAATTATTATCAGTGTGTTGAGAAACAAATATATAGTTTATTGAGCTTTCTTTAGTTCTTCACATAAACTTTGTGAAGAACCAGCCCTGGTCTGGCTCCTTTTGAAGAACCATTATTGTTCTGAGTGTGCCTCCTAAGGTAACACCTCTACTAGCTCAACCAATGCTTAATGTATTCTGAATTACCCAGCAAAAGGCTGCTTTTTATTTAACATGGAGCACTCATCTATAGATGACGCATAGATCGTTGTTCTTTTCCCTGAGCTCCAGAGACTGTTCAGGCTTATAAATACAGACACAGCAGTCATACGAAAGTATCAGATTGTGCTGATCCGTGGCCAAAACAAACACCTGCATCTGAGAAATTCCATTTAACACAGGGAACCAACCACTTGCCTACTTGGCCACAAGGTTCATGTTTGCACTGGCTGCGTAGGTTGCAGCAGGCCTTTGAAAACACTTCTCTCTGAGCCATCTGTGGCATCTTCCTCTATCCCTCACCAAAGGCAGGCGGTTGGATTTATATGCAGACTTGTTGTGGAAGTCTGTGCGGTGAAGGGACGCAGGGAGGGATAGAAAGGGAATCCTGATGAATCCTTACTTCTTCCATCGCTTTTGATGCCGATGCACGGATTTGACAGGGATTCCCTCTGGCTGAGGGATCACACTGATCATCACCAGTGTTGTGTCCTCTCAGTCCTAAGCCTTCACCTCACAGATGGTAAATGCTGAGAATAATCTCACCATAGAAATATAGAGGAATCCTGTGAACTTCACACCTTAGCATCTTTGTCTCACTATGCACCGTCTGTGTTGTTTTCCATGAGGGGTTTCACTAAGATGCAGTATCACCCCGCCCGTAGTGGTGCTAGTATGCTGTTATAGGGCAGTGCCTTTACAAACCACACTCATCAAAGACACATACTGAAGCTTTACCAACACAAAGGAACTGCTATAGTTGTGACCATTTGTTTTAGTCATTTGGGTTTTTATTGATTCAGCCAGACTAAACAACACAGCTTTGAAAGCACCCTTTTTTTCAAAATTGTGCCCAAATTAATGAAACACAAATTCTGATTCCCGCTAACTGAAATTCACACACTAACTTTCTGGCAAATTCCAAGAAAAAACATAAGTAATCTGCTGTAATCTTGGTAAGCGAGTAAGTAATTCATACTTACACAAACTAAGCCAACAACAAGGTCAACTACACAGCAACAACTAAGAGCAACGAAAAAAGCACAACAGCACACTGCTCAGATCAAATCACAGCCCAGCCCAGGGGGGTTGTGATTTGATCTTGGTTATTATGTTCCCTCTTACGGAGGACTTTTATCACTTGTGTGTAGTTTGAAGCAATCAGCCACGGGTGTGCTGGTGACGTCAATCGATGGGTATGACAGGCCAATGAAAACGATGCATAGCAAGGTGGCATAAGCCTCCTAAAGCTTTACAAAGGAACTTAAGAAAGTAGCCCCCTGGGTTAACTATTGTAGGATTACAAGGTTACAAGGGAGAACAAAGTTAGCATAAACCATAGTGGACACAGTCGTGAGAATAATACCCAGACTGAAAAATCCCCAAATATTTCTCTCATTGCAGAGCTGTAGTCAGGACAGCATGGATAGCTTAGCTTAGCATGAAGACCCAAGGAGGGGCCTGGATCCAAGAACAAAACCAGACTGTGCATCACTGAATCTCAGTAACTGACACATTGTATTGTTTATTAAAAAAAATTAAAGTGCAGCCACAATAATTTTAAATAAAAAAGTCATTTAAATAGAACAGTATAAAAAAAAAGTAGTGCAACAGCAACTTAAATAAATAAATAAATGTAGGGGTTTAATCAAGTTGCTGGTGTTAAAATTAGCAACACTCGTGCCACCCCTTGAGATTTTTTCTTTGCATATGTTGCATGTCACAGTCTTACTGGTGGGGGCATCCAGTGTGAAATACTGCCACACCGCCGACATGATATGCTAGTGCTAGTTAGCTGCTAGTTAGCTTAGCTCCAAGCCTCGCATCAACTCGCCCCTCTAAAACAGCAGGCTGCAGGTTGCAGCACAGCGCCACTGTTTCAAGAGCGGCAAAGAAGAACTGTGCCAGAGCTTAACGGAGCTAACCAGTAAATAGATTACTAATTTAATAAATTACGTGGTATCGGATAAGTGCCTGGACTCCAGTAGTCGCCAATACCGATGCCAGCATTTTCGGCAGTATCGGAGCAATTTCCGATACTGGTATCGGAATCGGAACAACTCTAGTCCTGGAGATTCATTTTTACCTGATTTTGGCACCTAATTTCATAAACCTGTCGATATTTTTAATCATTCAAATTTGGCTGGATGATTAATAACACTTTCTTCTTTGGACTTACAAACTAAGAACACATATTTATTTTTACTTTACACGGACTTTAAGCTACTACCACCTCTACTTCAACTGTACTACAGGTCACCAGATGTGACTTTGTCATGCCTCACATGTTAGTTATCTTTGGGTGCATGTTTACATTTTTCTACATGCATTGGCATGAATGTGACACACATTGAGGGTTGGCATGGAACACTGGATGAATTCAGTGCTGTGGTGGTGGGAGACAGTAGAAAGGGACAGAGGTACATTGTGCTGTTTCCACATTTTTAATGACCTCCAACACTGTTTCCAGCGCTCTCGCCCATCTCTACAAGCGACATGTTGTTCTCAAACAGGATTTAGAACGAGGCTTCTTACCGTGCCAACATTCTCACAAGTGGTCAGGGTGTCCCTCTGCTGTGGGATCAAATCTTTAATGTTTGGTCAGATGCCACGGGAGATACTGGCTAATATGGTGTGGCTCTCAAATTCCCAGATGGTCTGACTGCATTTGGAAACAGCCCAGTGATTTAAGTTGTTTACAACCATTTTGAACCCACACACCACCAACAATAACAATCACACATTACAAATGGAATTAGCAGTTGCCAAAAGTATGTTGAAGACAACAAAATGGCGTGTCAACCAAATATTCATCTTTGGATGGCAAACGTTGGTATGACTGAAATATCTCAAGAATGGATTGCTGTGAAATTTTTGTACAAACTATCTTATCAACATCTGAACGTCTGACTAAATGGATTCACACACAAATTTGTTCTTTGGTTTCCAGAAGATTGTAAAGACTTGACCCCTGAGATTATTCATTAAGTTGGACAGTCAATCAGCATCAGCTGTACTGTGTATTTTGGGCTAATTAGCACATGTTAGCATGCTAGTATGTAAAACTAAGATCATGAATATGGTAAACATTATACCTAAACTTCAACATGTTTGCACTGCGAGTGTGTTGCTGAGTCAGCATTTAGCCTAAGCCTACAGTAAGCACTGCTTCATCAGTCGCTAGCATGGCTGAAAGGGATGTGCCACATCGTATTATTCATGATAACATCGGTATCGTTTTTCATTCATTCATCATAATGTGATAATGCCAATATTCTTACTTGCTGACATAATCATATCGTTATGTACAGCAAAAACAAGCAGGCTAAAAGCAAAAGTAACATTGGCTCCACGGTGGAGGAGTGATGTCAGTAGTGTTGAAGTGGTTACAAAAGATCAGATGAACATCAAAACACAGTAATATGTAAGAAGTAAGCCTACGATGACAAAAGGAGGCAATACAACAAACGTATTTCACCACCTAAAGCAGAAACACGAGGGGAGTGAGGAGAGCCAATAAACCCACAAGGAGAGCTCGACAGCTATTCTGAGGTTCAAACCAAAAATGTTGGTCAATTAATTTCAGTTAATTTTTCATATTGTCATGAGTAGAATTATTGCATGATGTTATTTCCGGTTTATATAGCCCATCCTAATCACCAAGAACTGCTAAAAGAAGTTATTTTACTGTTTCTACATAAACGATGGAGAAAATAAAAATAAATACAAAAGCCATTGTAACTATTTGATCTTTTTTTTTATTAAAATCTTTAATCTCAAATTTGGGACGAGAAAAAGAGTTTAAAAAGGCCCTCCATGGACCTCTCCAAATATTTAGGAAAAATACATAACCCTCTCCCTTTTCTGACCACTAACCTCCTGCACCATCTAATATTTTATTTTTTAATATAATATCCCTTAACACATCACATTCAGAGATCACCCATAAGTCTGTGTCCACAGCTGTGACGTCTTCTTTCTTGGAGCTCGGTGTTACGGATGCAACAGTAACCACATTGCCATTCCACCATGGTATTAGGAGGTGTACCGCAGGGCAGAGCACATTACAGCCATGACCACCATAACAACTTTCTATTGCATCTGAGAGTGTTTTCCATTATGACTTAGGTGTTCGGCAATCAAAACAGTAAACACTTTGTTACCCTATTTATTTGGCTTGGCATGTAGACGTTCCAGTATAAAGAGAAGGACTGAAAAAACAGTGCGAGGTAGCTGAGAATGAGCAGCTCGTGGGTTGATCACAGAAATAGTAAAAAAACAAAACAAAGCAGTGTAACCTGAGTTTAAGCACTGTAAGTGAAGCTCTTGGGTGAGGTCAGTGGAGCAGAAAGACACAGAAGAAGGAATGTATAATGTATAATTTCCTGAGTGACAAAGGAATGTTCCAGGGAAAGACCTTGAAGAGAGCAGAGGTTCAGATGCAGTAAACCTGTTTACACACACAAAGACAGAAATATGCATCAGATTTTAAAAGCCCTGTGAAACTGCACACGCACAAGCCTCATTTCCACTCGGATAGTTAATGTAAAATAATCTAGAAAGAACCTTACCACTGTTTACATATTGATACTTGCTCAGATGATGTGTCAGCAAGATGAACGGCAAAAACACTGTACCAATTGTTGCATCTGCAATGTTCTTCAACAGCATAATTACGCACAACTGTTACGTATGGCTGTGGCAATTTGAAGCACCCATACCACTAATCATCACATGCATCATTGCACAATAGCTAAATCCTTGTTATTAAACGTCGGAAGGATGATCAATAATTAGTTTAAAGGGCTCATATTGAAACAGACTTCACAAAGTCCTTCACACTTCAGAATCAGGAGATAATGACTTGTAAATAAAAACAACAATACAATTCATCCCTTAAAATAAATAAAAGTTGGAGTGTTGGTTAGCTCAGTATGGAGCAGCCGCCCCATGTACAAAGGCTCAGTCCTTGCCGCAGCGGCGGCCCTTTGCTGCATGTCATTCCCCATCTCTCTCTCCCCACATTCCTGTCATTCTTCAGCTGTCTCTATCAAATAAAGCTTGAAAAGGCCAAAAAAATAAAATAAAATAAATAAAAGTTAACAATGTGCCTTTGAGTAACATATTACTCAAACACCTGTTGATGTTCTTAAAATAACGTGCATGTTTTTTGTGCACCTCTAATACATCTGGCCGTAGGTGTTCAGATTAGCTAAAAAGCTTTCAAGAACTGGAATCACTGTGGGCATCAACCAGCGACATTTATTTATATGACAATTTAATAAACTGCTAGGTTAAAAAGATTTGTAAGAGATGAATATTGGCACATTGAATCTTTGTTCAGGACAAATGTGGCTTTCAGAAATGATTCTCTGTAAAGATTTGCATGGAACAGCGTGATGCTGAACTAAGGATGCTGTGATAAACTCAGACTGCAGTGAAGTTCATTTAAAGCAAAAGGCCCCCCTGTCCAATCAGGGCTCACAGACTTCACATTAATCTCTTCAATCCTAACCAATAAATCTGAATGAGATCCATGTGAAACACCTCTTGACAGCTTCTTTAGTGACATAAAACCAAAGGTCATGTCACATCAAGCATCAGATATATTGTGCATTGCACTAAAAAGAAAGAAAATTTTGCAAAAAGCTGAATTTTTGCTCCTAAGACCCTCAGACTCCATGTAACTAACATAAATAAAGTTTAAACATAAAGTTAATGCTAGTTGTGTGAACTCGGTTTCATCCCTCTCACTCTCTCACATTCTCCAGCACCAGTTTGGTTATTGCAGTAACATCCAGACCATCATCAGTGGCTAAGCTGCAGCTTTTTCTTTGGCACCAAGACTGGAAACAAAGACAGCCAGCGTGGCTTTGTCAAGAGATAAAGATTCACCAAAAGCTCACAAACTGAGACGTTATATAAGTTACACAGGCTGCAGTGAGCAGATTCATATTAACCGTGTGGACGGAAGATTGATGTCGATCCTCTTATCTAAGTAACAGCAAGAAAGCTAGTGTATTTCCCAAAATAACAATTCCTGTAAGATAGTTGAGTGTACACACGTCTTTTGACCACAGTCCTTTGTTCAATTGTTTAAATAAATATTCTTAAAGTCAGGCTGTTTTCTTCCATGTTAATTAATTCCATGACTGAGCTAATAATCGAGAACACAGAGAGGTTTGAAACAGTTTTGGACTTTCCCAAACTTTCCCATGGAGGCTTGTTACAGTAGCCCTCGTGGTACATTGGTTATTATAGCAGCAGCCTTCCTGACAGAGTAACCTTTAACCACATACAGTAAGTCAGTCATGGTGAGTGGTGATTGCATTACCTGTGGCTCCGCATCATGCTCTGTTCATCATCCAAAATGAAGATTTGCTTCCTCACCTCTAAGATTACAGAACATTAACCCCATAATTGCAGCAGTGCGGACATCCAGGAACAGTGCTTTGATCTCCTGCATATATTAGACTGGAGCTGTCATATGTTTACTGTCATTAACATTCATTACACGCTGTTTACACAACCACATCAATATTGCATTAGTTAAAATGGATAGTGAGCAAAGCACCAAACACCTGACTGCAGCCTCCTCACTCTGATATATCTCCACAACACAACATGTCTATTTGCACATGTGTGTATTTCAGGCCCATGGGAAAAAATAGCAACAGAATGAAAAGATTTAAGACAAGAAAGAGGTTGTTAATCTCATTTGTCTTCCTCCAATACTTCACATATTGTGTATGTGCTTTTTAGCTAGCTGGAAATTTCCCAGTACAACCACAGTCTGGTTTGCTAGCCACTGGAGCGTTGGGATCCAGCTCAAGGGCACCTAGCAGTATGAGGCCACCACTGTGTAATAACATCATCATCTAAGCACTTTTCCTATGAAATGTTAATATCATAGACAGTATAAAACATGACGCCCCACACAGGTTTCTGAAGAGCCGTTGTGAAGCTCAGTGTGGTGGCTCTGGCTGCCACCCTGTTGGTTGTCCTCTTAGCTAATCTAAAAATGAGCAAAGGTGTAGTGCGTGGGTGGAGCTGGTTGCTCAAACAAGACACCTGTGGTGGTACTTAACTGTTAATCAAAGCGAACACACTCTTAATTTTGCATAACTTTAAGCCTAAATATGATTTGAACAGGTGAGTTGTATATAAATTCACCCTCAGTACAGTTGTCATGAATGGGAAATTAGCTATAGAGGCCAAAACTGTTTTTTGTACCAGGCTGTAAACATGTTTATTTCTGCTGTGAAGCTGGACTTTTTAACATGGGGACTTATGGAGACTCATTCTGTAGCTAGCTTCAATTGGCTTGAGATACCTAATAACACCTTTGTTTAACCACTTTAATGAGTATGATTTAGTAAATCTGCATTTTCTCTATCTTTATCCATCCACTTTGTCACATATGTTGTGAAAATTTGTGCATCAAATCGATCTCAGGAGTACAACTTAAGTTTATGAGTATCAAAACGAGCACCCAATGTGTAAATACATAGTTCATGTTCTGCAACAGTGGCGTAACACATCATTGCTGTGTCCACCACTCAGTGTGGTTGACGCCAGTGGAGAGCCGCAGCTATGTGTGGTGTAGCTCTGGCCACCCGTTATTGATCTGATGTCAACTCATCCGACATATCACTGATCCCTGCCTGCCATCAACTCTGCCTTCAAAATCCTGCAGACGAAGGCAGAGCTTTGTGGCTGTTGTAGCTCTGAGATGAGCACTTTGGAAAATCCATTAAGCAATTAACAGCTACTGTGGCTTGGCTCAGGCCAGCTTAAATGCTCGACTTTAATGCGTGAGGGTGCAGCCAAAAATGTCATGAGTAGAGGGCTGTTAAAGGCAGATTAATGCTGCTGTGGTGCAGTTGCCCTTGTCTTCTACATACTTTACGCTTGAAGTCACTTGAGCTCAGTGTATGCTTTACACCCTGACTCTATAAAGTCTATATTGTAGACTAAGTTGGCATTAATTTCCTGTTTTGCACCTGGAAATGGCCTATCTTTGTGTGTGTATGTGTGTGTGTGTGTGTGGGGCAATTTATCTGTTTCTTATCTTTTTTGGCATGAATGTGCTTCCATAGTTTTGGTCCATGATACTACTTAAATAAAAACAGTTACTCCAAAGCCAAACTTTCAAAGCCTCCCAGTCATTACGAGCTTTAGTTTCTGCTTTTCTTACTCTTCCTTTTTCTTCTGCTGTCGACAACGCCAGACTCCACTTCCTCCACTCTCGGGCAGTTTATGTTCTCTGTGATGTTATAGTGCCAACAATTTCATGAACACCTATTTTATGACTGAGCTCAGCCCCTAACCCTCTTCTCACATGGTGTGACTTTTGGCTTCAAGAGTTGAGTCACTACCTTGGCGTCACCTAATGACGTGAATCTGCACTGTTTGGGAGGTGACGCTGTCCTTCAATGTTGCTCAGAAGTCATTGGTCTAAGTGTATGAGCACACAAACACACACACACAAAAACAATTACGTTCTGCTTTGAGCTAACATCACATCCTGGTCTGATCTTTTGGACATTCTTCAGAGAAATCCTTGTGTTGAGCGATGAAGCAAAAGAAATCTTGCTTTGGTGTGAACTGACTTTTACTGTGAAACTTTCATGAGTGGCATTCCTTATCTGCTAGAAGGACGTCAGCACGGTGCTGGCCCGCCTTGATATTCCTGTTGACGATGTGCGTGGTCAGCCGCAGGTCAAACTCACAGTGGGTTGTGAGTTTGACAGACAGACAGACAGACATATTTCCTGCATGTAGCCTTCCCATCTCATGAAGGCAGGAAAAAAAAAATTCTTGAATCTTGTGTTGGCTTACGTGCAAAATATGCAAAATATCTGAGTCTAAACTAACAACACAACAGACAAATGACTTGTTGATGATGGTACATACTGTTGCTATGTTCAACCTGATTCTTTATGCATTCCATAAATCTCTCTCGCTTGTAAAACGTGACGTAGCAGATGGGGCGTTTTATTTTTTTATGTTTTTATGGTCATGCTGGTTTGGATGGAGCTAACAGTGGATGGGAAAAAGAGAGAAAAGCAGCTAAAGTGGCAAATGGAATGTGGAATAAGGAAGATAATGAAGACTGAGAAATAGGAAAGAATGCACAAACTGTAAAATGTGACTCCTGTTCGTTTTTTTTTTAAAGGCTCCTAAGTTGGACACTGTAGTTTTTAGCAAACATTACTGAAACAAATTAAAGTTAATAGTGCATTTGTTGGAACTATATTCAGTGTCTGATTAAAGGCTTTTGATCTCCAGTCGTGTGATAGAGCAGTGCCGAATTTCAGAACAATCCATGTTAGCGGGATCATTGTGAGTTTTATTCTTTTCATTAGATTTAAATATAGGATATTTTCCAACCTTTGAAACAATGGGTGCCAAACGAGCCATTGCAAGTGAAACTAAAGTTGAATAAATTTGTCAATTAGCAATGATTTGTGCTTTTCCTATGATGCCATGCCAAAATGACTGCTGTGAATCTGATTCATCTGGAAGCAATAAAGAAACAAAAGTCCTCTAATGCTAGCAGCAGGAATGGTCAGCAAGGCTGATTCAGACACGACAGAACAGTATTGACAGGACAGGAAAGAAAACCAGGTAATGGTCATCAGACAAACACATCCAGAATCCAAATTATGATTGTGTGTTTCTGCCTGGTTTACTGCCAGAATATCTGTTACTGGTGTCCCTGTTACTGTTAGCAGTTAATGAAAATGTAAATTTACTCATTTGTGGGTATGACATTAGGCTTGACAAAAAAAAAATGTTTGGGAACCACAGCTTTAAAATAAGTAGAGACCTATGTAGAAAGAGAAAGGAAGGACAGATTGAGGATTGAGAGAGTAGAAAGCAGTCAGTAGAAAGACAAAGAGAGTGACAGCTAGATGATAGGGCTGCACTGTAAGCGTTTCTCTCCGACAGCCTCGTCTCTGAGCTGTGTAGTGATTGTTTAGTCCGAAGCCAAATGAACAAAAGCAGCATGAATAGCCGGGGTTGATTCCCCCCTGGCTTGATTGACAAAACCCTGCCAATTGTGTCAGCGTGTCAGTGTGTGCTTTCCACCAGCGTCATCGTAAAGGCTAGAGGCTGTTGTGAAAACACAAACAAACTCTGACCTTCAGTGTTGTCACCCCAGTCATCTGCGGATGAAATTAGGTCACGACTACCATCTTTGTAAGGAAAGGAGAGCAATGAAACAGTCTCACTGTGGGAAGTGAAATTGAATCTACACGGCTGTTTGAACCCCTCCATATGTCACTCCAGTATGTGACAAGAGGAATGGTGCATGTAAACCATATGGAGTGCTAATAGACTAGTCATCATTTTAGTTTATTTAGTTGCAGGTTCAGCTCTTAACTGGGATCCTACAGTGTCTTGTGGACTTTACAGCATGCTGGTATTGTTTGTTTGCTGCAGACTGCTGCAGACGCTTCAGTCCACCCACTCCACAGTGTTGACTGATTCGGGTCTGGCATCATGACATGAAACAGCGGTTTCTCGGTTGAATAAGCAATTCTAACAGATAATTTCAAACATGTGTGATATTAAAATATCTGGATGATTACATCAGTACTTTCTGCAGCTGATGGTGCTGCCGACCATAAACATTCCCGACCTTGAAGCTAATGTTATCTAGCATACTACTAAATCACGGTTTCTCGCTAAAAATTTTTCTCACTGCAAAGCATTGCTGCCACATCAGTCTCGGTTCTGTTCTGCTTCCCCATGAGATCAGAAGAGGTGCTGCATCACTCCCTCTGGCACGATAACCTTACTAGGAACTATAATACTCATTTCCAGCTCTATAGACTCTACTAATGTAGCTTTGCATGACTCACAACCTTATTTATCTTATACTGGGAAGTCTTTTGTTTACATCACATAATCACCATCAGTAAACAGCACGACTACAAAAAATCAGACATACAAAAACTTTGAAGAGTAGTCCTGAGCAAAGTGAACAACTGGACTGAGCTGTACTATCATTTTATCTTCATCTTGTGGTGTGTGCGTGTTTCAGATCTGTGAACTTTCTCTTTATGTATGTGATGCAACAAGATTTCAAAACCGTTTATGATTTGAAAAGTGTTTTGACTGAGCCTCGCTTTGTTCAATTTTTTTAATTTAAAGTCGGTGAAACATGTGACCTTGATCTTCATTTTTATTGTTAAAAAATGTCATGCAAGGAGCAAAACCAAAAATGCATTAGTCCATCTCTCAATACTTTCTGACTTCCTAATATATAGGACATAGCATGTATATAATGATAATGTAACTGAAGCAGAATCAGCTGTCTATGAGGAATAAACCTGTGTGTAAACAGCCGTACACCAGCAAGGTCAGATTTAATCTAAACTTACTTACTTACACTATGGCAAGTGAACACAGCAACAAAGCACAAGGTGGTCATCTTGCATCAGTAAGGTCTCTCATAGGCAGAAGTTCTGAAGAAGCATTAAGAAACAACTAAAAGCTTTTGTCGAAAATGTTGCAATCAGCCAATGACACTGAGTGCAGCAGACAGGAGACACAAAATGACGTACCTTTCCATTTGGAACATGAGCCAGAGCTACAGATGGTGATCTGAACACCATCGAGTCAGTCTGACGTTACATGGAGAGACAGAGAAGAACTGTGAGTTCTCTGAGATGCTGGGAACAACTTACCTTACAGAAGTGTGCACAAGAGATTGATGCTGTTATAAAGGTGGGGTGTCCACTTCTGGAGAAATGACTAATGTTATTACTGTTGTGGGTTAGAAAACTACAGTTTGTCCTTTGCCTAAAACTAATGAAAGTGATTGTACAGATATAAAAAAACATAAACTCTTTTGACCTCAACAGATACACAGCTTTAAAGCACATTTACTTTAATATCAGTCTTTATTCTGTACACTCAACATGTGGTTATTATCAGCCCTCTCAGAAATGAGATTATAGCATCCCTTGAGGACAAACTTTTACGTGCTCACTTGACCACGATGGAAAGTGACCGGCCCTGTTATCCATCAGTCCTGCCTCTATTTTAATCCTCACATTATTCACTGTCTTTGTTTCACTCTGTGAAGTAGAAACACTTTCCCTCATCCATGCAGCCAATAAGTGGAGAGTGAAATGAGACCTTTTGTGAGCCTCTCTTTCATCCAGGTCGCTTTCATACTGTTAAATGCATAAATTGCACTTTTGGTTGTCACACAGTCTTTTGTGTTGGTGTGATCAGTTTAGCAGCAGCGTGCAGTAACATTATTTATTTTTTTAGTGTTGGGCTGATATATACCAGTACAAAGATTATGGAATATGAACATGAATGTAGTGGTTGTTGCTGGTCCAATGGCTTTTCCATTGTCATTTTAGTAGGATTATGAACTGCAAGAGCTTAAACTCTGAGTGAATAAAATTCAATCTCTTTTATACATGATGTTCTGGTCCAGTTAGCC
This sequence comes from Miichthys miiuy, assembly GCA_036365135.1. Classification (NCBI taxonomy): domain Eukaryota; kingdom Metazoa; phylum Chordata; class Actinopteri; family Sciaenidae; genus Miichthys; species Miichthys miiuy. The sequence continues at coordinate 5,379,418 of CM071605.1, forward strand.
CTTCATCAGGCTAAATTTGAAGGTGTTGCACCTCATTGTCCCCTCAACTTAAAAGGGTTAGTTAAAAAAAATGACAAAAGTATGTTCGTATATAAATACAGATTGTTTCACTTCTAGTGGCACTGCACCATGTAATGCTGTCAACTTGTAATCAATTCGAACTAAATTATTTGTCTAAATTAATTTAAGTGCAACCAAGGCCCCAGATTTACTGTTTAGATGTCCATTTTCTTAGTTATTTTGTTAATCAGTCTTTCTGATACGGCTGTGAGCCGTTGCTGTCAATTGGATGATATTTGACGTCTCTCATAGGATTTAGCATCTCTTTCATTTATTTATTTCACTCATCTTCGTATATTACACTTAAATCCCTTTGACATACAGCTTCTAGTCCTAGTGCCATTAAATCCATCAATGAGGTAGTTGCAGATCTTCCCTGCTGGCCTTAGAAGCCCACTAAACAAATTTAAATTACACAATATAGAGGATTGGGTAGGGAAACTCTTATGTTGAGCCCACCTGAGATAGACAGCCTCTAAACTGAAGTAATCTCCAAATGTTTTTCCTCTGCAGATCGTAGATTTCTCTTAGTTCGTCAAATGTTTTTAATGTGTTGTTATGATAGAGTTGAGGTACAAAGTGGTATTACAAGAGTTAAACAATGGGCTAGTTTACTGATACAGGGGAGGACAACAGGACCTGCAGGAGAACAAGGCACAGCCTGGTGTGCTTTTAGACTATGAATATTTAATTCAGGAAAATAATACAGATCAAGTGTTCCATCTTTTGGGTGAACTGACTGTTTAGGTTTGTGTCTCTATCTGTGCTTTTTTTGTGTGCTTCTTTTTGTGTGTGTGTGAAATAAATAATACCAACACATAACCTAAATATAACCGTTTAGCAGCTGCAGCCTAACCTGTGTCTGTGTTTCTCCTTCTCCAGCTGACATCTCCAGGATGTGTGATGTGGATGTGTCCTCCGAGCCCACTAGTCCCACCCTGTTGGGTGAGTCTTCGGACAAATACTACCATGTGGACCGCTGGCAGAAGCTCCGAACCGCCGTCCGCAAACTGGAATTCTGGGAAAACTTCACAGCAGAGCTAATCGGGAGTGGCTTCTTCTCCAAAGTCTATAAGGTATTCCTTCTGTCCTCCTCCTATCTTGCCTTGTTGCCGGCCTACATGTGAGCCGCTAACAAAGCTCACTTTGTTTCTGCCACTAATTGGGACATTCTTGCCATTCCATGATTGGCCCACCGGCTTTGGATACTATGGGGGCGCAATATTCATCCCCAGCTGAGATCTTACATAACTCCTAATGTGACACCAGTGCTGCAGTGGAGCTACACGAAGAGCTGATTTTCATACATTTAGGCTTTGTCTCTGATGAAATGAGCCAGAAAGAGGCCACGGGATGGATGAGGGATGAGGGGGATCATCTGAGGATGATCTGGGAAGTCAGCGTTCTGATGTGTGCAGACTGATTAAGATTTAGAAAGCCTGTTTTTTGGTCTTGGCTATGAAAGACACAAACATGTTCTTGATTTCCTGTACAGGCTTTCAGAATCTGCTGTCTGCTGTAAATCTTCCAGCATCCCCATCACCACTGCTACAACTACCATTGTCTATTACTGCTTCTACTCACTGTCTCTGCTACTAACGGACTCCAATGTCCTGCAGGTGATTCACAGCACCAGTCGGAAAGTGATGGTGGTGAAGATCTACAAAAACGACGTGGACCAAGACAGCATTGTACGAGAGATCAGCCTGCTGCAGAAGCTCTCCCACCCTAACATCGTCAGGTAACAGTCCTCTCATGTCCTTTGTGGTTTGTCCGGTGAATTAAATTCTACTAAAGCAAAAGAAACTGCTTTGGGGTTTTCCCTCACAACACATTGAGTGTCTCGACAGGCTCTACACGCTCTCTGACATTACACTCAGTCACACTAACACCCTGTTCATCTCAGCTTCACAAGCTGTAGTTTGGTAGCACCATTTACGGCTAAATCATCATCATAGTTATTCAGCAGTATAATAGCAATATCTTGTTCTAACTTCTAACTCACTTACTACTATGTTAAATATGTATGCTGTGGTTCATGATATTATTGTGATGATACTAAACACTGATTTTAAACACTATGAAAATATAATATAAAAATATAATATAAATATAAATATAAGTCCACACAACCCTTGAAATGCATTTCAATGAGAGTAAAATGTAACAATTTAAAGGAGCAGTGTGTGGGATTTAGTGGCAATGTCGTTGCTGATTGCAACCCCCTCCAACACACCTCCTTCCTTGCAAGTGGAAGAGACTACGGTGGTCATGAAATGTGTGTTTGGTTTGTTCGTTCTGGGCTGCCATAGAAACATGGCAGTTCAACATGGAAGTAGATCAGTAAATATAAATCTGTAGACATAAAGGCATCTAAAAACATTATTCTTATTTTCAGGTACATTAATGAAAGTAAATGTTCTATTTTATTTCTGCCATAATCTGTAAATATCTGTTATCTGTTCTTCTTCTTCTTTTTTTTTTTTTTTGCATGTTTGTAGCGTATTTTCTACAGTCTATCACAGCACTCTAGTGCTTTATAGTCTTGTTTTCAATAATTATCAAGTGCTATTTGATTTTCATGCCACATGAATAGAAACCAAAGGCCTGGAATAGAAGGTAAAATGTATATGAAAATGTAAACGTGGTATAGTTGATTTGCACTTAAAGGTAAAAAAATATGGTAAAAATCATTGTTATGGTTCTTTAAGTTAATGTTCATAGAATCAGACGTCCTTATACATTGCTACTTCTCCCTCCTGTTGTATACAGGGTATTAATTCATGTAAACAAGGTCTATTGGTCATAAATCTGAAAACAATGGTGTAACACAGAATTGATTGACAATTTATGCTATAATCGTTAAAGAACAGTCAAACCAGGCATGGTCATTTTTGATCCCAGAGGACAAAAGGTGAATGGTATCGTTAAGCATCGTTTATACATTTATAATGTGTGTACATGTATTCATTTGGCTTGCAGGGGCAGCAGAACAAGTTGTAACAACATTATTATCACATTACTATTATCACAATACATGCAAGTTGCTTATTTAATATCAGCAGACAACAAAATATTAGCACTTTGTGTCTACCTGATGAATGACTGCTGGAGAGTTCAGGAAGTGGGTCTGGATTATGTTAATGAGAAATTTTCTACGTAGAAAGGGGAGCTGAATCTGACTGGCGTGCCCAGAGACAAGCCACAAGAGAGGGCGTGGCTGCAGCAGCTCACGCAAAATGGATGCAGTTGTTGTTTTTAACACTGGGGGAGTTTGTACACACCCTGAATTCAAAAATATTAGTGTAGAAGAGCTGAAAAAGTGATTTTTTCATAATATGTCCCCTTTAAGTCCAATACGCACTGTTTCAGTCTTCAAAAGATATTTCCCCTGATGGAACTATCTGGCTCTTTAGCTGCTAAATGCTATATGTTTGGTAGCTGGTCGCTAACCTTGTCTGTCTGCTCTTTGGTGTGCAGTGGGTTTATCAGAACCTTTCCCATAAATAACAACCTTCATGAAAAGACGGTTGATGAGAGCGGTGAGACTGAACAAAGAGTAATTGCAGGTCATAAAAACCAAAACAAGCGAGCTGTAAGAATCAAAAATGCTCTGCAAACTGCAGAATGAGGTGATATTTCTCTATGAGTTCACTACAAGTAACTTATTTTACAATATATAAAATTATTGATGAGAACAGCTTTAAAAATTTACATAAAAATGTATGTAAAGCGGTCCCGGAAACTCAAAGAACTTGCACAAATCATGTTGATTTAGTTTGATAGTTGGAGCATGACTGAAGCACAGCCTTGTTGTTGCTGACAGTGTGCTGCAGCTGATGTCAATGCAAATGAAATGAGGCCTTGGTGCTATTTAACAGTGGCCCTGTCATCTAAAGCGGTTACATAAGGTGTGAGGCCCGGCAGACACAATGTTTGTTTAAGCAATCTTATTTTAGCCATTTAGCAAGGTCACAATGGTAAGGTTATCAGCGTGCAGCTTATCTACTCTGGATGTGATGAAAGCAATGTCTTTATGTTAATACCTAATACACACCAGCCTGAAACCAAACAGTGCGTGTACATTATGTTTTTTGAAATCATGGTTCCCAGGACTCAATGCAGAATCGATGCTCAATTGAGTGTTTGGATTCTTCATACAGATAAATAAGAAATAAACACATTTCCTCTTATTCTAGATATCTGGGAATCTGTGTGAAGGAAGACAAACTCTATCCGATCTTAGAGGTGAGTCCTACTCTTCTCTCTCACTTTATTTAAGCACCTTGTGAGTCATCGTGCTGTGTATGTTCACAGGCTGGCTTTGTTCTGAGCATGGAAAAACACAACAGCTTACGCTGATATAACCTGATAATGATAATGAAATGGTAAGCAGTTGAGTCAGGTGATTATTGTGTAACCAAGCATGCGTTCATTGCTTCAGAAGAATGTAGGAAATTATACCTCACATAATTTAATATTTTTGTATTGTCCACATGTAATAACCTCATGCTCGTATATATTCCACAATGCATTATTATTAACTTACCTTTAAACGTTCAATAATTAAGTTTTATTTTGACATTGTGTATATCCTGGTATGTGTTGGCTGTTTCAGTATGTAAACGGTGGCTGTTTGGAGGAGCTTCTGGCCAGGAAAGATGTTCCTCTGTGCTGGAGAGAGAAGGTGGATCTGGCTTGTGATATAAGCAGAGGAATGATCTACCTGCACTACAAGAACATTTACCACAGAGACCTCAACTCAAAGGTAAGACCCTTGTGTTATTTAGCCGCTGCAACGATTTTCATCTGATCTCCAATCAGCTGCTATCAACTACCACCACAGAGACCTCAAAGGGGAAGTACTCCAGTTGATACTTGTAAGCTCAGCAGCTAGAATAAAAAAAATTCTGGGGTGCTCCCACTCCACAGTGCTAAATATCAAGAACTAAGTGCACCATCACTGCCTATACTTAAACCTTTACTGATCTGTAACCTAAAATATCCAACAGGTGGGGCACCCTAATGGTCTAGACATTAATAGGCTGACTATGAACTGCAACGTCCTTGCAGCAACAATATAAAACATGGATGTTGTATCTGTGACGTCACCCACAGGTTTCTAAAGAGCTGTTGTGAAGTTCAGTGTGGAGGCTCTGGACACCACAGTCCTGCCTCCGCTGTGTCCTAACTAATCCAAAAATAATCAAAGTAAAAAATAAAAAAGGTGGAGTGTGGGTGGGGCTGAGTTGTGCTGAATGAAGCCTGGTTGCTCAAGCAAACTACCTGTAATGGCACCTACCTGTCAGTCAAAGTGTCAACACTCTTAATTCTGCATAACTTTAAGCCTTAATATCATTTGAACAGGTGAGCTGTATATAAATTCACCCGCAGTACAATTGTCATGAACGGGGAAATTAGCTATAGAGACCAAAACTGTTTTTTGTACCAGGCTGTAAACATGTTTATTTCTGCCGTGAAGTTGGACATTTTAACATGGGGACTTATGAAGACTTAAGGAGACTCGTTCTGTAGCCAGCAGGTACTTCAGGTGCTGCAGCTTTTGGTACTTTTGTATTGGCTTCACTTCACAGTCGTGTATATTGCCACTTGGTTGTATGTTATTACCCATCTCTCCCCCTTTTTCTCAATATATTATTACCAAATAAATTCAGCTACAGCTTTCAGCTACCAAATACTTTCTGGGGCCTTTCTGTGTGGAGTTTGCACGTTTCCCCGTGTACTCCGGCTTCCTCCCACAGTCCAAAGACATGCACTTAACAGGGTAATTGGTGACTCTAAATTGCCAGTAGGTGTGAATGTGTGTGAATGGTTGTTTGTCTCTATGTACCCTGTGATGAATTGGCAACTCTAGTCGCACTATGACCCTGATGACGATAAGGGGTTATAGATAATGGATGGATGGATTCACCTAACCATATGCATATACTCATACTCACGTGGAACTATGTTTAAGTCACTCTCGGTTCCTCAAGACTTGGCCAAAACTATTGTCTGTTTTTAGGTCCAATATGGTTAAAGGATAACTTGTAAAATGTTTTCTGTTTGTTTTTAGTATTTTATGGAAATCTTTATTACAGATGTTAATGAGAGCTTTAATATGAGAGAGCTACACCATGTGGTCAATGTGGAGACCCATTCAAGGTGCAAGCTCAAATCAGTAAGTCATCAATAACATTTATTTAAATTCTGTTCTTTATAATCCAGTTATTTATAGTGTATAGTCTTTATATTCGGTCCTGGTTGATTTGGAGACATCTGTGGTCACTGGCGGTAACAGCAAGAGCTGCTAGTCTACGGTCAAAACATTACTCCCATATCATCCTAACAAAAAAGGTTAATATTTTTTCATATAAGTTGTGAACACATTACTGACATACCATCATCTTTAAACAGTTGAACTTGTTAGCAGACAGTTCCTTATAGACGTATAGACCTATAGCATACATACAGAAACATGATCATTCATTTGGAGATGTGTTTTACCTCTATTTTTGGTCTCTACCAACTCCAAAGATGAGATACCTATCTCTTTAGCTGCTTTATTTTAGCTTTATTTTACAGAAAACAGCTGCTTGCTGAGGCTGCAAATGACGCTATGAGAGCGGTGAGAGTGACTCAAAATTGTAAAGTTTCAGACAGTGAGATCAAACTCACTATAAAGCTCTGTAAAGTGGAGGGAGCTTCCATTCAGGGGATAATTCTCTGTAGGTTTCTTAAAAATATCGATCTGTATTTGTATGTTCCTGCATTTTTTCTCCAGAGACTAGATGCTGTAGTGTGTTCTCATGTGACATTTCTGTTTTCATATTTATTAACTGTAACAATCATGCAGTATGAGCCACTGCAGATCTTCATCTACCACATAGTATTGTGTGGGTGCGCTTGATTGTCTGTGCTGTGTGACTGTGTGTGTGTGTGTGTGTGTGTGTGCCTGCGCGTAGGTGCTGTCTGTCTCCCCTGGTTGCCAGGCTTCACAGAAGAAACAGTCAGTAATGCAAATGGACAAGGCAGCACGACAGTCGCTCTATTGTCATGTTAATAGATTGTTGCAAACTAAGTGCTGTTGCTACACACATAACTTGTTGACACACACATGCACACTGGATTTGTGTGGGAAAGGGGGCCTCTTCCCCTGCACCAAAGCCTCTCACCACACACGTCACCCTGAGGCAACTTATTGGGCTTAGTCCCAGTTCACTTTATTCACACAGAGGCCACAGTTGTTTTACGTCATGCTCGGGCTACAGAAAACTGTATTGATCCATCCATAATGTTGACCTGTGGTGAATGGTGATAATTGAACGAGTTAAGTTAATTAATTAGTCTTTATTTATTTACTCACTTTAAGCTATGTTTACTCCAGTATTAGGGTGTACAGTCTCCCCCAGTATAAGACAAGCCAACCTCTCCTGTGATCTAGCGTCATTGTCATTAGTTCTGATCTCAAGGATGTTCAGCAGCTCTGCAGTTTAGATAAAATAAGCCAAAACAATGAAGTTGCAGCCAGACAGCTCAACAGTGACACTGTATAGCTCCATAAAGCTGAGTGGAGCTGCAGGTTCAGCTGATAATTCTCTATGAGTCCTCACTACTACTGACCTTTTTTACATTGTCACTTTTCCACATTGTTAATCTAAAGAACAGATTATATCCGCTTTACAATTATGAGAATGGTATGGGTATTGATTTCATATTTTACTGTAACAATAAACCCCTGAAATGTTTTAAATTGTGAAAAGCGAGATCGGTCTGCAGCCAGCATGAAAATGGTTATGGTTATGTTACAATGCATCTGACACAGTCTGAATAGAAAACCTACTAAAGTCCATCCTACATATTGCATATTTATGAAAAGATATCTAAGACACTGCTGTTTTTTCTTCACACGGGCATACACAGGCTAGGTCACTTGATTTTAAATTGTGATCTAACAACATATCAAACTGTGTGACACTGGGCACTGCCGATGTGGGTGGGGAACGTTTGACTAGGATTAAGTCACCAACTGCAAATCCAGTTAAATGGCTGGACATGGAAAGGTTCTGACGCCACATCCAAAGGGCAAATTACATTCCAAAGCCCCCCGAAACCAGTGCAGTTAACATGAACATGAAGTTAACATGAATCACAGTTTAAGCTCCTGGAAAAGTTGAGGTCACTTTTAATTAGTACTTACAAGCTGCCTTTTCCCTTCTCTGCATCTACAAATGTGTTCCATTTTTGTTCCTCAAAAACTGTTGCTTTGCTTGGCGAGAGAGGCCGAGGCTAAATTTAGAGGCGAAGTCTGAGACTGAAGTTTTTCCCAGAAGAGCCTCGTAATGACAGGCTACTGGACTGAAAAGGCTTCTGGTGCAATGGGAGCCAGATGCTGAGACGTCATCTCCACAGAAATCCACACACACACACATACACACACACGCACGTGCACACACACACACACACACACACACCTTTAAAAACAGAAAGTGAAACACACAAATTTCACACACATTTTCATATCGGCATTTTCCATTTGTCACATTTGTTTTGTGTAGTTACCAACACACTCCTTTCACATTCACTCATACACACACTTCAGGCCACCCACTATTGTTATGCAACTACAGCTCTGCCACTGTCTGCCTCTTGTCACACCTCCAGCTCTCAGCCTGTAAAATCAATGAGATCTGATTTGTCTTCTTCCACAATCAACTTTTCATTTAAAATCATAGCCAGTCAGTCAGAGTGATGGAGGCTATACTGTACAGTACCACACAGGCAGCCTCACCAAGTCTCTGTTGTGTACTGAGTCTCCTCACATGGGGTCCAGGTGAATCATTTAGTGTACTGGAAAGGTGCTGATAACAGAGTCTTTTTGAAGCAGAGACTAAAGAGAGACTGTCTGGCAGCTGGATGTTCTCTATCCAACAAACACTTCCTCAATGGAAGCACATTGAAACACCAGGACCTTTTATAATTAGACAGAGTGGGCTAAAGAAACTGTTGATGCTGCCTGCTTCTTCAGATAGCAAACTTACACTGCCCTCTGCTGGAAAAATATTACACTGCACTTATCATCCTGTGTTACCATTGTCTTTTTTTTTTCTTGTATCCTTGTTTGTGTTTCTCCAGAACTGTCTGATCCGGGTGTCATCTCGGGGTCGGGAGGCCCTGGTGACTGACTTTGGCCTGGCCAGGGAAGTGGTGGAGCTTCCAGTCAAAGATCCTGGCAGGAAGCTGTCACTGGTGGGTTCAGCCTTTTGGATGGCCCCCGAGATGCTACGAGGAGAACCTTATGACCGCAAGGTAAGAAGACCAGAAAATAAGTTAAATGAACTTCTAGTATAATTCCAGATTTCAAGCATTTCCAATATTGCTCTTAAATAGTCATGTAAGCTGGTATCAAGTCTTAAATATATCAAAAAAATCCCAATATTTTATTCAATATTATTGGTTAGGTGTCAGAAAACCTGAAACCCAAGGTGTTGTCTAAAAGCTTATTTTTCCAACCAGCAGTCCAGGGTATTGATATATACACAAGGTACAAGGTGCATTTATTAATAATTCTGAACAGACTACAAGCTGTAGCTTGTCGCTTCCCTCACAAAACAAAAATCCCATTAATTGTATATGCATAATTAAACATTCATCAAAATAAATACATTTGCGGTAGAGTGGAGAGGATAAATTAAGTCTGAGTCAGCCTGAGGGAAGAATACGCTCTGTAGTCTGGTGGTACAGCGGTGAATACTTCTGTATCTGTTGTCAGACAGCAGCAGTGTGAGCAGGCTGTTGATTCTGTGCAGTTTTAATCACATGCTACAGAGCCCTCCAGTCTGAGGACATATACAAACCATGCAGGTTCATATTGTTTCCTGTCAGGATGATTTCTATAGCCCCTCGATAAAAGTTAAAGTTTCCTTGAGAACTATCAAAATATCAAAATAGTTGCTGATTAATTTTTATTTAGACATTTCAGCTTTAAGAAAAGGAGAGCTACATGTTTTATTAAGTATGTTATTCTTTAAAAGTATATTTCTGTACTGTTGTATATCAAAACAATTAATACGTTTGTGAATTATTGTATCATGTCATACTTGTTCCAGGTGGATGTTTTCTCCTTTGGCATTGTGCTCTGTGAAATTCTTGCCAGGATCCCTGCTGACCCAGAGATACTCCCCAGAACACAGGTAGTAATCAATACGAATCATTATCATTTCCACAGCAGACCTGGTATTAGGGTTGCACTGGTTATATTCAATTAGTTGTTTTCTAGATAAAATGTCAGAAAAGCCCCATCAGACATTCCCAGGCCTGAATGGGACACACATTGCTTATTTCAGAATTTAAACCATAATATAAAATATAAAAGGAAAACAGCAAATCATCACATTTTAGAAGCTCGGACCAGCAAATGTTTGGCACTGATTTATCTGTTAGCAAATACTCATGAATACTGAATAAGTCATGGTTCACTCACTAACTTTTTTGTAGAGCTTTCGACCATATCCTCAGTGCAGACCTCCAGTCACATGATAACACGTGGCTGAATATGTGGAGGAGGTTTTAAGATTCCACTGCCATTATTATCCAACGCTGTGAAGAAGATACAAATGTCCAAACGAATAGTTCCAGTTGCAGCACATGGATGTGTTGAACATGACCCATCTTTGGGAAGTCCCTGTAAAATGTGCACAGCACTATAGTGACTGTTGATGTTAATGTGTTTCAGGACTATGGACTGGATGTGACTGCATTCAGGGACCTGGTGCCTGACTGTCCTCAACGTCTCCTGGAGTTATCAGCCAGCTGCTGTATGGTAGGTAGATATATAGAATTTTCATATAGAAAATGGAGTAGCAGTACAAAAACAAGGTCTAAGTGTTGTCCTTGGTTTGTTGAAATCAAAAAATGCACAATAATCTCTGTGTGAAGACAAATGAAGATAACTACTCGACATCAGGTAACAATGTATTAGCAGGTTGTTTAAGTGTCCTGAATAGTCATATTTATATTTATATATTTATATTCACAATCCTAACATTTCCCACTATGAGCAATACTTGGCAACAGTGGAAAGGAAAAAAATATCTATAAATATCAAAAAGGAAAGTCTTGAGTCTACTCTTATAGGTGATGACCGTGTCTGCCTCCCGAACCCAAAATGGTAGTTTGTTTCACAGAAGAGGAGCTTGATAGCTGAAAGCTCTGGCTCCCAATCTACTTTTGGAGACTATAGGAACCCTGCATGTTGAGAGCGCAGTGTTCGAAGGTAGTAAGGTACAAAAGGAGCTTTGTAGGTGAGGAGAGGACTTTCAATTCTATTTTGGATTTTACAGGGAGCCAATGCAGAGACACTAAAATGAAAGAAATGTGATGTAAAAGAATTACAGTATAAGAACTCTCAAGCCTAAAACAAGATAAGCTTTACTTTGCTACTTTTAAGGGCAAAGTAAAGCTTTTTAAGAATGTGACTTCTGCCACCACTGACTGATACCATCTGTAAATCTCAGTAGACATAGTCTCACTCTTCTCTCATCCAATCCAAGGTGGAGTCCTTCAGACGACCAGCGTTCACAGAGTTGCTGGATGAGTTGGGAGAAGTCGCTGAGAGTCTCGAGCCGCCGGCAAAGTCTGACATGACCATGAGCTGAGTCATCTGTCTGGAAATGTCACCGTCACAGCAACAGAACCGGAGTGTCTGGGATTATTAGTCACTGTCAGGAACAGAAAGCTGGACTCAATCTAAGCAAAAAAAACACCCTGAATATTTCAGCCCATTGTGGCATTATTTTCCTCCACTGCACAACACACAACCCTGGCTGAACTTTGTCTTAAGTGACAGGTGCAGATTTACTAAATGTATTTTTGGAGGGCAATGAAAAGTGGGTACTTCATGGACGCTTGGCTTTGACACATTTGTGTACAGAAGAATAATAGTTTGAATTTACCGTGTGGTCTGTTTTTCTGCCACACATCTTACTTCTACTTCTTACTTCTACTTAATCTTCTCTTCCTTCTGTTTTTTTGTGAGAGGTTTGTTTCTTCTTCTATCTGCTCGCCTTGACTGTGATTCAGCACTTCTCCAACAGGAAATTGCATTTGTTGACCGAGCGAGAATGGTCCCATAGAGAATGGCTCTTTACTGCAAACAGACCACCGGACATCACCTTGGATACGATGGGACAAAAAACTGTTTCATAGAGCAGTGCAGCCATGGATACACATGACAAATAATAAATCAGGAGCTAAAGAGTCTACAGTCTGACTTTCCAAAAAAGTATTTTTTTTCTTGGATAACACTGACGACATATCAGGTTTTCAGGAACAAGAATATTTTAGGCCTTATTAAGCATCATGACTGCATTTTTCAGTTGTGCAATATAACCATGCGTTCTCAAGAATGAAATCATAAAAAGTGGTTGTTTTCATTTGCGATATGTACAATTTAATGTTCCTATCTCTTTTTGCTTGTTTTATTTTGTGGTCATTTGTCATTAAGTTACTTTGAACTGAACAACTGGTTGTAAATATTTAAGTTTTTCTCTTTTTGCTCACAACCTTTTTTTATTATTCTGCCACCTTTCTAGGATTGAAAAGGTTCACATTCTTTTAAGTTTACCAGTATTCACTACTTTCTGGTTTGTGTGTGGACTCAGTAATTTTTCAGGCAGCTACAACCCAACATAAACTTTCACAATAGCCGCAATTGGATTGTGTCCTAATAAATTTCAGCTGGGATCGGCTACAGCCCCCTGCCATCCTCTAAAGGATTAGCATATAATATAGAGGGTATAGCTAATGGATGGATGGTGGATATTTTTGATAGAAACATTGAAGATACAGGTTTAGTTTGATGAATGAAAAATATATTTTTAAAAATGAAATACAGATGAAACCCAGAAAGGTTTTACATGCAGGAATAAAACTAAACTCACCAAGGGGAAGACTAGTCTAAAAAAAGGCAAACTGTTTCTCCGTTGAAAAGTGTCTGTATAAATATTAATCTGCATTCAGAGTACTGTTCAGAAGTCACTTTCAGTTTTCACATTTCATCGTGGAAAACTAATGAAACCATTTTCACTTAATCTACTTAAATAAAATTTTATATGAATACCTGTGTGTAATTCATCAATATCCAATTCCTTAGGGATCTTAAATTGGTCATTGAATGTGTTAATTAATCACTGTTGTGATTCCATATTAGTGTTTGGTCTTATTTGCCAAATCGTGTATGCCATGCTTCTTTATTTGCACACTCTGTATGGCCCACATTTCAGCAGGACAAGTATACTGCAGCCAGTAATCCAGGAGCAATGATTTAAGAGGCGGCTGTGGCTCAGGAGGTAGAGCGGGTCGTCCACTAACCAGATGATCGGTGGTTCGATCTTCCGGTCTGCATGTCAAAGTGTCCTTGGACAAGGACAAGGCAATGTGTGTGTGAATGATTAGCTTACATTTTATTAGCTGAACATGATTGATATGTATGTCAGCCAATGTTGACTAGAAGATAGATAGGCGCTAAATAGAGTCCATTCACCACTTACAACACATTACAACAATAAGTGACCACAAGCTGAGCAGAGTGGGACACAGCCCACTGGTGGACTTCATAGTGCCATCTAGTGGGCCACAGAGGCAGTGGATAAGAAGAAGAGATACTTTATTAATCCCTCAACAGGGAAATGCTTCACTTCTTCACTCAGTTATTATTTTACATGCATTTTAACCCCGAACACACATACAAGGGCTCATAGACATGCAATCTGGAGAGAGATGGTGGAGTGATGGGCAGAATTGTTCAAATTAAAAACAGTTTTTATATCTTAATATGCTCAAGACCAGGTATGATTGAATATCACCATGCCAATCATCATCAGTCAGGCAGAGACAAACATGTTTTGCCGTTGTCAGCTAGTTTAAAGTTAATGTTCAATGAGTTAATGTTCATTATTAGATTATCAGTATGCATTGCTTTGGTTTAAAAGGTTAAATTAATTAATTAATTAAATTGCTCATTTTAGCAAAATTATGATGAAGTTTTGTTATGTATCTTTTTATAAATGTATCTTAGTTAAGTCATATGGTCTTGTCTAAATAATAAACTATGATGAAGATAAGTGTCCACATCAACTCCTCCCTGCACTCCTTCACTGTAATACATTTCAGTCATCAAACCACGTGAGCAGAAAAGCCTGATGTGTGAACTGGAGCAAATGTTCCATTTTACACATTAATATTGCCTCTCATAATAAGAAACACTGCATATCATAATATGTACGTTCTTTGTATCATTATGCATTGTTGAAGGCAGGGCCCTGTGGAACTGTGAGACTTCCCTGCCTCGCAGGCAAGCAGGGTGTGGTGAGGCTAAGCCTTTATACATCCCAGGATACTTCGACTGGATTATTTCCCACCTGAGCCACAGCACCCCTAATGCTAATTAGTACTGCAGAGGCCATGTTTGGAGGAGAAGAGGCTCTGCATATGATTATCTGTGGACGTTTATTGAGTTAATACAAATATCTGGACTAAATTTCATGTGGATTGTTTTATTGGAAACATGTTTAATGAAAAATAATGTTGACATGTTAAATTCTTCTTTCCCCCACAATGTACAAAATTTTTCGTCAATCTAAAGACATGGACTGACCAACCGACCCACTGATATCCCCAGAGCCACACTGTAATGTCATTTTTAGCCCTTCTCCACACTCACTTTCACGTCGTCCCTTAAGGGACATTGTACGTTAATGGTTTCTCTGACAATTAAATTACCAAAGACCGTACACAGCATAGAAAACACAGTGAGCTTAGAGTTTCTCTCATGTCCCCATGCAGTTACCACTTTGCCTGGTAAGTAATCCAGCCTTGACAGAGTCCATTAGAGCCACGAGCATGTGCTTTCAGACAGCCTCAGACAGGTTGTAATTCAAATCAGTTGATACAATAGCATCTGAACCTTCATCAGTCATTCTTATCACAAATGACTGCTGAGTTATATATTGAACAACTACATACCGCTATGATTTTTTTAAGTTGGGATCAAACAAGCATCTGTTGCAGCAGCTGTGTCCAAACTGCTTTCATGTCTGGTTACTGGAGCACTTAGTGGCTTGGTGAGAGCTGTTGACCATGTTAATTGCATATCTTTGAAGCAAAGCTTTTTAGCATAATCAGTATGGAAACATAATGGAAATTTTTCCCATTAATGGACCAAAGCAAGGTGTCCCTTTGAGCTGTTATGTAACACCTAGTTGTTCCGATTTTTTTCCTGCCTCTCAAGACTGTCCAGCCGCCCTCACCCCCGCCCCCACCACCAACCCCACCGAAACACACAGTGCCCACCTGACATAAAGGCACAGCACATCAAAAGACCATAAAAGATTCAGTAGCTCCTTTCAGGGTTTTCACAACATGCCCCTTCTGCCCACATCAGAATATAAAGAATAGGCCTGATGAGGATGAATTATGCAGACGCCGATCTGTTTTTTGTGGGTGTGTTTCGTCTGAAGAGGAGGATAATAGGCTTAGTTTCTCTCTGGCTATGTTAGGTCAGACAGGGCATGAAGAAGGGAGGGTTTCAAATGTGAGCTGTTACACATTACTACTCAAATGTTTGGACCATATATGGCTATATAATCAGTTGATCAATTAATAGAACACTGACTTCAGATTCATGGTCCAGCTTTACTCTCCACTCGTTTCCACAGAATGGATTTTTTAATAATGGAAACTTGCCTTGGCCTCACTAGCTTCAGAAACCAGGAAATAAATACATATATAAAAAAACCCATCACAATTCAGCATAGTGCACAAAGTAAAGATCAAATTAATGAAGTGCTTTTTAATCAGTCCAAATAAAGTATTCCTAGAACACTGAGCTCATGCTGTATAAGATACGAATTGTACTTGGTAGTGAGTTGAGCTTTTGTAGGGGGGATAAAAATGCTCTCTTTCAGCCTGTGAGACTCTGTGACCTGTGAAGAAACCTTACAGAACAGTGGCTGTGAGATGGGCTCTTCAGGATCTTATTTTCCACTCTACTGAATGCAGAGGTGTTGTTGATGTTGTAGTTGTTGTCCAGATTTACAGAGAGCATTAATGAAAAGTGTGTGGTGGTGACTGTGGTGAACAGAGCCAAGAAACAAATTTAACAAAGTCCTTCAAATTGTGTGGGCCATTGTATTTGTCAGAGTAGAAACTGTCTGAGATTACTGTATTTACTTCTACTGCATACAGAAATGTATAAGAGAAATACACTGTAGGTTAGCTTCATTAAAATAAACCTTAAATCTCAACCCATACATGGCTAACAAGGTTGAATCTCCAATGCTTCCAGTGGATTTCAAAATGTCTTTAAGTTGAATTTCTCATTAAAAACCACAAAGCATCTTGAACACTGTGCTGTTGCCAGACATTACAATGACTTTCCACAGAGGGGCAGTGTTTGCTCAACCAAGACTCTCTGCCACTTTCTCCACAGTGTCTGCATACACTCTTAAGATGAACGTCAGAGTTATTGATGGCATTGCTTTGCCTTTACACCTCAGTGATCTAAGATGACACCTGTTGTTTTGTTAGTTTGAATCACTTCCACTGTCTGTGGTATGTGTGTAGTCACTGTGGAAAAGTATTTCTTGATACCTTATTACTCTTCACACAGTTCTCTTTACAGATATGCAGCTCAGCTCAAGTCAATCTAACCAAAATGCACTAATGCAACCACATTTGCTTTTATATTTATTTATTTATCTATTTAGCATAAACTAATATTCCATTTCAAGAAAAACGTGACTTCTTTCCTGCATGGTCTGTGCAGTATGTTGTCAGAACATGCTGCAATATCCTTCAAAAGAAATTTTGTGCACAACATGAAACTAAAGTCAATTCAGTAATGCAACACAAAGCTAGAGGTGATGTACTGCACTAAACCCAAATATGTTGTCTGTGCTCATAACCTATTTAAAATCTGTTATTGCAGAATTAAAAACTATTTTAACTCTTCATGTATGACTTCATGTGTTATACAGGACCATATCCATATACATGTCTATGTCTAGTGTGTGTGTGTGTGTGTGTGTGTGTGTGTGTCTTCAGTGAAGTGTATCAGTCTCTGCAGTAGCTTCCAGCTGCAGCAGTCAGTTCCGTTTCTGTTCAGTCTGACTGAGGGAGGTTTTTGTATGACACTTTTTCACTGTGTGAACACTTTGACTGTTGATAATGTGTTCACTCTGACAGTAGTAAACTGATGCATCTTCAGTCTGAACTCCACTGATGGTCAGAGTGAAGGCAGAGTTTGATCCACTGCCTGTAAAACGAGCTGGAATCCCTGATTTTCGATAGCTAGCACTGGAAATGAGCAGTTCAGGAGCTTCTCCATCTCTCTGTTGGAACCAGGCTAAACGCTGATAATTGTTCCAGACCTCAACGTTCTGACTGGTGCTACAGCTGATGGTGACGGAGCCTCCCACAGCAGAGTTCACTGCTCCAGGCTGAGTCACTGTGACCTGGCCTCTGGACTCTGAGGATACAGACACAAAAACATAAAGCAGCGTCATGGTTTTGTCAGCTTCATTTCAGAGGGACGGATGTTCATAGGACGGAGGACGGAGATCAAAGTCATGTTTTTGATGAGGAGGATTTCTGTGGCTTCTGTTGTCATGAAGGACAGCTGTCAGTCATCCAGTGTTCAACTCTCAGGACTATAAACTCTCCCAGAGCACTGGAGCATGGTGCTGCTGATGCAAAGTGGCTCTCTATGTAAATGCTCTGACTGACTCCAACAGAGACTTGGATTACTCTGATTATGCTGTTTATCAATCACTTTATCAGAGTATTGATTAGTAACGTGTCACGACCAAACAAATCAACATCACTAAAATTAGATTCTTCATCAGAATCGTATAATAAACCTTTGCTGATGATAATAATTCACTTTTTTTTTCATCTTCATTGGACAGTTTTATTTAAAAGCGTCTTATTTCAGGTTGTTTTCCTGACAGAGAAATGCACATTGTTTTTAGTCATTTAGAAAGAACAAAAAGTTACATTTATAGTATAAGTTATAATATTTCGGCTCAGTAACTTTTGCTTTAGTGTTTAATGTGCATGGGTTTCACTCGATCTTTCTCCCAGACTAATGATTTAAAAGCCATTCAACATATTTTTTATGAAGATTTTATTCATTTAAAAAGTAGTTCAGTAACTGACAATATTCATTTGTATTCTGTTCATATCACATACATTATGCTTGAAATATAGAAATGATTGCTTGTCTTTTTAAAGTTTGAACTGTAACGACTGACGTGCCTCAAACATCTGAATTTATCCTAAAAGTTTGAATTCTGGGCATTGATGTTTCTTCTAAAACGTTTTCAATCTGAATCTGAAAAGAGTTTGAAGAAGAGGAGGAAAAGGAGAGAGACAGATTTATAGGTAGGGGGTCTCTCCAGGGAAAAAGGCTGTTTAGAGTTGTCTCAAGATATGGTGCGTGTCCCCATAAAGGGCTACAGACTTTTCCCGGTTAGGATATTTTAATCTGGCTGTGGTATTTTGTCATTTACACACAGCAGTGAAATGATTAAAATACAAGGAAAGGTAAGGAAAAACCGGAGAAAAACACCATTTTATATAGAGTATCATGGCAACGCTGATGATGTCATCAGAGATATCTGTAAAGAATCTATTTTTACAAATTGAATGCTTAGTTGTTGTTGTTGTTGTTGTTGTTGTGTGTGTGTGTGTGTGTGTGTGTGTGTGTGTGTGTGTGTGTGTGTGTGTGTGTGTGTGTCTGTGTATTTCTCTTCACTTTGATTGTTCGACATGAGCACGGCTCAGATTTAGCCTTCATGACGTCTGTCCTGGTTATTACCTACAAGAAGGTCTGGACTTTGTCCAAGCTGGGTGTTTGAAGTGGTTAAGGTCTGCAGAGCAAATATCTGTGAGGTGTATGCACCGCCTCCTTGACACTCGGATTTTAAAGTGATGAGCCCACATTTGGCAATATAATGAGTTTCGAGACTTGTGGGTGAGACTATAAAGAATAATCTGTCTTCTTTCTCATGCAAAAAAAAAACCCCCCATAAAAACCCAGAGCCATTCAACAGGGAGGGCACACAGGGGTCTGTGTGTGTATGTGAACATTTTCTGTGTGTGTTTGTGCAACCTAAATAAATATGTGCAGCTTGGTGAGTGAGTACAGATTTTACAGTCTGTACCAATCTGTGTGTAGGCATGTAGACACTATGTGTGTGACATACACATGCCTAAGTACATGCTTTTCTGCATCTTCATGTGTGTGTTTGTGTGTGCATGTGCATGTGTGCGTGTTAATGTGTGTCATAACGGCCTGAAATTGAAGTTATATTGGTGTATAAAAGGCACAGTTAAGGTTTTTTATGAGTCTGCCTGCTAAGGGAACAATATCAGCGCTGTAATCACTGCAGGCCAGACAGAACATCTTCCAGTTTAATGTTGTGTGGAGGTGATAACAGGAGTCTGAAGGGGAGGAGGGCTGGGGAAAAAAAGTGCGTTCACATTGACCTTCAGCTTGCACTCTTCATCTCACACCACTGCAGAAGGTGGCCAGTAATTATTCTGTAAAAGATCTTTGAAAGACAGATGATGCTTTCTCCATCTTCGTGTTCATATTCACTGTGCGTTCCAAAAGCATAAGAAGCATAGCACCACCTCCAGCTGGGTGACCATCCGTCCACCCACTGAATACCTACTGAATCTATCTAGCTGTCTGCCATTGTCATATCCTCATTGAGGCCAACTCTAGTGACACAAAGATGTCAAAGATACAAGCAAAGCATGCCCATTGCTCTTTTGTTGGATGCAAGAATCAACAGGAAAGTCTTTATGTTCACCCGCCACCAAGCGAAGACTCTGGATTATTATGAGGGTTGAAGTAGGATTTTGCTTGGGACCAGAGGGTGGCTGGTTCAAACCAAAGTATGGAGGGTGGACTGGTAGCTGGAGAGGTTCCAGTTTTTTTACATGCATTTTAACCCCAAACACACATACAAGGGCTCATAGACATGCAATGTGGAGAGAGATGGTGGAGTGATGGGCAGCCCCCCTGAGGAGCGCCCAGCGAGCAGTTGGGGGTTCAGTGCCTTGTTCAAGGGCACCTCGGCAGTGCCCAGGAGGTGAACTGGCACCTCTCCAGCTACCAGTCCACCTTCCATATTTTGGTCCATGCTGGACTTGAACCGGCAATGGAATCCACTGATTCTTTATCATTTTACATTGATAAACATTTTTCTTAAATTGTTAAATCTTTACTTCAAAGACTCAGCGGCTAACTTGCTCATATCTGTATAGCAGCATAAGTAGCTCGTAGCTAGTCAAACATCCCTGCAAATGTGTGTGTGTGTGTGTGTGTGTGTGTGTCAGCTGCCAGTTAATTGACTGAAACTGATGCAGTCTAAATCAGGGTTTGAACTTGTTCTTTAATGTGATTCCACGCTCAGTGCTTCAGTCCTTGTCTCTAGGACAGTATTCAGTGATGCATAGAAGCTGAGTCATCACCTAAGAGGCCGTCCACGGTGTAATCTAATGGTTCTACATAAAGAGCATGATAGGTGTCATTACAGAGAATAGTCATAGAAATACACAATGTGACAATGTAAATAAATATATATATATATATATATATTTTCAGTGCTCAAAATAATTCACTTGAAAATAGATCATGCCTATGAGAATTACTATAAATACTGAAAAAAGAATAAAATAATATTTTAATAATAAAGTGATCAGATGATGTGTCATACACCCACATGCTCCTCCTTTATTCAAGACCAAATGTATCTTCAGATGTTGATGGTTGGTTTGATAAAACATTACAGGATGATTCACAGTGATCACTGAATCTGCCATGTCTTACAGATGATCTCAGAGACACGATGAAGCTTGTGTTTGATGAGGCATTCCTGGACCCACCAGACTTTCCTTGCATGATGAGAAACCATCAGAGGAGGAAATTCTTGCTGGGCAGGTGCCAAGCTTCAGTCAAACAAAGGCTTGAAGACAACACAGTGGCCAGCAGCATTAGAAAGACATGTCAGGGCAGTCATATGACCTGAGAGCTCCATCACCAGCTGAAACAACCTCAGTGGACAAGAAACCCTTTACCTCAATGAGGACATGATCAGGACAGTTTACATAAAAGTCAGGGTTATGATACTTTGATCATACAGCACCTAATTTATATTTCCATTTCATTACTATGAATGAAGTTTCTTTCAGTTTAGTAGTCGGGATCCTGTGGTGTTTGAGAAATATAAAATCTGGTCCATTTAACAGCATGACCATGAAGATGTGAAAGATTTTAGCCAATAATCCTTTACTTCAGGTAGTAAATAGACGTCTCTGTTCCACAGTCAAACGTTATTATGGGTTTGACAGATCACAACACACTGTAAATTGTATAATATTCTCATTATCACTTTATTTCGAAAGGGTTTCAAACATCTAACTTTAAAGATAGTAAACTAATTATTGTTCCACACTATATAACATCATATATACCTGCACATGAACATTTTAATTTTGGGTGAAATATGCATATCAGGTGGAAATATTCTATATATTGTGTGCATCATTTAGTACACATGTAGTAGCTAATTTAATTTCTTTCAATATGGAATTGAAAATAATCGTCACTGTGATTAAATCATGTTCTGTAATGATGGATTCACAAACAGCTTCTCTGGTCATAGATCATTGTTTGCACTACATCGATATAAATGGACATGAAAATGAAGATTCCAGTTTTATCAACAAGTGCTGCAAAATCCAGCATTAACAGGGAGATTTTCTGTAACATAATTTGCACTTTAATCTCTTACAGCCTTCAAAATGACAAATTACATAAAATGAATACCTCCACTTACATATTTTCTGTTGTCTTTGCACCTCTGCCCAGTTCTATTAACATATCAACCGACGTATGGAGCCTTTGATTGATTAACAACCTGGAAATGTCAGACCCCAGGCAGGAAAAAGCAGGCCAGAGGGATACAGCAGGATTTGGCATGGCATCAGATCAGTTCCCTGCAGATTCACAATGAATGGCCTGCATGATTCAGTTAGACGGGGGTGTTTGAGAAATAGTGCGTGAAGGTGTGTTGGGAGATAGCTTTTTAGATCAATAGCTAAGAAGGTTATGTCAGTGATGTGTGCAGCGTGACCAATAAGTCAGTGTCTGATTAGAATGTGTCCTTCTTATGTGCTGAAGTGTTTCACACACGTATCACACACTATTTCATTTTTCTGTTCAACAACCCAGATAGCAGAGTTTGTTTTGAAACAGAAGATTCTTGAACACTTTTCAGGTCAAAGTCAAGACTCGCAAATTGCTATTGTGTGTGTTGTTGTGGGTATGTGTGTGTTTGTGTGTGTGTATGACTGAAGTAGGCCAGGAGGACACTCTCTGGTCTACAGAGATGGGACCAGCAAAGGTGACCTAATATCAAAGAATGAAGCACAAATTGATTTTGGAGGATGCATTTTGGGAAGGGCATTTGCGTCAGGCAGTGTCAGCAGTGTGTGCATGTAAGAGGACCTGGAGTGCAACCAGTCCACTGTGGGGGTTAACTCTCCATCAATCTAAATTGGCAAGTGCCGGGCACAGAGGCATGTGGTACAACTTATTTTCTAACTGAACTGTGGTAAGATTTAGTGACCACATGGAAATGACTTAACACTAACCATGAAATGCACTCATTCAACATGCATCCCTGATTGCATTTGACAGTAATTGCAGCTAGACAATTATAATATAGCACAGATGTAAAGGGGCTACAGTGACAATGAATAAAAATATTTGCAGAAAAAGTTATGATAAGATAGAGCACATCAGTACAGCTACAGAAAGGACTTGCACTTCACAATAGATGCATTTTAATGTGAATAGAGTTGTTAGTCATCACTGTGAAACCAAAAATGTGGACAAAGACTTCGGCAGTTAGTTAATATTACCAAAACTTTGATCCATGTAGTGTATGGAGTGTACACATTGTGTAGAGATATATGGTTCTATATAGATGTTCTACATCTATAGTGACAGTAATAAACACTACGTTGTAGATGCATTCACGGGTGCACCCAAACCCTAGGATGCACATTTTATACATTTCATTAAAGGTCAGTTTTACATTATACTGCATGTGATGCCAGAGTGCATTAGTGAAGAACTGACCATGACCACAAACTACTGATCATGCTTGAAATGTTCAGTGTGTGTGACTGGAGCGCAAAGAAGTTAGTAAATTAGCAATGCTAACATTAGCAGCTGTGGCAACCAATGAGCAATCATTGTTATAGTTCAAAGGGGCAAAGAGTCGAAGTGATCTGTATTATGCTAGACGCAACAAACCTGCAAAACTGATTCTGCACGAGTCGTGTTTGTCATCCATCAGACAGCGAGTGGAGCTTTAAGATGAAACATGAGTGGATTAGCCAAGCTGTTTCATCAGCAGGAGAGGAATAACAGAAAACCTGGATGTGTTTTACCAACTTTCTTTGCCAGGAGGATGGATTATACTGTACGTGTCATTATACACAGTTCTGCATGGGTCTGGATCCCAGCTTTCAAATAATACATAGATCAAGTTTGGTTCAGGTACATTTAGTAGTGTCTTTTTAGGTTCAGGCACAAATTTATGGACCCATGAAGACTTATGCTATGTTTAGCACGCCAGTTTTGATCTGGGAAAAGAAGTGGCCACACAAAGAGATGAGATGTAGACACAGAGGACAGTGAGTGCAGCATTGAGTATGTAGCAAAGAGAGATGCAGGATCACAAAAACACCACGCTGGCCAGGAGGTGTGCAGAAAAACAGGTTGACTTTTATTCTCTCATCAAACAAAGGTAGTCTTTTAACAAAGAAAAATGGGGTGCAGCTCTTCCCATAGCATACAAACAAAACTGACCCAACTAAAAAACATTTCCAACATACATATACACTGATAGGCCTTTTCTCCAGTTCAAACCAGCCTATCAGAGTAGATCTGTGAAAGGGAGGACGGACACGATTAACAATATAAACCATAATTTCCTTGATTTGTTGATCACGCTCTATGTATATCATCCAACATAGCAGTTAAACAATTAAAATTGTAAACAGCAAACAGTGAGGGAGTTAGCACTTCCTCACAGAGTAATTATGGATCCTTATGAGTTTGATGTCTTTGTAATTGTTGCAATTTCATAAATCTTCTAAAAAATACAGATAACAGCAACAAGCCTAAAAAGCATAGTGGTGTATGAATGTTTCCACTTAAGTGAATTATAGAGGATATGAGTATGGTATTAGATTGGTACTTGGTATCTGCCAGTGCACTGACTTTGGGTCACAGAGTCTGGTTTTAGGGGGAAAAAGGCCAGATTTATATATCCCAACCAAATAACAGAAAAAACACACAAAATCAAACCAACTGTGACCATTCATTTGAATCATCATCACATAATCGCTCATCTGTAGTACTTATCTCTGTCACTTCTGAGTGCACACGCCTGTAATCAGCTTTCATTCGAATTAATGAACAGGATCTGTTGTGCTTGAAGGTTTTTCCAGGAACTGACCAACATTCTCTGAGAGTCATTGGCATTGAGCCCCTCAGCAGACCATTCAATTAATGGCCCAGCGGACCCGTAAGGCCTGGGCTATTCATTTGTCTCCCTGCAAATGGCTGACCCTTAAAGTGCTGAGAGAGCTGAAAGCGGAGTGAACACCTGACTGTGAAGGCATGCCGTTAATGGATAGTTGGAAGGAGACATCTATAAAGCATACAACAGTGTGTGTGTGTGGGGGGGTCTGGCCAATCCTGGAGGTCGTACAGTACAGATGATACCTTGCAAACGAATCTACACCTACCCAACCCCCACCACAAGAGCTTCATCAGTATTCTGGGAAAGCTCTCCTTCTGAAGTGTAAACAGGGTTGTACATTACTGTTGTTTTCTATAATTGAAGTGTACCTGCTGATGGAGGATTTATTGGTGTGCCAATAGGGGACAATTGAAGATAGATCAGGGCTGGCAGAGTGGTGGTGGTTGTTGTTGGGCCTTGGTGACGGAGCCGTTTGTTATCTGTTGACCACAAGCCAAAGTTGGCTTGATGCCAGCATGAGGACTCCTGCAAAGGAAACATGAGCAAACAGTGATGAAGTGCAGGCACATAAGATTTAAAAGTGGCTGCAGCAGAAGGAAGATGGTGGGGGAAGGGGTATGATGAAGTGTTTTTGAATCACAAGGCTGTTTGTGGGTTTGTAATGCATCAGTTATGGTTGGTGCCCGTGTCTTAAAGTGTTTATGAAGGGGAGAATGTGTTCATGTGGTCCAGCTTAGTTCTAAGTTATGATTTTGACCAAGTTTCTCCTTAAACAAAGACAGACTGTAGTGCAGATGTCATCCAGATCTGGAGACAAATCCTGGAACTGATCAATAGACAGTGAATAATAGGACAACTCCCGGGACACAGAGACAGCACACTTCATCATAATTTCAGTCTTAGTGCTCTGATTCAAAGCTAAGGAAGAACATTTGTGTTTATAGATATTTATCATATTGTCACTTGGTACAGTGTAAATTCAGTTTTAGGGTAAAGAAGAAGTTGAAATCAGCAAATCCGACTTAACATAATTATATGATAATAACATACTTAGTATTACCGGTTGGCCAGGATGCCAACTAGGGATGTGATGAGTATCAAATGCTTGTGCTAAAAATATCATAGCCTAAATTATTGCATCCTAATATTCATTCAACTTTCCTTAAATACTACTAAAATATAGAAGATTTTCTTCACATCATGATAACACTGAATTTAAAAAAAGTAAGTTGGTTGTTTAAAGTTTGACAGACAGAAATGACTTTAAATGCAGCATCTGTCTTAGATTCAAAGATTCCTTGTATTCACTTTATTTCAATGTTTCCATCTTCAGACTGCCATAGGATAAATTTCATGAGCAGATTTTTAAATTCTTTCACATCCAGAGTTTATGATCCAACCTGGCATGTGCTGATTGGCTGGAGAAAGTCACGTGGTTCTACTCCTTCGCTGAGAGACATGGGGCACTATTTTAAAAGGCTGTGGAAGTGACCATATATGGTTCCCCGCCACTGCATCGCCCCATAAAGTGTTAAGTGAGTTCATTTGGACATTGATTTAATACGTTCTTTCACCTCGACCCTGCCTCAGGTCTGCATTTGCATCCTTAATCCTATTGCCATGCACACACCGATGACATAGAACCAACTAATTCCACTAAACCTAGAATTAAATGAATTCATGATTGAGTGAGATGTGTGAAGTCCTCATCAACATCACAAATTTAACTATTAACTATTACAGACAAGGTGCTCTATACTGGAACAGTAATTAGATTAAACTTGATATATAGTCTGATAGTATAGTATTATGGTATAGTATTTAACTTATAAGACATAAGAACCCAGTTATAATTACCTCTGCACCTCACAGTGGAGACTCCATGGTGGATTGATTGTTGGTGTGGTTAAAAGGTCAAACGCTCCACAAATTAAATTATGTTATGCAACCTGCTTCTGAAATATTAATTAGGTCCTTGACCAAGGAAACACAGCTTCTTTTGGTGCTGATATAATATGATATAATATATTTTCCAACAGAGTGTCCTTACAAGGGTTCTTTCTCCTGAGTGGATCTGAATTTATTTTAGCAGTTATTTGTACGTTTTTCCACCTTTTTTCAGAGTTCATTATGAAGCATTAGCTTTAATACAATTTACGAGAATGCTATAAAATTATATCGCCTAATATAAAAGTTGGAACGTGAAAATGTTCAAGGAGACCTCACTGAATAAAGTAGGTTCTGAGTTGGTATGACTGATGTTGGCCTGATAAACTTGCAGTCAGATCAGTGGGGCCTGTTCCAGATGGCTTTTCAGTTCCAGAACAGCTGTTCAGTTACTTCAATCAAGTCTGAGTTTGGAGTGCTGATACTGATTCATTATCATTCATCAGGGCAAAGGTTAAATAAGGACCAGAGTTTTCATTTTAATCTAGTGGAGCTAGAAATATGAACGCATGCCAACGCAGGCCATGACATTTATCTTTACAATACACTGATGCAGTGTGTTTCATCCTCTCGTATAGAAATGAGGAAATCAGGAACACTTTATTGGGTTAAGAACTGATACAGGGATGTCTGTACTGGCTTGTGGAGACCACTGTGATGATGATTACAGACTTGCTTACACTACCTTTATACCTCAGAGTGAAGCTTCACTCAGTGATTATACAATATGTTGAGAAAAGAGCCCTGAACTATGCTGAGACTTCAGATTGAACATTCTTTATTGAACACTTCTGTACTGATTAGCATAATAACTACCAAAGCTGCATATGACTAATTGCTGATTAGGTTTTTTGTAGATGTAACAACAGATGTAATAAAAGGGAAGGGGGCCCGCTGAGGCTGCATATGGGGCCAAAGTTTTTATGCTAGCATTGCTCATAGAAAGTCAGAGATGCACAGAGAATCAAACCTAATTCATCTTTATTTGCAAAACATTTTTTACTGTCTAACAAATATCTGTTAATTATTTCTCATCATGTTGGGATTCATGCAGTTCATTGTCTGCATACCAAAGTAGCATTAAACTGGTATTACTGAATCAACGGGAAGTGTTGATGTGTAGGAATGAATAAAAGACATAGTTTGGTATGGTTTTGCGACTCTCACCAACTGTCTGTTTGGATCCAGATTCCTGCTGCCCCTGAGGGCATGAAAAGCTTTCAGTCTCTCTGCTGGCACTGTGAGCACTTTGGATGCAGAAAACCTCCCAGTGTGATTCCTTTGCTGCAGGGCTGAACCTGGCCGGGCCCCTGGAGGCCTTCCTGTCCCCTTACACTGTGCTCTGCCACGCTGGCTTTTGTCATGCCTCCACCACCACCTCCTTCCCGCCCACCCTGTTGCAATTACAAACAGCCTGATTAGGCAAATGAACACTGCAATCAAGAGTGGGAATTAGTAACTGGACTCAGCTGGAAGAGGCTTGGCAAAGGTTGCTTCAATTATACCCCCTGAGGAAGACATTATGCAATCTCAGGTTGTAAAGCGAAGTTCCATTTAGTTTAGGAACATTGATGACTTATTGATATTATTGGAGCTTTAGTTTGGAGAATTCAATCTGACCTTTTATAAAATAGCTCTCCAGATTTTAAAGCTGTCCAGTTAAAACAAACTTGCAGCAGTTTATGGTTCATTTGGGATGGTGTGAAATCTGTAAATCAAACCCTGTTACAGTTACCTGTTGCAGTAATATTATTCAATCAAACATTTCTTTGACCTTTTTATAAACAGGTTAGCTGAGTCTCAGAAACTCTGATAACCTGCTTCATAAGGACTGTTTGACCATTGGCTGTGACCAAACAAACTATCTTTCATCAGACATCCTGCAGTGGAGCTCATTTCAAACCAGTATGTCTCCACTCTAGAAAATTTTCAAGGCCCTCAATTTGGGCATTAGTGTATAGTGTGTACTACATTTGGGCACTGGCTACCTGTTAAATCTAGAATAGTACAACAAGCTTATAGTTAGCTTATGGATCGTGGCTGCTGCTGTGGTCCTACACAACGTCCACTATTACTACTGTCATTATTGCTACCATATCTCCATTACAGTTTATAGTTAGTTGATGATTTGCTGCTGCTGTGCATCTGTGTCTCTCTATCTCTATCACAGGTTCCACTGCTACTGTAATCATTTTATCATTCATTGTAATTCTTTGTCATTTTATCATTCACTGTAATTGTACAATATGTTTGTTCTGTACACGTGACATCTACTGCACATCTGTCCGTCCTGTCCCTGTGGAGAGGGATCCTCAGAGGCAAAATGTGTTTTGTGAATTTGGGCTATACAAATAAAATTTGATTTGAATTTGATTCTTTGTGTTAACTACACACATATATTCAAAAATCATATAAAAGAAAAAAACAACTGGAAAAGTCCTTTGGTATTGGTAGCAGTTTGGTACTGGTATTTTATTTTAAAGCTGATTCAAGCAGACTTTACTTTATCAAAACTCAAAAGCCTATGCAGGTCATGACCAAGTTGCAACCTCTGTGTCTGTGAAGTGAACCCCACGTATAAGTGTCAAAAGGCTGGCTATAGAACAAGTATATGTATCTATAGCTAATCTCCCCGTTCATGGCAACTGTACTGAGGGTGACTTTTTTGACCATTATCTGTAACCACTTCTCCTCATCAGGGTCACGGTGGGGCTGGAGCCTATCCCAGCTGGGCAAGTCACCAGCTCATCACAGGGCACATAGAGATAAACAACCATTCATACTCACATTCACACCTACGGCCAATTTAGTGTCACCAATTAACCTGTTAAGTGCATGTTTTTGGACTGTGGGAGGAAGCCAAGTACTCGGAGAGAACCAATGCAGACACGGGGAGAACATACAAACTCAGCTGAGGTTCAAACTGCACCACTGTGCCGCCCTTATATTAAATTAGCTTTTGCATAATTAACAGCGTGGCCTCTTTGATTGACAGGTGGCTTGTTTGAGCACCCAGTCTTCATTTAGCCCTCCTCAGCAGAGGCAGGAATGACCAAAGCTTCACATGACCCTTCAAAAAACTGTGACATCACAAAGACTACATCCATGTTTTATACATATATATAACTTACACGTGTGGGCATTGCTAATTGCACCTGCTGTTTCGGTTTATGGAGTCCATGTGCAGCAGCGAAAAAGTGCAAATAGAAATATACTTCACAAGGTTTACACTGAGCCATTTGCATTATTGGTCTCATAGCTCTGAAACAGCTGAGCCAACCACAGCGAGGTTTGACAACAATAGCTCAATAAATAAAAAAACTGGTTATTATTGTCGTGACCACACAGTCCCTCAAATCTGCAGCCAGAGGCAGGTGTTAGTTTTTTAACAGTTAATTATAAAAACAAATCATACTCATCTCATCAATGCAATATTATTTCAGACACATTTCTATTGTATTTCATGTTGTAAATGGTTACATCATATCTTAAAATGTGATACAGAGATGCCGACACACAGGATTAATGACTGACCACTCTGATCTATGTGTGGTTATTTAGTAGCAGACTGATGATTTACAGAAACACAGTGGATGGCTGCTGTCCATAATGTCATTGTGCACTTCTCACATCAGAGGCTGGTGATTTATCATGTGTGCTGCTGCCTTTAGGTGGCTGCAGGGATTCAATGAACTGAAGAAGAAGCTTTCAGACTTCATAAAGCAGCTGCAGCCAACAGATGATGCAGGAATCATTCACTCTGCTCCAGACACAGACATGGTTCTCAGCGCGAAGTCCTTCAAAAAATACCAACAGTCCCCGTTTGCACTGCCTCATTTGAATGAACTAACCATGCGATGGGTACCAAAATACCACACACACGAGCAATGTGAGTTACAAGGTTTTCTTCTCTGTGTCCTTTTAGCTCACACCTGTGTTCGACATTTAACAAAAAATGCGACAAATAACACCATAACCACACTGTGCATGTTGTTGCTGAATACTTGGTTTCATTGGTTTGTTCAGAAGACACAATCTTGTACTTGTTGGATCCAGCATGTGGTTAACAATAATGTTTAGTATCATTTTATTACTCTCCAGGTGGCTTTCTCCAGGCCCAGCCTCATACTGAATCTGTTAATATGGTCAAATATCCTGAGATACCATCTGTTCCTATCATGACCATTCATGGTTTATATGAGATTTACATTTATGCATTTATGGATTTATTTACGGATTTATGGAGTTCTATGGACTTTATACTCAAAGGTAACTTTGACCAAACACACAAAGAAAGAAGAGGAAAAAAAAAATAACACCTTGCTCAGCAGAGGTTGTAACCGACTAGCAGGTGTACGAGTTCAGCTGTTTTCCCTCTGTGCTCCCCAGGGTCAAGTGAGGTAGTGTGCTACTGGCGCAGCTTTCACAGCAAAGACAGGTAGAGCTGTGGAGGAGCTGAAGAGTGCTGACACGGTCCTATAGGAAACATGTCTCTTTACAAAGAACAACAGAGTTGTTTTTAAGCTTTGTGATGGTGCAAATTTTAACAAAGGTCTAAGATATACAGATATCTCCAGTGAATTTTAAAAATACAACACTGGAGTTGGGGGTAAACATCTGCATGAGGCGAGGCCTTGAAATGATATATTGTTTGACAACCATGACTGGCCTTAACCACCAGATGTGCAGCTGTATATCTAGTTAATATGAATATAGAACAGTTATCTGGGGAGTCATGTAGGCTAAATTAGTTTACAACAAGTTTTTCTCCACTGAGAATTCTGCTTTAAATAGCAAAGAAAACAATTACAGCTCAGTGGTTGAAGCTGCAGCCCCCAGCATAACCCAATGAAGAGGCAGGGTTAAAAATGCCTATATCGTGGAGAAAATCACAGAGAGATTACAACTGAAAACAGGCAGGGTCACCGTTAATACAGGCATCTATGGTTAATCACACATGTTAAGATTAACTGATATCTTACTGTACATGTATACCACCACAAAACATTATGGACTAAATATAATTGGGTTTTTATGTTCATAGTGTTCAAGTCTGTGTGCATCTCTCCAGTTCACATCTTTGTTCACTTAACACTACAAATGATATCATAAAATCTAACAAATGTCTAATTATCTTAGTTTGCACCATGCTCACACAAGAAACCGTAATACAGCCACACACACACACACCTCTTCACACTTTCAGGCTCACAGCACAATACGCTGCTTTTAAATGGATTACCAAGCGTTTACTCAGACAGTTTTTACATTTACTTCAACACGAAAGCTGAAAATCAAAAACACGTTTTGGATCTCATCAACTTGTCTTATTATGAGTTTATGTTAAAGACAGATATTCTTTGCAGTGGGAGTGGTGATGAGATTCCTGATGATGCTGAAAGAGGTCAGGCTGAGGCCAGTGATGAAGTTGCTGCTAATGTGCGTCATGATGTCATGACGGCAGCAATCAGTCTGGTGATGGAACTGGTGCTGAGGGTGAGAACGAGGTTGATGATGAAGGTGTTACAGATGAGCACCGAGCAGAACGCAGCAACCTCTCACAAAAATGCTGAACATCTGAATCCCTGTCTGTTTCTTTTATGCCTCTGTCTCTCTCTCTCACACACACCGATCTGATGATGTAAAAGATGATTGATCTAAACTCTAGGATCTATACCTGTGGTTTAACCCAATTAACCTTCAAACAAAGGGTGTGTGTGGGGGGCGAGGGGCTGTGGGGAGTGATGTGTTGCGTGCAGAGGAAAAAGAGAGAGAGAGGAACAAAGAGAGTGAAGAGAGCTGGAGGAAAGCTAGAGAGAGATAGATGGCTGACACAGCTGGAACTGGACAGCAGAAACACGAGGTGAGGATAACAAACATGACAAAGGTTAATAACACTG
This sequence comes from Miichthys miiuy, assembly GCA_036365135.1. Taxonomy (NCBI): domain Eukaryota; kingdom Metazoa; phylum Chordata; class Actinopteri; family Sciaenidae; genus Miichthys; species Miichthys miiuy. The sequence goes on from CM071605.1 coordinate 5,411,954, forward strand.
ACAGCACTCATAATTCTCCTATTTTTTACAGTCATGGCCTGCAGAGAGAGCCAGCTCTGGAACAAGGAGGCTCATGTATCAGTTGCTGTATATTTCTGACTAAATGTAAGTTAGTTATTAATTTGGAAAAACTGCAGAGTTAATGTATAATAAGAATATGTTTAAATAAATACCATGCCATGTGGTATTTACAGAGGCCAATATGTGACATCATACAGCTTTGATGAAGAACAGAAAAAAGCTGATACTCGTACTGTCAGAAAGTGTGGAATACATGATGTTTTTCCAACCTTAAAGGTCCAGTGTGTAAAATTTTAGGGGCTCTATTTACAGGAAATGGAATATAAAATGCATAACCATGTTTTCATTAGTGAATAATCACCTAAAAACAAAAGATTCATTATGTTTTTGTTAACTCCTCTTGAGCCACTCACTCTGCAGCCAGGTCCTTTTCGATGGAGTCCGGTCACGTTTCTACAGTAGCCCAGAAAGGATAAACTAAACTTTCTAGCATTCATATATAAAGTTATAATCTCAAAGATTTTCATTTAGATAAACACCTGTTAAGTCACTATAGCACAATGACTGCTCTGGAGTTGACTATTATTATGAGGTAGTCACTGGAAATGCAATGTGTTTGTCAGTGAGATTAGCACTGACGTCACTAATGCGTTTACATTATCTGACAGCAGATACGTTTGAAATATTGCATGCAGTAATGGAACAAGAAGGAACAAGGGGCTGTCACTGTGAGCTGTTAGATGATGAGCTGTAGACTCTCTGCTGTGTGCAGCATAAAATCAGATCACACTTGCTCACAGAATGATGGGAACGACAATAGTTGTTTGGCTGGACTGGAAGCAAACACACCAACTGATCTTATGTTGTAGTTATCCACAAGTAGCTGCTGGAGTTGGTGTTTTGACCTGTAGTATTAAATCACACTTGCTGTTACAATGAGTAATCATCAGGTGTTGCTAAATCAACCAGGACTGTAATTTGTACACACCACCTGCCTGAAGGACATTGCATCTATTGACTATTAAGATTCACATTTTAACATAAATTCAGTGAAGTGTAAAATGAATGGATGGGCATTGTTTTCTTTGTCAATGCCTAGCCCCTGGACAAAATATTCATGATGGAGTTCTTCCATTGTATTGATTCTTTTTGTTTCTCCACACATATCTAGATTCAGAGCAGAACACCTCCAGTTTGCAGTCTGAGTACTAATTATTTTATAACTCAATCACAGTGATGAGTTATTTTAAAATATCACATTGCAAGATTGTATTTAGTGTTAGTGACTATTTATGGTTATTATCCATTAAAACACAAATATGAGGATGTGTGTTTGGACCTGCATCAGAGTCTATTCAAACATACAACACTTTCACAGACAGAATTATCTATTCTGAAGCTGTCCATATGGAGATTACATTCATTAAAACCAGTGATGCACCACTACCTCACCCAGACAGTGGAAATTCCATTTGAGAAGCACTGCAGGGCGAACAGCAGCGAGATTTAAAGGCTCTGTTATTGTAAAGGCATTTTATTGAATCCATAAAATCTGTTCAGTGACCAGCTTCCAGGAATGAGAGTTGTCAGCGAAGAGGAGGGGGCTGACAGGGGTGATGAAGGTCAAGGCTGCAGTAAAGTGTACCTTGTACAGCTCTTAACACCTATCTGCAGCAGGGTTCCAACTACCCAATCAGACGTTATAGGTTAGCCTCCAGTTTCAATCAGAGATCTGGAGACTTCTCATCAAGTGTATCTCACACTTCTCCTCATGAGATGGTCTTCGCTCACCTTCAGTCTCTTTCTGCATTGCATCCCTGGCTTGTTGAGTACTAACTTTGTTCTTGTGCTGGTGTGGTCTGATTCCCTCCATCCTCTCTTCAATTATTCATCACAGGCTGGTTACTATAAAACTCCTGCCAGCTCCTGTTCCCTGTATATCTGTGTGTGTGTTGGTGGTGTAGTAGCCTACAGTATTCAAGCGTGCAGTAAATTCAGAATCAAGTGTTTATGTTTGGTCTGTACCTTTAACATGTTGAATTTCAGCATCATTTTACGGAATTCTTTAAATGACTTCATTTTACATTTGCATAGATGATTCTTGTTAGGATTTGACATCCAAGAAACAAAATAATACTAGGTTAAATAAAAGTAATCTTCTAAATATTAAAAACCATCACTTCAATAGAACAAATTCCATCAAAGAACCGGGGTCAACCAGTTTGTTTTCATAACCAAAAATCTCTGTGTGATGATGACTCCAAAAGGTCATTGTTCCAGCTGTTGCATCTGGCAGGAGACTCAAGATCCCACTAGCCAGAAAAATGGGTACAAGCAGTCATTTGTGCCCTCTGCTGTGTGCGAACAGATACATCATAAAATAACCCCCCCAAATCCTCACCACATGTCCAACAGCACATGAGCACTGCTGCTGCTGAAAATGTATTTTATGCATTTTGTGTTTAGGCTGCCACATGCCACAGACACATTTTCATTTCATGTATATGTAAGAGACAATAAAGTTTCTTATCTTCTGTTACCACAGATGTTGGCATTATGTGTAAGAAACATACAATTTTAGTAAAATTCTTATTTTACATCCTGAGTTGGATTTAAGGATACAAGTATTCAGGATTTAGAATATTAGTGAGCTGAAACATTTTCTGCATTCATGAGTTGCATTGTTGGAAAGACACAAATGACAACAAGCAAAAACTGACAATGGAAGTCCCATGATCTACCTTCCCAGGTCTTGTACTGTATGTTTGTATGTAGACATACTAGATAATAGTGGTGATCATATCTGACCTCTGGGACCATGAATGTGTACGAAATGTCATGGTAAACTATCCAATCCTTATCAACATTCGTGGTGGACACAAAGGTGGCAGCCGAACTCAGCAGCTGCATGTGACGTCACCCACCTGCCATCCAAAGCATCCACGCTCTTAATTCTGCATAACTTTAAGCCTTAATATAATTTGAACAGGTGAGTTCTATAAGTTTCTCCCTCAGTACAGGTTTTTGTAGCAGGCTGTAAACATGTTTATTTCTGCTGTGAAGTTTTAACAGTTTGCAGCTAGTCTCAAGTGGTTTGAGGAACGGCAGTTTTTGGCAGTTCCACACTGGCCTCATTTTACAGCCATGGAGATTACCGCTTGTTATGTATCCAGCGTCTCATTTGTAAGATTAGGTGTGTTGTGTCTTTATTCAACAGTTCTGTACCAACACCAGCACCAACACTCAGATGCAGTCTTGGCACAGCTGACCAGACCAGATGAAAACATGATTGAGGACTGACCCTTTGTGTTGGCTGACTGCCATGGAGATGGTGAAGCTAATGGGACCCCTATATTTTGTCTTGATTTCAGAGGTCTGCCAGAAAGACCACAGCATGCCTATCGAATGCCAGTCTCTGCAAGGAGCTGAGTGTTTCTGCCCACTGGATCAAAGCAGGGACAAAATGGCTGTTGTGATTCCTTGTGGCCCGTTCCATGTAAAGGCTATGTAGTTTGGTCTTGCCAGAGCAATGTTCCGAAGTTTGATGGAGGGGTCTTTAAACCCTGATGACAACCTCTACGTTAACTAGGTTGGATGGACCATGATGAAGTGTGAGTGAAGGTATGATGGTTTTATACTAATACACTTGCAAGATTGAACCACAACAACAAAGTTCAATCACAACAGCCATCTTGTATCTGCTTCTTGTTACGATATTCACCTCAGTTGTGCATTCCTGTTTATTCTGCCTCTCTTCAGCAACTCTACTTTCCTCTCAGATTTTGTTTAGCTGTTTGGACTGCCTTCTAGGTGTTGACCCTTGCCTGTCTCATGATTATGTAAGTCTATATCTACTGTCTCTGCTGCAATAAATAATTTAAATGACCCTGCCTGCTTCTCTCTGTGTCAGGCTTAAAACAAAACTAGAACTGATTATTATAGTTCCCTTAAATAACTGATATATAGATACATGTACTGTAATATATTCTCTGCTGCAATGATTTAAATTATCCATACTCAAAGTATAAAGTGTATTTGTATGTAATGGACAAATGGTCAGTGGTAAATATCATGTAACTTGTACACAGAGTTCACTAATATAATTGGAATAATTCAAAATTGGAATGTTTTGGCTGCTACCCACTGAGCTGCATTGAGAGTAGACCGCAATCCATTCTACTGTTAATAGCATCGCTCAGTTAATGAAAAGACAGTGAAACAGGTTGTGTAGAACTAAGGTTTACTGGAAAAAATGCTTTAAAAACAATCATTTTCTCACAGGTTATTACCAACATTGTGCAATGCAACAACATTTCTTTGCTAGTAGTTGAGATACAATACAATTTCACATGGATTAAAGTTCCACCTGTAATGTCTATTCTAAGGAAGAACCAAAAAGCTCAGGAAAGCTATCATATATATTCTTAACTTTTACTAGTATCAAATTCACCAGATACAGTAATGTTAATTGCTATTGTAGCTTTCATAATAAACAAGATTTTCTTCAAGACACCTGTTTTGAGCTTAATTGTAAAAACTATCACTCCTACAATCTCTACTGCGTGTTAGGCAAGTTAGGGTGACGGCTATTTCAAAATGTAATGCTTCAATGACTTAGAAGTTGATGTAAAGTGAAACAGACGTTACATAAACACATTATTTTCCAACACAATCACAGCCCAACTGGAGGTGTCGGGGCAATCAAAGCAGCATCAATCTATCACCCTCATCAAACTCAATCATGCTCCCAACTGAGCCTTGACAATCTTCGTGGAAACCAGCAAGAGTAGTGGTGACAACAACACAACAATACTTCAATCATTTGAACTAGGAAATGTCTTCTCTTCTCAGTGGTGACACTTTACCACTCATTTGCAAAATAACAGGAGAAAGGAGACGTTCAAATATCAATCTCTTGATTTGTGTAATTATGTTCCCAGGAAATGGTGACAGTTATTTCAGTGAGCTTGCAAATGTCAAACTGTGTGAAACTCCAGGGTAATGGATTTATGCAAATATGAGAACAAGTTCTCGTTAAAGAGTCTCTTCACATTTGAGATTTGAGTCTTTGTCTCTTTGTTTGTCTGCTGTCTCAAATTTGCCAGCACCCAAAAAGATTGCCAAGACTGTCCTCGTACAACTCTCAAGTTTTCCCTGCTCAGCTCCTTTGAAGTTACAGTGAGGTGTCCTGCTTTCTCCAATGCTCATCCTTGAGTGATCAGTTTTCAGGTTAAAACTGCAGTACTCAATCGTTTTTAATAATCACATTGGTTTAAATGTGTATTGTGAAGTTGCCTCTTTTAGATCATTGTTTTTGGTGTTCAGGCCTGCAAATTCCACTCCGTTCAACAGTTTCCAGCAACAACAACCAACTGTTTTTTTCCTCAGGAGTTGGTGAAGACCAAAACAAAGCTAAAAACAATGTGTATGTTGGACTTCTATTGGCTGAGTTGTGTGCCGAATGTATTAAATGTTTTCACTAACACATTAGCCATAACCAAGGAGGTGATAGTATGTAAATATATAAATAAGTCCTAAGCTAGTTTGCTGCCTAGTTAGCTATCTGATTCATCAGGCTGCAAGAAATAAATATAACTAAACCACTGCTGGAGTGGACACATTCAAGTGTAAATGCCATGTGATCTCAATCCAAATTGAACAATTATGTAATGAAATGGTATCCAGCCAGCTGGAGTCAAAGTAATACCATATATGGAAAAAAGAGGGAGAAGAATTGAAACATACACTATATAACGTGAATAACTAAGAATGCATTTAGGTACCGCATGAAAAAAAGAAATCCAACATCAATACTGTACTCTCAGATGTAAATTCACCTAAATCAAATGTAGATATAACTATTTAAAAGATGCATCTTGGGTTTCGTTGGAGTAACTGATCCATAGATCCATGATCGACCCATAAATGTTACTAGCTGAGGTGATAGAGGTTGTATTCTTTCTCGCAGGAGGTCAAAAAATGTTTTGTCTTCTTCATTTGCATCATGCTATCTGCTTTACTGCTTCAGGTTAGCTAGCTAATGCTAATTTACAGCTTGGGAGTTGGTGTCAAACATTTTACATTACTAGTGACGCTTTGTGTTAGTGGGTGAGAGGTCATGTTTTATCTCATCACAGCCTCAGGGTGAATCTGCTGAGCTCTACAGTAGATAATGGATTTGTAGTACTGTAAAGCACAGTCTCCATTGTCTTTGTGATGGGAAAAGTCATTCGTAATCCATCAAGGTGGTGTCAGTTTTGATTGTAAGTAAACTTGCAATTAATCCCGACACAGCAGCAGGATTAAATATATTGACTTGAGATTCAGTTAACACAACTGAGAAGGCATGTAATTGAGCTCCGGGGTTGGCCTTTGCAAAATCACAGCACAGGAGGAAGCAGGATTAGTTCTGGACTGTATTCCAGTCAAATATAAAGGAGCCGAGCAGTGAGCAAACTGCTGTCTATCTTCCACGTATTTCTTAGGTTTGTTTCTGTCCATCACCCACACTACTGTAAATCAATAGTCATTACAATTCATAGATGTTACAGACTAATACCTTGAACAATGTTCCCTATTTAAGGGCTAGGGTTATACAAATTTAAATAACCACACAGAAATATTCACACACAGTATATTGCTACAGAAGAAAGGTTTGGAGAGTAGGTGATGTTGTTCATAAAGCAAATTACAATTACAAAGGTCAGATCCTACCTTTAAGCAAAGAGATTACTGAGTACACAAGGCATCAAAGGCCATGAGTTCACTCTGACACAACAAATCCAAAGCAGTCAGGATAGAAAGTCTGAGAAATGGAAGCCTCTGGGCTACAACACACGGAAACCTAAAACAAAGTTCTATGATTTTAACATGAATGGAAAGACAGCAAGAGTGGCTGCACCTACGGGCTATATGAAATCAATTGTACTTTTTGTATTTACATAAATCCAGTATTCAAATAATGGCTGAGTCTGGGGCGTTGTTTAGCTCAGTTGGTAGAGCAGCCGCCCCATGTACAAAGGCTCAGTCCTTGCTGCGGCAGCCCAGGGCTCGAATCCAACCTGTGGCTCTTGTCGCATGTCATTCCCCATCTCTCTGTCCCCACATTTCCTGTCACTCTTCAGCTGTCTCTATACAATAAAGCTCAAAAAAACTTGACAGTGATTTAGTGATACATGCTACTTTGTGACATAACAAAGATAAATCATAATTTACAGTCATACATGAATGAATTAAATACAGAAAAAAGCGTTACTCACACTTACAACAGAAACCAGATAATGCAAAGGACAGTATCAGTGTTGCTGAGGAAAATTAAAATGAGCTCATTTATCCTTCAAATGTCCCGGTTTGAACCAAAGTTCTTCTTATAGAATGAAACAAAAAAATATTGTTAGCATCCAAATCCCTGTCCTGATCCTGCAAGCTAAGAGCTACTCAAACACCCCAGTGCTTTAATGTATGTACATATAAGCAGTGAAACGGCTAAGTCAGCCACGGTCATGACACACATTTACATGGATATAAAGTTAGAAGTCTCTCTCTATGAATGACACATATTGCGTTAGTATACTTTAAATTCTTCCCCTGAATCATTCCTTTATTTTAATATAAACCAACCACGTTATTGAAGAAATGAGGAGAAAAAAAGTCTTCACTTCTGGTGAATTTCCTCATTCTTTTCCATCTTTGTGAGGACAATTGGTCTGTATAAAGATATAAGTTCAAGAACACACACATAAAAATAAGTTTTAGTAAATGATGATGCTGCATATTGGCAGCAGGATATATAATAGAAGACATGGCCACCTTACCACAAGCTTGAGATGGAGCAATGTAAATGTCATCTGCCCTATCTGACACAACACTTATTCAGTACCGATGCCAGCAATTACACTGCTGTCAAATTTGAGTTTCCATACAAGATTCTCCCCAAAACCTTTTACTGTTAGTTTAAAGTAACTTTACGCAGTGGTTATTTAGCATTAGTATAAGTATATTTGTAGTAATACGGTACAATGGGGTAAGCCCTTTCTTTAAAAAAATAGAATTACTTCATAATGAATACCAGTCAATAATAATAATGCAGCAGGGGTTACACTAATACTGGCATCTGTTGTAAAATGTGTGATATAATGGAGGACAGTGTGTAAAACCTTTAATGACACCTGCCTGGGGAAGCTTTCAGTTTGTTAGTACACACTCAGTTCACTTTAAAGATTGAGAAAATACCCCTGATGATGTCATAGTGACTGTTTAAGTCATCAGGGTTTCTGAGCTAAGACAACACAAGCTAACACAAAGTCTGCGTTACAAAAGTTGGGATTTGAAGTTTGAGAGACATTTACCAGCCATGGAGGTTGGTCATAAAAGACATCATCCAATTGCATTATGGTAAATGTAAGATCCAGTGTTTTGGAGTCTATAGTAAGGATTAAGAGGCAGGATATCTTGATCCACAAATTTTGACAATTCTTTTTCTAATCTGTCTCCTACAAGTCCCCCAACACGACGGAAGTGCAATACTGACTTGCTTTAAGTTCCTAATTTTAACACAAAATTTACATCATTCATCACTCATTTCAATTCTTCTGGCAACATCTTATAGACTAAGATGTTTTCAAATGAATATTAATTTACTACCAGAGACGATGTTTTGAGACACAGACCTTGATATTGTGCACTGTTACTTAGAGTATATCAACACAGAAACAACAAGTTGGTGGTGAGGTGATTAAAAATAAATAAATAAATAAAAAAAACTCAAAAGCAAAGTATCACCTCTACCACTCCATTGCTACTTTGAGTGATTCAAGTTAAGTCTTAAATAGGAAAATCTAATTTACTCCAAAGAAATGTGAGTAAATGAAGTGTTGAAGTAAATTAAATATACAGCATGTATGTTCTCAGTATGTAGTTTTGTCTGCTCCATATAAAATCACTGCCATGGTGTAAAGTCTGGTGTTGCCACCTACAACCACTTCACAGAGTGACAAAATGCAAGTAAGCTATGGACACACACATGCAGTACAAACACTACAAAGGATCAGCACCTGCGAACCAACAGCTCTAGAAATAGCTAGTGTTGTAATGCTGTAATGTTATGAAACATGCATGGATACATCTGTCAGTTGACTTGAAAGACAATGAGAATGTAGAAAACCTCCGCTCTTCACACACACATTAAGATATGACATCCCTGACGGTCATAACGTTCCCCTGAAGGAGACTGTGTGGAGTATGAAGGCCTTGGATTCTGATCTACAGTATGTTGCCGACGGAGTTTAAACACGTATCTTAGTATCAAACAAGGGATTTAACCTGAGTTAATACAACAGTCCGTACGAAATACTAACACACTTATTTGAAGTTTAAAAAAACCATGTTAAATAGACAACTCTAATTTTTAGACTAATTAAATATCTAGATTTTCACATGATAGCATGGAGAAAGATGCTGGAAATCTATTATCTAATGTTCCAGTAAACACTTTACATATGAGCTCTAATCCTGAATAATTTCCACACTACACAAAGAAAATATTTCCCTCCTTATAAGCCTCCATCTTAAAAGAGCAGATTGGTTGGCTAAAGGCAAAAGTAAAATAAAATCTGTCACCTTAGATAAGGAAGAGTTATTTCTGTTCTTTGCTGTCACTCTTTTATCTAACATCCTCACTGAACTCAGGAATCTAACTCTAGTTAGTGTCTTCTGACATATTTAGGCTAGGATGATGAGTCCCTCGCTTCTCCTCCTTTTTCTTGTCCCTCTCTTTTCCATCTCTTTTCAGAGAGATAGGCAGAAAGTGAAAATGGACAAGGGAGGAAAAAGTACACTGCTGGCTGAATCTACAGGGCCACCCTGTCTCGTCAGAAGGGGGAAAAAAACGACCCAACTGCGCTGCTTCTCCAGTGCCAGCCGCAGAGCCGGTCGAGGAGCATTTCAGGAGCCCTTCAACCAAACGCCCTGTCACCGTACAGTAGGCTCACACTTGCGATAATCAACCAACAAGCCAACAGAAGGCGGGCGAAATCACAAGAGATCATCATAGTCCAGCAGCTTCGAGTGCTGACGGCTTTTCCACAGACGGAACAGACGGAAGTCAAAGTACATCTCGATCATCTCTTTGCCTGCAACCAGAAGAAAACACAAAGAAAACCAAATTAAAATTACAAAATTACACAGCTCTATATCATCACCCTCAAAACAACATATCATCATACACTGCTTACTATTATTACTATTATGGACTCACTTTTTTGTGCATTATCAGTTTATTACACGCATGTGCGTGTGCATGGCAACAGAAACATGCCTTTGTGCATCTCTGTTTCGATTATAACATTACGTGCACCACATTAGTCACTGTAAGGGTACTTAATAACTGTCAGAGTATTGATGGAAATCGACATTTGCTGACAATACTGTGATTGTGGCAGGAGCAGGATCTGGGTCATAGAGCTGATGTCAATGATTTTCTGTCATGGCATCATCGGTTGCTGGGTGCATTTTGCCTTGGTATTTTCAAAATAAAGGACAAACTTGATTGATTTTTGGAGGTCGTCCTTTCTCCAACATGAAAAGTTCTTACCAGATGTTCATGGAATACAAGTACTGTGGCATTTCGTAAAAGTGAACTGTACTTTTGATTTTTGTATTTGATGGATTGCCATGTGAATTTGAACAGATTTTCATTGTTCCCAGGGAATGAAGCCTGCTGACTTTTCCTCTAATGTCACCAGCAAGCACTTGTCCAGTGAAATATTTCAACATCTATTAGACTAATTAACTAACAGCAGCTACGCAGTTTACTTTCATCAGACATCAGAGGGAAAACCACAAAATTAAATTCTCCATAAAATCTGATCCAGTTTCACCAAAAATCAGAGAGAAAGTTGGTGTTGTTCCACTTAGTGCTGTAAAGCATTAGCAAATGAAGCAAACACAGCAAGTGCCAAAAACTGCAGCTCGACAAACAGCCACTCGAGGCTGGCTCCAGAAGTGAGTCAGCCTCCATAAGTCCCCATGTTAAAATGTCCAACTTCACAGCAGAAATAAACATGTTTACAGCCTGGTACAAAAAACACTTTTGGTCTCTATAGCTAATTTCCCCGTTCATGACAACTGTACTGAGGGTGAACTTTTATAGAACTCACCTGTTCAAATGATATTAATTAAAGCGTGACTTTATTTACTTTAATTAATCATAAAATTATGAATTATTAACAGCATGGCTGCTTTGATTGACAGGTGCATGATGTTACAGGTGGCTTGTTTGAGCACCCGGGTGAGACAAGTTCGGGATAACTTACTAGAAAACATTATAAAATGCCCACGTGTGGATGACTACTCGGTTCAAATGAATTGTTATTTGTGTGCATGTACGTCTAGGAGAGAGCTCATGTCTTTAATGAAGGGGTATTTGTCTTACTGATATTCAACAGTAAAGAGAACATTGGGAACAATTTGTCTGTTATTGTAGCCAAGATCTTCCCACGACTGCAGTACAGTGGGCGGTGGAGAAGAGAAAAGAGTTCTCTGAACACCTTCAGGCTGCTCCCAGGAGCAGGATCAGCCCTTTGTAGAGCACTACAGTGATGAGCAGATAGATCTATAGACACACTAGATTTATAATTTATCAGCAAGGAAAACAAAATCCACAGATTGACAAAAAGTTGACTAAAACCATGAAGGATACAAATTACCTAAATGTGACTAAGCATTTTTGTTTCATTTTTCAAAGACTGCAGGGACTAAAATTAAAATAGCTGTCATAATTAACACTGCACTGGATGGACCAAAGATAATAGAGTAACTATCACCTGCTGAAAAAGTTGTTTTTGTTGTCCTTCTCACCTCGCTGCAGTGAGTGACAGGTGCTCCATAGCTAACACAGCTGGGTGTGGTTACAGGTGCAACAAAGCACACTTCTGACATGACATAAAATAACAGAGTTTAAATCATATTGATGCTACACTGGCTTGTAATCAGGTGAATGGTGTTTCTGTCAATGCCACTCACCCATGAGAAGTACGTAACGCTTTATGGCACTAAGTCATACACGAAAATGGAGAAAATGTTTTACAGACGCCGAGCGGGGCTGACTGCTGTTGGACTAGTAAGTAATATTAGCTGGCTGCTCTGTCTTGTGTTGTTGACCTTGTTGATGTTTGGCTGTTAGCAAAGTTTTCAACTCGCTAGTTTTTGATCATAAGTAATGTAATCAGAACAAATTCACGTGTACAGCAGGTCTATATTTACCACAGTGGTATTAGACTCTGAAACTGGGACGATAAATCACAAAAATAAAGGTCAGCACTACAGGCTGTGGGATAAATTCCCTTTAGGAACAAACAAGATTGAACTGTGCTGATCTGAGCTAAAATGGACATATGATTTAATTTAGATCCTTTACTTCAAAAGGTATAGGTATAAGGTATTCGGTATTTATAAATATAAATCACAAAATCACACCTTGGTCATGCAGTGATGATAAACCTAGAAAACACTTCAGTGGCCTCAAGGCAACACATGTGCACTTTGCACAACTAAAAGCAATGTGCACTGCAAAGGATGACCTTCTATGCAAATTGCAATGAAAAAAGCCAAATGCAAAAAGCTAGTGAACAAAGATCTCAGCTTCTAGCTTTCATTGTATTATCATGTTTACTCTCGTCCAGGCATATGAATAAAGTGCTGAATGCTTCCTCACAGCACTACAGGTTGTGAAGGAAAAAAAAGAAAGAAAGGTGGAGATGAAGCAGAGTGTGTTGGTCAGCAGAGGATGAGAAAACACACACAGGCAATAATGACATTTTAGAAATAATTAGTTTAGCATCAACAGATGTCAGCAAAATGATTGATGAGGGATGTGTTGAGAGTTCAGCAGAGTTCACACCTGTATGTTTGCTCACACTCCCTAATGTGCTTCCTTCATTGCTGAGCGGCTTACTGGCATTGATTAATGTCCTCTATTAATGCTCAGCGAATGTACAGGTGAGGCCAATAATGCAATATAAATACATACTGTGTTTGTGTGTGTGTGTGTGTGTGCATGCAACTCTTGTGGCGCATGTGTTATAGGTATAAAATACAATATAACAAACAGCAATAATATGTGTGAGTTTGTTTGTGAATGCGTGAGTGCTCTCACCCTGTGCAGACAACTCTAGCGGGGACTTGAATTCGACTGAGGAGGGTCTCATGAGCCTCTTCAGCGTCTGAATCAGCTGCAGGGAAAGAGGGAGAGAGAATATAGAAGAGTCAAGACTTCATTCCACACGCCATGAGGCATTTTGAAATGAAAACAAACAAAGCAGTGATGGTGCAGACAAAGGTGACTGTTGTTCTGTCATGGTTTATTTAAACATGAAATAATGAAATCTTGTGTGAGCATTGTGGCGTCTGGCGCCACAGGGAACGATGTCACAGGAAGCAGGAAGGGAGGTGTTCTCAGTTCTGTCATACTGCATTTAAAATTAAATTAAATTTACTTTACAAATGCATTTCATTTGATTTGATGTGCTGCTGTGTGTGATTGTCTGTATTTTCATAACTGCAAACATTGAGGGAGGGAGTGTTGGTCTGATTATTGCTGTGATTGTGGAAGTTTTGCATCTTTTTGCTCACATACATGACATGAGAAAAAAAAATCTCCCCAACAGCATAAACGTCCAGCATGTCAGATTTAGGGGGCTCTATTTACAGAATGTTGCAGAAATTTAATCTAATATTCATAACTATGTTTTCATTAGTGTATGATGACCTAAAAATAAGAATCGTTTTTAGTTCTTGTGACCCGAGAATGAGTTTTTTATGTCTACAGACCCCCATGTTCAACCACCATGGCTCTATAGAATGGACAAACCAAACACTGGCTCTAGAGAGGCGTGTTTTTCACATGTATAGTGGCCACCATAGGTTTTCCCTCATGTTTGGAACAGGACAACGAGTGGAGGCACTTGCAATCTGTGGCTGACTCAGCTGCCACACACAAAATCCTACACACTGAGGGTAACATCTGTCCACAGGCTGCAGATGTTAATTTACAGCAATGTTTACTCATGTGCACCATCACTCTGAAATAAACCAGTAAATTAAATGTGGATTTGATTAATGCACTTTCAAATGGACTTTGCACTTTGATTTGACATAAGTTGGAAAAACACAAGATAAACACGTCATCTATATCCTTCGATCACCCATAGCATACGACACACAACAACACACGTTTATTAATGCATCTGGAAGCCTGTCAGACCAGATGACACTCCTGCTTTTGGCCCCCTCCACACTTTTATGCCACCTCCTTCCCCCTCTTGTTCCAGCACGTCGTCCCTGTTCCTCCTCTCACTCCCTGGGGTCTGGTACAGTGCCAGCTGGTGTGCCATCACACATAGAGCGTAGCAGCCAAATGGCATTTGCAGGTTTCATCTCCAAAAAAATCTATGCTGTGCATCCGTCAGTTCAAAGAGGACTGCTTCACTGATGTTTTTTTAGTTTGGCTCCGTGAAGGAAGTTATAAAAGATTTATATCATGGGCAGTTAAAGAGAGGGGAAAGGTTCATTACATAGCTTTAGATAAAGATACACAATCATGCAGACAGACATTTCATTCACATATAACAAAATGAAATGTTCTTATCTCCAGTAAGAATGCACAGATGTGCTGTATGACCACATCAGTTGTTGTTTTTCTTTCAAGGTTTTGTTCTATTCATGTGATCATCTAATTATAAGATTAATACCACATACTAGCTCATATCTGTACGCTAAATATGAAGCTACAGCCAGCAGCTTAGCTTAGCAAAGACTAAAGAAGACAGGGGAAAACAAAACACACCTGCCAGAACCTTTAAAGCTCACTGATTAACAGGAAGAGCAGGAGTGTAAAGACAACATGTTGTGGTTCTGCAGGGGCTTGTTCTCCCAGACTATATCTTTGTCTGGTACAGGGACTTTTAGGAGTCTTGTCATCATCGTGAGGTTACCAGGCAAC
Organism: Miichthys miiuy; assembly: GCA_036365135.1. NCBI lineage: Eukaryota > Metazoa > Chordata > Actinopteri > Sciaenidae > Miichthys > Miichthys miiuy. The sequence continues at coordinate 5,426,973 of CM071605.1, forward strand.
CAGCGCCTGCCTGTCTCTTTTAATTTGATCTTGACATATGGAGGATGAAATATGTTCTGGTCATAAATAAACAAGTGGCAAGTCATTTGAGAGAGACAAGGATCTGTCACATTCTAAATGAGCTCTTGTTGGAGCCAGTTTCCTCTCTGTTGATAACATCACATTCAGCTGATAATAAGGGCAGTATTGAACGCAGAGGGGTTAGTGATCGGAGAAAAGTTACACAACGTGCCAGAGACTTTGTGTGCTGCCCATGCTACCTGCACGGGTGCTTAACCTCGACATTTCCCCGAGGCTTTAAAGTAGCAGGCCATCAGTAGAGCGTGGCTGGTGAGCACCGTAAAGGCTAGTGCAAGGAAAATGTGGTGACAATGTTGTACTAGAGCAGTGAAGATGTGCTGTGTTTACTTATTGTTAAACTAAATAGTAAAACCAGCTATACAGTTGGTGTCAGAGGGAAGCAGGAAGAGTGGTGTTTACAGGAATGTCACACATTCCCTTGAATTTCCTTTGGGATCAATAAAGTATCTATCTATCTATCTATCTATCTATCTATCTATCTATCTATCTATCTATCTATCTATCTATCTATCTATCTATCTATCTATCTATCTATCTATCTATCTATCTATCTATCTATCTATCTATCTATCTATCTATCTATTTACTTTGAGTTGTGTTTTTCACTTATGTTGTGCATGCATGTGCTCCATTTAAAATGGCTGTACAATAGAGTTTAAAAGTGATAATTATAGAAGTGCATCTATTCTTATTGGACTGTTGTGTTTTTCTTTTTTCTTTTTTTGCAGTGTGTTTCTCTGATGTCAGTACTTACGAAATATTGCTGTCATGTACTTGAACTGGTGAAAGTATTAAGTAGTAGTAGTAAATGTTTTTATTTTTGGTAGTGGACTTAATTTTAACATGATATCTTTAGAAAGCTTATGATGAATACAATAAAGACAGCAAAGTCCAGTGGCAAATGTTGTCTCATAAAGAAAACACTTTATTTTCAGATGCATGACGTTAGCACTGTGAAATAGCTGAGAGCAGTGGTCTAAGGAGTTATGCCGGGTGGAGCGGAGTGGAGCAGAGCATCATCTGAAGGTAGCTCCGTCACTAAGTCTATTAATAGTGGCTCTCCAGCTGAGCTCACAGAAGCGCACAGAAGCAGCAGCAGGGAGAAAATTGTTAAATGCAGTGAATGAGCCCTTCCCTGTTCATCCCACTCCTCGTGTGACTCGTACTGAATCTCTGTGGTGAAGATGCCAAATGTCACGGTGACTGTCACAGTGCACGTCTAGGATTTATTTATACCTAAAAGGTACCCGCCCATGGCACAAGCAAACAATAACTGTTGTAAATGTGTTACAAACATTAATATATCACTGTCAAACTGATTCCTGCGTCTCGTCACTGTAAACCAATGAGATCATAGTGGAGATTAATTGCAGGCCAGTTCAAAGAATTGCTCATGCTTGTGATGTGCTCATTAAAATTACTTTTCCCATAAACCTCATTACTTTCTCTTGAGCCACATCGACGTCATATTGTACAGACAGTAGCTTAGTGGCAAAGCCTTTCACATCAGCCTCCTAGTTTGATTTCTGAGTTCGATATATCAAGAATTTCAGTGACATTACCTGCAAATGTTTGAATGGCTGCGAAGCCTCCATCCCCATCCCTGACAGTTAAATCTAATTAATATCCCATATTTACACCAATACAACTGATTCAGTGAATTAAAAGACATACATGTTTGTCTTCATCTGGTTTCACTTGTTAATGAACAACTACAAAATGTAACACATTCAGTGCTGCCAGACTGGACTGACAAAAATAGCCCAAATGTTTATTTTCATCTCGGGAAGGGCTTATAAAATGTGTTTTGTTTGGATTTTTTTATGTTGTCTTATATATAGCTTAATACGAGCAAGATAATTAAATTATAGGTCCTATCGATGGCAAATTAAAAAACAAATAATAATGGAATGTAGCCAAACATTTTGCTGGTAGAAGTCACCCCAATGGTAGAAAAGCAGTCAGTATCACACCCTACCAAAAACAATTATTATGAAAGTATTTATATAAAAAAGAAGCCCAATCTGTTACTATTTGATATATCAGTCAGAATATGAGGCTTTCCTTCGTTCTCCACATTCTGCTGACATTGAGTGCACCACATTATCAGATGCAGTACCTGAAGCCTGACATTTTGACATACTTTTTTATTTATATCTCTATCACCTTCTGATGGTGTGAGAGGAAGAAATTCAGTTTTAAGTGGCAGTCTGATTAATGTTCACAACGTGTACCCAACCTGAAAATGAGATGAGCAGCAGAAAATATGAAATGTTGAATGAATATGTATCTGATATTTTCAAATCAGAGGTGTTGCTTGCGTTTTAGACATATGTATTGTCACAGATGTTAAGTTGCTTTGAACCCAGCAGATTTTTTCATGGCTGCGGTGTTTTCAATTTTATACTTTATATATACATATATGTGTGTGTGTGTGTTTGTGTGTGTATGTGTCTACCCTTACCGCTGCATGAACCACTTCAGTTCTGAGAATTAAGGTCAAGAGGTAACCAAAGCACACACTCTGCATTAAATGGCCTTTAACTGTCTTGTAAAGACAGAGAGACGTGTGCGTGTGAAGTGGGCAGGAGAAGCTCTACATGTCTTTTTAGCAGAACAAAGACTGGAATTGCAGTAAGCAATCATAACGAGCAGTAGGACAGCATTTCTAGATGGGCTGCACGAGAAGGCATGAATATTTTAGTGTGTAGGCATGTTCACGTGCATAGGCTGGATGTGAGTGTGTCTGCATATAGCAAGTGTGTATCAGTCTCCGTGGGGGTGGAAGGGTCATGCCAGGGGTACCGGAGGAGGTACGACTGTGTGAGTAAATGTGCGTGTGTAATTGCAGAGAAGGTGGCTGGGTGTGTGTGTGTGAGTGTGCAGCTTCACTGAGAGGGTGTCATTCCACAGTGCTGTGTGTGTGTTATCCTATTCTTCCCAATGCAACATGACATTTTAAGTAAACATTTGCACTAACTAGTGGAGTGTGGGAGTTTTATTTGTTCTTGAGGCTTAGCATGACTCAGAATACAAAGATGGCTACCTTTTCTCCATTAGCGCTCCCCAGCACATAGCAGCCCATGATGTGGATAAGGTTAGGCTCGGGGTTCAGCCTACTCATCAACCTGCTGAGCCGCCGCCAGAATCTGGACACACAGGAGAGAAAATCACCAACAAATAGGCAAGAGCAGTACAGGAAATGAAAAAATCGGTTCGGGGGTGGTTGGGAAGAAGGTTAAGGTCAAAACTGAATGATGGTTTGACGAGAGGTATGAGCAACCACACGATAGTCACAGTTCTAAGCACAATTTAGAGACACTTTACGCTTTTATGCTACCTACAATCATTTTAATGTAATTCACACATTTGTGTGTGAAAAGGGTCAAAGGGAAAACTGTGTTTTGAGCCATCCATCCATTTCTTTATTTAAATTGCTGAAGTTTCTAAGCATGGTAGGCAGAAATATTATATTGAGTTACAAAAAACACATGCCATTTCATTTTGTATAACCTGTTGTTGGTGGTGTCCGCAACCATTATAATGATGGACAACATGACAGTACCTCAAAAACTATCGCCACCTCCAAGTTAGGGGATGAGACATGGGCCAAACTAAAAACTCTAAGTATTCTCTCTTTCTATCATTTTATTTGTTATGTCATGTTGTATAAAGAGGCTTTCACGTCATGATCAACAGCTGAGCCCTGCTTGAAACTGAGGTGGCTGTGTGTAGGCTTTCCAGACAAGATGGATGCATGCGTAATGATGTTTGACTTTATTTTTGTACACTGCGAGGAAATAGAGACGAGTCAGCCATCTGTATATGAGTCTTACTGGATCATGTCTTCCTCCTTTTCCACCTTTGCGAAGGTGGCGACTTTATTTTTCAGCAAGTACAGATGTCCTGGACCTCCTGGGAAAAGAAAGTTTGTGTTACTATTCTGGGAAGTATAAAAGTCACCTAATTTCTTCAGATGGGGGGTGAACTAAAATCTGGTCTGAAGATCTGATAATGGCATACATCTATATCAGTGTGGCTAAAATGTTGTGTACATTTTGTGCAGCATAGCATATTTGATATTGATTATACCTAATATATTTCAATAAGGCAGCAGGAGATGTGGGAGTGTTACATTATTCAACAGGACTGCAAATAAGAGCAGCATGCGGGAGGAACCATATCAACACGTATGAAATTTCAGGTCCTGCAACAGCAACTTCACAGGGAGCTGAACAAGATATAAATAATTTTATAGAATAAAAAGTTGAGCCATTTCCAGTAAATGCATAATGGCAGGACTTTGGCTGTCCGTGTCACCTGACTTCCTGTTAGCTCCCTGCACACATTCATGGTATAAATGATATAATCGTACAGATCTTCTTTAATGGACCGAAATGATCACATTCTGATAATACAAAGAGTAATTTTTGAGGTGTTTTTGCAGCTCAGAAAAAATGTCTTCCCTGTTTTACAAGCCCTGTATTTCCACTGCTGACATGATTGGAAAAATGTCCCGCTCCTGTGGATTAGGTAGGGGGCATGTGATTGGCTGAAATGTGAGAGGGCATGTGACAACACAGCACTATCATAAATGTGCCAGCACATCACCATGGTGTTATTGCTCATTACTACCATCACTGTAAAACTAGAGGACTGTAGACTAGAAAGAAAGGATTGTTGTTTTTTAATTTAAGCTGCCAGCAGACAATATTTATCACAAAATATTATGAAACATGAAGTATGTCAATGTGTGTGAGACAAAACATAACAAGGCTAGGAGATCAGCTGATATCAGTTTATCTTTCATTACTTATCTGAATTATGGCAACCCAACACTAATTAAAAAAAACAAAACAAAAAAATGTCACATTATTGCTCATGTCTCCTGTCACTCACCTGGCAGAAAATGAGCATGTTCCAGATTTTGCAGCCTTTTCTGTAGGCAGTCAGCTTCTTCTCGATTTCCTCTGGATGACAGACAGTCAGAGAGAGAGAGAGGTGTCACTTTTCCCACTCAGCTGTAATGGTGAGACACATAAATTGGCTGTCCCTCGGGATACGTGCACACGCAGACACAGACACACGTGTACGAAAACAATGAGTCATCTCTGCACTCCAGCAAGCTGAAACCTATTCTCATCCTCCTCATCATGTTTTCCACATGTACACTGGGAGAGTAATTTTCACTTGAGAACTAACGCTTGAAAAAAAAAGACAACAACAACACACACGCGATACTTACCGAGGATGTCATCAAACGTGGCATGTTCATGGTCCTTTAAATGGAAGATTCAAACAGAATTATTATTTCATTAAAGCTACTGACCAGAAATGAAATCAAATTGAATGACCTGCTGGCTTTCTGCACAGAATCTTATTTCATTTACAGCCACTAATGGATTCAGATTTCATTTAGATATTATTCTAAGGTTGCTAATTTTACTTTCATAATTACAGTTTCTGATTCATTTATTGTTAAAAGGCAAGCTTGTTATGTCATGGTGTGTTTAATACAAGAGCTACTCAATTCCTGCCAATAGATTAATCTGACACAGTGGGCCTTTAATTTGGGTTTAAAGTATTTATGCCCTCTTTATCCTGACTGCACCATACTTTCTGTCAGACAAAACAAATCTGTCTTCTTCTTTGTCTTCCCTGCATGCATCCACTCTGACAATGTCAGTCATTCATTTGATTTGTCAGTATAAGCAATCATCAGGAGGTACATACACATCTATAAATTATTTCCAAGTGCTAGCTTAACAACTACCTACGCAAAAGGTTAAAAAAAAACACCACCACACATTGGCTTGGTCGTACATCAGTGCACCACTTGATGCACGTCAACTGATGGCTGTAGCCTTGCACTGTGAGACAGTCTAAATAAAGTACAGGTGTGTAGACAGAAAAATGTTATAGCTGCTTCTCTGGAGAGTTCATGTGTGTGAATGCTAGAAAATAAGAGGCGCACATCATCCCCATCATCAAGATGATGCCTGTATACACAAGTTAGGTCAAAATCTGTTTACAGGAGTACATGTGAAGGACGTTGTATGGCGCTGTGTGGAGTCCTCATGTGATGTCACTACTCCTAAGGTGCTGCTATGTGGCTGTTTATAAGTTCACCATCACTCCACATCTGCATGTCAATAAGCCTTCAGTGTGTGTGTCTGGTGTCCTAAAATGGCCTCTGTGTAAGAAACATCTTGGCCTCATGGTAAGGATGAGATAAGCAATGCTGTATCTTAATTTTTCAATCATCTAAAAATGTTTTTTTTTTTTTTACAAAAAGTGAAGGACTTAATAGATAAATAAAGGCTTAAATCTGAATATGGTGTGAAGCTGTCAGTGGATGCTACTCACATAAAGAATGGGGATGATGGAGGGGTCGTCCCTACGAATGATGTTGGGAACATATTCAGCCTTTGGGACCTTGGAGGATATTAGCTGTGGAAAACAAATAACATGCAGAGAAACCTCAGCACTATCGGGTCATCAGTATGTGCATCCTGATGGCTGTATTTAGTTTAACTTCACAGTCAATTTGAAAGTCAATTGCTGAGATCCTCACCATGATTTTAGGCGGGATGAAGTCCTCTCCTTCACAGGCCACTCTTTCCATCTCCCTCTCCTCCTCCCAGTCGCCATCCTCATCCAGCCCTTCATCTAGTGTCCCTGAGGAGGTCTGAATCTCGCCACCTGGCACACACACACACACACACACAGGAACAAAAGGCGAGATGAAAGGAAAACACAAACACGATTAGAAAGGAGAGTGTTCCATTTAAAAGCGGTGCACCTGTTATTCTATTTTTCCAGCACAGAGGAAGGAGTTTAACTCAGACAACAGACAACACAAAACGACACAATAACACTCTCTTTATGCACCCCGGCCAGACACAGACAAGCTACAAGGAAAGCAACAGGCAGACGGACAACAGTCCAAATGATGAGGACGGCTGTGTGGATGGATGGCATTAACACTGATACACAGAGTGGGACTGGAGATAGAGGCAATGAACAGATAAACTGCAGACACGCAATGACATCAAAGACTACAATAACAGAGTTTGTTGTTGTGAGCTTCTGTTGTGTGCGAGTGCACTAATACTTCGTGTGTGTGTGTGTGTGCTTGCAAGTGTGTGTATAGATCATGTTAATGTATATTCTCCCACAGCAAAATGATGTTCATGTGTTTCTACGTGAATATTTCAGCATGAGTTGTGTGCGTAAATAAAAATCTCTACAGTCATGTGCTGATGTTTTGATGAGTTTATAAGTGTCTATATAAAAGTACGTACTTTGCAGAATAAGTGTGTGTTTTTGTTCGTGTGTGTGAGTGTTTGAGAGAGCGTCGACTCACTGTCTCTGGAGTCATGCAGTGAATCAGGCTTGACGGGGGTGGGGTCACTCCACGAGCGGCTGAAACTCTTGGCTCGGCGGTCGGCAAAGGCTGATGGAGTTAGGGGGGGAAAGAGTCACTCACACACGCATACACACTCTACAAATGGTCATCAACACCAGAAAGGTTCTTGTTGACCCAATATTTGTGGCTTTAGTGTTTTATAGTGTACTCCAGTATGTGTCAGTGCAGCGTGACATTACTGTTGCATGTGGTTGCAAGTGCAACAGAACATGCTTCTGATTAGACCTGCAGTATATGTGACAGCTATGTACTTTATATAACTAACTGATAAAAAAATTCCATCACAATTTCCCAAAGCCCAAGGGGATGTCTTCAAATTGCCTGTTTTGTCTAAACAGCCCAAAATGTCAACAGAAATCTGAATTGACAGAATTGACTGAAAATTTTAATTTTTAATTATCATGATATATATACATTTATCTCAATATCTATAGATATAAAACATACCGTATATTGATTTAATTCATATCACCAAACCCTCAAGGTCTAGACTCATTTTGGTGTCTATAATTGTATCACTTAAAGACACCAATATGGCTTAATTTAATTTTTTCTTTGTAGAAAACTGAACAAGTAACAACTGATGCAGTCTTCAGTTGATTCATCCCAGTCTCCCAAATTATAGTTTCCATGGGGATTTCCATGGAATAGTTCCATTACTGTAACTAGTTAACTGTCAAGAGAAGAAATGGTGGAATAATAATAATTACTCATCACTACATTTACTACATAAAACTCAAACAATATTAGATGAACCTTAGTTCTGATGTTATGATGTTACACACTGTAGAGCATGAATGCATGAAAACGTATTGGCATCAGCACACATACATGCATAGAGATAGACTGAAAGACTTACTCTGGACCTTCATCCTGCGGCTGCCCACCATCCTAAGGTGTTTGCGGAAATTTCTACCATTTTAAGGAAGAGAAGAAGGAGACAGATATTGAGAATGAGGAACAGAACAGAGGAACAGAGCCAGAGAATGAATCCAACTTACAAGCACAGATGAATATAGAACACACAAAAGGCTATTCTCATACCCAGAGCTATGACTGATTGGTACCAAAATCAGCTCCTTCTTGTGCACATACTAATGTTGATGTTAGCATACATTATGCAAATGAATGTCTCAAAGTTCAGCTCTTGTCCTGCAATACCCTCCTGCAATCATTTGGCTTGATAAAAGATTTTAACTCACTCTGTGCTACCTCAGGACTAGAATGTCACCAAAAGCATTGCTGCACTGAGGAATAGTAAGAAATATATGTGTATGATTGACAGGTTCCTAATCAGTGAAGTCCGATCCGAGTGGCCTGCGGGTAGAAGCTCTTCCTGAGTCTCTAGGGCTTGCCTGGTGTATCTGGTATATTCTTCCAAATCATAGCAGGAGAAACAGGCCATGATCTCAGTTGTTGAGATCTGAAGTGTCTTGTGTATGTTCAGCCAAAGTAATTGCTCTTTGTAAGGCACTGTGGTCTTGTTTGGTACCAGGCACCATACCAGGCAGTGGTGTTCCCCCTCAGGACACCCCTGATGATGCACTAGTAGAAATTCTTCAGTATCTGAGGTAATACCTACACTTCCCTCAGGCGTCTGAAGGGGGATGCCTCGCCATCCTCACCACAGAGTCAGGAGGCAGCTTCCACACCAGCCCTCAGCGATGTGGACACTAAGGTACTTGAAGCTGTCCACTCGCTCCAATGAGAACTGGCCCTGCTGACATTCAGGAGGAGGTTGTTGTCTTGACACCTGCAGGTTAGGTTCTCTGCGTACTTCAGATTGTCCTATTCATTGTTTTCAGTGACAGCTGTGCCATCAGCAATAATGGTGTTGGAGTCAAAAGTAGCTACACAGTTGTGTGTGTACAGGAAGTACAGGAGGGGACTCGGACCAGTTGGGAAGTAAAGGATCTTTGAGCTTTGAGAACAGTCTGGAAGGAAGTATAATGTTAAATGCTGAACTGTAGTCGATGAACAGCAATCTCACATAGCTCCTTTTCTTGTCCAGGTGGGACAGGATGGTGTGGTGGATGTGTGCATTGGCATCTTCCATTTATAGGTTAGTAAAGTAAGCAAGCACTATTTTGTCACCATTTATGTGAACTGTATTTTTGGTCCGTTGCTTCTGTTGTTTTACAAATGAAATCCACCACAGACTCAGTGAAACTAAGGTCCTAAAGTCATCTGTGATCCTGACTGTGTTATATAGTATAGTTCTGGTAGACTGCATAATGTGGTGCAGGTTGTAGGGCTGATTAGTCTGACTTGATCTCTAAATATATACTTTTTTTAATTAAGTAGACTATAATGCCTGCTAAATTACTATACAGTACATACTGTGTACGAACATGTTTGATGATGAGATGACAGTGAAACGGTTTTGGTACCAATCCTTTAATTATACATTGGGCTAAACTCCTAAGAAACCAGTGAAGTGCTTTAGTGTTTGAAGTTACTCAGACATGTCATATTACACTTTTTTTATAAACCCCTGCAAGAGACTGAGCAAAGAGAAGAAATCTTCAAAAGTAGGATCCAATCTTTCTATCAAATGCACGTTCCATCATCAGTAAATCACAGTTTCTTGCCTTATCTTTCAGTAATGCCCCAGAACATTGTATGACTCATGGAGAAAAGAGTGTGGGGCTGAGAGATAACAAGAAAAGAAAATCAGGAGAGGAAACAGACTAGAGAAACAGTGCTGAGTGAGTCTTCATGAAGGCTTGTCTGACTGTCTGATTGTGGTTCAGTGTAGTGCAAGTAGCTTGCAATCACTTACATTTGTGTCACTTATCCCGAAATGTGTCACTATTTATGTGAGGCTGAAACCAAGAGCTTCTTGTAGAAGAGTAAAGTGGCACTTTACTGCATTATTACAATGCTGCTAAAAAGAACAGTTGATTAATTGGAAGCACCAATTAGTCAGTGAATATAGTGGTAGCGTGGCCTTTGTTGGTCTTTAAGGATCTTCAAATGTCAGAGAAAATAACCCCAGTGATGTCATCAGAGGGTTATCTCAGCTTGAGCTTGGAGTCTACATGTTTTTAATGGAAAGCCTGTGTCACAAACTAGGAGCATGGTGTTTGAAAGTGTTTGGCAGACTCCATGGAAGAGGATCTTGGAATGTGAATACTCACATACTATATGCTAATCAGTAACAGTTAATGTGACTGTTCTGACTCCAGGTGGCTATCTGACAGTCACAAGACTCTGCACTCTTGATTTGTGAACATTTGAAATGCTATTCCAGTGTCGTAGAAGACATTTTTCCTCATTATGACGATGATATTGGCCCCAATTAAACATTAGTTCTTGAGCTGACAGTCTTATGGAGTACTTTGGTGAACTAAATATGTAGTGATGTGAAATAGAGCCAAGTGAAACTGTGAAAAGGTTCGTGACAACTGATATGGCTGGTCACAACCCTGCAGCTCATTATTTTTAATCAGACCCACGTCTGTATCCCACTACTGCTATCTTATTTGCAGCCACTCCAACACCAAACGACATCACCCAATAAAAAGCTAATACCGACCTGATAGATTTGTGGACCTTAACAAGGTTCATCAAAATGTCACAGTGAAATACAGAACACACACCCTCCTATGTGCATTAAAAAAATACATCTCAAGCTTTGCATCCACAGTAAAGTTTCAAGGCATTTCAGGAAATGTTGACATGTCAGTGTTGATTGCAGGAGTCGTGAGGGCAGAGCCTAAAATAGAGGGATGACTCAGAGGAGAGGGGGATCCATCAGTCAGCCAGTGTTGTATTTTCATTCTGAGTGACAGGGCTTTTAAAATCACTAACACCCACGCCTCGAAACCACCGAGTCAAATTCATGGAGGTACATGAATACAGCATGTGCGTATCTGCGACTGTCTCCCCCGATCCTCTCAGTTGGACTGCGACCTTTCCAAGTCCATGACGAAAAAAAAAAAAAAGTCTTACTTATTCAAACATGCATAATTCGATTTGTGAACCTAACTGAGATGTACCTTTCTAATAAAAGCATTGCATTCTGCACGTGACACAGCCCGTATACTCTCTCTCTCTCTCCCTCTCTCTCTCTCATACACACAAACACACACTCAAACAACGAATGGCATATCTCAGCTTTAGTGGATGTGAGATCTATTGCCAAATATTGATAGATTTGTTGACTTTGAGGCCCAGCGACTGAGTAGTGAGCTTTACCGCGCCGAATGGATAGACACTGCTCTTACACTTGAGACTTCAGGGAGAAACACTAATTAAACCTGCAGCCCACAGCCTCTGGGATTCACGGTACACACACACCACAGGATACTCGTATGAGGTTTGTGGTGAACAGCAGTTGAGGACATTGCAATTATGTGTGCGTGACTGCTTGTTTCAAGAGTCAGAGTATCGAACTGTTCGCATAAAACCAGTGAGAGGATCTAGATTAGTGAGCTGGGGGCAGCAGTAGCTCAGTCTGTATGCACTTGGCTAGAGAACCAGTGGGTGGCTGGTTCGAGTCCATCACTCAGGCATCTCTTGTGTATGTCTACATGTGTGTGTGATAAATGACAGACTTGTAACAATGAGGGATTAATAAGTACTTTCTACTCCATCATTATGTTTTCAGACAGAATGATAGAGACGACAGAAGATGTTAAAATATGCCTTTAACATTACCACTAGCATTGTTGAACGTGTCATAATGTGTCATTTTGTGGTATTTTTAGTGGAAGTTAGTGTGACTGCATAACCAAACCCTTTTTCACTTGTATTCCTAGCGGTATATAAAGATGGACGACGAAAGTGAACCCATAACATCTTACTCGCCTCCCTGGTGGCTGGCTGCAGCATAGATCATAAACCCCGCCAAGCTTAAAAAATATAAACGTCAATGTGGATTTTTCCCAAAAGTAGTTTCTGTTATTTTAGCCAGTTCTTCTCATGCTGTTGTTCGAGGATTCATTTTTCTGATAAGCTTAGTTTTGATGATTTGATGCTATAAATAGAGGGTTATGTGTCATGATTGACAGCTAAGCCATGATTAATTTGGCCAGGTGTATCGTGCTCCAAATAACTTCACCAGCACAAGATGGCAATGTCTGTATCCAGGATATTTTCACCTCATTTTTGTACCGTGGGAGGAAGTGGAGATGCATCATCATTATTTATATACAATCTATGATTCACCAAAATTCACAACCTTGTCTCTGTGTATTGTATTGACCTGCCTACTGCTGTTCACCATCTTAAGTCCACCTGTCAACCAGTCAGAAATAAGTATTTCCTCAGACAATGGTACAGTGAGGTTGTATGTAGTATATGCTACATAAATGCTTAAATTTCAAATTAAAAGTCTGCCAGCAACAGGCTGAATTATGAGCTGCTTTTAGTGTGAAACATATAAACTTATTGACAGCAGCTTAACAGGGAACACATTTTAAAAAAAAGTAAGGCCTAGTTCTCTCTGTATTTGAGGTACATCAGGGCCCCAGTCACTTTAAATTTGCAGTATACAGAGAGTATACAGAGATACGGTTAAAAGGTCAACTAAGAAAAGGAGATTTTAAGATCTGATATGAGACCGATGATGTGACTAGTCAAGAGAGGTATTTCTTTGCAAGATAACAGGGTAAATGTAACAGGGGGGGTTTAGCACCACACAGGACAGGACAGGACAGCCAGGACACGGTACCTCTCCATCATGGTGGCAGCTTCCTGCTCTCTTTTCCGCCTCTTTCTCTCAGCAATGCCTCGGAAAGCCCTGCCAGGACGTCAAAGCATTAACTGGTTTTGTGGGTAAGGTAATTGAATGCCTGACCTAAACACCAAAGACTTTTTGTCTGAACCCAAACTGACCCAACGGGTAAATATGAGATTTAACTCAGAAATCATTTTACTAGTCTTAATCGTTTTAGTTTACATATATATTTTATTTAGGCCTGACTAAAATGCTACAAAGACAAGTGAAATTGACCAGATGAAGCCCTTTAGGTCTAGTTGGGTTCGGGCATGAATATAAAGTTCCAGTCAGGGTGGGATAGGGCAACAATAAAGGGGTTTAAGGTGAGGTGTATAAAAAGTCCATACGGGTTAGTGAGGGATTTGGTCAGATTTTCGGAGTGGTTAGAGTAAGAAGCACAAGGAAGTTTTATCCACCAGGGGCAGGAAGACATTGTGGATATTCCCAAGTAGTAACACACACACACACGCACACACACTAGGACCACAATGCAAGATAGGGGTCTACAATAGAGACACTGAGGAAGAGCCAGGAAACCCTGCCTATCCAAATTAAGTTTCAGCATAAGCCATCCTAGTACTAATGACTGTCATCTTTAAGACTTAAGACTACATTTCAAACCATTATTTTGTGTGTGTCTGTCTGGATTTCCATTATTTCTCATTATACCATTGTGTTTGTCAGTGTGGGTGTGCCTTTCCTAAAGGGGAGAGTAATGGCTCTGACAGGATGTCAGACATAATGAGAATCATCTGTGACAACGTATGTCAGAAATGAAGTCATGTCCTGCAGTCTGGATTTGACTGACAGACAGACAGCTGATGAGCTCTGGGACAAACAATAGGCTGAAGTCACCCGAGTCTCAGTGCCTATCATCCAAAAGCCTTCATAGCTCTGCACTGCTATTACATCACGTTCTCTCCTCCTTCAATTTCTGTTCCCTCTCCCTGAAAAACATGTTGGAAGTGACTTCAGCCTGTCACACCTTCCACCATCTGCCATCACCAGAAACACAGTGCCAAAAAAGAGCTTCAACACCAAAACGTCTTTCTCTCTTGTGCCACAAAGCAACACAGCAGATTTCCCGCCAAATTCAACCAGAAACAAATGCACACATGGAATGCCTCTGCATATGTTCTTTGGGATTTTAACAATATTTAAAAATATTTCCATCATCCATAGCCTATATCATTTTCTATACAGATCTATGTCATAACTTTAAATAAATCATGACATTCACCAACATCAGAGAGCCTGACAACAGCAACTGTATACTGATGTATTAGCGTAGTGCTAGGGCTGAACAATTTGAGTAAAAATTGTAATTTTTTGGCCATTTTCACAATTGTGACATTTATATTATACAGTATATTGTATATTGTATTACTTCCTGTATTAATATCACTACACAGTTAGTAGTCCAATTATGGTTATGATTGCAAACTGCTGTTAGTATTGTCTCACAATGTAAACCTTTTGATTCATGACTAATGATCCCTAACTAATGATACTGCTGTCAGCTTTGTCATATAGCTGCTTGAGCTAATGTTAATTTACATACTGACAGATCAAGCTCCTGCTAACCTGAAAACAAAGTGCTCGATCTGAGGGAGAGACTGACCATTGTGTTTGTTCTTTTTGATTTACAAAATCACAAAATCAACTGTCTACCTTTCCGAGATTTTAAATGATAGAAGTTTTTTCTTTTTTAGAAAACCACCACTTTTGTCTGAGAGTTAGTGAGTACACACATCAGCATAAAGAGAACTTATTAACCAGATAACAGCCAAGAGTTGCCAAAAAAACTTTCACTTTTCACAGCTTAAGGACAATAATAATTCATTTTCTATCACAACTCTTACATTTTGAAAGGTTAAGAAAGACGTGGCTTATTCAAACTGCACTTAATGTTCAGCCCTTTATAGTGTCTTTTTATGTAAATAGCCCCCCTGTCTTTTATAATGTTAAATGCAGCACTGATGCTAGATAGATGAATACATGTTATTACATATCATATCCATCACTGTGATCTGTGTCTATCTTTAGACTGACCACAATGAAATGTGGTTAATGGTCAATTAATACTTTGCTTCGGATAATATGCTTTTTATGACGGTTGCATAAGCTAATGGCTTCAGACAGACATTAAGTGTGTGTCATCACTGTTGCACTGTGTTGCTGTGTATTACATGGGAGAACACTTCTATTAAGCAATTGTCATTATTCAGGTACACCAGTGCTTCAGTACTTGAACATGATAATCTATTTGTGCAACTCATGAATGTAGAACATTCCTGTGTGATCAGTGTGGCTGGTTCTCACTTCATACAGTACGTTCCCTGCACCATAGTTGACTACTGAGTGAATCTATAACTTCAAACACCCAGTCCAGCAGACACTGAGGCTCGGAGGGTTAAGGACACAGCAGACTGAATAGCAGAAAAGCCACATGAGGAAAAGGGTTGAAGAGATGTTACCTAACTGACAGAGTGATAAGACAGGAGAGCAATGAAGAAGAACAGTGGGGGTGGTTGAAAGAGTTACTCACGATATTCTACAGTCGTGGTTTGGAAAGCAGCCACATAGAGAGGAGAGAAGGAAGAGACAAAATGAAAGAGAAGTTAGCAACAGGGCCAGCCAAATACTCACACACATACATCAGAGACTGCTTTATGTTGCAGTACTTACTTTAACAGAGGATACAGTGAGCAGAAAAATACTCACCTTGAGTGGAAAAGTCCTGACTATGAACTCAAAATATCGGTGAGCAAGAACAGAAGGTTTGTCAGTCTATTTAGGATATACACACACTACACACTGATGTCAATGGTGAAAAGAAGTGAGACGGTGACAGTACAGGACAAATGCACATACACCTGATCTGATTAAAATCAGATTAAGGACTGATACAGACAAACTGCATTCAACCACTCATGTTTGAGAAGAAATACACTGATTGGGCAGTAATTTTAGCCAAAGGCCAGTGTCCGACTGTGTATCAGTCGGACCCTCATGGCCAGAGAGAAAAAAACAGATGGAAAAAGGGAGGAGAGACGCTGACACATGGACAGAGAAGAGGGAGCGTGGGAGAGACGAGGGGAAAGATCATGGTGGGTGAGCTTTGTCTGTTTGAGGGTCATAATTATAAGATCTGGGTGATAGGTGATAATTAAGTGGGCATGAAGAAGAGAGGGCACTTGTTCGTGTGAGTGTGTGAACTGTCTAGACCAACACACATTCTCTGTAGAGACAATTGACCAGATTTAGTATATTTTCTAACTCTGATTAAGATTCTTGACAGAAGTTGATGTTGATTTATACATTTAAAAGCAGGGATAGATCATTTCAAACATTTTTGGCAAATTGATTAATTCCAATTAGAGGATTTGCTCATTGGGCTGAAGTAAATCCATGCAGTTTGTCCTGACAATCCTGACAACAAAATGCCAGGGGGAGTAGATGGTTTGGTAGAGAGAAATTCAAAAGAAGCTCTGTGAGCTGTTAGCACAAGCAACGTGTTAGCCACAGTAGTTCACTAACTAGCCACGCGAGCATTCACTATGTCTCCTTCTAGAACCAAATATTTTGCTCAGACGTGGAGATGAATTTCACTGTGCGAGGTGGTGTGACCAGGCCTCACTGAGATAGCATCATCATGGAACACTGAAAACCTTCCATAGAAAAAAAAGAACTGAATAATTGTCTTTTATACGTGTGTGTATAATGGTGCTGCACATGAATTAACAAGTGTTTCAATATCCTGTTGGAATAAGACAGGATATTAATGAACATTCACTGACAACTAGAAAAGCTTCATCTAATGTGATATCTGTAAGGGAGAGGTTTTATTCACGCACACTGACATTTTGATGTTCTGCTACATATTTTTAAGTTTACCAAAATGATTAGTATGGAAGTCTGTGAATGTCAATATTATAAAGAGATCAAATCAACTTCAAATCTTATTTTTCAGCATGATGTTAGACAAAGGTAAAATAACTCTGTTTATATAGCATATGTCATACATTACATTAAAAGACAAATCTCATCAGAACATTAAGCTTGAAGAGATGAATTTGAGTCTTCTGTAAAATCTTCCAACGATTATGTTAACGATCATGAAAATGTTTTTCATCAATGTGCTAAAATCAGGATATCATTCGAATTCAATGTTCATTTTGCAGTTTTCATTTGAAGTTTATGTTTTCTTCAAAATTGAAAAGTCGTTTTAATGTTAGCTTTTTTATGAAACAGTGGAAAATATTTGTCAAAATAGTTTTCACTTTAATTTTATGCATTTTTAAAGATAAAAATGAACATTTATTGTAGTCTATTTTTTTAATAAATGATAATTCACTACTATAGTAATTATACTAAAAATCAGATTTCAAAATTGACAGCCACTGACTTCCACCCTGGTAAATAACAGAAGTGGAGAAAGTGAAGAGAACTAAGATTGGTCAATACATAATGATAACAAGTTGAACTGGCTTCATGTGAAATGTGTGAAAGCTCATTAAGATTTTGTAGTAATATTTGAGCTGTAAGTCTTGGAAGAAAAAGGCTGAACCATATTCTGCCAACATGAGGGCAGTGCAGTAAGACTGTGTGGTGTACAGAGTGGGAGTGAAATTGGATTTCCATGCCATACTCACGCCTGCATGGTGGTGGTGGCTGTCTGAAAGCTGAACATATTCTCTTTGGGGAACCAGCTATTAGGATTGTCCTCTGCAAACACAGGAAACAAAAGGAAGGCGTGTTATCAGCCAGCAGAACATTCAAACATGGGCCTTACAATTAGCAGAGGAGGCCAGTGAATGCATGATGCAAGTGTGAACTGAAACATCTGAGGGTGAATGGAGTGAAACACACCTTGTTTTAGCTTGATTCAATTTAGGGTATAGTCACTTCTCACTTGTTACTATACAATTTCTAGGTGACACATGAACCACAGAGCTGCTGACATGACAAATGTATGATATTCTATTTGTTTACCCCTGTCATCAGTAGATGCTTTGTCTTCGCTGTACATCCTCTCCAGTTTCTTGCGGTGCTTCCCTCCATCTCGTGGTGATGTGTCCAGGTCCAGAGAGCGCTGGCTTTGACACGGAGCCCGAATACAGGCCACGCAGTCTGGGGTGTAGTCGTCCCGCGACCCCCCTCTCCTCATCCCCCAGTCACGGATGTTGTTGGCACTCCCTGAGCTCTGCAGTGGTTGCGATGAGGATGGCGGGCCTCCGTGATGCTGGTGGACATGGTGATGATTGCTGCGGTGATGGCTACTACGGTGATTGCTACTGCGGGCGGCTGTGGCAAATGGCTGGCTGGTGCAGGACGGGTTCTGGTTGACAGAGCCCTGGGACAGAGACTGCTCTCTTGAACCCTTCAGCACCTCCAGCTCCAGGCTCTCCTCGCTGCCACGGCCTCCTAGGGTCATCCCCCCTTCCTTGGTGATTGTGTACACCTTGGCCGGCTTCACCACCACGCTCCCCTCTGGGCCTCTGGCACCCGGTGGCTCCTCTGCGGAAAGGCTGCGCTCAACAGAGAGTCGACGTTTGGAGGGGCCCAAAGGTGCTTGAGCCTGGAGGGTGCTGACCTGAGGCTGTGGATGAGCACTAGGATTGGAGGGGGTGGACTGGTTGGGTTTAGCTATAGACAAACAGCGGCTCTGTGGTGGCAGATTGTTGTTATGCAAGCGGCTGACGTCTGGAGAGTCACAGTTCTGGCCTGGGAAGCTGTCAGACAACAGATGATCTGGAGAAAGAGGGGTGGAAAAAAAGAGAAAAGATGAAAATAAGTAACAATAAAGCAATCACAGTGACAGATCAATCATGTTGTCTGTAATGTATTGAGTTTTTATAAAGAAGTGGGCCTACCACATAAATAACCAAAATATAAATGTGAATGAACACAGAGACAAACATTGTTTCTTGCATTTTGGGATTTGTAGCTTTGGCAGCAGAGCAGTACCAACTTGTGAGCCAACAAAACCTTCAAGAGGACGAGGAGGGAGAGCAGAGAGTTGGCAGAGTGATGAAAAAGAGCAATGATGAACTATTTGGAAAAGGATTAGCTTTTACAGTGCATGAGGGGCTTAGGCAGAAACAAAAGCTCTGTCATCTGGAGGCCTTAATGCTGACAAAGTCCCTGGTATTTACTGGTTTCGAGGCATGTGCCTTCAGCAGTGTGTAAAATTGATACCAACAACCAGTTAAATGCATTTTTACTGCAACTGTGCCACTGCATGATGAGGATGTTTTGTTTTTCTTCCAGCTGTGAGGTCATGCTGTGTGTATTCTGTTCCTGATTTTTTGAATAATACAGTATGTACCCATGCATCAGAAATAGACAGACTACAATGCGGGTGTACTGGCTGGTGTAAGACTGTTGATTTTGGTGTTTCTTGCTGATGTTCAGTGTTGGTTGCTAAATAATGATTTTATTTCCACAGAGTGTCACCTACCTGCACCGTTGCGGTTCTCTGGATTGGTGTTGGACAGGTATTCTCCGAATGCTCTGGCTGCTCTGTAGAAACACAACAAGAGAAGTGGTTAACCTTCAGGCCTACAGCACACAGACACAAAGTGTCTGGGTTTCACCGGATACTCTCTACATAAACTCATTCTCTGAGCTTTTTTATCTGTCTTTTATCTTCAATGGTGACTACTGTCATTACATGCTGCCAGTCAAGTAGATTACTCCCCCACAGAAGGCTGTAAGAAGCGTTTTTATTGTTAGTGTCCTGAATCCATACTCTGTAACATACTCTGTCTCTTGCCAGGGTAACAGCGTGTTCTTATATAGTGACTGGAGGACTTAGAAACAGCTTGGAAGCTCCAGCTTGCCTCCCCTGCACAGCTGATAGGCCCCATAGGGCATCGTGACATTGTATGTGCCAGCTATAAAAGCCAGAAAATGAATGTAGGCACGTATACATGCTATTAAAGCACACATACTGGCAGAATGTGGCAGACTGTCTCAGGTACATAAAACATAACGTTCTCTCTTATACATAATTCTCACAACACTGCTGGTCTCAGCCTTTAGCTGTGTATCACTGGATTTTTCAAACATTAAAGTGACCCACTGTGGACTAAAACACAAACATGTAATGGATTGTTTTTGGTCTAAAGCACCTTACACGACTAATAAGTGCATTCATTTTGAGCAATGGTGGACATAAAATGCCATGTTGTGTATTCTGCACTGCAGGACCACATCTGTGTGGCATAAAGTAAAGGCAACACTGGTTCAATGTAGCAGCTATGGAAGGTTAAATAAATACAATTAATATTTTTGCATATAGTATTTCCATGTATAATCAGGCTAATCAACATTGCAACCTCTATATATGTATATGGATGCTGCACAAAGTGTGAATTCTAATTGTAATAGTACATTTTAATTGCTTATGTTCCCCTGAAGGGCATAATACCTGCATAAGCCTTGTTCTCTCCTTATTAAAAAATAGATAAATAAAAACAAACAAATAAAAAGTGCTCATGTGAAACCAGGATTTTCCCAGTCAAATCAATTTCTGTAATTCCAGGTCAGTACTGGTGTTTCTGACTGGTGCAATATCTGTGTGTGTGGGTGGGCAGTCACTTCACTTCCAACAAGCATTGCCAATTTATCCACTTTCTTTCTACATCAACCATTTCCTGACTTTTTCCAAAAAATAAACATCTGTCAACAAGTCTAGCAACGTTTTAAGAAACCACTTTCTTCTCTCTTGAGGACGGTCTCAGTGAGACTTTAGAAGAGTTTCTCAGTGAATGTGCTCTCATGTGGCTCTCTAAACTGTGTTCACTGCGTAAGACAGAGCAGCAGCACGTTCTGTCCACCAGTCAGCAGCCAGACAGAAATGTCAAGGAGCGTATGTGTCCCTTATGACCAATCACTGATCTAAACTGTCTAGGGAACTCCTCCTTTGTTTTTATTCTTTTCTTCTATTAATTAACTTGACTATATAAATGGTCTCTGTATATGTTTACTCCAGTGTGTGGATCATGACTGTTGACACTTATTATATATCTATATGTCTATGTAAAGATTATAAATTACATTCATAGATGCACATGTATATTGATGATATTACATCACGTCACCTGGAATTAAGAATTTTTGTTACCTTAGAATGATCCTTTTTTACCTACAGAGGGATTAGGTCCTCCTCAACAGTCTTGTAGACTACATGAGGTTATGATGTGTTTCAAACACCAACACAGCTCTAGTATCATTATATTTCCTCACAGTAGAAAAACGTAGTTTGTAAGATTTGGCAGTATCTGGTAGGTATTTTTTAAGGTGATTATATATTACTGGTAGAAGTTATAATTACTCAGTTCAATTTCAATATAATAGTATAATCCTCGTTTGTACTACAGTGTTGTACTGGTGTGTGATATCTTGTTTTATAGTCAGATACAGATTTCTCCTACTGAAACACCCACACACCTACATCATAAGATATAGGCCACAAATACATTACAGTATACATCATAAAAGATATAGGCCACACACACACACATTACAATACACATCATAAAAGATATAGGCCACAGATCTATAGAGAAGGAGTAAAGACTGTAATCACTCTCCTCCCACTGACTCCAACCTGGCATTCCTGCCATCTGCACACACACACACGTGTGCACACGCACTTCATCAGAGTGTGCATGTGGAGCAGCATGCAGAAAAATAAAGAGACTACACACACACACACACACACACACAATATGCTTTCTACATGCACACAGGGCTAAATCTCAGGGGGGGGGTGGGCTGCAGTGAAATGGAATTGCTGTGTTGTTGCTGTAGCCTATATGCTTCTGTGCTACGACACTCTAAGTAATTAAATATGAGGCGGCACGTGCAGCAGTGGCGCTCCCCGTGAAAATTCCCCTCCCAGCTTGGATGATGGGAGAGCAGGAGGAGCGAGGACACAAGGAAGAAAATGCAATCATCTCTGCTCTATCTGCTTGACTCAGTGCCTCCTTCCAATAAAAATTCCATAGGCATGAGAGTAAAGGGATGTCAGAAGATACTGTGGTTTGGAGAGGACAAAACACTGCAGTGCATCCCAAACAAACACACAGTGAACTTATGTAGAGCATAACGGAAAATCTTATCAACAGTGCAATTTCGATGCAAAGCTGCAGTGCTCCACAGTCGTTCATACATGAGAACAAATTCTCCATGTGCTTAGAATTCAACTTCAGACTTCATTTTGACAAAAGTTAAAGAAGTTAAATAATTCTAAATGGTATGATTGGTACTACTGATTTACTGCCCAGACCTAATATAAAGTACTGCATGTAATGGCCCGTCCCATGTCTTAGGATATTTCATATTGTTTGCCAATGACCAGCTGTAGCTAAAGAGCTAACTACAGTACTAGCACGCTGGCCAGGTCTGGAATATTTTTGCACTAGTCCAAATCTGCCCTTCCGCCCACTGTTGTACACGACTGTCCAAGAAAACTTTTGCCTGCTCATCGAG
This sequence comes from Miichthys miiuy, assembly GCA_036365135.1. NCBI lineage: Eukaryota > Metazoa > Chordata > Actinopteri > Sciaenidae > Miichthys > Miichthys miiuy. The sequence goes on from CM071605.1 coordinate 5,449,709, forward strand.
AGGACTATATCTTCAGACAGTTTATTTAAAAGGCATATTGGTAGCATTGACATGTTGCTCTAAATGGTGTGTAAACTAATCATCACTACAGGTTCACTATAAGTGAATGGTGGCTCTCAGCCAATAAGCTACTATACCGTCTTTCATTTTGGACTCTGTGGCTCTACACTCCCTCAGAGGTTATCGATGTTCCAATTGTCCCCATGAGTGAATCCACTAATTGCTGTGATTGCATTGGAATAAAGAATGCACATGTGGCTGAATGATGTTAATTATTCAGAGTCAAATATGAACATGAACAATTTTTGGTGATAAACCCTTAAGGAATTATTTACCCACTCTGCAGCGTCCCTCAGCTCTGTGCAGCATTTTAGCATCTATTTATTTTGTTTTGATGGCCTGAAACTTTAATGCTCTGGTTCACTGTCACTGCTCTTGTAGGCAGCTGTTTGGAGTGAAGAAAGCTCTAAAAAGCCATTGTATGCTGCATGCTCATGGTCAAAGTTAGGAACTAGCTGGTGAACACAGCAGAACATTTAGCAGCAAAAGAGCAAGATATTTCCCTCAGGAGTTGGTAGAGACCAAAAAAGAACTAAAAATAGGATAAATATTGAACTTACATTTGCTAGGTGAACAGAAACTTTCATCCAAATGTATGGCCATGTTGCTCAGTGTCTCTTATCTGTATAAATAGCCAACTGTTTGCTGAATATGGTTATGGGATGGTTTTGGTTGTTGTGTTTCTTCCCTAAAAGAATATTAATGCAAATTCACACTTGCATTACTATTCACATGGTGACCTTCAAAATGCACTGCTTAATTTTGTTATGACATCAATAGCACCAATAGACTAACAGACCCTAATTGTCCCAAATTATATTTAGGGAATTGGGGTTGCTGTAAACACAGTAGACATTTTGACTCAACAGAAAAAGCACAGGTGGACACTTTATGGTTTAATATTTAAGGCCGGTTCTATTTAAGTGGAGCAGCTAATTGCAAAGCTGTGCTTTTATTAAATGTTCGCTGATTCTAGCACTGACTATACATTTTTTCACCATGAACTAATTTTAGTCTTAACTTTTACACTTTTACTCATCTTAAACAAATTCTTAATTTTAACCTAACTTCTTATTAAATTTGAGAAAACTTGTGATGACATTCATTCAAGTTACACATACAAACCCGCACACTTACATACTGTACACACACACATACTCATTCTGCAGCCACAGAGAAGGCTGGACATGTTCCCTAAGTGGCCTTCTGATAAGCTTTATCATGGCAGTCAACTCAGTTTTTAAATGCTTTTTTTTTTTTTTTTTACCCCAGAACACGCTCCGACACGTGTTATACGCTTTGTGTTTTAAATCATAACACGACTCGGAGAGTTTTAGCACATTAATTATACACAGTTGGACTCTGCCGAGCTCCATCCGGCTGTGCCTCATCTTGCCTTGGCCCCACGCAGCTACTGTGCCAACCACTTTGCTCTGTGCTTTAGGAGTTTTATCCTACTGCATGTTTTCAGCCATGTGACATCAGGAGGAGGAGGAGTGGAAGAAACACGGTGACAAGAAAGAGATGTGTTTATAAGACCAAAATAGAAAGTAAGGAGGGAGTGGGGAGTGGGATGGAGAAGGGAGGCATAATAGTAAGGAGAGTGTAAGGAGTGGAGGGTGGAGTGGAGGAGAGAAGACATGTGATCAAGATACTAGATTATATTTTGCTCTTATGAACACATGCCGGACTTCTTTCTCTCCACATGTGAAGGAGTGAGATGATGTATATATGAGGTACATAGCAGCATATAGATGCCTGGGGACACATTTAAATCTAATGGCACAGTGAAGAAAGCGCAGAGCTAGAGGAGCCTGTCCTCTACTAGTTTGACTGAGTGGTTTTGCTTTTGTCCATGAGTACTGAAGTGTGTGTTCTGTAAAGCATTTTGTGCAGACAGTACATGCCAAGTATTCTGTGAATACATGGTTACCTAAAGCACATGTGTATTTTTGCTGCTATCTGTGTACTTCAATTTATACCACATAACGACTATTTAAAGTAAATTTTGCTACAATTCTTACATACTTCATACATACTGGTTATCACAGAGTGTAAGAGTCTAACTGCACCAGTGTGTTACCAGTCAATCCATCCTATTAAGAAAAGTCGCCTTCTGGGTAACCTCGCCAGTTAGCAGTTAGGAGACAGACTGAAGTCTACTTAAATAGACTAAAACAGGTCTCCTAAATATATTTTGGAGCTGCCGTGCTGGAAGTAATGGGATGATTTATCATCTTTACGCGTGATATTTTTGCAGTGGTGGAAAAAATCCATGCTAGTGATTCCACCAGAAGCATGTTTCAAAAGTGCCCCAGAACATCTCTCCGCTCTGCACCGCAGAGAATACGCAGCTGGTCTGTTTTTGATGGATGCCACTGCCAGCCACGCCAAATGGCACAGAGCAGATCGAGCTGGTAGGAAGTCAGACACAGAAAAAGACATAGAGAATCAGGCCAGTTTTCAAAATAAAACAACTTGTGCAGACTTCTGATAATAAAAAATAAAAACAGACAATTTAACTATGTAGCCTACTTACTCGGTAGAGGCACATAAACCAAGGAAAAATGACCAGCTCTAATAAGAGTTGACACACGGAGATCATGTGGAATCTAATATATGTCCTTTTGTCAAGTTCAACAAATATCTCCTCACAGTCTGTTCTGGAAAAAAAAAAGCCATTCCAGGCATGATCTGTGTGTCAGGTAACATTAAATGACTTGCCCACAGACATTAAGCATACTTGTAAGTTTGTCAGGATGTGGTTGTTGTTATGGAATTTTCTATCCTTAGGTTACACGAGGTCACGTGTGGGCCTTGAGGTCCTCAGCAGCATTAGTTGTTTGGCTTTGATTGGGAACAGTAGGTGCCAGTCTATCTCAACACTGTGGTGGCCAGGGTCGAAGAGACCTATTGCTGCCTTACTAGACATAATAGATAGCTTGCCGTTGACGTTCCAATCTGTGTAAACAGACATCTGTGTCTCCAGACTAGAATATGCTGACAATTACACCTGCATGGGTAAAAACATTCTCTTTGGCTAATTCTGGGCGTATAGTATGTGTGGGGTTTTCTAGTTGGGCAGAATGTGAGACCGACTCAGGCACTTCTGATGCACCATGAGAGTGTCTCTAATTCTCCTTGGCAAGTGTCAATAAATAATACAGCATAAGACATCAGAGCCTCCTGAACACTTTCTTCCTTCCTGACCTCACCATTGACCTTTGACTTCAGCAATTTCTCCACAACAGTAGTGATATCAGCTGTAGTAGCAGGAGCACTTGTGAGTGTCACTGTTTGGAGCTGGTGTGTTGGCTCTGGGAAACCTCTTACTGTGATCGCTGTTCACTCTAAATCATGGTATTTGTCATAGTATTGGATTTCTCCATAAGTGCATACCCCACCTTTAACCTTCTCATGTGTGCTATACTGTGTGTACTGTGGTTCACGCACATACATTAGAGGCAGAGCCTTTGAAAACTACATTTGGTTTTACGTTTATTGTGTTTTTTGTAACTGCATTCAAGCATAAACTAAAACATAAACAAACAACTAAACCACACATTGTAAAAGCAGGTGCAACAGCCATTTTTCTTAAAACTGAGGCTGTGTCATCATCGGTCTGTGACTCCATGTTTCACTGTGACAGGCTGTAAGATGAGTGCAGCCTCCATAAGCAGCTGCAGCTGGCTGAGGAGGTTTGTTAAAGTTTTGACCCTGCTGTGCCCTCCATGTTCCATCCGCTGGCTCGATGGTGATCAGTGATACAGACCATAATTAGCCTGATCAGTGAGCGGACTGCCGGCCATCTTCTGCTCATCTGTCTGGTTTCTAGTGTTAACAGCAACTCATTCTAGCATGAATAGTTATTAAATCAAACTCACTGGCTGATCTATTGCTGCATTCATCTCTGCGGTCAGCGGTTATGTTAACTTACATTCTAACTTTAACTGACAATTGACCTTTTCGCTAAACCCCTCCCCTGAATAGCAGCTGTCAGTCACAGCTTAGTAACTATACCATGTCACAAGCCTGTCAAGCCGGTATGTCAAGAGTTTGAAGTGGAATCTTTTCTTGTCATTAAAAAACGTAAAACACAAGAGCAAACGCTGTGTCTGCTCTAATGTAAGCTGCAAATGTTAACATGGGGCTAACTAGATTAGTACCGACAGCAGTAACCAAGCATTACACCTAAAGGCGATGGGCGTGTTATTAGCTTTCTGTTGTAGGTGGCAAAACAAAAAAAAAAGCTGTCCAGGAGAAACACATCCACTCTTTGTGGATATGGCAATATGTGAGACTTTGAACTGAACTGATTCTGAACTGAACTGAACAAAGCCTGTTTTTGTTTAATTCTGTGAGGAATCAGCTATTAGCTGTTGGTTTCCATCCATTGAATGTGTCTGCTTTTTCTATAACTCACTCTGAATTGAGTGTTTTGTCAGAGTTACTGTTATCTGGGGTTATTTTATTGTGCACTCTCCCTCATGCGCATGGAGCAGGCAGGTCACAGCACATCACCCACCAGCTCTAAGCTCTCTTCCAAATGTGGTCACTTCTCATTCTATGGTCAATAATACTGATTCTTAATTTCAGATGTCTAACCTAACCTAATGAAAACATAGTTATGCATATTATATTCCATTCCACCATATTCTATAAATCGAGCTCCCTAATTCTGACACACTGGATAAATTAAAGGACAGCACCAATTCTGTTTCGGACATAAGATTTATACAGCGCCAGTTTGGCCTGTGTCCATCATTAATCTGTGTCACGATTCACTCTAGGACTGTGTATCTCTCTGCACTACACACACTGAGAAGGTTGGCTGATGACTTCATTAAGAGACGCTTGGTCTGCCACACTCCACTGACAACAAAGGCCACGTCAGGCAAATCCCCATATCTCCCAAAAGGCTGTACTGTAAATGGGTTCATCAATAGGTGCTGGAGAGGGGGGGGCAAGAGGTCAAGAAGAGGACAAGAAGATACTTTCTAATGCTCCTGCTGACATATTTCACTTATATTGGCTTTTATTAAGCATGGCACTGGATAAGAGGTGTATTGCCAATTATCACTACCACTACTAACCATAATATACAGTATTTCTCTGGAGAGTGGGCAGGTTGTCCGCAAACTTATCACCAGCTGAAGATGCTCAAGACGCTCCAAAAACCCCAAAACACATACGTACACATACTGACAGACAGACAGACACACACACACACACACAGGTGTTTTCAAATTCTTAGTGTCGAAGGACATTCAAGAAATCTGTATCGATGAGCAGGTTTTAATATTATTCATTGTCAGATGATTGAAAAGCAAAATCATTCATGTGTGGCTCCAACTGTCACAGAAGCAGCTGCTAAAATGTCAATATATATAATATGTTAAATGTGTTTCGGGGGGAGTTTTAATATGCTACAATGGTCTACATCTTCAGTAGTTCAAGAGGCAGGTGTACCTTGATAAAAACATAAATCTTTAGGACAATTGAATATTAAATATCTGACCTAACCCCACTGCAAGAAAGGAAAGTTGATGCTGGATCATTCTGCAAACCCTCATATTACTTTCAGTGAAAATGTTTTTGAATGTCCTTGCCTTGATTTTTAAATTCTTTACTTCTACAATATCTGTGCATGAAGTGAAACAGTGAAATGATGGACACATTTGGGTCTTCTAACGGAATCATGACCCTAAAAACATATTCAAAGTGCTTTTAATGAGGCCCGACCTGAACTAAGATATGTGTATTGCCTCTCTCACAGTACAGAATGAAGACGCGCTGTAATAAAGCCAACATTCCATAACATAATTACGGGTATTAAACACTGTCTATCTGTTTGGACTTTAAAGCCTCTCTAGAGGTTTCTGGCACAACTTCACCTACTTGCATGGATAAGTCTAAAAAGGTCAAAACTCCAGTACACTTGCAGTATTTAGAACAACTTTATTGTTGGTCTCTAAAGTTGTCCTATATACTACAGTGTTGCTGACGTTTTGACCTCTTTCATAGCCTCACCTATGGTTTTCCACCAGTGATTCTGACAGGTTTATGTTTTAGACAGGGGACCCAGATGTTTTATAGCTAATAGCCAAACTGGACCGTGGCTGCAGCTAATCTGTGCAGTGACGCTGCTGGTCAAATAGTCCTGGGGGGAAAGAGACCATGAAATCACATTTTCACCAAAGTGGAAACTATTACTGCCCGAAAAATGTTGTGCTGTGCAGTTCCTTTCAGACGTGACTCAAGCATTCTTGAAATATTAAAGGCGGTGTTCGCTCTAAAGTGCTTGTAATCTTTTTTTCTATCGAGTGGCTGATCAAAGCAGACAGCCTGGTTTTGGTGTGCTGTTCTACAAAGATTTGTCAGAAATGGGACAGGGAGGCTGTTTGGGCCATCACTAAGTGCTTCAAGTGCAGTGCATAAGAGAACATAGTCCCCCAACTTCCATTAAAAACAGAGACATTAAACACACAATTAAATGCACAGAAGTCAGTTTTATTTTTAGAGCCTTAAATCACGATTTGCCTCGAGGGGCTTTACAATCTGTACAACATACGACCCGTCTGTCCTTAGGCCCTCGATTCAAATATGAATAAAGCTCCCTGCAAGCTTACAAGACATTCATCAACCTTTTCCTTCTTTCTCTGCACAATCCTCTTGGTGTATTAAAAAAGAACTAGCGTCACTGCACTCACTTAAATGCAGATTTATTTTGGCATCGTCGTCCTGCCTCCTTTTCTATCCACTGAGACATGTCCCTCCATTCCCCTGATCAACCCCTGCTCTGCCAAACAGATGCCAGTCATGCAGCCAAAACATATTTCATAAAGAATGGCAAACAGCTGGATGGCCTGACTCTGACTGTACTGCCAAAAATGAATTCCATGTTACTAATTAGGTTACAACATTCAGGTTGTCCACAAGTCTGGTCTGAGAAATGCCTGATTCTTAACTATACGGGACATATATAAATACCAACACCACAGAGGGATTCATTTGAAAATTCCAAACCTGAATATCTTGATGAACACCCTGAAATCCTGCAAGGTGTTCTCAGTAAACTCTTCACAGCATGCTCATGTTTGCCCACCAGCCTGCCCTGTGATTCAATCTACCAAAGAACAGCAAAGGGATGAGAGAGGAAAACAATTGAATATGGCTTTCACTCAGCTTTCTCGGGACAGAGAGCTCCTTGCTGTTCACCTTAAATTAAATTGCACTTGTGACTTCTCCTGCTTAGAAAACTCTACCGGTGACCACAAGGCTACCTATGAATCCTCTGCAAACATGCGAGATATTGAGTATTTTTTGTATTTTTTTATACAATATATGTAGTAGTGGGTTCATATGGGGTTGAAGACAGTACAGGAGCAGGGCTAATGCTACTTTTCTTGCAGTGAAATGATGGAACTTTACTGCTTCCTCTAATGCAAAAATGTGGTCATATGCAGCATTTCTCTATCCTCGTCCACTTCCTCTGTGGTAGAACACTGTAAACATACAGTATTATGGAATGTGACTTGTGACTGATGAAATATTAAATAATGGCTACTAGGTTTGGTGCTGGAACAGCACAACACAGCATATTTTTTAAACTGTCACCATACTTTTTAGATACAAACCTAAGGTTTGCTGAAGACAGAGTTTCCAAACCTGACCAGTCCATCTCTACTCAACCTGGAGCTACAGTATATGGCCAAGTGCTTAGGTAAAATAGTGAATGAGGTGACAAAATGGGTCAAAATGAGAGTACTAGGAGAAGAGGATCTTATTAAACGCAGTCACTTACAGCATAATCCGCCCTCTGCATTGCTACTCACCCAAAGACAAAGACATGGGATTGGATTAGTTATTTAGAGGTGAAAAAGCTTTGCCTCTGGTCATTCACCGCACAACAGATGAACTCAGATCATCCGACAGGATTGAGACACCACTAATCCCGGATCGGTTCAGAACACCTGGGATTCGGGGAAAGTGCTATTGTTCGCTGAAAGCCATTAAATTCCTTGTCAACTGGACTGCGGCCCACGATCGCTGATAAAGGCGGGAAGTACGTACGAGCACAGTCGCCTTGGCTGCAGTCCACATGCATGTCTGGGATGCTGGCTGTGATCGGCGTGATTTATTGAGAGTTAAGCGTGAGGTGTGAAAAAGCGAGTGAGGCGGAAAGGGAGGCGATAAACAGATAAACAGCAAGAGGAAGACAGAGACAAATGGAGTTTTGCGAACGTGTGCATAAGGCAGTGTGGTGGTGACTGTGTAAGTAGATGGAAAGGTCACACATTGTGTGCTTTAGCATATGTGTGTTTGTTTTACTGCAGAATGTATTTGCACAGGATCATACATTTAAGTAACAAAGTGTCTGTATGCATATGACGACAGCAGAGGTGCTTCATTCATCTGAATTCTGCATCCTGAGCGGTGATGTTTGTTAGGCCTGGGCGTCCGAGGCTACAGCCCAAAGTGTTTTATGAATATATCGATATATCTTTTACAAAAATAAGAATCATAGCCCGAGACCTATTCATCTGTCATTCCAATCATGCATTAAAGCCATCAGTGATCAAAAACGTGAATATGTTTTGGATCCTTAAAGCAGCAGATCTACTTCACACTACTTGATGTACAGCATTTTCTGTGTGTGTGTGTGTGTGTGTGTGTGCACTGGTTACAGGGCTTGTAATTGATAGCATCTGGTGGTAGATAACTAGCCACACACTAAGGGAAGACTTGAAGGCTGTGGATGTAAGAAGCTTTTTCAAAATGAAAAAGGCAACGAAGCGCAGGCGATGCCAGAGGAGGTGGAGGAAGAGTTATCTCCTGTTGTTGTAGCAACAGATGAGTCAGGATGAGGGAGTGCCACTGCCTCATCTACAAGCTCAGGTTTGTGAAGAAGAATGTTCTTTAGCTAGCTAGTTAGTCTAGCTCAGTGCTGATTAATGTACATCTGTTGCTGCATTGAATACTGGCCAGTAGCTGGCACAGTGCTGCTTTCATATGAAATATTGAGCATTAAAACTAATTAATGGTTCATTTTGTGTAATCTGATATTGCTCGGTGTGTTTAAATAATTGGTTAAGTAAGAAAGATAACATGTGCTTATGATCTAATCTAATGAATGCCATCATAAACAAGAGATTTGGTTAGATTTTGGTCGTCATATGTTGATAACAGAGGAGAGGAGAGGAGAGGAGAGGAGAGGATGAGTGCAACAGACAGATGAGACACCAAAAGAGAGAGGTGAAGAAGAAGAGAGTATCAGATAGACAGATAAGACATCGAGTTAACACAGTTTGTCACAGTTCAAAAGGACTCCTTGTCACACAATAGACGCAGAAGCTATGAGAGCAGCGCTGGTCACTTTTCAGAACTGAACAAAGCTTTGGTAACATGCAGTCCAGCATGTGACTGCGTCTCTCTGGGTTTCACTCCTGCTGCTGCTGAAAATCTCAATAACAACAAAGTTGAATGAGACTCAGATTGCACTCATTTTGTTCATCTTGAGTTCATGTTGTTAAAGCCAGCCTGCACACCTGACCGAGGCCTTCTGGTGAAGCACGGTGTCTCACACCTTATCTTAATTTTTTTTTTAAATAAACTTGAAATTTGAGCAATCATCAGGTGAGAATCCAAAGATAACTGCACTGGGCTAAACCTAAAAAAGATCCTAACAATGCTTCTCCTATTGAGGTCAGTAAGTGGGCGACACAGACCTCATCTCCTACTGCAGAATATTAGTCATCACGCAGCCTAAGGACCCAGAACTGATATGACACCCATGACACAAATACTTTTCATGGCATGACTCATACGTCCAGAGTTAAATGTCATGAGAATCAGCCACAAGTTCAGTGTGTCCAGATGGATTTGTGGATGACCGTGTCACTAAAGCAGGAAATATACTGTACGTTCTGTCCGCATATTAACCTTTTCCTCATGTTATGATTATATATGGTAACAAATCAGAGCATTTCAAATATATGATGTAAAATGAATCACGTTCAGGTGATTATGTGAAGAGATATATACAAAAACTATGTTGAATTAACCCAAATATTATAGAATGATCATTTTGACTGACGCTCGTTTTATTTAATGGTGTGTAGTCTAAAATTATTGGCACATAAAACAGCCGGAAACCAGTTTTACTTAATTATAAGTTATTTTTTGCAAAGGCTGCAACTAGTGATTAATTTCACTATCACTTCAGCTGCAGATAATAATGATTTCATTAAATGAATGAAGTGCTTGGTCTAAAAAATAGTTACAAATTTCTGTCGCAGTTTCCGAGAGTCCGGTGTGATACCTTCAAAGACAACTGTTGGTTTCAAAAGCTTTTCCTGAAATCATGCTTACAGATGTTCCTGTGGAAAATACTTATAAAGTATAATTATTCAGTTATGATTATGATGTCATAATGCAGAGAAATATATAGGCTTTATGATCCCAAATATAAAACTTTGACTCAAAATGTTCAAACCAACTCTGAGCCCACGTGCTGCTTCTATGTAATTACAACTTATTTTTAGTAGGTCTATTCAGGATGTTTACATTTACTGTTAAAATGCAAAATATTAAGGGACATGAGAACACTGATAAAATATCCCTACAGCAGATATTATCCCTCACTGAGATGCATATTCATCAGAAAGAAGAGATGCGGAGTTGACGGGAAAAGTTCTCCGTTTCGCTTTGACACAGATGAGATGTCGGAAAAACTGATGAGATGTTTGGTTTATTCATATTTTACTTGACACAAAACAAGTGAAGCATCTAGAAAACCAGAAGTGAAAAAGAAGCTTCGAGATGAAGTAATGAGAGAGTCACGAACAGTGTGCAAGCACCGCTGGAGCACTTTGCTCTCCATGCAAGTGCATTACTTTAATCAGACTGTGTTTTATTAGTGTGTAAGCTTATAGAAACCTTCCGTTGTACTTCCACAGTTTGGAAGGCGCACACTCATCTCCTCTGCGCTCCGCAGATTCCCTCAGTGCGGCTTCGGAAGGCTCCTCCGACCCCCCGCGACCAAGACCCCGGGACACACTCACCGAACTTTAGCGGCCACGGACGATATGGCATCACTCCTCAGATTCTTCCTTTTGGACACCGCAGTTCCCATGCTGAAGTGGAAACGACCCAGGAGAGAAAACGCAGACCATTCCACACACTGATCGACGAGGGAAACAAACAAAGGAGAAAAACGCCACGCCGGGAAATAAAAATCATCCGTATCCAACAAGTGACGAATATTATTATTTCATATTTATCATGATCGTTTCTTTGGATAAAAGTGAATTCTCCAGAAAAAATAAACCAGGCTGAGCGTGGAGCGCAGAAGCCTGAAGCTGCTTGAGGAGAACCGGGGTGAGATGCGCTGCTCTCCTCCTCGTCCAAGTGAAGCTTCCAGGAAGGAAGCTGAGACCATAAAAGGAAGACCAGCCCGCCTGCATCATCCGCGGTCTACACAGGTGCAGGATGGGCAATAACAGGAGATAGCCTTGGAAAGATGAGAACGGTCATGCTTTCAGTAATTTATTTATTTATTTTAAGCTCCTATCCCCAAGTTCATCATATTCATCAACAATCTTTGTTGCCCTGAGATACCCAACTCATTATGCAGAAAACAATTAACTAGCCTACTTTTAATGTTTAGCAGATGGCGCCTTGACAACTTTATGAAATGATTTAAAGGTCCAGTGTGTAGTATTTGGTGGCATCTAGTGGTAATGCTGCAGATTGCAACCAACTGAATACTGATCCCCTTCCAAGAGTGGAGGACAAACTACGGTGGCAGAGTTTGGTTTGGTTTGTCCGTTCTGCTGTAGAAACATGGCAGCCCCTGTGGATATGCAAGATGTAAAGATATAAAAGCCTCATTCTGTGGTCACAGCAACACAACAATTATTATTCAGATGATTATACACTAATGAAAACATGGTTGTAAATGTTATATTCCATTCTTGTGTGAAAATATCCTGCAAGCAAAACTACTTTCCATGCCTTGCCTTACAGTTCAGTTATGAGTCCTGCACAACAGTCGTGACGGTGGTGAAATCAGGTTTGATCAAATGAACCAGATGTTCATTTTCCAGTTCTCCACATTTCTACAGTTAATATTAATATAATTATCTGAAGGATTTGGCTCTTTATTATGATCAAATAAACGTTGTTATCTTTAGATAAGACAATGAACCTTAAGATGATAAAAAAGAACACGTCTGCTCTCAGCTTCCTTATGAACAAGATAAATGCCAGGTTCATTATCTGGGTGTATATTACAAATGTGGAGGTGCAGACATGAGTCTATAAGTAATCTTACAGCTTAATATCAGTTATGAGACAAATCAATGTTTTTGACGCTGTGGATCTAATAAATAAATGGACAGGTAACATATCCCTGATAACCTCTCAGCCTGTACTCTTTTGTTTTTTTTTTTAAATTGCCAGCTGAAAACTCAGCTGTCTAAAAACTGAACTGTTCTGTCCTTTGGCCTGCTGTTATAACAGACATCGACATCTGAATATTGAATGTTATATTTTTATATTGTTTATTTTACAGGGTACTCCTGATTCTATAAATGAAGTGAACCACACATTCTGGTAGGTTAGGTTCCAAAGCAGTGGCAGAAGAAGTATTCAAATGATTCACTTAAATATCTTCGCCTCATGCTCTGCCTCTGTCGAGCCCAGCTACACCCAGCTCTGGAGTCTAGAGTCCATTCCAGTGTTGCTCCCTGCATCTGCGTCAACCTCCTCTTCCCAGAGGTTCAAACGCCTGTGGTACAGGTTAACAAACTGAGCTAACATTAGCTAACAGTAGCTATAGTTTGCAGCAGTTGACTTTACTGTCCATCAGTAAATCACAAAGGGTGGCAGAGACAGAGCAGCTGGAGGACATCAGAGGGAAAACCAGAGAAAATGTCTCCATAAAATATGATTCAGTTTCACCAAAATCAGTCAGATAGTTGGTGGTGTGTGACTAAGTGCTGTAATTTGTTACTTACTTCTCATGGATCATCATACCTGTAACACAAAATCTATCGTGAGTCTGCTATTTTATGGCGGAAAAGTTTTAGAATTTTTTATTGTTATCGGTATACTGTTTGGAAGGTTAATCAATAGTAATGCATTTCAATGTAAAATCATAAAGTCCCTGCACATCTGTGGTCCATACATGCAGGTGTTTTCACTTATATTGCTAATTAGGGCTGTTCTTGATTGACATTTTGTGAAATCACATAATTCCCAGCACAGCTCTGCAACTTACACCTGACTAATAGCTGGTCTAATCAGCCGGGGTATAAATATCTGTGTGGGTGTGCTGAGGCTTTAATTTGCAAAGCAACCATTTTCTCCATGAAATATACTAAGTACAGTTGTGCCTAGTTAGTTTACACCACTGTTCCAAGTTGATATTTTTTTAATAATGTATATTATTACAAATGCCATGCGTGATTTTGAGTATAAGTGGAAAGGTGTGGTTAGCAGCACTGAGCAGTCCGTAGAGACTTGGCTTGGGAACCGGAGGGTGGCCAGTCCAGTATGGACCAAAGTATGGTCCAGTATGGCCCCCCAGCCGCTCTCAGGGCGCTGTTCTGTGTGGCTGCCCATCACTCCACCATCTCTTTCCACATTTGCATGTCTATAAGCCCTTTGTGCATGTGTGGTTGTATTTTGGGTAAAAATGCACGTAAAAAACATGAGTGAAAAAAAAGAATTTCCCCTCGAGGGATCAATAAAGTATCTATTCTATTCTGTTCATGTGAGAAAGAAATCTGCCCCATCTTTGTCTTAACATGGTTCATATTGACTGAGATGTCAATGTTCCATGAATCCATTTCATGGTACATGAGTGTAACAAAGTGTAACTCATGTTCCATGAAATGATAAAAACAACTTTATCATCAGAAAAATCAGACAATCACAGTGTTTTAATATGTCATATCATCAGCATTGCTAAAGATTTCGCTAACTGTGTGGTTCATTTGAATAAAGTAATAACAGATCACCCTGGGCCCTGTATTGTAGATTAACAAATGCAGAGCACAGTAAGAACTTTCATTTCCAATCCTATCGACGTGTCTGCTGACCTCAGAATTATGCAGAATATTTTTTACTCTCCAGGGAAACAAAATCAATTCCATATCAATATTTAATTAAAGGAAAAAGACAAAACAACTCTTCCTTTTAGCCAAACTATAACTATAATTCATATGACATTATGTAAGCATGAGTAATATACATAGTACAGAATACATCATATACACTATGCTTATCACATGTCAGATTTCTGTCTACCTCTTACTGCATTAACAAGTAAGCAGCACTTCAGTGACCCTGAGCAGCTCCAGTCTGACATTTGCCCTATTCTAATCATCCAAGACTGAGGCTGTGAATCCTTAACTTTAATATGAAGAAAAACCCCAGAGTGTCACTGCTAATCTGGTGCGTGGGAACAGTGCACTTGGAGAAGACTCGCAGTGTGAAAAATTCTCTCTCATATTAGATTTTTCTGCTTGAACATGCACCAATTCAGCACATAATGACAGGGTCAGTCAAGTCAGTATAACACAAGAGACTGGCACTTCTTCTGAAAAACAAAAAAACAAAAAACAAAAAGGAAACAAATGCACAAATGGGATCTGAAAACTGGAGTGGGGTGTGATCACAACTGAGAAACCTCACCTCACGAAAATGAACAGGGCTGTAGAGATTGTAGCGCCACATTATGTAATAACGCCACATTATATAATAATGATGTAAATTTTCACTTCATTATGTAATAACACAGCATTTTGTAATAATCTGCCACATTTTGCAAGAAAATTCTTTAACGCAATATGTAATAAACTTTGCCGCATTTTGTAATGAGTTGTTACATATTGCATCAGTAATTACAAAATGCGAGTGTTGCGCTTTTTTGTTTTATCAAGAAAATGTAATAATTTGGTGCATTATGTAATAAAGCACCAAAATGGATGTCTTAATTAGAAAAAAAAAATTATACCATCAGAACGACATTGACTTTAAGCATACCAGCATGAGTCGTAAATATGAATTAGTTTTAAAAACTAGTCAGATGTTTCATTGGTCAAATCTAAATCAAATATAACTGTTAACCATTGATTCAGACTGGATCAGGCGCTGTGGTAGTGGGGGGTGAGGGGGGCTGAGGTGGGCTGCTGGGGCTGTGTCTATATGTGCTGAATGTAACCATCAGAATATAACTTTTTATTCATCTGATTAACCAGCTTTAATTTAATGTAAATTACACAATATCACAATATGCCAGCAGAGTGAAAATGGTTGGTGTTACATCTTGCATTTTTAATTAAGAGGGGAGTCAGATTGTGACAGATGTAAATTGTGACCGGAAAAAATCTGACTCCCCTCCTTTTTTCCTCTCTGTTACCACTAGTTACAAATAACTATACATAAGTAGCAGAGGTCACAATATGCCAGAGTGAAAATGGTTGGTGTTACTTATTTATTGTCCCGCATGGAATTTGTTTTCAAAAGCCAGTGCATATACAACAACCACACCAGGCTATACAGACTATACATAAACCCATAACATTTCATTCCCCGCCTGTCACAACACATGTAGGCTCACTCATGCAGTGCATACCACTATGGGGAAGGGGAGTCAGATTCTGAGCGGGAGTCGGAAAATTCCACAAAACAACACCGGTGTAGTGCCGAAAAGAGACTGCTTGCCGAAAAACAACTGCCCCCAACGGGAACACACATCAGTTCAGAGGAAGTGAGCGTAGGTCTACTCATAGATATAATATACGGGTCAGCTGGAAGGCGCTGCACCGAGAGAAATATTTTTTTACTGTGCAATAATCTGCTTTCTATCACGTATAATATTTGCATAACATAATCCAGATTGCATGTGTGTATGTCTTCCAACTTCAGTGCACCGATAATGTTCGTGCCAGTAACACTCATTTAGTGCAGTTTTTGTCTCTATGAGCTTTCAAACACATTCTCTATGAATACAGATATTTGATTTAGATTTGACCAATGAAACATCCTACTAGTTTTTAAAATTAATTCATATTTACGACTCATGCTGGTATGCTTAAAGTCAATGTCGTTCTGATGGTATAATTTTTTTTTTTTCTAATTAAGACATCCATTTTGGTGCTTTATTACATAATGCACCAAATTATTACATTTTCTTGATTAAAAAAAGAAGTGCAACAGTGAAATTACTAATGCAATATGTAACAACTTATTACAAAATGCGGCGAAGTTTATTACATATTGCATTCAAGAATTTTATTACAAAATGTGGCTGATTATTACAAATGCAGCATTATTACATGATGAAGTGAAAATTTATTACATTATTACATAATGAGACGTTATTACATAATGTGGCGCTACAAGGATCCCAAACGATACATTCACCAACGCTCACAACCTGTACTGATTTTACCATCAGCGAGGTCCAGTGACAGTATGGTAATAAAACAGGGGAGGGTACTATGCTATATCTGTCTCACTGGAGTAGACTTTAGAGGCTTCATTATGCCAGACACACAGGAGAGGGGAGGTGAATAGTGAGGAAGAGTTCAGTCAGAGGATTTACACTACATACTGTATATTCTCATTAGGGATGTAACGATGCATCGTGACACGATTAAAAATCGGTACAAATGCGTGACGATTTGCACCGGTTGACAGAAAAAATGAATCGCGATACTTTGCGAATGCGAGAGAAGTAGGATATGTTCTTTTTCTTCTTTTTTTAAAATTAGAAATAGGTTACGTTATCTTAAAAAAAGTCACTGGTTGGTGATTCATTTGTTCAACGTCAGACGTCAAGTCACATGTGTAAGTCACGTAGGTACGGAGCACAGAACGAGGGAAGACATGGCGACAGTAGGCAACAACTTTGAAATAGAGGATGCACCGAACAGTTTTAACCCTTGTATTATGTTGAAAAAGAATAACATTGATTATGTTGTGGGTCATTTTGACCCGTAGGTGTAAATCCAATCAAAACAGTCAAAAAAACAGGTTAAACCAATAACAACTTTATTTTAGATTATTTAAACATTTAGAAAAGAGACAATACAATACATTTTTAATTCCAACACGGAATTTAAGAACTATTTAGTTAAAGTTTTTTTCCTCTTCACGAACACATTTTTTTTTCCATTTAACTTGCCCCATTTTCTCAGATTTTCAATTTTCAACATTTTCAATGTTCTCCACATGATGGACAGAATATAACTGTGTGCTTTCTGCAGATGTAATTCTTGCATTTCACACAAGAGCTACTTGTTTTACTGTCCTCTCAGGAGGGACAGACCTGGCATCTTTTCCGTTTCTTTACACCTCTATCCACTGGATCCATTGCAGATTGGTTGGATGACCTGAGCTTGTTTCAGGTCACTTGCCCTTCCTCATGTGTCACCAGTCGGCTTGTCTTCCCTGATTCCTGATTGTGTCCACCTGTTTCCCATTGCCCTCATGTGTCTTATAGTCTGCGTCTCCCTTTGTCTTGTGCCAGAGTGTTTCGTTCCATTCGTTCACCCCAGCCAGTTTTTCCCACAGTTCTTGTCCTACCTTGCTTCCCCATGTTACATGTGCCTGTAGTCTTTGCCTCCACGTGAGTGATTTTTGTTTGTAAATTTCATAGTTTGTGGTCGTTGTTTTCTGTTCAGTTTTATAGCCGACGTAGCTCTTGTCCTCCCTTTTGTGGAGTGATTTTCTGTTGAGTTTTTCCTCCTTGCTTTTATGTTTTTTTTCCCTCTTCGGAGTGGTTTTGTTTTGTAGAGTTTATTTTGTCAAAATAAAGTTCAGCCCAGTCGGTCTATATCTGCATCTGAGTCCTCCTTAAGTCCAGGTCTGACACTTGTCTTGCTGTTTACAGACCAATTCACCTATGGAGGAAACTGGAGATGTAACAGACACCGGTGCCTCTACACATGCAGCAGAGCTGCCTGCTGACCAGGCAGACATGGTGGATGCAGACCTTCAACAACCATGTCTCAAG
This sequence comes from Miichthys miiuy, assembly GCA_036365135.1. NCBI lineage: Eukaryota > Metazoa > Chordata > Actinopteri > Sciaenidae > Miichthys > Miichthys miiuy. The sequence goes on from CM071605.1 coordinate 5,467,797, forward strand.
AAGACTGCATTGGAAGATTTCCTAGAAGGGACTTTCACAGAAAGTGTAGGGGCAGCACAGACCAATCACGTGTGGGATTGAGGCAGAAATTGTCAGGTACAGAAGTGAAATGTCTATTTCCCTCACAAGTTGCCCACTCAAATGGTGGAAGGAGAACAGTAAGTCTTACCCACTGCTTTCACCTCTAGCAAAGGCTCACCTCACCACACCAGCAACCTCAGTCCCTAGTGAAAGGGTCTTTTCGACCGCAGGGGATGTTGTAACCTCACAGATCTCAGCTTCGGCCTGAGAATGTTGACATGTTGATTTTCCTCAAGAGAAACCTGAAAGTTTCAAGCTACACAAGCCAGTCTTAGTTTATTTGAAGAGATTTTTTTGTTTTGATTATTTAAGTTGCACTTTATAAGAACACAAACTGTTTGAGAGAAGATTTTTTTCCTACTAATAAAAACAATTTTATTTGGTCGTAATTTGTCTGTAGCTCATTTGGATTAAAAAAAAAATCGTGAGAAAATCATATCGTGAACAAAAAATCGTGAACCGTATCGAGTCGTGAGTTGAGTGTATCGTTACAGCCCTTATTATCATTGTATTCTATTTCTTTCACTCGATTTCCAAACTGCAGTTTATGACTGCTGTTGAGACACAGGGTCCATGTCAAATCATTGTAAACTTATGTTGTTTTTATAAAAGTCAGGACTACAACAAATAAGTAAGAAAGGCTTTACGTATGTGAAACCATTGAAAATATTTATTTATATAATATTTCTATTTGTGTCAAATGAATAATGAATAATGTCTGTATACAAACTTATTTAAGTAATAAATCACTAAAGTGCAATGCTGGAGTTTTCTTCATCAGATTTTAGCAAAGTCAGTTTGGGATAGAGGTCTTCTACCCCTATAAATAATGATAATAATGCTCACTGATGAACAGTCAGCATTTTCAAAGATGCATGGTGTTCCTTGTGCTGGCTTGGGTTTCTTAATGAACCCAGAGTAGCACACAGAACCAGTCCAGACGGAGGAATTAGCCGAGTGGAAGTAGCCAACCTGACCTTCACGAAGCAGACTCATCTCAACTCCTCCTGGATACATGCATGCGAGCGACCACAACCCTCAATCTCCTCCATCTCGCCTTCTTTCTCCTCTTCACTCTTCACTCTCGCACCACCTCTTCTCCAGCATGAGGCAACAGTGAGCGGAGCATGTTAACAAATTGATTATATGAATTTTTAAGCAGCAATCTGTTTTTGCCTGCTAGTGTGTGGCTCCCGCATCCATCCACAGTGACAGTTCTTCACTACCCAAGCGAAAATAATCACATACCAACACACAATTATTTGTATGCATGCTTACAAACACACACAAGGAATCTACTATGCACACGTACAGCAGGAGTGTGCCTCGAGACTGAATGATTTAGCTCAGGTGGTTGTAGCTGCAGCTGAAATCTACACACTGCAGAAACAAGAACCATTTAAATCTAATTCAATTTAACCTAAGGCATGTGATTACACAACGCATGTCCATGTCATGCAAAAAAAGATAGTGAAGCCTCAATCATAGCGGGATGATGTTCCATCTGTGAGGATGCTAATGAGTTGCAATCATGATTTAGCTGTGGAGTGCAGTTTTTTCAAAGGTTGATTTAATGATAGTGTAATACTGCTGATCAGCAGTGACAGATGTATGTTGTAGTCCATACCACCCACGTGCAGGCAAAGTAATGAGGAGAGTGATCTGAAGAAGACAGACTGGCTCAGGAGACACCTTATGTAGAGTGTAACACAGATATCCAGGGATGGAGACAGGAAAACAGTGCTGCAACTACATCATTGCCTGAGGTTGAACTCCCCCAGGAAGGCTGCATACATTTAGCCTTGATTGGCAGACCCTCATTCAAACCATACACACTCTGCAACATAGAGTGGAAAGGTCGCTGTGGGCAGTCAACAGCCTGGAGGAAGTCCTGCCAGGTGGGCTCAGTTCAGGGGCAAAAGGTCCCTGTTCCAAACAGCATAGCCTGAGGCTCCATCAGTGTCTTCACGTAGCATCTACCCCTCTGTGAACCTGTGAAGTTGCTCACACTAAAATAAATTTATGCCTTCTTTTGAAATCACTCACACACTGTAGAGCAATGATATGATGAATATAAGCATGCATTACAAATAACAAAAATTCATACTTCAAATATACTTCACTGCCCATTGAGCTGGTTTAAGACATTACAATATAATTATACATTATGAGCTGCTGCTTTATTTGGAGCTGTTAGCCTGTTTAGTAGTAGTCTTGTGCATGTTTTTTAAAGGTACTACCTTTAAAGTCAGGGTCTGAAATGAGAGGGAAAAGGTGAGTACAAAATAAAACAGGAAGTGCTTGAAACATGAAACACTAAACATGAACATGACTAACATTAACACAATTGACGAGACGCAACAGTAAATTCCTGCAGGCTCTCTTTGTCTCTTTTGTTGACGTCTTTTTATTGAATGGCAGCATTGCATACTTCTGACATACTTCAGACTGTTCTAGTCCTGGAGGATGAAAAATGATTGGGGCTTCAGTTGGCAGTTGCCCTCATTAGCTCTGCGGACCATATGCAGCTGCAGCTTTGTTGACAAGGTGTATTTGAAAGCAGTGAGAGTGAGAGTACTTGATTTTCTGTAGATCTGCATCCATTAATGCTCAGTGGCATGATGTCCTACTGCATCTTTTTTTAGCTACATTTATTCAGTACTCCAGTGAAAATGTTGTTGGTAGTGATGAAATCCAATCCTTCCCGCAGACACCAGGATTGGCTGCTTGGTGAACTATTGATATACTGGTTAAGCGCCACACATGGGCTGAAACCACAGATCTCAAAAGAGCAATGTAGCAGTCATTAAAGCAAAGATGCTTGGTCTGCAACCCTCACATTACATATAGCAGCTTTAAAGCTTTGAACTGACCTATCAGGAACTGCCTTTTTATTAGCATTATAACTTTTTTTTATTTTTCAAATAAAAATACATCATATTTATCCTCAAGCCTTCCCTTACAAGCCCTATGTAGTGGGGATTTTTCAAGTCCAGAGCAGTGATGTGTGTGTACACCTGATAAGCCTCTCCATTACAAGTCTGCTCAGCTTATTTACCATACTCACTGTACACATTAACAATGGTGGAAGACTCTGTGGGATCCTGTTCTCTCTGGCTGTTCTCCCCAAAGCATTTCAAATCGGGTTAGAGCAATTCCTCACTGCCAACCTGTAGAAGATAAAATAACTTAAATCACACTGAGAATACTGATCCCATTTGTAGACGAGGTTGTATTTCTACCTTGTATTATTTCTGATCATAGTGCAATAATAACCTCATTTAATCTGGATTTCTTACAAGGTACTTCGTCCAGGTGGAGATTAAATACAACCCTTCTCAAAAATGAAAAAATATCTCTCACAAGTTAAAACCAGATTAGTAGAATTTATTAATATTAACAAAGATTCAGTCTCAGATAACGCAATGGTATTGTCAGTGATCAAAAGCTTTCTACGTTACTGCGATTGGTTTTTCATCGTATCTTCAAAAATATAGATTGAAAAAGATTTCCCAACTAGAACAGACTTGCAGTAACTTAGAGAGTGATCTTAAGGACAACTATAGACAGTCCCTCCAGTTTTTCGCGATTTTGCGATCGCGTGGATTACCGCGTAATCAGCAATATGCCGCATATTTTCGCGAGGCCGCATATTTCCTACTATGTCGCACAATTATTGCAAAATAACCAAACATGCCGCCCCTTCCCCACGACACATATGTGTTTTCCACCATAGATCAAATAAACGGCTCTGCCATAGATGTGTCTTCCACACCACCTGTTTGACACACACACACACACACCGCATCCATTTTTACACACCGCCGTGGGAATGATAGTGATGGCGACTACTAACAAGTCCCACCTGCCGTCATATATATCGGCAAATGACCGAGCAAAACAATATCCGCAATTTTACATGCAAGCGGAGGAAAACTATTTTGTAGCCCGTGTAATAAAGTCCTCGACCATCGCCGAAAGTCAACTATACAGTACGTACAGATTATATCATTGATCGTTGGAATCACTTGTGCATTGTGCATATGGGTGACTGCTAACCATTTTGATTGTTTGTTTTGGTGAATTATCTCGCCTCACTCAGTACTGGGGTAAATGCGTTTTTACACTCCAGTACTAATGTTCAGATTCTTACAGAAAATAAAAAGGAAACAGTGTTTCTCAATCTGTCTGCCTTGTTTTTGTCTTATTAAGCCTGTTTAGACTTTTTGATGCGGTTTAAAAGTAAAGAAAACAACAGAAAAAGGGGCGCATAATTCTTTGCAAAAAATGAGAAAATGTCATTTTGATCGCAAAAATCACAAAAAACAATCGTGAAATCCTGGTGGGATTGTATAGTAATGAAGTGGAAACAAAGCTTAAGTCAGTGAAAGCAGAACTAGATGATATACTTAGGCAGCGGGTTGAATTTTTGATGCACACCACCAAACATAGATATTACACGGATAGCAGTAAACCAAGTCGTCTCCTTTCTTTAACATTGAAACGGCAAGAAAACCAACTCAATCTATTAACTGCCCGGTGAAGGGACTGGTTACTAAAACAGCTGATATTAATAATACATTTAAGTCATTTTTTGAGAATCTCCTCAGAGGACAGACTTTCACCGGAATTATTCAACTCATTCTTTGACAAGCTGAATTTACCCACGCTATCTGACAACGAATCTAAGGAAGTTAGTTAGTTAAAGTTAGTTCATAACTTTAGATGAACTACACACCGCAGTTAAATTAACCAATAGGGGGCGCTCCCCTGGAATTGATGGGATCCCTGCCAAACTATATTTAGAACTATGGAATATTATAGGTCGACTTTATTAATTCTGCTATAAGTAAAGGCTATTTTCATAAAGTTCTTAACACAGCGCTTATTTCAGTGCTTCTTAAGCCTGGCAAGGATCCCCAGAATTGTACAAGTTACCGCCCTATTTCACTAATAAACACAGATATCAAAATTTACTCCAAAGTTATTGCTATGCGTCTGGACAAAGTCATGGGTAAGTTAATCAATCTGGACCAAAACGGTTTCCTTAAAGGATGGTTGGCATCAGACAATGTCAAAAAGCGTTTGATCACTTGGAATGGGGATATCTGTGGAAAGTCTTGGAAAAATTCAAATTCGGTCCAGATTTTATTAAAATGATTCAAGTTTTATACTCTAATCCTTCTGCTAGAGTTGTTACTGCTAGGCAGCTTTCTGATCTTTTTAGTATAGGTCGCGGTTCTAGACAGGGGTGCCCAGCATCTCCCGCTATTTTCAACCTATCACCCGAACCGTTATTCCAATACATACGACAAAGCACACTGGTTGCTCCAATTCAGACAGGGTCCACATCACATTCTATTTCAGTGTATGCTGACAACACACTTGTTTACCTCTCCAACATAGAACAATCCCTCCCAAATGTGCTGAAAATCTTAGAACACTTTGGCGCACTTTCTGGTTATAAGATTAACTACTCCAAGTCGATCCTACTATTGTTGAACACAGATCTGAAGAAATTGAAAATCCAATCCCGCATACCGGTAGCACAAAAGGCAGTATATTTAGGTATAGAAATCAGTCCAGGCAATAACGAAAAATAATTACTCATCCATTTTGAAGAAAGTTGAGGATGACCTTGAGAGATGGGCAGCACTCCCTTCATCAATGCCAGCTCGGGTAGCCACAATCAAAATGAATGTGCTCATAAATTTTATAAGCTCTATGCTCCCTTTGCCAACCCCAGCTGGGTTTTGGCAGAAACTTGACTCAAAGCTTAGAATGTTCATTTGGAATGGAAAGAAGCCTTGCATTAAATGGCCAACGTTACAACGAGACAAACCCCGGGGTGGATGGGCTTGCCCAAGCTTTAAGTTATATCATTGGGCGTTCGTGCTGCGTTCCTTGAAACAATGGTTTGAGGCAGAATTAACTTCACCCTGGAAGACACTAGAACAGGAGCTGGTTCATCCTTTAAGACTTAAAGATGTAGCTTTCTCTGGATTCAAACATAAGAAATGTTATTCTCAATTTGGTCCAATAGTTTCATATGTAATACAAACTATGGTTAATGTAGAGAAATATATGGGTCTTAAATCAAAATGGCACAAACACTCCCCTATTTGGTATAACGCCAATGTATTGACAGGTGGCGAACCATTCATTTCACAATTATGGGCTCAACATGGCATTTGGACATTGGGGGATATCTCGGGGCAAAACGCAATTTTGGATTTTCCCAATCTAATGTCCCACTTCGGTATCTCAAGAAGCTCACAGTTCCTCTATTTTAGAGTAAGGCCAGCTCTTAATTCACTCAAGGTTCCCTGGGGGGATGAATTGAGGACTCACCCTTTAATATCACTGATAGAGAAAGCTCCCCAAAAGAAAACAGTCTCTTATATTTATAACAACTCCTGTCATACACTCCTGTAGAATCCCCCGAATGCAGATCTTGGGAGGCAGATATACATCCAGGAACAGAGTCCATTGATTGGGATACTGTGTGGGAAAATGTCTTTCGGTCATCTAAAAACCCAAATCACCAAATAATCCACTACAAAATTTGTCACAGGACCTACTTAACACCACGTAAAAGATATATGATGGGTTTAGCTCCCAATCCTGACTGTACATTCTGTAATCAGGGCGTTATGGGTACATTGATGCATGTCCTGTGGGAGTGTCCAGATGTGCAAAGGTTCTGCTCTGTAGGGAGGGGGATGGGTGGGGGTGTCCTATGTGTTCTATGTGTGTTTGATTCCTGTGTGTTAATGTTTAATGTTTAAAATCAATAAAAAGTTGATTACAAAAAAAAAAATCACACTGAGAATACTTATGTTGCTTATGTAGCGTGAACGAGCATCATCTTGGGCAGATCGCTCAACGCTGAAATGAACACTGAATGATGGAAAATTAGATAGTTAGATAGTTAGAATCAGATTTAGAAAAAAAAAATAACATAATTAATACACTTTTTACAGTTTGCATCACATTGTAAATGACTGAGGATCATTGCACAAGTTTCTAATATGAAAAACACTTAGAGGTACAATGTGTCTCATTTCATCATAACAATGGCCAGCCTATGGAGGCTTGACTTTAGCAAGCTGGTTTGCATGCTAATAAAAGCTAAGATTAGTGACATAAAGCTAATAAGCTAATCTGTTGTGAGGGTTTAGTCTGATAGTGAGATAGTGTTAGCGGGCAACAAATTTTTCTCTGCATCCGCACTGAAAAACTCTTTAATGGCCACATTAAACTCTTTAATGTCAATGTCAGAAATACTTTCTAATCATTTAAGAGCCTCTCTACACGCTACACACTACCCTGAGATGCAAACTAGATTGCTAACAGTGTGCATTATCTTGTAGCACATTTTTCTATCCAGTGGTTGCATTTCTACCCATTAGATCCCACCTCTGTATTTTTATTTACTTTACTTTTATTTTGTACAAAGAAGGAAAAGAATGTCTCCACGTCATGCTGAGGGATCCATGTTAACACTACCCTGCTGTCTTGGATCTGCACATTAAAGGCACTTTCATATCCAGGCTCATTACAATTCTGACCTTGCTCAAGGATACAATGTCCAATCCAATCTCCATAAGTCAGCTGCTTGGAGGAGAACATTATGAGCAGCCCCGTCCCCTTCCACCGCAAGCCCCTCCTCCTCCAACACCTCTCCTCTTCTTCCAGTCAAGCCAACAGCTCCTAGTGATGGATTGGGCCCCACTGACTTTCCTGATGCTTCCAACACTCAGATAGTTTGTTGTTATTTAACAGCCACAGCGAGCGATGGGATTGGAGGATGGGAATGGTGAGATTTGGGGGGTGATAGGAGAGGAATCATGAGTGTGGAAGAAAGACACGTGTACAGACTAATAAAATTGAGATGCAGGATGCTACCCTACCAGTGGGTCATGTAGTGTATAGTCTGGATAATTGTATAAGCCTTGTGGCAGGCTTTGAAGTCAATGAAGCATCAATGTCAATGCACCAATCAAATCCACCAATAACTCTCCCTCTCCTGCCCATTAGTTCTTAGTATCACTCTCACTCATATTTTCTTTCCCTCTCTCTTTCATGCACACATTTTCTCTCACTGTCTCTTTCTCCCATTGTCTTTTCCTTGCTCCTCTTCACTCTGTCTTCCATGCCTACACACTCACACACACAGTTTCTCATTTCTCGTATACAAAGCTCCACTCACTCTGTCTCTTATGCCACAGGCTGAATGTGGGTAGTGACCGATAAATCGGGTATATATATATTTGAAGTTTATAGTTTAAGCACAGCAACAGCTCTGCGACATTTACCATATTTTCTTCCATGTTAACCTCACTCACACACCAGTCTCACACAGTCATGCACAAATACAAGTAGAATAAATAAAACCATCACCCGTCATAATACTGTCACTTGAGTTTGGCCAAAGTCTTCAGTGTTAAATAAATAAAACCATAAAGACATCATGAAATATCCACAAGAACAAGTTGTGTAAAAGATACAGATGAAACAACATTTTAGTTATTATTTAATTATTATTTTCACAATAACTGATTTTCATTTCATTACAGACATCAATTGAAAGCACTGTTCAAGCACTTTAGTTGTGGAACATGAAGTATGTGTTCCAGTGAGCATAATGTCACACAATGTTAATGAGTTAACCGGGACATTTCTGAAGTCTTGTGAAGAGGCAGTGAGGATGGTGAGGGCCTAATAGACATACTGAAGAATGCAGCACACTGAGGGGAGTGTCAGGATATATTCAGTTGTCTTGGAGGGTCCAGAGGGGAAGATCACGCACAGCAGATGCAGATTTCTTATTCCATTTTTTTTCTAGTTTCATTGTTTTGCACATTTGCTGGTCATGCTGAACAATGTTAAATGAATAAGTGCAGAGCCTTTCTGTGTGTCACCAGGGAATTCTTATTGAATGTTTGAGACTGAATAACCAGAGTGTTACCTAGTATTGATTCGCATTGGATAATGTTAATTATCATGATTTATCTAATAAAATCTGTGTGCCCTTCATTGATTTAAAAGAGAAATTCCAACCGTGGATTCTCTTATTGCTAATGCATGCATATATCATCAATCAGTGATTTTGAATGCATGCCAGGAATTACTTTGTGATTAAGTGTTACAATTTATGCTTTTGATGGTGTATCCTTGAGCTGGCTCCTGCATTTCTGAGAGTACCTTTGATTAACCTGCAAAGAACCAGTGTGAAGTTGTTCTGTGTCAAGAATAAAGATCGATTAAGTTCGGCCTTCTTGTGGACATGTTCCTTGAAATGTTAAAATCAGTGACTACATAATGTTGTTCCTCACTGGCTTTTGAATATGCATACACACCTACACAGACTTTATACTGTATACCCCTGTATATATAGTGGCTGAAGTCCTGAAGAGTTACCTGAGGGGTCTCTCTCTCTCTCTCAAAGTATGTCATTTTTAAGATGAATTCAACATCGCCCTGATTATAAAAACTATAAACTATAAATGGTACAGAAATTCAACACTTAAGGGGTTAGGCCTGGCACACCTCCTCCACTCTCATGTTGACCATCGGTGTCCCTCAGGGCTGTGTGTTCACCCCTTTCCTGTTCACACTGTACACCCATTACACCCATATACCCCTGACATGGAGAGAAGTCTGTTGTGAACTTTGCACATGACACCATCATCATCATTGCCTGATTACAAAGAATGATGAGAATGCATATGAGAAGGAAATAACAATCTTGCAGAGCAGCTCACAGAGAATGCCTTTATGCTCACTGCCAACAAATTGGCATGTTTGTGTATGGCCCAGTAAAGCAGGTGGTTAAAACTGTACTGAACAAATTAAGTATAATCTGAGGGGGGCACCTGGAAAATTTGATTCTGTTTTTAAAGACACTACAGGACAAATAAAATGCTCACCTCTGATAATGAATTTGTCACCATATTTCATCTCTCTCTCTACCTTTCTGCATGTTGTTATCTTCTGTGTACTTATTTAGTTGTTTATGGGGGAGGGAGATAAGTGGCGGCTGATGTGTTTGGAAAAGGAAAAAGTTCTTATTTCTCATTATATTTACTTTTGCCTGTCAAATGAATAAAAACATTTATGAAAAAAAAACTACTAAACATCATCTGCTGTACTCCTCAACCCATCCTCAACACTGCACCATGAAATAGTTTTTTCTGGGGTAGCATAAAGGGACCACTACTTGCATTTTATTGTGTAATACTGTGTTATAAAATGACAAATGAATGAACGTTGATGATCTAGAATCTATCTGTAATTAGCAGAAATATTAGATATGTAAAATCAACTAATTAAGCACTGTCCATCTGCCAGTAAAGTTATAACTTGGCTAAACTGTCCCTGGGTCTAGAGACTGAGCTGGCCTATTACTATGTAAATCCTGCCAAGTTGCCATACATTCTCTTCAGTGCTGTCCAGCATGAACCTGTTCCAACAACAGACCTTAAAATTCCTCTGCTGCCCGTGGAGTATATTATCTTTCTGCTTTCTTAATATGTATGCAGAGCACTGAAAGTGATGGATTCACATGGTTATTTTATCCTACTGATTCTGTTACTGCTTTATATTAGCCATTGTCATAATAAGGTGATTTGCACAGCATTATAAATAGGAGTTGTTTCTCTATATTTCTTGTAAATATATACATTTTAGTGTTTTGTGTGGGTTCAGTCTGGAAAGTGTTTTCTGCTGGTTGGTTCATTCGCAGGGCCATCAGTGAGCTACGAGGATTCCCCCATAATCATTTTTTCTAGGGATGATTCAGTGAAAGCAGGACGTGGCGGTGTTGGAGAACAAACAGGTAAGTTGGCACACTAATCGTTTCCTGCAGGGAAACACGTGCCTTGTCTGCACATGTCTGATGTCTGAGGGAAGCAATTGGCAGAGTGAAAACACGCGACGTACATAACCGTGTGCAGAAGCCAGATGGACTTTCAAACTTCAGCTGTGCAATGACCTACTTACCTGTGTGACCTGCTTTGTTCTTACGTTAAAAATGGATGACACAGAAGCCCTGAGGGAAGGAGGGGTGCTCATAGATATGAAGAAAATGCAAATGGAAGGACGAAGGCTACTAACACAGATCAAATCAATTTCCCCTAGGGGAGATGGCGTATGGAGGAATGGCTACACTACTAAGCATCTGGCCTTCATCTTCCTTCATTTGGAGTAAAAGAGTCAAACACTGTGGCTGTAAACCAACCAATTATTTTCATTTGTAAGATTTATCAAATTTAGTCACGATGTGCAGCGTGGTGTATAAGGTTGAGTATCGGTACAGACATTGTACTTTTTTTTTACAAGCATGAGTATCATCCGAGTAAAATATGTCAATCTCTGTATCACCAATGTCCCAGCCCAACACACACACACACACACACACACACACACACACACACACACACACACACACACACACACACACACACACACACACATTGATTCATGTAGTTGGTTTGTAAGGACACCTTATGTGGCCGACAATAAGTGACAGTATGCAAATATTACTGGCCCTACTGAACTAAATATACAAGTATACTGATGAACCTTTATTGTGTAGTGACAGCTGAATAATGACAGAAAATTCAGAAGACAGAGAGAGGGGACGACATGCAGCAAATAGCCACAGGTTGGAATCAAACCCTGGGCCACTGCAGCAAGGACTGAGGACTGAGGACTTTATACATGGGGTGCAGACTCCACCAGGTGAACCACCAGGGTTCCACAAGGGCATGTGTTCTTTGCCGAACATGCTGCTTTAAAAAAGTAAGACTACTGACAGGTGAACTACTTCTGGCTAGCCAAAATAAACAGGTACAGATAAGTGAGTTTACTTCGCAGAAAAATCAGGCTAGGCTCAGGACTGGTGATTCGGTGGTTGCCTAACAAAAATAAAACATGGCCACTTGCTCGTTTTTTTTAAATTGCAGGATTTAACAAAAAGGCAATGCAATGCGCCTGATTAGGGTCTAAGTCGATGGAGAAGGTGAAAATACTGAAGACACTTTTGACCAACAATGATGAAGTTACTTTAACAAGTATTTTTTCAGGTGTGTCTGCATGATTCTAATTGTGCTCAGCACATCAGCAGTGTATCTGGCTGTAGGTGTACAATATGCATTATTCAGGTTTATATTATGTTCATCGTCAGATAACAGTGTTAGGTCTAATTCAACTATATTTTTGTTCATGAATGGGATGTAAACCAACTAAAGAACTATTGTTGTCAATGGACTATTTAAAAAAAAATCACTTGACTAACAAAACAATCAAACACAAAATGAGACATTTTGCCATCCATACCAGTTCAGTGTAAAATAAAACATTTTGAATCTGCGTTTCTTTGTATTTTCTTTTGCAGTCTCTGCAGACAATAAGTCATGTCATTGAGTTGCATCATGCCCTAGATCCACACTGGTGACCAAGGTGTACACTACAAAAAGGGTTATCCAATCTGTCATCAGCCTTAAAACATGATTTTAAAGATGATATTTGTATTTTAAAATACTGATTTATGTCTGGAGTCCAGAAAGGCGCCTCTTGAATGAAGTGTAGTGGAATGCCTCATCCTTCTTATCTCAGACATTAAAACCAGTAATGTTTACATCTCAAGTGCGACATTTTTCTATTTATGGACAATTTGCTACACTGCAGTAGTAATAGTTATCTGTTACAGACTGTTAACCTAATCCAGTTTTATTTAAGCCTTTCATAATGTGACTGTAATCATGAGTCAGCAAGCAATAGTGCTCTGGGAGAGTGCTTGATATACAGTCATGGATGAAAGTATTGGCACCCCTGGAATTTTTCCAGAAAATGCACCATTTCTCCCAGAAAAATGTTTTTGTGGACACGTGTTTATTTCCTTTAAGTGCACTGGAACAACACAAAAAAGTCAAAACTCAAAAATTGGGTCAGCTCGAACCATACGTCGTCATCTGAATAAGATGAAGTGCTACGGCAGGAGACCGAGGAGAACCCCACTTCTGACACAGAGACATAAAAAAGCCAGACTGCAGTTTGCAAAAATGTACCTGAGTAAGCCTCAATCCTTCTGGGAGAATGTTTTGTGGACAGATGAGACTAAGGTAGAGCTTTTTAGCAAAGTACGTCATTCTACTGTTTGCAGAAAACGGAATGAGGCCTACAAAGAAAAGAACATCATGAAATCTGGAGACTATCAAAAGATTTTTGCCTGTAATGTAGGGCCTAGTGTCAGAAAGCTGGGTCTGCGTCAGAGGTCATGGGTGTTCCAGCAGGACAATGACCCGAAACATACCTCAAAAAGCACCCAGAAATGATTGGAGACAAAGCGTTGGAGAATTCTGAAGTGGCCAGCAATGAGTTTGGATCTAAATCCCATAGAACACCTATGGAGAGATCTCAAAATTGCTGTTGCAAGAAGGCACCCTTCAAATCTGAGAGACCTGGTTTGCAAAAGAAGAACGGTCCAAAATTCCAGTTGAGAAGTGTAGGAAGCTTGTTGATGGTTATAGGAAGTAATTGGTTTCAGTTATTTTCTCCAAAGGGTGTGCAACCAAATATTAAGTTGAGGGTGCCAACAATTTTGTCCGACCCAATTTTTGAGTTTTGTGTAAAATGATGTCAAATTTGACTTTTGTGTTGTTCCAATGCACTTAAAGGAAATAAACATGTGTATACCAAAACATTTGTACACTTTCAACACTTTTCTGGGAGAAATTGTGCATTTTCTGGAAATATTCCAGGGGTGCCAATACTTTCGTCCATGACTGTATTAAGTCTTATCTTATCAAGTCATGTCTAACCATGAATTCACTGCTGTGGGTCTGAGTGTGTAAGTTTTGAGTGAACTCAGTGTTGAGTAACCAGTTAACCAGTAATTATTACATTTTCATAATTTAAAATACTAACTTCTGCATACATTTGACATTTCTTTCGTTGTGCTATTTTGATAATCTTGAGAAGTATTCTAATATTCTGATGGGAATTAGTCTCATCAATCAATCATAAAATACTGTAATTTAATAATTTATGTAATTAATAATGAAATGTTCCACATCCTCCATCCATCATAACTTCTTCTTCTACAAAGGCCCACACAAGGTCTGTTGAAATTACTTGCACAATGCTCCCGTCTAGTGGTTCAATAGAAGCTCTGCAGTTTTGAGCTTCTAAGTTCACACCCAACATTGTCCTTGTGCTTTGATTACAGCAAAGACATATATACATACAGGGGCATTGACTGTATACCTTAAGTTATTACCATCATAGTTATTGAAGTGGGTTGTAGATTTGGAACACCCCACCTCTCGCCCAGAGTCAGCTGGGATAGGCTCCAGCCCCACCGTGACCCTGATGAGGAAAAGCGGTTACAGATAATGGATGGATGGACTTGTTACGGGTTTTCCCAATAGACAAACAAGACTGACTCTGTCCTTTACTGACATGACATGAGTAAAACAGAAGTCCTGAAGTCCTGTTTCACCCTTGCCTACATTTGTTCCTTCAGCTTATCAAACCTTAAAATAAACAGATGGAGATTTTTCTGAGACAGCCCCTCTCTCCTCGCTTAATAAAAGTGAAACACGGCAGTAAAATGTCTCACTGTGCAGCATATGATGATATGAACTTTAAATGGCCCCATTTCAAGGCGTCTCAGTGTGTCCGTCAGTACAAACTGTCCCTGTCCCAGCTGTTTAAAAAGATTAACTGATGCAACTAGCCAATCAGTTATTGAATATGTCAGTGTGTAACAACACACTGAGAATGGCCTGATGTAACAGGAGACAGGATTATGAAAACATCTCAGGAGAAATCAGCTGAGACATCAATCAGGCCCAATCACCCCACAAGAAGACTTCCTTGCTGTGCCAGACTGATAAATCCTCAATACAGCCACCAGCAGCGCATCAGGGCTGCCAGCACCGAGATGCTTTCAAATAATCATCACTCTCATTATCGCTCCTCCACACACATTAAACTACCTGCCATGTGAGTCAAAAGACACATACATATGAAACTACATTCAAACTTCAGATTTTCTTTCACTAATAATACAGTCTGTACAATTTAGGAGGATCCATTGGCAGAGATGGAATATAATATTCATAACTCTGTTTTCATGAGTGTATAATCACCTGAAAGTAAGAATCAATCACCAATGGAGGTGTCCAGAGGATAATAAATTTGAGGAGGGCACAAGGGTTAAGATATTATAATACATGAACCAGTTTCAGGATGTGGGGAAAAAGAATACATAGTATTGTACTGTGTAAAATATTATAGACAGTTCAATCTACAACAGTTTAACAGAAAGTCAGAAATCATTTTATTTGACCATGACAGCAGTCATTTCAGATTCTTCAGAATACATTGTCATCTCAACAGCACGGTTTAAAGAAAAAAAAAAATTCTATCAAGTAGTGCACGTTACTATTCACTGAACATTCATAATTCAGTTTTCAAACTGATTCTACATTACACAGTCTATTTAAGAGCTAATGTTAAATCACAGCAAACAGAAAGTTTTTCAAAGGCAACGTCTAACAAAAAATATTCTATAGTGGTCACCACTTCCTAACACCAAATCATTAACATCAGCAGCATCCAACACTAAAAACATAGTATTTTTATGAAAACCACTGTGCTCGTAGCACTTGATCTTTTTTCCCTTTCATTGATAAAACATAAAACAATCAATCACTACAAGTCAATAACACATGAGCTCTGTTACAGTGATTAAAAGGACAAATGGCAACCATGAATAGCATAACGTTCATTGCATTGAGTGGCAGGTACTAGTATTAGTATAGCACCAATGTCAGGCAGCTCTGGGTCTAAATCATCATCACACTTACACTCGACATAAAGAGAAATGCAATACTTTTGTTTAGTTAGTTTTGTTGAGTGTATAACAGAGATCATGTTCTTTCATCTCAATTTATTGTCCAGCTTAACATTCAACACTGACTGACAGGAAGTTGTTAGGTTGTCTGTTTCTCCCACTGTTATCTGGTACTGGTCACATGACGATGCATGAATATACTGATTGGTGGTTTCATTAATATCACGAGTCCCAACACTCTGTTCCCAGGTAATAGAAACAAGGACAGTGTCAGCTAACTAACTCGCTAATATTTACCTTAACTTTAAGTTGGTTCAATAACTATAACTGGAACAATAAGAGGAAGACTGAAAGAATAAGCCTTGTTCACATGTATACAAGTTTTTTAGAGGTTGTTTCTTACTTATTGCTGTAAGGACTCAGTCATGATACAGAGTACGCACTCTACTCTATTTTAATGGCACAGTTGCAAAGACCAGCATTAAGTGGTCGGCCATGTTTGCAAAGGCAGTGAGGGTGTATCCAAAAACACTAGCTTCGGTTCAGGCACAGAATATGCAAAAAGACTCATTCAGTGGCATTACTCATATTAATAATCACCAAAAAGACTCACAAAATGGAGACTTGTAATACAATAATACTGCATGTATGATGTGTCTTGGTTTGTGAAGACACTGAAAGTTTAACAAAGCTAACAAAACAATGATCAACACAATAACTAGTTCCACAGTTTGGGACTTCCTAAACTGTTTCTCTTAGTATACGACAAAATCAACAAATGTTATCATGTTGAATTATTGAGGACTTTAACACGCTGCTATCGATTTAACTTCAAATCCCCAAAAGACAGCACATTTCTCAGAGATTTCTCACTTATTTTTGTTTTCTGAGGTGCTTCTTGAGCTGATTTGCTGCCAACCACAATCATTTTAATTTCTTTCAGAGAGCAGCTCCTTCATTTCCTTTGTGCATTGCACTGTGGGACGCTTTTTGAGTATAGCGACTCAAAATGAGGTTAGTATGTAGTTTGAAATCCAATATAAAATTGAAAGACAACTAAAATGTCCCAGTACAAAGACATCTACCATCAGTTCTTCCATGCATTATCTTTCTCCTGTACTGCTGTGCTTAGTCTGAACATCTCAGTGGGACAGTCACAGCCTAAGCTGTCTAAAAAAAATGCCATAATATTGCACTGCTGCTTGGAGACTATTTGAAATAACCAGGCTCCATGTATTAAATACATTCATGATATAAAGTACATCTGAAGTGAGTGATGTACAGTATGTATGACAAAGCTTATCTGTTCACATTACACAGATACCCCTACTCTGAAATATGTAAACATTATGAAACGCACTATCGTGCTTTATGGATGTGAGGTTATTATGAAAGGAAGCAGCCATGCGTAGAGCTGTCCCAGAATATTATGTTGAAAGATTGTAGTGCATTTTTACGTTGTGTGTGATGTGCTTGTATGAAGATGCTTCAAGGCTCTCAGGTGATACAGTTTCATGCGTTCAATGAAGCTGTCAAATGAGCTAAAAAAAAAAAAGACAGAATTTATAGAATACACATCTCCTGGATATACAATGCCCAGGTTGTTGTTTAACTGTTTAAACTACTGAAATTTACAAAGAACAGGAATTATGACACACATTGGGGTTCTTCACTCCATTAAAACTACTCCTACTCCCTAAAACTCCCTTTGCTGCAAGGTTTGATCCTAGCAGGAAGTCACTGTATCCATCAACAGCTTTGGCTCCTGCTGAAGTGCCTTTAAGCAAGACACTATGCATGCTACCTGACTGCTCATTGGATAAGAGTATCATATGCACGTTTGTAATGCAAACTCAGTGAATATCTCAGAGGTTATCGGAAATACTGCACTGTAGTGTAGTGTGTGTGTTGTAGACCGTAGTCAACAGTTCCAATAAACAGCCATGGATTTGATGAATATCATGGCAGAGGACTTTGTGTAGCATTTGTTGTTCGACGGCGAACCCGGATTTGAGTTTCCTCATCCTGTGACAAAGAGAGAGAAAAGTAATCACGGTCGTCACTCTATTTTGGGATGATCAGAGAGCATGATGAATACACTGATTTGAAACAAGTAAATGATTTAGTTTTTTTACGTACTGTTTCAGCAGTGTCTGCCGTCTCCTCTCCCTCAGTGTATTCACTGCCTGGGGTGAACGCCTCAAAGTCAGATAGGGCGCTTTCCACCGCCTCCTCATCATAGTCAGTCTGGTATTCATCAGACAGTTCCTCTGAAAGTGGACCGAATGGGGCCACAACATAAGCACCATTTTATTTTTATCTTTTTTACTTTAAATGCTTGAAAAATGTTTTCCAATTATTTCTCTAATTTAAAATCATAAAACTGCATTAATCATGTAGCTTTCCACAAGGATAGCAGATAATTGTAGCCTTTTTTGACCAAAAAAACCCCCAAAAAACAAAAACAAAAATTTCAAAGTCTGTATAAAGTAAGAATAAATATGTGTTCTGAGTTAGTCAGACCAAAGAAGGTGTTATTCATTCAGCCAAATTTGAATGCTTAAAAATTTCAGCAAGTTTATGAAATTAGGTGTAAAAATCAGGTAAAAATTCATTCTCAGCTCCAGGACTGTGGGGGCGTGTCCTCTGAATGTGCTTAAGCCATGCCCACTCGTGGGAGCAGTCAGGCATTTTGAAGCGACTGAAACGTGTCAGATGAGTTCAGAAAATGACATGACTAACTTTGAAACACTCTGAGCGAGATGAATTCATCTCTATCTCTCTGCTCAGGGTGGCCTCACCATGTCATCGAGCCACCCTTTAAGGACCGCCCACAAAATCCCGGACTGAAAACTGGTGAAAAACTGTTTGAACCTCTAACTCCACATTTCACTAATATATATCGTTCAAAGTCTTTTCACGTGTTTTCAGCGACTATTTTCCAACATAATTGCCTTTACACAGACTGTAAAACTTTATCCTTAAATTTCTGGTAACATTTCAGGATCAACATAAATTCATCATTTCAATAATTTAATGAAAACTAACCATTGACTACGGCATTCTTCACAGGTTCGATTCTTGACACTATCTCTGCCAGGTCAGTGAAGGAGGCGTTGGGACAGGTGACCACCTGAAAGACACAAACTGCATCACTCTCATGAAGACTTTAAATCAGTTTCAATTCCACTTTATTCTCACTCTCTTTGATTATACATTTAATGCAGACATCATTAAAACAATACCAGGAATTCATCTAATAACCCTATTTGTTTGTTTCATGGTGGCTTGTCATGTTACACATTAAAAACTCATACTGGTCTGAGGCAAAATAAAACATGATCATGGCTTTAAAGTTTAACCCCAGGTCAGTCTGTAGTTTGCACTCACATGGCCAGTTTTGGTCTTGTGGAACTCCTCCTGATGTCTGTCCTTAAGCATGCTGTCCACCACACCACTGCGCTGCCACACATCGAACAATGTCTTTCCATGCTGGTATCCCACCTCCTACAGTCACAGTGAAGGAGGGTCTGAGTGACATTCAAAGCCAGCAGATGAAAGAAACATGGGAGAGAAACAGAGGGGAAACTCACGGCGATCTCATCGAACTTGCCGAACTCAAGCGTGCCGTAGTGGTCAATGGGCGGGCGGATGTATTCACAGTATTCACTGTCTTTGACCAGTTCTAACTGCCGCACACAGCAGACATATGCAAGCCGGGTTTGGATCTCTGCCATGTTCAGGACCTGGAAGGTGAAATGAGTTTAACATGCTGTGAAGGCCATTGCTGATATTCAGTATCCCCAGATTTTACTATTCTCATATAGATTTCCCATACCCTTCCTCTAAAATAAGTTAAGCTAAGATCTTAACCATACATTTATACATTATTTCCCCTCGGTTTACCTTGACTTTCTCAGACAGAGGGTTGAAGCGTTTCCATAGCAGCCACCAGCCATTCAGAGAGTCACCATAGTTGGTCAGGTTGGTTTCATCCCGACTTCCAACATCAATCGCAATTACAACTTTGGCCCCCATGGAGCGAGCCACATCGGCTAGATAACACAATGAGAAAAACACAGTAAATGTAAATAAAAAACAGTGAATGAAGCTCTTAAAGGCTCTGATTTTCTCCATCAGCTCCTTAGTGTGAGTGATGATGTCTGACACAATGTCAGGAAGCAGGAAGACAGTTACTGAAGGCACCCTGATCAGGTTATGATCACTATACTACACTACAAGCAACATGTACTGTAGGAACCAGATTTTGAGTGTATGGAATAAAAAAATGTCTCTGGTTCCTTTTGTTTTGTCCATCATGAATGCTTTGGTGTAACCTGCTATTGTCTTTTTTACCAGCCAATCCATCAGCAACACTCCAGGCATCCAGGCCGTAGCAGAGCCTATGTCAATGTTTTTGTACAGCAGGGGTAGATAATAGTGTGTGTTTATGTGTTTGTGGTTTAACTTCTATTCCAATTGCAGAATTGAGGACATGAACGGAAAGGCACGTGGATTATTTTAATTCACATGAAAAATTGATTGTATATTTGTTTATTATATGAGTTAAACACAGCTTTGGAGCGAGGACACATGGACCAGACAGAATGTCATTTATCACATGGTCATGTTGTTTGTTTACTGTAATCTCTGGTAAATGATTAAGTGGTAATGACATTGTGTGAATGCAACAGCTGTCACTTCTAACAGTGTATATTTGTGTCTCTAGGACAGATAGAGATGATACAGTAATTATGTTTCAAATATACTGCATGATTACAGACAGTTAAGTCCTCTACCACCCCCCCTACCAGAGTTTCTCACCAGGCAGGTTGTTGATGTACCCTCCATCCATGAGTAAATGTCCATCTTTGGGATCACAGAGAGGTGGCAAGTAACCAGACAGTGACATGCTGGCCCGGACATACCGCCACAACGAACCTGAAGAGGAGAGATAAGTCTGTGGTTAACAGGATGACAGATAGAAAAAGGAAATTTAAAAAATATGCATTTATTCATATTCTTAAGTCTTTGGAAAAAAATGAGGATGTTTTTAGAAAGAATAGAAAGAAGAAAAAAGAACAAAGAAACAAACAAATGGCACAGACCATCAGTGTGAACTCTCATGGAGGAAGCTGTGATATCTGTTGTAATGTTGAAGTACGGCAGCCACAGGTCCTAGCCAAGGAGAGGATGAATGAACATATAAGTATCAGACCATTGTGACTGAAAGACACACTGTTATCAAAGTAACCTCTAACCATACCTCTATCTGTTTGCCCTTGAAGACGGAGCTGATGCTGGAGTTAAAGGAAGCTCCAGAAAACATGGAGGTAACAGGGTATGTCAGATCCAAGATCTTCTTAAAGTAAGAGGTCATATCCTGTGAATGGAAGTTACAGAGGGAAGTGAACAAAGTGTGTACACATTAGAGGAGTTGATGAATTTGAGAGTAGATGTCACAATAATAAGACCACATTTTTTCAAACTGAAAAAAAAAACCAGAGCATGCTTAACGTCAACACACCATGGCCCACTCACGAGCCCGGACCCTCATGCGACTGTTGCTCTTCTCCTCGGCGTACAGCGCTCCCATTAAGGAGCCAATGGAGGTGCCGCCCACCATGTCAATAGGAATCCCTGCCTCATTCAACGCCCGCAGGATGCCAACCTGAGAGCAACCCCTGAGAAGAGACAGTCCTCTATCAAATAACATTACATACAACATATCATATATAGAGAGACACACATATACTGTATATAATATCACATTTTGTTTAAACACTATCAACTATCTGAATTTTAACAAGTCCAGTCTCATCACTACAGATTTTTCCAGGATATTGTAAATTGTGTCTGTAGTGAAATTGTTTCCAATGAGACGATTTGATTTTTTTGTGATTACTTTGAGATATAATATGAACAATATGAACATTTGTGAAAAGGTTTCAGCTGTGTAAAGTGGCTTGTTAAAATTGATAAACTGGCATATATGAAACAATAAAACTGCTGCAGGTATAAGTCTAACAGGTGTTTTCGGGTCATAGCTGAGAGGAACACAGTGTCTACCTTGTCAGAGCTTCAAGATAAGCCAGAGCAGTGAGAGAAAGAAACAGATCAATCAGTAATACATTTTATGATCCACAAGAAATATCAAAACCATTTCTCGGCTTTGTCAAACTCTCTGTAAGCATAAGGATGAAAGAAAGATATCATTTAGTTTGAAGGAGGGTTCATGGACGGACGAGTTGCTTCAGTCACAAACAAACAGCTCGACTGACTCGAGCTTCAAGAGGAACAGTGACTGAAGTCACTAAATCTGCATTTAGATCTGTGGTCAACAGTAAACATTTTATGGCTGTGATGCTCGTGCATTTGTGCGATAGTGCGAACAGTGTTCACCACCATCATCTGAGACCAAATGAGGGAATATCTTTTGGATGAACTGTGTTCATCCCTCCAGAAGAGTTCAGAGACTCATCGAGTCAACGCACTTTTGTTTTTCCTTTAATTTGACCTGTCTGTGTGTTGTTATCATGTAACCATAGAGTGGTTTTATTTTCCAAAGGAAGTAATGAATTGAAATTAAAGTGAAAAACAACCTGCAGTTGGTGTCTTTTCTGTCAAAAACATTAAGACAGATGTTAAAATACACAATATTCATCTATGGACGGTATACACACGAGGCAGCTTTATTCCTAATGAAAAGAATATTTATTCTTGACATTTGTTCAGTCCTGAACAGGACTGCTTCAAGAACAAGAGCTGATTTGGTGGAAAAGGAATCCTCCTGCTCGACACGTCTCTTCCTAATATTCAGAGCCATGACTGCAGTGTTCATGAACTGTGCATTTCAGTTGTACACATACTAGAATTAGAGACACACCAGCCTGGTGAACAGTTTCTTTCTGTGTATAGTTTACTGATGTCACATTATAAGATCTCCATCAGTTAACTGGACATAAATATAGCTCAAATGTGGACATATATGTATTTGTATATAAAGCCACAGTACCTGGCGCCCCCTCCACCCAACACAAGGGCAATGCTGTTTCCTGTCAGGATCCTGGCTAGACGGGAGAAGTCGGAATGACGATCTGGACACTTTTCAAACACACGCTGGTACAACTCTCTCTGAAAACCAAACACACACACACGTAAATGGAAATGAAGTATCTGCTGGTATTAACTGGACCAGAATTGTGACCAGAAAAAGACTGGTAGTTTGGTGATTAGTACCAGCTTGGGTAAACTCCTCTTAGAGAACACTCTGCGGGGGCAAGAGAGGTGATGGTGTCTGGAGATCCAACTCCGCATGTTCAGCCACTCGGCCGTCCCTTTGGGCGGTGGGCCATCCTCTCTGTGCAGCAACACCAGCTGCTTCTGAGCACGAACTGCACTGCCTTCCAACATCCGCTCCAGCTACAGAGGAAACACAGGCTTCCGCTCAGCTCATGTAATACATTTTCTGGTTTGTTCACTCTTCAGACCTTCAAACAACCTTTAGGATTTAAACCAAGTTTTGATTTGAGAGAATGATCTGAATGTTGCATTGTTGCAGTGTGGGATACTCGTTCCTACTCCAGTCCTGTCTACTAATGAATTCAGGCTGAGGTGTGTGAGCAGCACAGCTTTGAGTCATAAAGCTACAGCCTGTGTGCTTTAAAGAAAAGATACAGCAGTCGAACAGGTGCGAGTGTATTTACACTGACCTCACCCACGGTGGGCTCCTGCTCACCGAGTCCCACAATGATGATGCAGTCAGCTTGGCGGATGCAGCGCTGGGTCCATGGTGTGAGCCCAGAGTCAGACTGATAGAGGACGATGCGATGGATGTCCTCCTGCTGCCCGAGCCAGCTGGACAGACGGTACTCATGGACACTTTGAAAGATGGGGTACAGATATTAACCATTTTGCAACATATCACCTGTTACAGTATGTATATAACTGTCCACAGAAAATTACTGAACAAATCATGCCTGTATGTAACTTTGTAAAAATTAAGGAACAGTTGTATTACTTTGAAAATGAATGTCTTGTTTTCTGGAAGAACCACACATCATCACCAGCAATGCCTCGTAAGACTTTAAACCTCTACATTTACAGTTTAATCACTTGATCAAACGCCTACCTGTCCAGAGCAGCAGAGCCTAGGCGCTGTTTGATGCTGTCACTGTTCAGAAGTAGAGTGGGGCCTTCAGAAAACAGAAGCACATCAGAGAAGTATTCAGAATATGACCCCAAATATGAACAGACTACATAATGACTGAAAGTGTATCATGGTGCCGATCATGTGGATGTGTGTGAAGGACACTTCTTTTTGACATTTGGCAGTTAGTAGTATGAAGTTAGAAATGCAGGTCTTTGTGTTTGATGTTTAATTTGTAGTTTTTCATCGTCACTAGCTTGGTTTTTTCTCTATCTTGATTCTTTTTGGATTTTGAGTACAGGTCTTTTCAAACACTAGCACACAATAACATCTACAAATGTTTGGCTTACAGCGATAACAAGGCAAGGAGGAAGGAGATATGATAGGAATGCGTGGCCAATCTTTTTAAACAAACAATACAATGTTACAAATCTAGAAAAAATATGGAAAGGGCAAAACATGTTTTTTTCTCTCCATCACTTATTCAGGTTGTCCAGTTAGCTGCCAATAAGCTTCATGTTCACACAAGTTAAGGTTAGTACATACAAGACTCATGGTTAGTACATACAGACTCATGACTCTATAGGTAACCTGTAAACTGAATTAAGAACTGTGTGTGTGTGTGTGTGTGTGTGTGTGTGTATACCGATGCCGCTGAGAGCATGTTGCAGCTCCAGAGTGAAGGCAGTGATGGGAACCTCCTCAGACACAGGCAGGATGGTCACAGTGGACAGGTTGGAGACTGGATTCCCAGCATCCCACTTGCTGGTGGGGGTGTGGAGAGCCAGACTGCGAGCTGCAGGGCAGAAAGTGCTATCCTCATTGGATTTATTTTTTTTTTCTACAGTTTTTTAAATTTAAAATAAAAGTATATATGAAATTTTAAAATATTATTTATTGTATGTTTATGCTTTTAGTGCCCAACCCTGCATATATCTTGTTTTGGTCTCATTTCATACTGGAATAAGTTTGAAAGTTTTTTGTGTTCTTCTGCCACAGTAGTTGCTACATGTCATTACTCAACTTGATCTTTAGAGAACCTGAATCCAGTCCCATCCTGACGCGCACGTGCAAAAATGGTATGCATTTACCAGCCAGAGGTCCATTGACCTGCTGCATGTTGCCCAGGATCTTCTGTCCCAGCAGATGAATCAGTCTGGTGACAACCTGAGGATACCTCCTCTTGATGGAGTTCAGAGCTCCTTCAGGTAGCTTGGCCAGCTCAGAGTCCCTGACAGCGTGGACCGTAGTGGCTCGGTTCATGTGGGTAAGAGCCTCAACCTGGACAATCCACAAAACACAAAAGTGTACTGAAATTTGCTCTGCGACGTGTTTCCCTAAGCTTTTTTCTTCTGAAACAGTTTC
Organism: Miichthys miiuy; assembly: GCA_036365135.1. Classification (NCBI taxonomy): domain Eukaryota; kingdom Metazoa; phylum Chordata; class Actinopteri; family Sciaenidae; genus Miichthys; species Miichthys miiuy. The sequence continues at coordinate 5,493,257 of CM071605.1, forward strand.
TGACCACTCACCACACCAATCAGATCCCCACGGCCATACTCTCCAGCCAGCTCCTTCTTCCCATCATCCTTTGCAATGACAGAACGCAAACGGCCGCTGAGGACGATGAAGGTGCTATCTGACTTATCTCCCTGTCTAAAAACAAAATCCAACATTAGCCCACACACACGCAAGTATGATTTACCTATTTAATTCTAATTTATTTTTCTTTCACATATTTATGATTAATATGATTTAGATTTATATATTTATACAATTCTTTTTTAAAAGATATTTTTTCAACATTTCAAGCTTTATTTTGACAGAGATAGATGAAGAGTGATAGGAAGGCAGAGACAGGGGGGATGACACTCAGCAGAGGACCACAGGTTGGATCTACCCTGGGCCGCTGTGACTCCCTACATGGACATGCTCTACCAACCGAGCTAACTGGTGCCCAATATTTATAGAATTCTTGCGTGTGTACAAGTTGTTCCTGTGTCTCCAAAACACAACAAGGACATTGGACAATCATAAGCTGAACAAATGTTCCGTGTTTCCCTGAGCAGTAAAGTTTATTAAATTAGTATTGCTATTTATATCAGTAATTACTGACTCCTTAGAATAGATACCTGTAAACAGCGCGGCCAGCCTCCACTGCCATCCAGTCCAGGGCAAAGTCAATCTGTCTGACAAATGGTGACACCCTCTTCACCACAGTGTGGGCAACGTTCAACACCACCCTGGGCTCCTCACGCATTATCCTGCAAATTTAAAAACACAGGTTTGTTTGCACACCGGTGTGTGATGAGAGTAATTTGTGAACTGTTGTGCGAGCGCATTCTTACTCATAGAAGTGGGCCTTGGATATGGAGAGGAAGGTGCAGTCTTTGTGAGCTCGGACAGTGAAGATAAGGGGCTCCCCTGTGAGAACAGCCAGGTGACCCACCAACTCCCCTGGGTGGGTGACAAACAGAAGTGTATCGTCCTCACGGTCTATCATACGCTGGTAAACATGGAGCAACCCCGAGATGACAAACGCCACACTCGCGTCCTGTAAGAAAAATAAGAGGTGTGGACAAGAAAAAAAAACGGTCTGGATGAAGAATGAATGTCAGATAGTCTGTCAGGCAAAGGGTGGTTTTGTTTACAATTATTTTAACATAATATGTGCAGTAAGGCCATATGATTTTTTAAAAATAGGATTTATTAATACGGCGCATGATTCTTCAAAGACAAACAGGAAAAGGAAGCATGAAACTTCCTGTAGAGTGCTGGGTAAAAAGATTTTATTTTTTAACTGTGGTCCAAATAGCTGCTCCTGTAAAATCAGCAGCATCGTAGAAGTGGCGGTCCCCCACAAGATAAAATACTTGTTTAATTTATTGGAATTACGAATTAAATGTAGCCGTGTCACTGTACCGAAAACCTGGCCATATTGTGACACAGTGACACAGACATGTGTCATGAGTTTTTGAGCACATCACGGTCAAAAATGCTAGAAGTAGTTAGGGGGGCTCTGTAGAGCTAAAATGCCACGCCCATGCCCAATTGTGACACCAAATCCAAGTATTTACCATTTCAAATACAGCTGCAAGACTGTTTGTTGAAAGATACAGATGCATTCTGTGCTTTAGTAACCTGTCTGTCCCACAAAGAGCAGTGTAGTGAAATGAGTTTCTGTCAGTGCTGGCCCAACAGACTGACCTGGTCTCCCTGGTGGGCCACGACAGAGCCGGCTTTGACCTGGCGAAGATTCACCCTTCCTTCCAACAGACTGGCGTCCTGGTAACATGAGATGACATGAAACATGAAATTTCATTTAGATTTTCAATAAAGTCTATCTTTAAATATGATGGTCACTTCAAACTCTGACAATGCTGCATTTTCCCACATGTATACTAAGAATTACTATTAATATTTTAAACTGAAGATGAACAGACCAATAAAATGAAGGAGAAGATGTACTTGAACTCTACCTGTATTTGGATGACTTGCAGCAGATCCTTTTTGGCAGCTTGGAAAATGGCATTAATCTTATTGTGGTGGACATTGCCTCCTCCAGCATCACTATAGTGGTAAACAGCTGATGGCGTGTGCAGCATTGTCACACTCTTCTTTAGAATAGACTGAGGAGATAGAGAGACAGAGAAAAGTGTAATGAGACTTTCTACCTGATAGAGAGACACTAAACTGCAAACTAAATGCTCGTGCAAGTGCAACAAAGACAATTCTCATCCAGAAACCTTCATTGGACTGTGAGGCATCGTCTCCTCCTTTGCAACTCTAGCCCGTTCATATACTCTGTTGAGGTCATCTGACATTTCACCTGCAAGATGCAAAAGGTTGTCATTCATAATATTGATCATTATCATCAGCAACAATTGACACTGTATCGGTAATTATTACCAGATGGATCTCCCTGTTGCCAATGGGTTGAAAAGGCTACAGTATTTGTCATAGGCTGCTATGTTGATGCTCATTTTCACTACAGCAGCATTTAAAAATGGATTTTCCAACTCGCTTTTGTCACTACTAAAAAAAATATATTCAATATATATTTGCTAGTATACATATAATGCTGCTGCATGTGTGTATACTGCACCTGTAACAGCCACCGGGGTGGAGAGAGAGCGAGATTTCTTTTCCGAAATTCTGGAATCTGAAAATAGATAACATGTGACCAAAATTACTACCCCTTCTACAACACACACACACACAGCTATAGCTTTAAATATAAAGATAATGCTGTTGTTTCTGACCTGCGTCGGTTTTGTCAGAGCCCAAATCATCAGAGTGGGAAGGTTGCCTGCGGAAGCCTCTGTGTGGATGAGCATCACCCAGAACATGGGCCACCGACACCAAGGAGATGGCTTGGCTCTCCTGTAACACACACATGAATTAATATTTAATAAAAACATCTGCAAACCTTCTCTAAATATTATAGAAGTTTAAATGAAGTGGAATTCTAATGTCAGCTTTTGAGTGTGGTCCATCTATGACATGATGAAGTTTAGTGTCACATATATTCAATTAGATCGAATTATGTTGAAGTAGATAAGAAAAAGGGAAGATATTGACTCTAATTACCAAAATTAGCTTGAAGGACACACATAAAAACACAGTGACTGTCCGGACAAACCTCAGCAGGCAGCTGGCAGACATGGAAGAGTCATCAGCTGATTGAGCTGAGCTTACCCAGGCCTATTAGATTATAAAAAATGGCCCATGTGGCTCATGTGGCTTTCTCTTTTGATGGCTGACATCCACCATTCATTACTATCTTTTAGTTTTGGACCTTCACAGCACACATGACAAGCATCCATCCTGTTTTCACTGCTACACTCCACTGTTTGTGTGTTAACTAAGCTTATATACATACACACTTATAAACTAATTATATTTGTTTCAAGTGTTTTATCATTTTGGTCTGCTGCGTGTGGCTACCTGAGAGTCTGCACATCCATTGGGTGTGGTTTGTTGTACACTTGTGCAGAATTTGGTCTTGATGCCTTATGTATGTATATGGGACCTGATGTTAAACACTACTCATGCTGTTAGGGAGGCCTCTAACAAAATGAAATGGTGCAGCATGACAATAAAACAACATGAGTAAAATAAGTGTGAGGTAATCTAGTCTATAAACATGTTTGCATAATCCATGAGTTGAAAAAAAACAGTACCGGGTTGAAGAGCTCAGTGGTCAGGCCAAGGTAGTTGTGCAGGGCAAGAAAGGTGACCCTCTGGAGACGCACCATGATTATCTACAAAGGGCAAGAAGTAAACAGGACAATGGAGAGGAAATATAGACTGCACTGTTAATACCAAAAAAGGGGAATGGATGAAAATTCTGAAGCTAACTGTGGTTAGCTTCAGAATTTAATAACAAACATCTCTTTCTCAGTGGCCATACCTGGATGACACGGATCAGAGTTTCAGGATATTTCTCAAAGACTGACTGGAAGGCTGCAGCTGGAAGACGCAGGACAGTGGAGGGAAACGCCGCTCTTGCAGACACTGTTTTATAAGGTGCTGGATAGCCCTGAAATACAGACAATACAGTGTGTGTGAAAAAGGAGGATGTTATGGAGGATACAAAAAAACTAAATTATTGTGAGCAGCAGAAGTTTTAAAATCCCATCAGGATGAAGACGTACAGTGATGATGTCCAGGATACTTAGCAAACTGTGGACACTGTCTCCTGGTAAAACATCCTTCACCACAGCATCTGTGCCATCCTGCAGTAAGAAAACACAATCAAATGTCAACATGACAGCAGAACAACAACCACAACACAGGTAAGTTCCAGCACAGACATTTTCTCCACCGATCACAAATATACACAAAACAGCAAAAAACAAGTGTTCTTTCTGCAGAGAGGTAGACGCTGTGGACTTTGGTCTTACACTTTCATGGATGCACAATTCCAGACGACCATCCTGAACCACGTAAATGCTGTCATCGGTGTCGCCAGGTCGGAAGAGAGCCTCACCCTGGTGCAGCTGGATCAGCACCATGTGACGACACAGCTCCAGGAACAGAGGCTTCTCGAAGTGGCCGAGCACCCTTGTTACAGCACATGTGTACATACAGCGTAGTATTATCAAGTCACTGGTCTAACTACGTAACATTATTTTCTTCATCTATTTTTAGAACAAGTTTCAAATATAGATAATGCAGTGTGTGGAGAAAGAACGGTGCCGTGAATCATAAAAACGGGACTACACAGTATGAAACAAAGAGGAACAGCAGAAGCTCTCTTTCTGGAAGATGGAACCAGAGGCTGACACACACACTGATACACTGACTATTCACGTGGAGGATGAAAAGAAACATGGAGTTTGACTTACCTGACATTTTTCAGCATGTACAGCACCTCAGAGGGCAGATGGGAGTTCTGCACATCAAACTCAGTCAGATCAGCCTCCAGCAGACAGGGAGGAGGCTCCTTGGGCTGCAAGGTGGGGGGTTCCCTCCGGATACGCAGGATCCTAACACAAACACACACACAGAAAAAAAAAAACATGTTCTTAACAATTTTGTCATTTTTCAATACTTTAACACTCTATACAGCATCTCTGTCATTTAAGTGTGAACTTTATTGTCCTTATTAACAAAGAAAATGTACCTGCTATAGATTTAATAAAATGTTTAATTCTTCATGCTATACTTTTTCTAAATATTACAACCCCTTCTGTAAACAAACATATGTCTGTTTATTCAAGTCTGAATAAAAATGCTGCACTTTATTGAAAGAGTGTTTAGATTTAAAGGTCCAGTGTGTAGGATTTAGTTGCATCTAGTGGTGTAATCACTGCATTGCAATCTCCTCACATCACCTTCGCCTACCTAGTGTAAAGGAGAAACAAACACTTTAAGGTCCCTGTCTAGAGTCAGTGTGTAGTTTGTCTGTTCTGGGCTACTGTAGAAACACGTGTTTCAACATGGCAGCCTCCATGAAAGAGGACCTGCTCTCACTGTAGATATAAAAGGCTCATTTTTAAGTAACAGAAACAAAAATATTATACACATAAATAAAAAGATTATATATGCATGAAAACACAGTTATGAATATTATATTCCATGTCTGCCTTATTCTGAATTTTTTTTAGATTTCTCGTATATAGTATATAACCTTATATACTGCTCATTTTCTCCCTGTTCCCTGGTATCTCAGAATACCAGCTTATCTTCTTTGACTAAATAATCTCAAGGTCCACTCACCTGGATATCAATTTAAGATTATTTTATCAAACAGCTGTTCCAAAACTGAAGAATTAACTTTAATCTCTGGAAGCTTATCTTCTGTCTACATGACATGCTTAAAGAAATGGACTCACTTGCGAGCTATAGACAGGACTTTGGTCCTTTTCCTCACTCTCTGTCTGGAAGCTGAGTTTGAATTAGAAGCAGGGGCTGAGGACAACGTCTGAACCTGAAACAGGAAAGGTTTGGTGATGTGTTTGAATGGATTTGTGCCCCACTACCAACAGGACCTAATGATGGCGCCGTGATCGGCTGGTGAGCAAATGGCCTGTGTCTCCCTGTCCAACATGTCCACCAGAGAAAGATACATGACAACAACCGGCCAGGATTGCTTTGCAATGCAAAGAAATTTGACATGAATACTGCTGTGTCCAAGAGGCTGATTACTGCAGTTTGGAAAACTAGTAGCTGCGATTGTGATGTTTTTATGACCCTGCAAAGACCTAACGTTAAGATCAGGAAGTGATGATGTAATGATAATATCTTCATGGCAGTTAGCCAAACACTGTAAAGCTGGCCTATTGTTTCTTTGGTAACAAATATATTGTAAGTAAATAGTGACTAAGCACTAAGCAAGCCTAATTTAATGTTCCGTCCTGCCCATCACACATTGTAGCAGTATCATTTGGATATTAAGGATTAGCTGAACATTCGTATGAGATTTGTGTGTTCTTAACCTTCAACACAGAGTGAACAGACTTTGCTAAGGAAAAGAAAGGACTGTGCACTGGATACAGCAGAGATAAAGCATTGTGGATCATGAATTGAGTGGAGTGTTAAAGAATGCACCAACCTTTCTCATGATCTTTCGGCCGTAGAACATCACCTTGTCTCTCTTCCTGAAGCGATAGTGAGGCACGCCGGCTTCCTCTGAAACACCAGACATCGTCTATAAGGCTGTTTGCAATCTACTATATGAATCAGTCTGTGGTCCTCATACTAACAGAGCTGATGTACCGGGCTGACGTCATAAATGCTCTCTGATCAAATCACCCTGTCACTTAAAAAAGTTGCATGCAATATTTCAAAATGTTCTCATCTACCTCACCACCAAACTACTGACACCGACACCAGTTTAAACCTAACTCATCAAACGCATGCTGATTTATGAAACTGTTTATGTTGTCTCTGAAAGACTGACCATGTTATGATATTATAAAAACATGTAATACTGTAACAATCAGGGCATAAACAGTGTGTTTGTACATGTTGACATTTACACACATGAAACATTTTAAAGAGAAACAGAACAGGGTGTACGATGTGCAGGACACTGACTTGACTGTTTGTATCTTCTGTAAAGAAGAAACACGACGACTCCAACGACAGAAACGACAGTCACAGCTGCGATCAGCACAGCGGTCCACTGAAGGGAAAAACATATATCTGAGATCAGAATGCTCTCATTTACTTTATCCATCCATCCTTGTTAAATAACAAGAGCACAACAATATTCATCACATTCACTGGAACCAAAAAAAAAAGTCATTTGTGAATAAAGTTCCAGTCACACCATTAGAGTCGGCGTTTACCATGTTGGCTTCAGTCCTTTCCTCCACAAACTGCTGCATCCTGGACTTGATCTCACTACCGAGTGGAACCAAACTCTGAAACATCGAGCACAGAAGAAACACTGAGGGAATGAACTCAGCTAGACATGGGACAGCAATGTCCATTTAAAAATATGACGAGTAAACAGCTTCATGTATTCTGATTGTTTTTCCATCACATGTGTGTAATGCGTTTGTCATGACTGTTACATCATCAATGCCTTGACAAAGACAATGATCAATTATCACACAATGAAGTACAATGAATGGTGCTGAGGAAGGACATACCGGTTGCATACTGCAGCTCTCCTCTTCATCGTCTTCCATGCCTGTTAAAAGATAACACCAGACTAAAACAAAGCAATCTCTAAACTGTGTTTTGATGTCCTTTTTCTGATCACATATTAATAACCTGGGGACTCGAACCCTTCACCCTAGCAGCATAAGTGTCACGCTCCAAACAACTGTCCGACACGGGGTGACAGAGCAAAAGGTTTCAGAGATCTGGGTTAAAGATCACATCAAGAAAAAGCTTGTAACCAGACACTGCTGCCATGTGCGCTGACAGTGTGACAGACTTTACTCTGACAGGATGGCAGAAGACTCGACCGGTGGAGAAGAGAAAAGATCCAGTTTGTTTACATCGAAGAGGGTCACTTCTGTTACTTATTCACTCTCCATGTTTACTCAGCCTTTGTACCAAACAGACTGTTTCTGTTAGCGCACTGTGCTTTATGGGTGTGACGTATTGATCATGATATGATGACGTATTGGATTTTTGTCAAAGTTAGTGTATTTGCCGCAGATCAATCAAAACCAGATTTAATGGTGCGATATTTTAAAAGAGTTTCGCGACAGCTTCATATTCGGCAGTATTAATGAAGCAATAACTTACTTTGTTATAGTTTATTATTGACCTGAGGTTGATACTAATAACGGGCTGCAGAAAACCAAAATTGAATGACAAAGTTAGCTAACTCAGCATAAAGTTAAACTTTGTTCTAACGTTAGCTCGTAACTCTCACAGACGGTGTCGGTGTCGGTAGGCGCTCCGCAGGCTGCAGTCCGGTACACAACGAGAAGACAAGCCGAAGCAAGCGAACAAGTGAACGAACGGGTCTGCGCTGACAGAGTGTGTAACACAAAAACACACAAAGGCACCTTCAGTTAGCTCCTGTCGACTGAAGTGACCCAACAACTTTTCCCTCCGTACCTTTCTCGTGTCAAAAGTTTGTTGTGTGCAGCTACATGCCGTAAAACGGAGTAAAGACGGCTCAGTAAAAAATAATGTGAATGTCCGGTCATTCCTATCAAAATAAAATTCATATCGACAAAAAAAAAAGTACAGAGACCCCGATGTTATGTGGACATACTGCATTTAAAAGCGCAGTTCAATTGCTACATTTTAGTTTTTTACTACTGGAACGTATATCCATGGTTCAGCTGAACATTAACAGAGAATTTACATATATTTAGGTTTCGCACACATACTAACATGCCCTGTAAGGATTTATTTTGAAAGGTAACTCGTCTGTCTTTTACGTAACTCTGGCTTACTTGACGCAACTCAATCACGGGCAGTTCAGACCTGTAGTATCTCGTCTTTTCATTGGCGGATGGTGTTGCCTCGACCAATCCCTGAGTATTTCATTGGGAAGTCGGGCACACATCACTTGCAGTGCCGTTACCAGGAGTGTGCTCAAGGTGAGAAGAGAGAAACTTTGTAAATGAAATGAACTCATGAGCAATATAAAACGATAACGTTTAAACTGTATGTGCTATTCTGGTTTAAATGTTTATTAGCTCGCCAGCAGACGATTAAAAATAAGCTAGCTTGTAAGTTATCGTTAGCTAGCTAGTTAATGAGCTAGCCGTACACACTTTAAGGTTTAAATTATACTTCATTTATCCCACAGCGGGGAAATTCACACGTAACAGCAGCAGAAAATGTGTAATATACACTATAGAAGTAAAATAAAAAAGGGCATATACGACGAACAGACAGAAGTATCCTTCAGCCTATACAATAAACAAAAAAAGGTGTAACGCGGACTTTCCTCACCTGAACTAATTAATTTCAGTACATATGACGCAGTATGTCAGCAACTACACGCATTAATACGAACAAACATCTCTGGACTTCCTGTCTGTCTGATAATACTTTACTCACAGTAGTTAGAAACAGAGACAGCTGACATGTTAACACGTTGGTGTAAAATGTGGACATTGTCTCCGGGGTTGTATTTGTGCCGCCTTCACTGACACCTGTCCTCCGCAGGTTCTCTCTGTGGCACCATGGGTGTGTTATCCACGCTGATGAGGGGTCTGGTCAGAGGAGCGGACAGGATGTCTGAGTTCACGAGCAAGCGTGGATCAAGGACTCATAATAAAGGCAGGGGAGCAAGGCCCACTGGACTGAAACTGTCCAGTGCAAAGTTTCTGTCCATACGGGCTATGATTCCCGAGTTTGTGGTGCCCAACTTGGAGGGATTCAAGCTCAAACCCTACGTGTCGTATCGTTGCCCCAGAGGATCGGAGCCTCCCCTCACGGCGCAGAGCTTGTTTGCTGAGGTCGTGGCCCCTCAGATCAAGAAAGACTTTGAAGAGGACGCTTTCAGCAAAGAGCAGCTGGAGAAATACGGATTCGAGCCCACACAGGAGGGGAAGCTCTTCAAGCTGTATCCCAAAAACTATGTGCGCTAAAGATACACTCAGTGTGGTGTACTTACACAGAGAGGCACAGACTGCTGAGTAACTCAAGACACAAAGCTGCAGACCAACTGATGTAAACACCGTCAGAAAAATCTATCCTACAAGTGGATGACTTTTCTGTTATTTGATCCACACTGCAGAGCTGTGTATTGATCATTGTAAATATGTTTTACAGTCTGACTGATCATTAACAGACCAAGTGTTCAAACCAATATGTCTTGTTAGTCACAAAAGATCTGACATGTGGTCTTACAATAAAAATGATAAAACTACAACATACACTGAGATGACTTTCCTGAGGCTACTAATTATGAGAATAGAATTATATAATTGAGTTAGAAATTTAGCTCCAAATTACTTCAAAGAAATAAACTTTAATGTGTCAAAGTTGAGATCACGCCCAGTGAACGTCTCTTTATTGGTCAAAAAGTGTAATGAATGGAACCAGCGATAAACATGTCCTCTACATTTGAGGATGAGGTTTCCAAAATACTCAAATGGTGAAGATGACTGTCCTGGATTTCTGCGAGCGGTATGAAGGTCTGATATAAGACCTTTTACAAATGTCAGAGGGGGTTCACTTAAAAAAGGATCCACAAGTCATTAAGCAGCAATCCTGCCAGAAAGTCGTCAACACTGAGGGGTGCAAACGAAGACTCACAGGTATCTGCTGTGATTCATGCATTAAGTGGTGCTCGTCTTCAAACACGTGAACGATTTTCCCTGTCAGGATCACAGAGTGTGTGAACAGGGATGTGGATGAATGGTTGCACTGATCTTGGATATAGCACAATGATTCTAAACCATTTATATTTAAAGTCAAGTTTATAAAAATCTCTTTATGAAAATAGAGCATCTCCTCATTGCATATTCTGTGTTAACATATTATAAAGTGTAGGGACTTAGTGAGGACAGTACATGGACAAACAATACATATCATGCCTGTGTTATAGTTGAGCTGTACATTCTGGTTTACTTGAACACATGGATGTTTCTGCGGTGTCAGTGTGCCAGTGTTCCAGCCTGGTCAACACTGCTCCGGTTTCTGTTGGACCTCGTGTGGAGCCCAGTCCCAGCGCCACACATGGAGCATATGGTCATAGAATGAGCAGCTCGCTAGCAGCCCGGACAGTGGAGAGATGTCGTCATTAGAGCTGAGGGCAGGGCCTGCAGTAGGGGTGGTAGAGGGCGCTGCAATGCCCTCTGGGATGTATCGTCCCGCATCATCCTCCAGGGAAGTGTCGAAGCTGGCAGTGGGAGATTCATACTGAATCCTCAAGTGTCCTCCGCTCTCTGTGAGGCTTTCCTTTGGTTCGGCAGCAGGAGGGGAGCACGGGACGGGTTCCTCCAGCGACAACCGGGACCAGTCGGCTCCATACGCCAGGGAGTTGTGGAGGATGTAGGAGGCTACGACAGGACACGCTCCTCCATTGCCCTCTGACAGCAACAGGAAGACAACAATGCTTTCAGACACACGTGAATAACTTTTAGATTGTGCTGTTTAAAAGGCGTCTTGATTGTTTCATTAAAGAAAGAAACAACACCAAATGTTCCCATCACGCTCACCGAGGCCGGCTGGCAGTTCAGGATGTGGAAGTCGTTGTGCATGCAGGCTGCCAGCAGCAGGTGCTGATGGGTCGGGTGCCACTTCAGCCTCCACACTCCACCACCCATGGGACTCTCGCTGAGAGGCTGCCGCATGTTCCTGCCATCCCACAGCAGAACCTGCTCGTCATAGCTGCAGAGTCAAGACACAGTGAGCCATCTTACAGTTTAGGACAACAAGGCAAAAAAAACAAGCGAGAGTCACCAGGATATTTACCTGCCTGTAGCCAGGATGTGTTCCCGATGTGGGTTGCTGTGAATACTGCACACACCCATTGAGTGCCTTCAAGAGAACAGACCCGACACTGTCAAATGTTCCAAATCGGACCTTCCAAATGTGTGCTGATGACACCGACATCAGTACTCACCCTTTACTGGTGAAAGTGGGGCAGGAGGGACCGACCCTGAGATCCCAGCCTTTCAGTTTGCAATCATCGCCGCCTGTTGAGGAATGACACAAACACATACAGAGAGGAAACAGTGCAGACGGGAGGAGGGAGCTCTCCAGTGTGACAGATTCTGATTCAAAGGAGCGTTACCAGAATAAATAAGCTGTGTGTCCCAGTAGGAGAAGGCTGAGATCCAGGCCTCGAAGTCATGAGCTTTCCACTGTGACAGAGACGTTAGAGCACCTTCAGCCAGAGAGAGCACGCTGACACAGCCAGCAGAGTCACTGCAGACCACCCGCACATCACTGCTGCTGACAAGAGACAGGGGACATGACATGACCGGTACTGCCGGATCTGATTCACAACAAGCAGACCAATCAGAGGCAAGAAGATTTTCAATTGTGAGATGAGAGAAGAGGACGATTTATTATAATATAGATACAAACAGCAGCCCAAATTACCAATCACACACACCACAGTCTGACATTAAGTGTTACAGCTGCAGGTGTTCTGGCTTTGGACCATGTTGAGTATGTTACCTGTCCATTCTTCCAGTGGACCAGTCTAATGACAGAGCCAGCCTCTCTGCTCCCACCTCCACACTGCTCAGAGTCTGCAGACTGCGTCCGCCCTCCTACTGGATACACACATTCATGAGTGTAGACTACCACATCAGCAGCTAACAGCTACATAATGACAGGTGGAAACCAGCGGTGAACTGAGCTGCTATTCAACACTGCTGTGGCCTAGTGTAAGAGTAATGTGTCCCTGCATTTACTGCCATAAACAGTGTGTGAGTGAAGGAGCTATGCTATCAAATACCATTTAAAGTCTATACTGACTGACTGGTAAGTTGCCAAAACCACAGCACATGACAAGCAAAAGGTTTTATGCATTAAAAATGTCGAAACATATGATCGATTATCAGTATTGATGACAGATGCTGTCACTGAACTCTTCATTCATGCTGAAGATAACTGCCTCTTCAGCTCGTAGGACCAGGCTAATGTTAGCTTAATTACATAAAGTTAACTACTTCATAAAGACATCAGAATGCTTCGGCATTAGAGTCATATATCCAGTGATCATGTGACCAGCTCACATATCTCACCTGACTGCCTGACAGCGTGTAAAGCTGCAGCTCTCCGGTGGCAGCTGCCATTCCCAGCACTGTGTGCCCCGACACCGGCACGTGGCACCTGAGAACATGTAAATGAGTCAGACAGGAAAAAAAGCAGACAGTGACACCAAAAACCACAAAGGCCGAACCTGTTCTTACCATTTCAAATCCAAAATGGCTGCCGTGTCCAGGCGCTGTAGCTCGGTGAGAGGAGGGATCATCGACCCCTCCTGCCTGAATTCAAACAGGTACAAACGACCCGTCCGGCTCGGGGTGGCATCCTCTTCACCTGCCTACAGGGAGAACGTGAGAGGGACGGTCACACACCTACAGCTACAGCTGCACACAGTGAAGTCACTGATTTGGCGCTATATAAATAAAACTGAATTGAATGCATGTGTATGGAAACTGCGCATTTATCTTCTAATAATATCTAATAATAATAATAATGATAAGCTAACACAATAAATGTCTGACCATCACAGACTTACATCTGATTCATGAGTCATGTGCTGTGTTTGCTCAGCTTTAATCTGATGGGGACAAAACACAGAGGCCAGCATGGACCAAAGTATGGAGGAGGGGCCAGTTCACCTCCTGGGCACTGCCGAGGTGCCATTTAGCAAGGTACTGAACTACCTAACTGCTCCATCACTCTCTCCACCTTTGCATGTCTGTGAGCCCTTTCTGTGTGTGTGTGTGTGTATTTCAGGCCTATTTATGTAAAAACTGAGATTTAGAGTCATAATTGTAAACTCACCTAGTAATATTGTGTTTGGTTATCATCGCTGTCTAAGATTAGAATGCAGTGGACTTTATATTTGGAATGTTTACTGAATATTACTAGGAGTCATTTAATTAGCCATTCATTTAGAGATGTGCAGCAGGTACACTGGGTGCAGATAAAACAGTTGAAGGTCTGGATTTTGACATGGAGCCCATTAGGACTTTTAATTATGTTCATTGATCCTGACACGCTGACAATCAAACGTCCACAGTGTCCACGTGAACAGCTGCCTGCTCTATCTCCTGCCCACAGGACAGGTACCGAGGTGACCCTCACCCCTTTCTGTAGCTGATATGTCCCGCAGACCAGGACGTCGTTGCTCGCTGACACTGGACACCACTCCACCGTGTCAGCGCTCAGCTCCGTGTCAAACACCTGTAGATTTCTGGTCCTCGACTTCCAAGCCATGACCGCCTGCTCTGCATAATGTTACTGTGCCGGTGTGAGAGCTGGAGAGCAAAATGAAGCATACACGTCAATCAAATGTACGCACGTGACACCCACAGCACTCTCGAGCTAACTTTCATGATGCTACCTGAGCTAACCAAATGATCTGTTAACTAAGCTAGCAGCCAGCTAGCACGTGAATGAACTGTCTGCAGCCTCGCGCGGCGCAAACTGACAACAACCACACACGTCAGAGAGTCCACGAGATATTCAGAGAGCGAATAAAACATCCAAAGTGTCAGTAACTTTAGTTTAACGCTGGATATCCACAGAACAAACAACACCAACAAAACTCACATGTGAGCCAGCCCAGACGAGATGACTGCATGCGTCGTTACGTCATCGCTGTTCGTAAAAAGGGTGCATTCAAGCACCACCGCATAACGGCAGAAAAAAGAGTTAGCGCGGGGTCCGGGATGTGTCGCCGCTCACACGTTCAGCGAGAATTCAGGGAAATCTTTACAACGAAACCTGACAGACCTGACAAACCTGCGAGCTCATGCTTTAGGCGATGCTAGGCCAGGCAGACCCGGAACTCGAGACCAAACTGTAACGGTCCCTAACACAGATAATGACTCTTATTCTCGTTTTTAGAAATATACCAACATTTATTAATCTGGTTAAGTGGGTCGTAACTCTTCTCAGTGTTAACATAAATACTACCTGTATTTACAATATACACGTTTAGAAAAACAAACAGCACGATAAATTCCTGCATTATAAAATACAATGTATTACAGTGGCACTGCGGTAAATACAACTACATTTGTAGTATAGTTTGGAAAAAAAAATATTGTGAAGCCTGTTACCGGAAGTACTAGTGTGTTACTATCAATATGCGTCTTGACCATTGATCTTGACGCTGACGTTTGCTGCCACGAGAGTCACATGGGTGTTACTGCCCCCCAGTGGTAACATGTGTGTAACTACACCTCTGTCTAATTTGAAACGTTTAATGTTTTTAATATTTACAAGAAGGAAAACTGTGACACATTGTAAATTTGATTTATAATCCTGGATGCACCCTGACTCTCACTGGTCACAGCGTGTAACTCTTTGTGTGCTGTGATCATTTTTAATGTTTTCACCAGAATTATCACCGTACTAGTGTACACAGTGTCACAGGATGTCACGAGTCAAGTTCCTGTCTTCCAGTAGTCGCAGTGAGAAACTACAACTGCTACAAAGCATACATACATTATACAAAACGTGTATTGGGCTGTACCACAGATTGAGTATAAATCATTGCCGAATGGTGTTGTAGTTAGTCACTGTCACCACTAGAGGGCGATGTAACTGGCGCGTCATCTAACTTGATTCCGCAAGCGTCAAGTCAGAGTCAGACACACAACAACACGCTTCCGGTAAAAACATTCAAAATAAAGATAGCGAAAGAAAGGCTAAATGTTTTTGTTTTTAACAGATTTTGCTTTTAATTTAATAAAAAATAAGGCTCACAGAAATTGTCATTCGCTGAAAAAGAGTGCACTAATGCTAAAAACTTTATGGATATCATCTAAATACAAAAGCAAAGCAAGTTTATTTTTAGAAGAAGACAGACACACCTTTCATCTTCTTCTTGTCATTTTGTTGTGCGTGTTTCGACTTCGTTAGCAGAAGTAAGATTAGGGGAAACAAAGCTCTGTTCTATGGTTCCGTTATTTCCAGACTAATAAAGAAGGTTTTTAAGCATCCGGTATGATCAAATGGCGCTATCTGCTGGCCAACCTTTGGTTCGCGTGCATTGCGCACAACATTAAGCTCATTGAAACAATTCACCAAACCTGAGTAAATATTAAATATTAAAAATATATCACATAAACTGGACGCAGTGACAGTGAGTCCAATGTTTGCTTATTATTCAGCAGATTGATGACGTGACGTAACGAGGCGTCGTTCACTGTGGTCACGTGATTTTTTGGCGTGTGCCATAACATCCAGCCTGTCGGTGTCGAGTGGTCTGCTTCGAGTTGAACATCACGAGCCAACAGATAGGAACACAATGGACTTCAACGTGAAGAAATTAGCCTCCGGTGCCGGTCTGTTTTTCACGCGAGCTGTCCAGGTAAGTGATAAAATGTTGAGCTTTACCTGGTGCCTCAATTCGTTTGGACGGTCAGCTGTTACTAGGTTACTGACTTTCGTTAACGTTACCGTATAGTATCTGATATCTGACTTACGAAACGCAAACGTAACGCTACACGATAGCATATGAAGCAAATGTAATTATTAGATATTCAGCTATGCTTTGCCCCTAGCTTAGCAAGACAATGACATCTGCTGTTTAATAATAATTAAAGAGCGCTACCCAAATGCTAATATCGGCTGTGTTGTTAGTATCTTTTGGGGGAAGCTAGCGTAGCATTCGCTACTATAACTGAATGATGCACTCGGTTAGAAGAGAATAGCAAACTGAGACAGATGCATAAGTTCGGTACTTTTATTCGGTACCGAACCGTCAGGAGAGAGGACGGAAACCACGGTCAGGTGAGCGAGAGCAGGTCGTGAACCGGACCCTTCGTGACGTCACGACATCGCGTTGATGTCCCAGTTAAATATATAATTAGTGATCATTACTCAGACTCACGGATATGAAGAGCTGTGCTCCCTCCGTGACAGTCCCTGTGTGCTCTGCCTCAGTTCACAGAGGAGAAGCTGGGCCAGGCGGAGAAGACGGAGCTGGACGCTCAGTTTGAGAACCTGATGAGCCGCGCAGACTGCACCAAACACTGGACCGAGAGGATATACAGACAGACCGAGGTCCTGCTGCAGCCCAACCCAAGTATGACATCGATATAGCAATCCCATAATTAAATGTGGAAAGAGTACTGTAGAGTGCGTCTTCTCTTCAAGCAGACAACCTGTATTTTTCTGGTCCAAAATAAATGAGTCACGAAAAGTAACATGAGGGAATGATTAGCTCATGTTAGTTGATTGTGTTAAGAAATATATAAACAATCAGATATATGTAGTGCAAAAACACATTACACAAATGAATTTAGCCTAACCTTTATGCACACTGATGGAAAAATGAAACATCCTCTGGACTGATGGACTGTGGTTTACATAGTATACGTGAAACTATTACAATACTTGTTTTCCTTTTTATGTATTACCATTATGTCCGAGATTTCATCCTAATCCATCAAATGTTTTTATTTGCCATCAGTGTTCATTAATTTAAACAATGAATCATCAAAAGTAGTGTAGTCGTAGTAGTAGTAGTAGTAGAGGTGTAACTACTTCAATACATGAATGCTGAGAGGAACACACTGGTGGCATTGCATGTTTTTAACCTATCGACTACAAATAGTGTATGCTGTATCACTTCTGACTACGTTGTAGTGAACTTATAACTTAACTCTGTTAAGATGTTCAATTCATCACAGCTGCAGTTATTTGTCCGTCTGTTCGGGACGTGACTGACATCTGAAATTTATATTATATGTTTCTGTTTTGTTACACAGTTATTGTGGATCTGGTTCAGTATTCCCTCTGTAGGTTTATAATAACTAAACTCAACTTAAACGGATCCCTGTGAACATCTGTTGTTTAACTTCACGTGTGTTTTTCCATATGACCCGAGGGCAGACAAGTCATCACGGCCCACTTGTCTAACGCACACAGTTCTTCTCGTAGCGCTATCAGCACTGTGATCAGTGCACATCCAGAGCACCGAGGGACTGTTTACAGGCGTGATCAGAGTCATGTTTGAGGTTCTGCCCAAACTGTGAAATGCTAACATCACTGACACAGAAACAGAGCACAGTTAAGTCCCGCCCACCCCACAGGGGAAAAAAGAATTCATCGCTCTCCACTGACTTCGTATGAAGGTACCTCCATGTCACTTCTGTCTGCTAGCATGCAACAGAAAAATGCCTAACACTGCTGTATGGTGGGATGCACTACCAACAGTGTCAAGAGGTTAGCAGGGTTAGCCTGAAGGGTTAATCATGATCCAGATACCAAAGTATTTCACTTGAGGATCATGTCTTCAAGAAAAGCATGGTGACACTGAGACAGGTGCGTCCTCTCCGGTACACTTAAAATGCTAAAACTTCAGCTAGCTACAGGCTTCTTTTTGTTAGTGTTTCAGTCCTTGGTTGCATATTGTGCTTTTAAAATGGGGCACGTTGCAGGTTGCAGGTGCAACTTTGACAAACAAATAAAAAATCAAGGCAAATGCATTTGTAGTTAAAAAGCTGAAGCATGCAAAGCCACTATTGTGTTCCTCATAATAACATTCATCTGATGCAAACTGATGCTCATACCATTTGTCAGTCAGCACAGTTGTGAAACATTGTGCATGAAGGCAGTGTCAGCATATTTGCAATGACACTTCAAGTCAAAGAGATGAAATGCTGTATACATAATGTAGCTATGAGCATTATTTGTAGGTTTACAGTGATATGGGATGACATATTGGAGAATAGGGAGCTCTAACATGTGACTTTTTGATTCTCCATGCTACAGTTGATCACACTGGTGAGTATTCTGCCTCCCTGTATTAGTGCCCTGCTGTGGAAAGAAACCTTTCATGCCTTTGAATCATCAGTACAGAGAAGCAGTTGATGAACAGATCAGCACATGATTCTTTGGTATTGAGATCAAAGTTTGCTGCAAAATAAATGTAGATGTTCAGAGAGCTTCAGTGTGACTACAATGCTGACCAGCAGGACACAGAATGAATCCTGCTCTGGCACACAGCTGATTGTGAGTCAGCACATGGCGTACGTGGGTTAATGACAATTCATAACAAACTGCTGTTTAACAGTGAGAGCCAAACTCCTGCTCCCTCTGTGACGTTTGACTGGCCTCAGCCAGACTCTATTTTTTTTTGTTACAGACGTTGGTTTTCATCTCATCCTTCTCGTTTTCATCTTGATGTAAAGCTGAAGCATGATGTTTGGTGTTCTGTCCATATTCAAAACTTAAAGATCTGCTATGGTCTGGCTTTTCACATTTAAACACCATGCAGAGCAGAGAGTCCTCAGCCTTTCCTGCTCCTGAAGAGACCGGTTTAGATCAAACTTAAAGATCGTCAGAGTGCACTTTTGTTTGAGTCAAGTGATCCTTCAAACAAAATATGCAGTGAAACCTTCAGTAGGACTTCTGAAGAAATTCAGGTTTCTTAAGTCAAGTCAATTTTATGTACATAGCCAAATATCACACATTTTCCTCAAGGGACTTTACAATCTGCAGAGTGGAGACATGCTCTGTCTTTAGACCCTCAATTCAGATAAGGACAAGTAAAAGATGGAGGAATCCTCAGGAAGAGCAACAGAGGAAGGATCTTTCTCTCAGGATGAAATAGGTGTTGTCCAGTGTGTTCAGGTCAATATTGTTATCAGTAAGAGAATAACTCCCATGATTTAGTGTTGGTGTCAGTGAAGAAAGAGTTCAGGTGCTCAGTACTGCTGCTGCTGTAAACTCTGCTTTGGATCTTAATGTTCAGTTTTGATTGACAGTGTCAGAGAGAGACTTTATTTAACTGTATGTTTGTATTGAGACTGTAGTGTGCAGTGGTGTTGAACTGGACTGCATATATTCAGAGGTGTTTCTAATATTTTGGCCATGCCATTCACATACATAAGAGGGCCATAATATTAGAAACTGTGCAGAACCACACCACCTTTCTGACGGTTTCAACAAAAACTGAACATCATCATCTTTGAATCAGTGAATTTACAGCAGAGCCGTTGTATTAAATCATGTTTTATATGATAATGATATTCTGCTAACCCTTAACCAACCGTCTATTTCTAAGTTTTAAGAATGAGTTTGCTGAAGCAGCACGCCTGTTTTTTCAGCATGTTAGAGTCATTGCTGTGTTTGACTCTGAAACAGGAACCTGTCCTGTTTAAATCTGCACACTTTTTGCTTCCAAGCTATCAGTTTCCTGTACAAACATTACTTTTTTTTTGCAAACCCGTTATACAAAGTAGCATATTGTAAAGAGGACTTTCTACAACTTCACAGCATTAAAGACCATTTAAACACATACTGTAAGTCCAATAGATCGAATATGGACAGAAACACACACAAAGGTTATAAAAGAAACCTGAACTGTTCTGTGCTCTCCACATTTTGATCATTTACACAGTTCCCACTTCATGTTTTCCTCACATCGTCTCTTGACTAGTTGAACTGTTATCCTCATTGCTCATTACTCCTGCTACACGTAGCAATCTGTGTGTAATGATGTCAGTGTTTGTGGAGTATCCAAACCACGTCTAACTTTTATGCTGAGTTATCTTGCACATAGGTTGCAGGCTGCAGATTTCTATCTTGATGTAGAGTTTTCCACAATGTGACAACAAGTGGGAGTCAGAGTAACACAGAAACAATGTGCAGATACAACAGTGTAAAATGAAATAGACATAACCTTTATTAAACATTGTGATTATGTGAAAGAGACTTTGAGCAGCCTGAAGTAGATTAAGATTTCCCCTGAAAAGACACAAACCCAAAGTTTCTGTCAGATTTGTCTCTGAAGCAAAACTCCTGACTTCTACTTGCTGCATAGTCTACTTGTGGAAAACATGTAACTATGTATATATACTGTGTATATGTGTGTATCGTTGTAATTTTGTAGACTCAACTCATCCATGATATTCATTTGTCCTGCATAACGGTCATTAGTCTTGGGTGGTAATTTGGTAACAGGGCGCACGCTGGTCTACATTTATGCCTCTGTAATTTAATGTGTTATATATATAATCCAGTTGAGGCTCGGGGCCTACTAATAGATGGAACTTGTCAATTCAGGTTTGTGGTGGACAGCAGAGCATCCGGATCAAACATGATGCAGACAAACTGCCTCTTATTGACAACACACCACATTATCTGCGTAGACTCTGATGACTGTGTGCCACAGATCAGAGTTTTCCATCTGTGACTTCAAATGTATCGCCTGACAAGTTTGAAACTGTTTGTATTATGTGTTAAAACACGAGACAAATGTGTCACACCTGAAATTAGAAAAACATGCTACGTTAACCAGTTTAAAATGACAGATGCTTAAATTATGACTGCTACGAGCAGCATTCATTTATTTTTCTCCACCAAAGAAAAAATGTTGTAGCCAATGTGCAGAGCTGTGGTCGACACCTGTCTGATGTGACTTTAAATATTTGCTGGCCTTTTAGCCCTGCACTAACTTGTGAGAGAAACATCTGGACAGTTAACCGCCAGTCGTCCCGTTACGATCACTTGATAAGTACACAGCAGCTTTGAAAGTGTGAAGTGGCTGTCTGTGAATCAGACACCTCTTACACCGACAGTAAATGTTTTGACTCCCTTTGAGTACATTGGATTACAAAAAGGTAATGTAACAACAGACTACTCAAACCTTGAAAATATTACCGCTTGTAGTAAAAATTATAGTTTAAAGATGTAATCAAGTCACCCATGACAATGTAATTATTATTATTATTATTATTATTATTATTATTATTATTATTATTATTATTATTATTATTATTATTATGTAATCTGGGCAATTATAGTTAGTATTTTTGTGATTACATAATCCCTACATGTAATCTATAACAACCAACCCTGACATCCCTGTGAATGGCCTCTTTCACTTTAAATGGAGTCATTTGATTGAGTATTACTGGAAAAAACTAAAATATTTCTTGAAAACAAAGATACCACCCAAGCCTAATAGACGTCATGGCCATTTAATTAATGAGTCTTACATGGTGAATAGGGCCAGACATTTAAAGGCACCACCACACTCTAATGCAGTGTTCCTTTGTGAAGCTTCTAACATCGAGGCCGTGTCACTGTCGATTCCACTCTGACATTTCTGAGCCTATAGCGTGTGTGTGTGGTGTGTTTATTGTGTGTAGTGGACAAAATAACAGAAGCCTTACAATACACCTCTGTTGAGAAGTATTGCTTCAGTTCAGTGGTAGTTTCTGACTGCTTTGTCTTACTGAGAATCAATTCATTGTTTAATTATATTGCTGGCGAGAGTCTCCTTGTGACAAGCAGCTGCTAGTCCCAATGTATGTATGAGTAAGGTATTCATGTTATTTTGTCCACATGAATTATTCAGTTATTATTTACATACAAATCAGATTCAGAAAATGTCTTCCATCCTCTGAGCACACTGTGTAAACCTGCAATGCCTCATGGTGAATGTTGTCTCTTACATGTCATTACGATGCATATTTTAAGCACAAATACTTGTTAGCAACGTACTAAGTACACTGCTGGATACATGTTAGCTTGGGAATCCATTACAGACAGTTTGTTTGTTTTTAAGAATCTGATCATTTTCACTGGCTTCCTGTTTGCTGTGGAATGTAAGGAAAGACGTTTTCATGAGGTATTTCAGAAAACACACATTAGGCCGAGGTTTAATCTGAAGTACTTTGTGTTTCTTCAGTGTTTCCATTTTGTGCAACTTTTAACTTTTACTCTGCGACTATTCAAAGGAAACCGTTGCACTTATTTTTTTTTCTTCTTCTTTGCTAACAGCTGTAGTCACAAGTGTCTCAACACATAAAGATCTCACCTGCTAAACACAAGATACCCAGCAACACCGTAGAAATGTATAATTAGACATAGCAGCATCTGTACCAGCTACGACAACACAAAGCTACATGCATATTACAGTCTTGTAAATGTGTTATTTTGCTTCTACTTCTATTTAATCCATTGAAGTTTGGCCTCAAGGGGACTGAAAAACATCTAATTAGACTAACACATATAGTTTCACCATAAAAGCACCACTGTATAAAGTTGTTATAATTCTCATTTAATCATTGTGTGGGGGTAAATCAACTAAAAGATCTGAGTGCTGTGCCACAAATGAAACTCTTCTTAACTTTCTCTGCAGGTGCCAGAATTGAGGAATTCCTCTATGAAAAGTTGGACAGGAAGGCACCATCCAGAATTACAAATGCAGAGCTGCTGGGGCAATACATGCAGGAGGCAGCAAAGGAATTTGGCCCCGTAACTCCATATGGTTAGTATGCAACCGCTTCAAAACAGGCTACGGCGGGTCAAGACCCTGCACACACATCTGAGCAGTGTCAAAAAGACATGTAAATAGCTGGAATGCTATCAGATCATCCCGTCAAGCATGTTCCCTTACGTCTGGAGAATGTGATTTGTAGACTGAGGCATCACAGCAGCACTACAACTTCAAATTTCGGCTGCTGTGATTTGGATTTTTTTTTTTTTTTGCATTATTGTGATTTCAACAATAACATGCAGTGGTGACTAAAAGTTTTGCGTCTTATCCCCTGTTGTCTATGTAAGGAGAGGTTAATTGCTAGAGACAAAAGTTCAGGCTCAGTTCTTCCACATTGCCAAAATAATGTACTTTGATTTGCCTGTCATTACCCTACATTATATATGATATGTTTTTTTTTGTATTTAATAATTAACCACAGCATCTCTTATACATAGTCACCCTACAGACATCTCAGTCTGCATTGGAACTACTTTCCATTAAAAAAAAAAAAGTGCCTATGAAAAACTGTCCACAGTGTGCTTTGGGGGTTATCTAGAATGATCACTTCTGTCAATGAACAGTACTAAATTGTAATTTATAGGTGGGTGAATACACACTTTTGTGTCAGTAGACTGCACACCATTAATATGAAATGAACTGGTTGAAAATTAACAACGTGATAAGTGACTAATTACATAACATCAGCCAGAGCTTTTAACTTTGACTTAGTTTAGGTTAGCTGAAATGACTTCTATATGCTCTACACACCACTGCTGCACAACCAGGAGTCCTGACCACTAGGGGTCACCAAAGCATCACCGGGTGTTAAAAGGCCATCTAGATTTTTTTAATGGGTATATATCTGAGCGCACTTCTAGGCCGAGTTGTAGTCTTTCGGGTCCGACCTGTGGCTCTTTCCCGCGTGTCGTTCCCCGTCTCTCTCTCCCTGCGTTCCTGTAGCTCTTCAGCTGTCTCTGTCGGAAGTGGAGTTTGAAAAGGCCAAAATAATAATAATCTTATGATATAAAGTAAAGTAAAATCTCACAGGGTAAGGGCACGGTGAAGACCTGAACAAAAGCAGTATTCACAGAGCCTTCACTTTCTGCAACACAGCCTCATCCTGCATTTGAAAAACATGCAGTTAAAAAATGAGTCTATCGTGTATGTATGATTGTTTAAAAAAAACATCATACAGACATGGTTATATGCAAAAATATAAAAATATCAGAAAAAAACATGTCTCTGATGTTATATTTCCAGGAAATGCGTAAAATGTAGACAAATGAATGCTAACTTGTCAGTAGGTTCTCTGTTTTGAACAGATACCGGATCTATAAACAATGCATTCCATTTCCCATTCATAAACCAGAACTTCTTAAAATAGAACACAGTGAGAAATATGTCTTACGTAATTCAGACAAAAGGCAGTTTTCTCGAGCTAGCCGAGTGTGATATGGTGGAGTTTCTGAAGGCACACCACACTCGGAAGTCATACTTGTCATACTTGACATACTACTTGACTTAACAATTGAACTGTTGAATATTCTGCTCATTGGAATCCTTGGGTACATGCTGCAATCATTTCCCAGGCAATTTGAAATCAGCTACAGTGCTGTGAGCAATCAGTGACCATTTGATCTGAATTTGATCTGAAGTTTAGACTTTGATCAATTATACAATAATGTGAAAGGCATCATTTCCAAAAACTTCAATACGTAATGCTTTGATTCTTGGGTGGTGTTGATTTTGGCTGTGACAAAGCCAAAGACAGCGAACGCACTGCTTTTGAGTGAAGTCCATGTGTATGGAAATGTCTAAAAACAAAAAGTACTAGGTTTTTTCAGCCAAGGGGAAGTTGTTTTATATTAATATATGAGCACATATGTTTTTTGTTTAGTGTTTTAGTACAAAATAGTGATTTGATAAAATTTACCTCTGAAAGTGTAAGTTGCACAACTACATATTGTTTTTTATCTTTTATCTCGTTTTTTTCTGTTGGTATGGTGTAGAGATCTATCTAACAGGGTTCCCATGGGTCCTTGAAATCCTTTTTAAAGTTTGTGAATCTGAAAAAAGAAGTTCCAGGCCCTGGAAAGTGTTTGAAAACAGGTATAAAAAGATCCTTTGAAAGTCCTTGAATATTTTTTTGGTGTTGATATTTCACATGCATGATGACCGCTGTCAACGTGTCATTAATTTCACCACTACAACTAGTTTGTTTAAATGTACGTTGATTCCGCAGGGCCTACGCTGACTTTTCATTTGCAAATCATTCGTTCGTTCGGCACTGCCAGAGAATCACTGCTTGTGTTTCCTGTACGTAGTCAACGTCGTTAACGTATGCGTAGCCACTTAACATGCGTGTAGCCTTCTCGCGGGTGAATTGGTGAATTGCCAGTCACGTTGGGTCAGAGTGAAGTTTTCGGTGAATTGTCACGTAATGTCATGCCTGGAAAATGCAAATTTCAGGAGGCATGGCTTGCCAAAGAAAGCTATACGTTGCATCAGAATGTCCGCGGGGTATTAAAAAGTATTAAAAGGTAGTAAATCAACTTGGTGAAAATTAAGGCCCTTAAAAAGTATTAAATGTCGGATTGCAAAGTATTTTTTTTTTTAAAGAATAGCACGGGATTTGTTGTAAGTTTGTTTGCACTGCAATGTTATCAATCAGTTTTTGACTGCGTCACAGAGCTGTGACGTCATTTTGAGACTCGGTTTGTAAAGTTTAGTCAACATGTGAGAACTCGTCTGAGTCTCCTGTTGTTGCTTCATGTGTGAAACAACGACTCTACTCTGGACTTTGTCCAGACATTATCCGTATAAAAACGTCATTCAGCGTCTCTCCCTCTCCTCCAGCACCATGAGTTACCATGGTTACGGGAACGCTGTGAAACTTTGTAATGATTCTCAATAAGAAGTTTGTGGTTAGTATGACGGTACAAAATCACTGAATACTGAAAAGTTCTGTGTAAAAGTTTGATTTCATAGACTGAAAAGTGTGAATAGGACAGCTGTTCACAAGCACCCTCCTGTAAAACACTGTTGGTCAAGTATACTTGATGTCTTCGTTAGAGAACATGGTTATGTGTGGAGTGGTGCTGAACTCTTATGCATTGTGTCATTTCTTTAGCAGATGTCAAGTAGCGTAACTCAAATTATGTAGATGGATCTATCTACAGTGTTCAGTGGACTGAGAACTTGATGGGAGAGCAGCCATTAATATCAAATTTCTGTGCTGCTAGTATGCCCAGTACACCGCTCCAACCGAGTCCCACCACCAGTCAAACTTCCACTGCAGCCATCGCATCTTCTCTGAAAGTCGCTTTGGATAAAAGCGTCAGCTAAATGACTAAATGTAAATGTAAATAACTAAGGGATTGACAGTAACAGTGCGCGTGCCCTCACATTTATCAATCCTGTTTTTGCCTCTAGTCATAGAGGCAAGTTGCATTGCGGTTTTAAAAATATTTAGAAGGTATTAAAAAGGTATTAAATGGTATTAAATTTAACATCAGGATTCCTAGCCAAATCTGTGTCAGTTTTACTTGTTAACGTAACAAAACCTTAGATTATTAACTGCGAGAATAGTTTAAATGTATCTCTGAGCCTAAAGTTTCAATTCTGATATTAATTTTGTGACATTTATGGCAACTGTGGCACTTTAAACAGAAGTGTTTGAGTCTAAAACTAGCGGTAGCAGTAGGTAAATGCTGCTGCATGTGGTCCTTGAATTTGAGGAAATTGGTCCTGGAAAGTCCTTGAAAGGTACTTGAATTTGATGTTAACCAAGGAGTGGGAACCCTGATCTAAATTTTGAAGTGCAACACAATGTAGTCTTGCCACATCGTGCTGCATCATTTGACAGTCATAGAACATTAGATGTAACCAGCAGAAAAAGTGCTAAAGGTACAGTGCCGGATAGATGCAGGTTCTTGTCTCATAGCAAGGCATAAGTGCAGACTCTCTAGAGCAGGGGTCGGCAATTAGTGGCAAAACTGGCCCACCATCAATTATATCTGGCCTGCTAGATGACGTTAATTTATTTTAAAATACATATATTTTAATATATCTTTTAAACCTCATGTTTTCTGTCAAAAATACAACAATTCCACAGATTTCACAACATTTATTGAAAAGTAGCTGATAAGTAACGTGACAAAACAGCAGCCAGAACATCCTTGCAGCCTCTTTACTTGACGCACAGGTTGGAACGCTAATTGGCACGTGCGTGCGCTGTAACCTGTGGAAAATAAAAGTGTCCTGTGTCTCTCTTGCAACGGACAACGTGAACAAATATGTTTCATTAAATAAAAAAAAGACAAAAACAAACAAGGTCGGCTCAAATATCAAATAGCCTAATTAAAAAATGTGAATGCACATCAGCGGCATGTATGCATTAGTTACGGCAGGTTGCCTGTTTCATGACAGACGCCAGGAGATGCAGCAGTGGCGTAATAACAGCACATAGAAGCAAATTAATGTATTAAATTAAATTAAATGCATCTTAAAGTTAAATAACGTTTATTTTTAATATAATAGAAAAAATAGAAAACCTTTTTTTTTCCTGTAGGAAAGCATGGTCATGGCCCGCAATGGAATTGTCAGGAAAAAAAAATGGCCCGGGTCAAAACTTATTTGCCGATCCCTGATCTAGAGTATCTACTGTTGTACCATACCATCAGAAGACATGTTAAGGCCTGGAAAGAATGTGGGATTTGAAATTTTTTTAAAAAAAGAAAAACTTTGTGGTGAATGGATCTAATCTGTTTTCTACAGGGAGCACTTTGATAGAGGTGGGGGAATGTGAAAGAAGATTAGGAGCAGCAGAGAGGGAGTTCCTCCAGACGTCGGCCATCAGCTTTCTTACCCCTCTCAGAAATTTTCTGGAAGGAGACTGGAAGACCATTTCAGTGAGTCTGAATTACTACACCCACTCTACTACCAGTAGAAAGATCATAGACATTGTAGTAGTCATTCTGCTGGCACATTAGCATTTATTTTCTTTGGGATAGTGTTGAAATGTTGAAGGAGAAACACAGTTGTATTCTACTAGAACACATGAAATGCTAAGCAAAACTGTTTATATATTATCCAAGGCACATATGAAAATGGCATGATATACTTGTAATAGTCAATACCTGAACACGAAAACCCACTGATTTGATCATTTATAGTAATGGAAGTAGTCATGTTTCCTAATTCATGCAAATCACCAGAACTAATCTCTGTGGTAAGGGATTTTCCCTTTATATAATAAATATTGGGATCTCCCCAGGATACAATAAGTAAAATGAAGTTCTTTGTGTCTGCTTGGCTGCATATTGTGAGTTGGTAAAGATGGACCCTGAACTTCCATGCTTTTATCTATAGTCACTTAGAGTGCTGCTCAAAAGTTTGTGAACCCTACAGCAATTGTCAGATTTTTTGTAAAAAAAATACTAAAATAACCTTATTTAATGTTGTTATTCCCCAATTCACAATACTGGCACTCCAAATAATGGACTCAAACAAAAGAAATGGTTAAATTGTCATTCTTTATTTTTTTTAAAAAAAGGGTTGATTTAAGAAAAAAATCAGATTTCATGGGTGCAAAAGTATGTGAACCGCTTTAGTTAATAGGATACTCCTAACCTCAACCAAACAGTTTCTGTAGTGACTCATCAGTCTTTCACATCTACTTTGGGGGATTTTTGCCATAACAATGTTCTTGTGTCTCGTTAACATTTCGCCCACGGTCGCCCACTTCTAGGCAGAGTTGTATTCTTTCAGTGCTCAATTTTTTCTGAGATGACTTCATAGCTACCCCCAGAAAAATGTGCTGCCACTACCCTCTTCTTGAGGTCCTCTGAGAGCTCGCTTCTTCTCTGCATGATTGACCTGTATGGATTCTCCCGGGTAAGACTAAAGAGACCTGGTTTTATCTCTGTTTCAATCAGTGATGCACAATTTCGTCCGTAAACATCTCTGATGTTTTTGGTCCATTTCAGTGGTTCATTTAGCCAACGATTTGTCCCACCAGATTCTACTTAACTGCTTGTTTTAACCAATGCAGCTCAGGGTTCACAAACCTTTGCACCTACATAAGTTGACCAAAAACTCTTTTTAATTTAGTCTTGACCACACAATTGATGTTGTTTTAAAGAGTATATTGAATTGATAAGCCTGCACCTGTTATTTCATGTAAAAATAATGGTTTTGATTAAATAAGGAAATCAGGGTGAAACAATAGAACTCCAAAATGCTCAAGAGGTTCACAAACTTTTGAGCAGCGCTGTATAACAGGACCAACCATCTGGATAGGATCTAAAAATTGGAAGAATCATGCAAGTACAACAGCTTCATCAAATATGTTGTGTGTTGTATGACGTATGTAAACTGTCTCAAATGTGCATTTTGGAACAATAAGAACAAGAGAAACCGCTCCGTAACAGATGTCATTGGAAACTTAACGCAAGATCACAAACAATTATTATTTTGTTGTGCGCAGCTTGGAGTTGTGGAGAAAACTCCCAAAAAATCCAAACTTCTTTACTTAACATCTTCACAGCTTTTTATAACCTTCTAATATTACTGTTACATAGTCAAATCACCAGATATGGATCCAACCATCCTGTACTTTATGATCACGTAGTCGATGTTCTGAGCGTTACGTGAATGTAGTGATGTATGTGTTTTTCTCATGAGTGTGTACGGTGTGTGTGCGCAGTTACAATAACCTGGACCAGAACCTGCATCGCCTCCTGGATGAGGAATGGATCATTCCTCCTGATATTGTGCAGAATAACTCTTCAAGAACGCATTGTTGCAGCAATGATGGCAATCCTGTGGCAATGCAATTCTAAGAAATGCTTTGAGAAATGAATACCTACCTGTAGTGTGTTGATTTCATCTCAATATTTCACACACAATCCAACACAATCTCCACCATCAAACTTAGCACTCTGGGCTTGGGTATCAGCTTACTCATTGATTTTACAAGAAGAGGTAAAGACTGTATTATATATCTGAAGAAAACAAAACTCCCATGCCAAGTTTTTGTTAACTTTTACAGAAGAGTGATAGAAAGCGTCCTGACTTGTTGGTCTGGTTTGTGTATGCCCCGGGACAGGAGGGCTCTGAAGGTGATTAAAACCATACAGCCCAAAGGATACTAAAACACAACCGCCTCCTTACCGTGCTGCCATCTGGAAAGTGATACACAAGTGTCTGCTGCTGTACCAGCAGACTACAGAGCAGCTTTCTTTAGGCTGTGAGACTCCTGAACTCATTCTATACTCCAAAACGTTTAAAAACTGAATTTTACGGTTTACATCCTGCAAGTAAAAACCTTCTGTTATGACAAGTAAAAGAGAAATGTCAACTTAACCACCAGAGGACAGCATGATTGCTTTACTCTTGTGTGAAACCACATCCTACATGACTTTCAAATTTTATGGCTGTGGCCAGCACACCCAGCTGCTCCCTGATTATGTCATTGTGTGTACTTCAGAAAGAACGCCGTCTTCTGGAAAATCTTCGCCTGGACCTGGACGCATGTAAAGCACGTCTGAAGAAGGCCAAGGTGGCTGAGGCTAAGGCAGCAGTAAGTCCTATTATGCCTCCTAATCCACAGCCCCATTCCTACACTCACTCCATGAAGCTTTCTAATGTAATGAAACATTTGGATGGTGCATTGACAATAACTAACTGTCTCTATATTCATAACCTTTGCAGTGCGAGGGTGAAGTGAGTATTAAAGCCATTTTTACTGACTTCCAGTATGTTGCGCACACATTGAGTTGTTTTTCCTGGCTCACTTGCTTTGAATAAAACCTTTTATTTGTCATATGGTTATCAGCAGCAAGAAACTTTGAATTATTAATCCAAAAAAGCAAAGCAATTGACTGAAAAAACAACTCTGACCTGAAGTTGAGTCTTTGCAGAGAAAGTTGTTACATATTAAACAGTATGATGACAAATTAACACCGATTATAAACTCTGTATAGATGAACTCTGACAGGATCTGTGCAGTGTTGTCTGCTCAATGAAGTCCGTTTCTATTTATTCATGACATTCTTTATTTATATGATTGATGATAGCTTAATAAACTGCATTATTATAAACTATAATCTGCTGCAAAGATAACAAAATCTGGTGCAAACACATTCTCAAGACCATTTGAGTGAGACATGCTGTCAACAGTAGGTCCACTCCAAACAAATACAGAGCAAAGAGTTGATCCTGTATGCGCCTACTATTAAACATAACTCATTAAAATGTTTATTTCTTCCTCTCTCTTCTTCCTCTGCAACTACTGCTACTGTTGTTAATAACAGACCTTATACAATTAACAAAGACATTTAGATGATCACTTTTTACATCCAAAGTTTTCAGTGTACACCTTGTTCTGGTTAATGTTCAGCATTTTAGAATGACAAGACAAATGGAGTATTATGTGGTTATATACAGATTGACAGTCTTTTTTCATTATTTCATGTCCAACAGTACTCCATGCTTTCGGGCTTTACTCTAAGAATTAGTTGGATAGTTGAATAATAGAAAAGGTTGTTGTAAAAATTGTGAGGGCATTGAGGCCTGTAACAAATCTCTTTTCTTGTCTGGAAATGGGTAAAAATCCATTAGGACTTTTGAGCAGAACCATCTTTACCCTCTAAAGGGATCCAGTGAACGCGATTTTCCTTTTAATCCGTTGTGTCCATTGTCTTAGCAAAATCTGTTTTTACTCTCTGCCCTTGGGCCAGACAGGGGTCAAACTGAGGATATGATATTGTTTTGCCAGTATGTGGCTACGTAAGTCTCAGGACCTTTTGCTAAATTTCAAATCTGTCTGCACACATTGTATGTGTCATATTCCTGGAACAGGAAGTCCTAATTGATAATGTTCCATCGTCATTTCACTATAATTGAGGAATAATCGTGTCCTCAAAGTCCCGTCTGCTTTTCTTAAAGTTTGTTTTTCTGACTTTTATCAGAACCTTTGTTTGCAGTGTGATGATGGCAAGTGTACACATTCTGTGAACTGGCAAAATCAGACTTGCAATCCAAATGCATGTTGGCATGCGCATGATAAACTGCTGCTGACTGTCTTTGAAGCTTGTAGTATCTGACTGTCCTGCGTGCACTGGATTAGTCACGTTAGTGAATTACACAGATTAGTCACCAGGATGTTTACATACAGCTGTGTTGCATCACCTCTCTGCACCTTTATTTTCAAAGTCCAGACACACCTTTAAACATGTGCTACCAGAAAACTGACACCCACCTCTTCTATTTTTGCTGTGAATTTCCTGAGGCCATCAGCCCTCTCAAATCAAGAATGAATTGGAAATCTTGTGTTTAACTATTTAAAATAAAACTTCAATATTAGTGGTGGACATGTCCCACATACAGTTGAGTTTAAGAGACATTATACAATAACCATTTTATTAATACATTAGGCTGTACGTTAAAAAGATATTAAACTGAATTATCACTGATTCTGTTGCACAGATTGAATCTGTGCTTGTCTTGTAGCTCATCAAGATCATGATCCTTAATTTCTGCTGTGCTTTCTGGTTGCTTTGTCTGTATTTCTTGATGAATTGTTTGTGCTAAGGTGTGGTTGCCATGCATACTTTAAGTACAGATGTTAATTAACCTTGTTGTTTTTCTAGATGGCTCCAGACTTTCAAGAGACTAGACCACGCAACTACGTGCTTTCTGCCAGTGCCTCTGCGGTAAGGAGACAGTTCGGCTTTACTTAACAAGACGGGACACGTACAATTTTCTAAAATAACAGAACCATGTCAGGTTCTGTGGATACATAACAGAAACTAAGCTGTACATTCCGGTAGGTGTCTCAACACCATCCCAAGAGTGGGTGCAAAAAATCACCAGACACTTATTGTAGGTAGCTATAAATCTGTATTTGATTATACTAATCAGGAGGCGTTTCTGTCTGGTTAGATTGGCGATTATGAAGCGCAAGCGCCTCTCTGTCATGCCAGATATTATGTAGTGACGTTGGTATAACATGTGTAACCGACTACGAGGATATTGCTCATTAACTTCGTCACTGAAGGAGGTGTGGTCAGTGTGTGCTTTGTTGCACAACAGGAAAGTTAGATTATTCTTTGAATGAAACTAAAACAGACACACGTAGAAACGTAGAAAAATGACATATTATTCACATATGAAATTGTGTTGTGGACATAAAGTGTCTTATCTATGATTATCTGTTAGACTAAAACACTGCAGACAAAACAAAATGCAGGATGTTTGCCATAGGTGAGACACAATGACCCAGACTTAACCCTACAGCCGGGGTCGGCAATTAGCGGCCCGCGGTCCAAAACTGGCCCGCCATCAATTATATCTGGCCCGCTAGATGACGTTGATTTATTTTAAAATATATATATTTTTAAATATATCTTTTAAACCTCATGTTTTCTGTCAAAAATACAACAATTCCACAGATTTCACAACATTTATTGAAAAGTAGCTGATAAGTAACGTGACAAAACAGCAGCCAGAACATCCTTGCAGCCTCTTTACTTGACGCACAGGTTGGAACGCTAATGCGTGCGTGCGCTGTAACCTGTGGAAAATAAAAGTGTCCTGTGTCCCTCTTGCAACAGACAACGTGAACAAATATGTTTCATTAAATAAAAAAACAAAACCAAACAAGGTCGGCTCAAATATCAAATAGCCTAATTAAAAAATGTGAATGCACATCAGCGGCATGGGGAAACAGGAGGAAGCTGCTGTATACATTAGTTAGGGCAGGTTGCCTGTTTCGTGACGCCAGGAGATGCAGCAGTGGGCGTAATAACAGCACATAGAAGCAAATTAATGTTTTAAATTAAATTAAATGCATTTTTTAAAGTTAAATAACGTTTATTTTTAATATAATAGAAAAAATAGAAAACCTTTTTTTTTTTTTTTTCCAGTAGGAAAGTATGGTCATGGCCCGTGATGGAATTGTTAGAAAAAAAATTGGCCCGGGTCCAAACTTATTTGTCGACCCCTGCCCCACAGCATGTGTCAGGGAGTCAATTTGGGGTCAAATAAAATGTGAATGTGTGCGTGCTTCCTCTGCTCCTTTACAGAATCATGGCAAAGCACAAAATAAAGACACAGTATAGAAACTTCTCAAACCACCCTCGCAACACAATTCACCTCCCTGCTGTTTATACATATGATTGATGATCTAAATGTAAATCCCACAGCAAGCGTCTTGTCTATGCTGTAAAATGATGAGACTAAACTCAGGTCAGGGGTTTTCAACCTTTTTCAGTCTCAGCAGAGACGAACAGAACAGGGACCCCCACATGTAATTAATATTTTAAAATGTGTCACAGTTTAAGCCTGGCTTAAAGTAACTTTTATTTGAACTTTATTCAACTTTTATTTCATCTTTTTAACCTATTTATATACTAAGTTATTAGCCTGTATGTGTTTATGGTTGATAAAACGTTCATGCATAATTATTATTGGTTATTAAATGCATTTTTGGACATGTCCACTGATTCATCCAATTGGAGTGCAAATGCCTCTGCTGTGTGTAGTTTCTCAGTCATCTGCACCCTCACATTGAAATGTTTTAAACTTAAATGTTAACTAAATGACTCTGCATTACTCATAATAAGTCATGTTTAGAATGAACATCAGGTTAAGATTTGTATCAACTTCATGCAAACTTCGTGCATTTGTATGTAATTTTTTTGGTTTTCATTTTTAAAATGTTAGTATTGACCCCCGGGCATCTTTACATTGTCAAATCTGGCCCTCCTTTAAAAGAGGTTTGGACACCCCTGATCTATAATGTCATCTGTCATCCACAGACTGACAAGACTGAAAGATTTACTACTCCAGCTTTGACCGTCCGAAACACATTACACACACATCACGTAATCTGTATTTCTCTTTTCTTCTTTCGTTGTATGTTTTGGCCTCTCAGCTCTGGAGTGAGGAAGTGGAAAAAGTAAGTAAGGCACACCATGGTTGTAGTGATATTTCTTGATTTGTTGTGTAAACTTCAGTATGCTTCAAATGAACTTGCACCAACATTTTATTTGGCCGACAGTGAATGTATTTAGGGATTTGAAAAAACAGTTACATCATTGCTACAGTTGACGGTTGAACAATCTCGTCATCTGATGCCTTTGTTCTCGCTCTATCGTTTCATAACTCCTAACCTATGTAACCTCTTTACTCTTATCACTGTGTTACACATAGTACAGAAAAACCCTGAGATGAGTCACGCAATATGACATATCGATGAGGTCAGCTTCAGGCAGATGGTCCAGCTGGAGCTGGAGTCTGCATTTTTAATTTGCATTCAAATTTTTGTTACCTCTGTATATTCAAGACTCAAAATGATCATAAGGAGAGGACTGAATATGTGAAGATTACACATCATAAACCCAGCGCCAATGATTCATGCTGCATCTTCCTTAACTTGGAGAAAAATTTCACTGTGTCATCATGACAAAAAAATGTTGCCATTGATTTAAATATTCTTGCTGGCCCCCAAGTGCTTTTCTTGTCCCACGTTCCTGAGATCTGTTTAACCTACCAAACATTGAGACCTGTTCAAATTCTAAAGTTTAAGGTTAGATACATATTGCTATTGACAACTATCATGACTTCGTATCCTGTTAGTGATAGAGAGGTTCAAACCAGTGTTGTTTTATTTCACAAGCGCAACCTCAAGCTTTTCAGATTTGTTTCACTTTCATTTCTTCTTTTTTTTTTGTCTTAAAGGAGCTACTTTACAAATTACAATGGGGAAACTTCTTTTGTCAATGATTTCCTGTGATCATCCTTTACTCATTCAGCTTGTTTTGATTTCCCTTACGCTTACAGTATCATTTCCTTTTTTGAATCCGGAGTTTTTGGAAAAAAACTTTCATATATTTTGAGGTTTGTTCGGTCAAGTTGGCAACCTACATCCCATACACTCGTACACTCACACATACATTATACAATAATTTAAAGAAAGTCCAATAGTAGTGTAGCACTTGAATGCAACACCACACAGAGGTTGCCTGGGAACAGTGTGCGGACTGCTGACCCACTTGACAGCCTTATCATATTATTTTAATATTATCATCTGCTTTTCCTTTATTATCGATTACCTTGAAGCATGTCTCCCAGTACCTGGCAAGTACGTTGGGGCAGCTGTGGCTCGGAGGTAAAGTGGGTCATCCACTAATCAGATGATTGGCAGTTCAATCCCCCACACCCCCAGTCTGCATGTCGAAGTGTCCTAGTGTCCTAATGCCATCAGTGCGCTTTGAGTGGTCAGAAGACTAGAAAGATGCTCTATAAGTACAGTCCATTTACCTTGAGTATTGATGGAAATGTCACTATCATTCTTTTTTGTTGTTTCAGGCTGAACACGAACTCCGAGTGGCCCAAACAGACTTTGACCGCCAAGCAGAGGTTACACGGCTGCTTTTGGAGGGCATCAGTAGTACACATGTATGTTGGCCATACACCTCTATCACTGTCTGACAGACACACAGTTCCAGGTTGCAATTGTGGTAGCTGTGTTTATTCACTTTTTTTTCCAATTCTTTTTGTTACCTGTGGGTCAAATCTTTCAAAGCATTGAGGTGGGCCTTTTTTATGTGGCTAAAATATGTTTGTTATTCTGCTTCCCTGTACATGGTAGTGCATAGCTCTGCTAGTTAGCACTGCTCTAGCTCTAGGTTCAACGCTATAGTCACTAGTTACATTGCTACATCCCGGATTCTAAAAGAGTTGAGATGCTGTGTAAAATGTAAATAAGAACTGATCCTTTTGCGATGTGTATTCAATTGAACAGTGCAGTTATGACCGGATCAACACAAGACCGTGAACGTTGCTGAATGCTCCAAAAACTCCTGTTCATTGGTAACAGTTTCATGATTGGGCATCCTCTAAATCAGGGGTGGGGAACCTTTTTCATACGAATACGAATAATTTTATATTTATATAATTTTTATCGATAATTTTCAATAATAATTTTTGTCCTCCGAGGGCCATACTATTATGAACACATACCTAGGGATGCAAAAAAAGACGAAAAAAAAGTCTATAACCACTGTGTTACTAAGCCTCATGATTGCTGCATTTCTACTAGCAATGTGCAATATGTCATCGTTTACGATATATCGTCAAAAACATTCCCCAGGGTAAGAATATGTCATCCCACGATAAAAACGATAAATCCCCATTAATGACGTATATATGTGCACGACACACTCGCAGCCCAACACGCATATTGACAAACATGGCGGAAGGCGGAGCAGATACGCCGTGCAGTGAGGAGCTCTTTCCTCAGGCTCCAGCCGCCACTCAGAAACTGAGATCAGTCAAACCTCCACAGACAGCCTGAAATGTCTCTGAAGCAGAGACTATCCAGGTGGATTCACAGATTAAACTCTAATCTACCTGTGTGCGTGTTCTGACTTGGTCATGTCATGTCATGTACCAGAGCTTTGGTAGAGAGACATAGAATAACAATAACAGAGAGCGAGCGCCAGCCTCAATAAAGCTGTTAATCAGAGAAATAAAAAGTTATTTCCTGATTGTTTCACAGCGGTTACATTCAGCACATATGGACACGCCCACCACCAGCTCCCCCTAGCCTTTATTATTATTTTGGTAATACATTTATAGTCAAAAAGATTAGGCTGAATTGGTGTTTATTCATCACCATTTTTATCATTACCGTGATGAATACCAGAAATTATCAGGATAAATTTTTTAGCCCATATCGCCCATCCCTAATTTCTACACGTCAGACTCACCTAATGCGAGGGCTGGAACTGTTTGTATTTTGGCGAGGCGTCTGATGTCAGCTGGCAGTGATGATGATGCTACTGTGAAAGCTGCTTGTTGAGCACCCAAACTCCGATGAAGAGCGTTAATTTTATCCAAACACATTTGTCCTCTCAACTCGACGAGTTTAGCATGTTTCGAGCCGTAATGGCACTCGACATTTGCCTTTTTCATCACTGCCAGCGCTTCGCCACAAACTAGGCACACTGGCTTGCCTTTCACTTCAACAACGAAAAAAATCATTTGTCCATTTTTCCTGGAATACATGGCATTCTGCATCCACCTTCCTTTCTTGACAGTCGCCATGATGCATCACTTGTCATCCGTGTCAATCACTCCGGCCCAATGCAATGACACGTACTTCACATGCTGTATTCACTGACCCTGACGTTGACTCGGAAATACATAGCCGTCTGTTTTTTCTCAGAAAACTTATGGCTGTCGATATTTTTTTCCTGATTTTTTTATTTATTTATTTATTTATTTATTTATTTATTCATACTATAAGTGCATATATAAAATATAAAAAAAATTATTGCATTGCATGCCGGTTGAAATGGTCTCGTGGGCCGTATACGGCCTGGAGGCCCCAATAATACCCAACTGCAGCCACCACAGCCGCTACAAACCACGCCCATACAAACCACGCCCCTGTAAACCACGCCTGCGTGTTGCAAGACCAGACGGCAATGGCGGTTCAGGTAAGACACATTTATATGATTTTTACTTTTTTCTGAAGATGTTGGCGTTTAATGTAACGTTTAAGACATCTTTTGCTAGGCAGAAAGAGCATTAATGACTGTTTTTCAAAGACAGCGGACTCTATTTGTAAAAACACATTCCTTCAAACTCAGTACAATGTAAATGTCCGTAAGCAAACCCATTTTGTGTCGTCTTTTACATGTGTTATGAAAGTCAAAGTAATGAGTGAGCAAGGGATGGTAACAGAAGCAGTGGGGGAACATGGCACGTAGACGCAGAATATTTTTTTAATTTAACTCAGGCAGCAGTCCACACCCTTTCAGCTGTCCATGCATTTTCCATTGACAGAGCCACAGAAATGTACAAGTGTGGACTGCAGTATGACTTGAGGTATGCTACAAACATAAGGAGAGGCTAATACCTATATGTATTGTTTGTACATTGTTTATGACAGCCTCTCAGTGTGGATGTCCTTTTACTAATTGCTATTTCATTTTGTCTTATCAGTGAGAAACAGCTGCTATCTCATTTCATGTCAAAAAACATGAGCAAGGAGGCACTACAGAAAATGGACACGTATGCAGAAAAACTCAGAAGAGCTCTGGACTCGGGAGTTTTTGAAGAGGCTGTAGTATTATGAATATGTTGAAGTGAGAATGTTTGTTTTATTTTATTGCCAATAAAAGTTGTTGCTGGCTGTTTCATTTGTCTGAACTTTTTTCTAAAACAAAACTTTTCAACTTTTGTGTTTTACGGTACATATTTTAAAGGTTTGTTTATGGCCATATTTATTTTACTAGTCTTGTGAATTGTATACTTAATTCAAAATATTTTATTTAGTTCTAAATAAATACAATTTAATTGTGTCAAAGGGACAGCAATCTTTTCTGTTGACCCATAAGAAATCATCACCATAGAGTGATATTTATGGCATCTGATGTAGTAGGCCAAGCTCTGTGACAGTGTGGCTCTGTGGAAACAACCTATTTTAATTGAAATAACTACTACTAATTATTATTATTGTAAATATTTTATTGAGTTTAAAATAAACTTGTGCACATACATTAGTCACTTAAAAAACATTAGTCACTTAAAATAAATATACTTATATAAATCTGCAGTCCTATATAATCTTTTTAATTACATTACTTTCTATTTTTGTATAAATTGATTGTTTCAGGCGCATTGTTTGCATTGAAAGGCATTTAATGTTGTGAATCAACTGTTAAAGTTGTTAAAAGTGCTCCCATTATTGCTTTGTTTCCCTTCTGTGTACTTTCTAAGTGCTATGGGCCTCTACAGCCACCTGGGGTGTGGTTTATAGGGGGCGTGGTTTGCAGGGGGCGTATTTTCATAAAACCTGCAATGGCTGTGACCTTCAACCCCTCAGTCAGTACTTTATAAAAACTCAATGTCAGGATATGACTACATGAGCACTTCAGTTCTTTGTCGCGAAGAGAGAAAGCCAGATATCAACAACATCCTCTGAGACTTTGAAGTGTTTTTGCATATTATGGACGTTTCCTCTGGGCTAAATTTACATTTTACAAAGCATCCCATCTCTTTTGGAATCAGGTTTGTTTACAGTGTTCAGTGCACAAAATCAACCTTCTTCTTATCAAGACATTTTATATTTTTCAGTAATCAGTAATAATCCTATTATATAATATAGTATGTATAATACAGTACACATCGTTTACTTTAGTAAAGGATCTGAGTACTTCTTTGTGGAAATGACCTTAAAAATGTGACTGTTGTGTTGTTTATCTGCAGGTGAACCACTTGCGCTGCCTGCATGAGTTTGTGGAGGCCCAAGCTGCTTACTATAAACGCTGTCATCTCCACATGCAAGAGCTACAGAAAGAGCTGGGAAGGTGAGAACCAGATGAGTTGCTGATAAAAGGATAACAAAAAGTTTATATGCCATCGTTTATCTTCCAGAAAAACTTCAAAGTTGCACAGCATTATTATTGTATCATTTTATAATGATTTTTTAAAATAGTATTTAAAATTTTGTAACAACAGAAGCAATTTACTTCAGTTATTTATGATACAAATGCATAATTACCTCTGCTCCAAAGATTAGCTCACTTCAATTGTATAAAAATAAAACTCCATTATTTTGTAATTTCATTTATTTTTATCATGAACATGCTGATGATAGGAAAGTAAAACTTTCAACTGTGTTGATCTAAATCTTAATATTACATATTGTGAGGTTGCATATAAATGAGATTCTTGCATTTGATACATTGATTGTTATAAATACAATAAAAGCTTTGATTTGTCCTCAGTACCAGTCAGGTTCTACAGATGCCTGTCCAGTTTTGTTAGTCAAATCATGACAAATCATTTTCACTGTGTCATGCACTCAGTTCTGATGAGGATGTGTGAGTATGGCCCATCATCTTGTGTGCTGATGCAGTTTATCTTCCTCTCTGTGTGGATGTCCTGGCCTCCTTTCCACTTCTTTCCAATAACACTGGAACAAATAGAAATTTGAAGTTTTTGTATCAGGTTATTTTCCTTGTTAGCTTTTCTATCTAAAGGATCGTATTTCTGTGGTGGCGGAACAACAGTGAAAGCAGTACTCTGCCCATGTTTCCATTTTCAGTTTTGGAGTTTCCTGACTTTGAAATTCACTCAGTCCATCTGTGTGGAAAGGTTCATTCAAATTTGTCAATGCAAAGGCTACTTTGTGGAAAATGGGTCTTTGACAGTCTGAGAACCAGGTATCAGGTGATTCTATCAAATCGCATGCAAACGATACCAGACTGCTACAGAGACATCTGTCATGAACTCATTTAGAACTTTTCCATGCTTTATGATTTCCTTTTTTTCCTTTTTGCACATTGCGCTGCTGCACACACACAAACCAGGTTCACCTGGAAGCTTCCACAGAGCCTGGCTGAGACTTTGCCCTCACTTTGCCCTTTGTGCTGCAAAGTAGGGCCCTAAACCAACTTTAAAGTTTAATGTGTATGCTCTAGGGACAAGAATTGGAACTTTTATAAAGAGATGATGTACTGTAAAAGATGTACTGGACATACAGCATAACTCATGCTTGGTTTCCAGTCGTGTAAATTCTGACCATCACATGTGCCTTATCATCCTCAGGCTTCCCAATGCTTTTGCACTGAATTCCACTCACTCCATGGCTACCGCTGTCTCTGCATCAGAAGCCATCAACAGCCCTGTGGAGACAGACACACTGAAGATCGAGGAGGTTCAGGCACCAGCTACAGGAACCCGCAAAGCCAAAGTTCTTTATGATTACGATGCTGCTGACTCCAGTGAGCTCTCGCTTTTAGCTGATGAGGTGAGCTTTCATCCAAATCTCTCTGGCTTTAGATCTAAACAGTAGCCTCCCTCATGTGGCATCTGCTGATTCAAGTAATATGCCTGCCCTTTTCCATGGAGGTTAATGTTTTATTTTCTAAGTGATAACATTTTGTTAATGATAGTGGAGTGTGTCTTTGATTTAAGGAGTCGGATGGGTTCCAATAGCCAGTTCCATTTTGGATTCTGTTAGCAAAACACATGCAGATTTGTTTAAGTCCAACATTAATGAGTCTTCTATAATCCCTTTATGGATTATTCTTGCATTTAAATTTTGACATAAATGTCAGACCAACCTGACAATGCAACCATCTGATTACCACATTACTCATTTTAACGTCCCCCAGCTGGACACACAGGAATGACAAGAAAGACCCATTCTGCTCATCTCTATAGACAGTTATCCTAATCTATCGTGATTGGTCACTACTACTCAGATTACAAATGGGAAGAGGAACGCTTCCGGTGCCAAAATCTGTTTATAGGGGTTAGGTCAGCTTACCACCATGACACATTTTCTGTGACAGGAGGTGGGGTCAACATTCACAGTAAAATAAAAACTCTAATAGGACTGTAGGAGTGTAATCAGTGTGTGATATTAAATTTCAAAGACACTGGATTACATGTTGCATCATTTCCTGTAAATCCCTCGGTGCGTTGGTGAGTAATCTGAATGTGTGTGGGAATGGCAAATCCCATCACTAACAGTGAAGAGCACTGCATAGAGAGGTAATTATAGAAAGTAAATATATTGAATGGCTGTTACTGAAAAAAAAAACAGACAAGACCATAAACAGAATCAAAAACAGGGCTTGTCAAACTTTGAGGATTGTAACTTGAAAGAGCCCCATCAGTCTTTCACAGATTTCTGCTTTTTTTTTTTTGAATTCTAATGTTTTAAAGCCTCTGTTGACATTTGAATATTGGACATAAACGTGTTCTCTGTCTTACAGCTTATCACAGTTTACACAGTGCCGGGAATGGACTCTGACTGGCTGGTTGGAGAGAGAGGAAACCTGAAAGGAAAAGTGCCTGTCACGTACTTGGAGCTGCTCAGCTAAAGAACACACACACATGTGCGTGTGCGTGTGCGTGTGTGTGTGTGTGTGTGTGTGTGTGTGTGTGTGTGTGTGTGTGTGTGTGTGTGTGTGTGTGAGAGAGAGAGAGAGAGAGAGAGAGAGAGAGGGTACTATTAAAGCCATGAGGATATTTTATTCACTAAAATGAATTTCACACTCTTACACTAACATGTAACCTTCAGTCCCACTCCTCCACAGTAAGCATTAGCAAACATGTTAAGTTAAAAACACACTCATCCGTGTGCTTCTCAGAGTACACTGAAATATATTCACATAACACTGGCAGCAGTGATACTGTGGACATTGTTACAAGTACAGGAAAGTCCCCATGTAGGATGGTTAACATTCCTTTTAGATTTTGTTGGCATTTTTTTCTTTTTCTTTTTTTTTTTATTGTTGCATCCTGAAGGTTCCACGAGTCCTCCCCAGGTTGGATGAAGTTTGTCTGTGAAAAACTGTGAAACACTGTCTTCAGAGGATTTCCAACTAATTTATGTTGTTTATTTTAATTAAAAAAGAATTTCTTTATTGTATCCTAAAGCCGCTGAAGTCTGAGCTGAGTGTGCCTCTAACATATGAATCCACCATGATGTCTAAAAACACTTTGTGTTCTTTCTGTTTAAATGTGTGTCAAGGTTTGAAGTTTAAGGTTGAACTGATCTGTCTGTAATTGACAAAATGCATCACAATGCAGCTGTACAGACTAAACTAACATGCAATAGCAACACCCGCATCAATTCTTCTGGTTTAAAGGGCGTGACCGGTCTTTTTTAAACTTAAGTTAGTTAAGTTCCTGTCTGTATGACAGACAACATTGAAGAACTGAGAAGTGAAAACGAATGAATGTGACGTTTGTTTTCCCGTGATTTACTGTCTCATGATTTAGACCGTTCATGCCATGGTTTACTAGATCTATAAATAAAAAAGAAAGTTGTGACTGTTTCTTTTTTAGTTTCAGTGGAGATATGTCTTCTGTTCTTCCAATTTCCTCCAAAATAACACAAATACACAATATTGATTTGTGTCTTTTTATTATTTTATTTGTTTCATTGGTGAAAGTATTAAACAGCTTACGCAGAAGAAGAAGAAGAATTCTAAAACGGCAAATAAAAGTTTTTCATGGATGTTTTATCATCCTCAGTTCTTGGGAAGCAGATTTGCCTTAACTGCTAATTGAACTGAATGTAGATCTTGTGTTGTTTTAACAGACAGTAACGTTGTGGACAGTTGTAGGGAACATCATCGGGGGCAACAGTTTTGTTTGAGTCATGTCATTCACTTTTTTGGATTAGATC
Source organism: Miichthys miiuy (assembly GCA_036365135.1). NCBI lineage: Eukaryota > Metazoa > Chordata > Actinopteri > Sciaenidae > Miichthys > Miichthys miiuy. Next base: position 5,537,806 of record CM071605.1, read on the forward strand.
TTTTCTCTTCACAGGGGTCCGGGTTGCCTCTCATGCCTTTCCACAGCACTGAAGATGTCCCTTTGAACAATATACGCACCTGTGCAGCAAATAAACATGAACACTCCCATCCTAACTGCCTTAAGATGATGGGAATAAACTCCCAATGCCATCTTCTGCAAACCAGAGAATGTGCTCTTCACAACGAAATGTCCAGAGACTTAATTTACACCACATACGGCATGCAAGACTAACTCCTTTTGATCGCGTGTTTCTGTGTGACTTTGGTTTGCCCTCAAGTGTTTTTTTGAATTTTACGACATCCTCGTTTGTTGCTGTTATGTCTGTTAATAGTTTAAAGTGTCTCAGTCTTAAAGCTGCATGTGCTACAGCTAGTAGCCTGTCCTGCTGGACTTGTTTGTCTGTGTACGAGTATATGATGTAGTATGTAGTATGTTTGTGTGAGTTTTTGGAGCACCAAAATGTTTGTACAACAACTAATGTGCTCTCTCAAATCCAGTATGTACATGCATGCACTCAGTTTGTTTTTTCGACCCTCCTGGTCTCATGAGTTTTTGTGAAATGAGCACAGTGTTTGAAAATCTGCCAGCAGAGGAGTGAATGGAAAGTTGTTTAATGTGCATTCAGTGAGACGAGGAGGTGAAGATCAGGACTGATAATCGTTGTTGGCAGGTGAATGTAGTCCACATCATGTATCTCGCTCTCTTGTGCTCATTTTACAGATTTTAGGAGATTTTTTTTTTCTTTTTTCTGGAAAATGTTAACTTGTGCTGATGTGTTGTACCCCATCTTGTTTTATTATTGTCAAAATATTTATTGCCTGTTCTCTAACCAAGCTGAATGAATGAACTGTATGGGATTTAATAAAAGAGTCAGATTTATTTGATTTCATTTACTGTTTCACAGCTACATGTTCAGTATGTACAGCAGTGTCATTGGAAACCATCTATCAAGCCACTCTGGTTGAATTCTTCTTGAATGCCAAATACAACCACAAAATGACATTAATGGTGCTCAAGTCTGTGAGATAGTGAAGGCACAACAGTTGAACCAGACATTGAATCTTTATCAGTAACTTTGCCGTTATGGAGATCCTCATCCGCTCCCAGGCTAGCTAGTCTTTGCTGTACAAGGTCATGGCATGCTCCTGAATCAGTAATAGATTTCCCCGTTCAGCATACCATTGATTTTGATCTCACATAGCAAGCAACAGGAATGAAGACTCACATATTTTTAATATTTATTCTGCTTATTATAACATACAAGTTACCCACAGCAGACAGCTGTTAGCATATTTTCAGTTCAGAGAAGCAGACAGAAGGCCAGGCACAGAAGTTTAGCAAAACACAATTGAGGAAAGGATCAGCAGAAGAATGTGTTTTTTTAACGATAAAAATCACTTCCTCTCAAAAGTCCGAGTATAAGTTGTATCTTGGCTCAGATGACATGTCTGTCCTGAACTGCTATTTTTCAAATCTAGATATTTTACACAGTAAAAAACTAAATGTGACAGTCAAACACATCTCTGGTTTGGATCTTTTTGTAGGATTTGTTGACAGTAACAAAAATATAGAATATGATCAGCCTTGTCTTTTACATTCACCAGTAGATGAACTTGAACTCGTTACACTGAGTTGCTTTAGGACAAACTTCAGTCCCCCCACTGGTATGCCTCCAAGAACAGCAACGTCATTAACATGTTGTTCAACAAGTTTGTATTACTGTATGGTGAGATGAAGACAGACTTGATCATCTTGAATCACCTTGGCACTATGAGCAGCGCTCTATATATTGCTGATAATGGAGCATTGATCATTTATTATTTATACTCACCGATTTAGCACCAACAAAAGAATTTGCAATTGTTTTGACCTTTGGCCTATTGATCTGATTCAACTTTGCACTGCTTGACTATTTCATTAGTTTTTTCATCAGTGACTGCACTTCATGTTGTGTCTTTGCACTGTGACGTAAAAGTGACTTTCTATGACATTTAAACAAACGTGCATTATAAACAATTTGTGTGTTAAAATCAGCTTATACAACTGTATAATGACGAAGGTCAAGCGTCATAATACTTCAGTAATTCCATTGCTGGTCACTCATTAACACTTTTGGAATGTCCTGGTTAACTGGTTGAACTCGGTGGATGTACTGAACAAAATGGGGTTTTTTTTATCAATAATTAACACTAAAAATAAACACTATTTTATTTCTTTTTGATAGACTCAAACCTACAAATGAACAGTACTGTGAAATCTCACATGAATAATAAATAATATATACATTAATAAATTAGACAAATGATATGCAACTGCACTACATGATACTATCAGCGCTCTGAAACTCTTTCAGGCTCATCCTGAAGTTGGATACACCCTGAAAAACAGGAAGTATGTTTAAAAAAATTCTCGTGAATTGCCTTTGGCTTCCAACAGCTGATCACATAAGATAAATAATCATAAATTACAAATGAAATTCACCTTCTTGTTGATCTAAACCACATGAAGCACCTTTTTCTTAAAACCTGCACTTCAGATTCCATTGGAGGAAACTAGAGATGCACAAAGTAACTTCAAATCTTCTCTTCAAACTAAATCTTTACTGAGTAAACTTCAGTTTTCATTGTGATGTTGTGTCATTTTAAGTAAGTAACATAATGCTAGTTGGAATCTCTCATAAGATTATTGTTTACCTTTCCAAACTGAATAGAGCACAGCTATTCAACTAAGCAGGTAATTACTAGTGAAAAAGCCTGGCAGCTACAGCTGTGGTAAAAAAGCTACAATTTCCAGGAAACCACATTAAGTAAAATGAAGTCACACACCAAAAATGTGTTTTATCAATTTCAAATAATTGTTCTTTGTTTGAGGAGCACAGCAGCTGTAATCATCTTGGATCTAAAGCAGTTATACAGAAGCAGCTGCCTGAAATGGCCTGTTAATCTAGGAAAGTACAGAGAAGAAAAAGTCAGCAAAATGATTTCCACTGGACACACCCACATTTCCATGGCAACGGATATACAAAACCAAGTACATTCCTAACCCTTTGTAACTGCACAAAAAGAGTAGGAGGAACAGATAGTCAACATCAGGTAAACAAATCAAACACCTGAGTATATATATATATATATATATATTTATCACAGTGTCTTAATTATCTTGGCCAGCCCACACACAAAGGCATTTACCACACATGCAGAAAATAGTGCAACAGAACTACAGAGAGCGTAGGTGGCAAAAGTGAAAGCTTGTCATCATTCTATTTAAGCATACCAAAGCTGTGACGATTATTTCATTTTAAAACGGATGTCATGATGTTGTGGTGACATCAGATGTCATGTAGCTACTGAAACAGAAGGGCCTACTGTACATGATATGACCCACTGAACAGCATTATCATCATATTAAAACACAAAGGGGTACAGATGGCAGAAGGAGCAATAGTAGCAGGAGTATTTTAACACCCCTATAAATGGTAAAGGTCAATTGTCTTAAATATTCAACAGATTCATCTTCTAAAATGCTAGAGGCATGAAAACTTTATTGGGACTAGGAAACCGCTTGTTTTAAGCTGCTGATTCATCCACTAGAAGAGAGTTTACAAAGTTTTCTGATGAACAGTAAACTGCTGCAAAACTATAGCTGCTGTTAGATAATGTTGGCTTTTACTTTGTTGTATTTGTTGCTGTCTGCCCAGGCTGTGATCTCCAGGGGTGTGTGATTGTTTGTACCACAGGTGTTTTGGACCATGGGGAAGAGGAGGTTTTCAGGCCTGGAGCGCGGGGGAATGCAGACATTGAGCAGAGCCGGTGTCATGCAAGTGACGAGCAGCATCTATGGACACATGGAGTGTAAATCTGAAAGATTTGGAGAAAATTCAACCTTGGCTGGTTAAAACACACACACTATAGGACTATGGTCTGGTATGGCATGGGCTAACCCTAACTCAAGGATAGAACCATAGATGTGTTTTTTAAAATCCCTGAATATGGAAGTTGAAAGATTAGTCACATTATCATTTGAGAGACATTTACAGTAATTGTGCGTACAAACACACAGTCTGTAATTGTATTACTCACATGTTGATGATGCAGAGGAAGTGGATGTTGACCACAGTTTCACCACAGACTGTATGAAATGATAATAAATGCCCATTCTCTTCAGAGCTTAACCTTTGACAAACTCAAAACACACCCACCCATTCACACCCACATCCTGCAGCTGCAGACGGAAATATCAAGTATCTAAGTAAGTAGTAATAAATGTTCTATGAACAGTGAAAGGACTCACTCCAACAGCTCATTCTTATTTTGACACTTCTACCCACACTTACACAGTGGCACAACTTCATGCCCGTTACGGAACCAATTGTTCAATTGTTTACTCTGGCTGAGTAGTACATCCACAGGATATGGGGGAAAGTGATCTTCATGTACTACACTGCTTGGTAGTCAGTGTTAGTTGCCCAGGTGTTTGGGTTTTTGATGAAATTGTATGTTGGTAGTAAATTGTGTCCTTTTTTTAAGCACCTTAAAAACGTAGTCAAAGTAAGGTATGTTTAAGTGCAGGGAGCTGTTGCTACAAAACTAATGCTTAATGCTACCTTACCAGTAAACTCTCTATTGAAAAGGTTAATTCCATCTTTACGTGTTGTAAATGTGATAACACACTTTTCCCATAATGCTTTAATATTATTGGCTTGCTTTAACATGACCTTGTTTATCACATTCCAAATGCTTTTATTCACTTTAGTATTATTCCACTCCGTCATACATTTTTTTCTTTTGTCTTTAAGCATATTCTTTTACTTTCAGTCATTTTTTAAAATGGACTGTTTAGTTCTAAACAGCCAAGTTCTTAATGCATGTGTTGCATCCAGGCAGAACAAGAAAGGTAGAGGTAGTGTGCTGGTATGACGTTCAGACTTCAGTCTGAGACACCATTTTATGGAAGCACTGTCTGTTGCATTCAAGCCACAGAGTTTTAAAACACGTTTCTTGACACCCAGTTCATTTTTTAAAACTCAAATCACTCATTACACAATGACCTAAAAAAACCAAAACAGGTAGGAATTCAATATGTATCACTATTGCATTTGAAGTATCTTTTATTTATTTTATTTTGCATAAAACCAATTCTCAGTTACAACAAAAATAACAATTTTTGTGGTTCAGAACATGTGACAGTTATATAGTATCTGTAGCTAGAAGTGCAATTTATGGAAATAGGCTGCATGACTGGAATTACTTTGGTTTCACTTTGCGCTCTTGGAATTACTGCAAAGCCTACTGTAATATTTTCATTCATATTCGATTCAATAAATGTGAATTTAACACAAATGTGATTGTTGTCGCAAATATTACATGAATATTCATTATAAAAATGATAAAATGATATGATATAAAACGTTGCACTGAAAACAAAGTGAAAATGCAAAAGCAAAATATTATAACATATTTATTAATCATTATAAATCATTTCACTTGGAATGATTAAACATCCTGATATCCTGAGAAACATTCCATGTCTGTGAGAAAAAGGTCAGCATCCAAGAAAGGCGGAGCAAAAATTCCCATGCATGACTCATGTTGGTGAGTAAGATTTCATCACTTGCCAACAATCTGTTTAGGGAATGCAAACAGAGTACAAGAAACAATATGACAACATTAGGTCTGTAAATATTATGGCTGTAACCAGGTTGTTGAAAGAATCTGATCAAACAGAATTCATATTAAGTTACATGAAATATAAAATCTTCCCTCAGTTAAGATGGGTTTGGCAGGATGAGATAATAAACATGAAATTAATGTTTGGTACATGCCTTTGTTATTGGGCATGGGGGATGACCAAAATCCCAGAACTGAGCTGTTGTGAGAAACATTTGGTTTATGAGTCAGACCAAAAATGAAGCCACATAGTTTTACTCTCCAATGACAGAAGGAAACATTTCATGTTTTATCATTAGTTTTTTTTTGTTTTAATAAACTTTTAGAAACACACACATACAAATATAAAAATTATATGATAAATTCTTTCAAAGTAGGAAAATATCAATTTGCATACCACCAGTTCAGAGTACGGAGTGCCCAGCAAGCAATACATTGCACAATTACATAAAACACAACAACAACAACAACAACGACAAAACAAACAGATCTATAGGCCCATATACTCATATATGTATACATGTATTCAGCACCTTGCATGTAAAAAATAACATAGAGAAAACCCTTTCCTTATATTTTTATCAGCTTACAGTGGCCCCATTGTGAGAAAAATTAAATGTATCCACAGATAAATACAGCTGTGGTATACTGAACCCTCTGTAATCCATCAACAGATCTACAGCACAGTATTCTGACATTCCTCAAGCCTCTGGTGTCATATGTGCAGCAGTTTTGTGTCTGACTGAGCCATCGCCAATTAGACAGAACTGATCTGGTGGTGGAAGTGTTCTTCGCATTGCACGTACTTTCCATGTTTTCAGCACATTCTGGTAAGCTTCAAAAGAAGTGTAATATAACATCAATGAATTGACTTTACAGATTGGCCCTTTCCCGGCTTGGAAACAATACCCTGTTTGACACTTTTACACCTTCAGACTGACTGCACATCACTCACATGGACACACGTGTTTTAAATATGATTATATGGAATTATGAGATTTTAACATTTTGCAACATTACTTCAAAGAACATCTGTGGTGGAAAGGCCAAACCAAACTCAGCAGTGGTTGAAGTAGTCCTGCACAATATACATTTATTACTTAAACCACAACATGTCTAGATCACAAACATATCATCATGGCAGCTTGACTCACAGGTTTATATGTCATAATTTGCCAGTAACTCTGCAGTGTTAACTACTATTAGTTGTTATGGAAATACATTGTAAATCAAGTACGATTAAGTATTGCTATTCACAGGTGTTGTGCACTAAATGTGGACTATTTATTCAAGTTACTGTTGTGCTGTGTATTAAAGAACCAATACTTCAGCTTGTAGGATAAAATGTACATGATGTTAAATTAAAATGACCAATCACTTGACTTCTAATAATACTCTTAATACTAGTGTTACAAAGTGCAAATTTCTACATCACCACCTCTGTCCAATCATCATCAATCACTATGTCACTTTTTAAACATCATTCCTACCATTCTGTCCTATCTCCTTCTCTCACAATCCTGTGTCTAATGAAAATGCTCCATGCTAACTACTATAATGGCCCACCTAACTTTGTACATGTTTGTTTCCAACTGATATTATTTACTCGTTTGTAATCTTTGTGCAAGACTAACGTTAACCAGATTGACCTACTGTTATCCATTTTCAGTAACAGCTATAATACGCGTGACCTGGTTGAAACTATGAAAAATGATTTGTGGGTTTTGCCAAAAAAAAGAACAGGAGTGTATTGTTTCAACCTTGCACCACTATATTATGCTGTCCTTTCAAAAGATAGTAGTGCTTAGAATACAAAGGGATTTAGACAAAACAGCTATTGTTAGTCTTACAGCATTTCAGGCTGAGGCGATGTGTGCTTACTTAAATACAGGAAAAAAACAATGTTTTAATTAGCCATGCTTGCTACAGTAAAATAGTGTTTAAGTAAAATCAAAGGATGGTGTCCTAGCAATGGTTGTACTGAATTTTAGACATTTTAGAGCAAGATATCTGTCCAAAACAAAAGTGCAGCTCCACAAACGGCACAAAAAATCTCCCATGTCTTGGAAAAAGGAATTGTGCAGTGGAAGTCCATGTTTCCAAAAGAATGAGTTCTAATGCTTTTGATCACCCTCTTAATCATACAGTGATACCACTCTTCACTTGTAATCCTAAAATAAAAATAAAAATCTCTGAGGCTACCCCTGAGGCCATAAACCTTTTCAGGTTAGTGCCATTGCCAGGACACAATGCCAATCTGATTATTGGTTAATAAAATATCTGTAAAATGACGAGCGCGTCACTAGTTTCAGAGACCAAGGTTCAGATTGTTTAGCTCGAACAACAGTCTAAATAACAAAAAAACAAAAAAAAGATCCACTGACATTGATGAAAACTCCTCACTTATGAGACATTGGAAGTATTTTTTATTTATAAATTATTGTTTATAATCAACTTGTTTATGCATGCTCTATGTTTAAAGATCATAACAAAATGCTTATTTTTATTCCAAGCATAAAATAAGTTATCAGATATATTTACTACAGTTCTGCCAAAAGGCTGTGGATATACAAATGTTAGAGACGTTGTTAGGAAAATATACATGCTCTATAGAATAGTGTATGATTGTTGAATCATTGGTGGGCAGCAATATGCTCAGAGAGCATTTATTACTAAATTAAAAACAATGCAGCTTACAACTTCAATGAGATAAAGCAAACCTGCATTCAAGCAGATACGTCTAGCTTCTTGTTTCATTTCATTTCAATTCATCAGTGGGTTTAAACTTTGCATTAGTAATAAGAGTAAAAGGAACCCATAAAGCTACACTGCTCTCTTCCCATGAATTTCATTTGACTTGAAGGTGCAAAATAACTGCAAAGTTAGATTTAGGTGATCACTGTCTGATCACATTACTGAGGCACATATTCAGCACCGAAGAACACCTGGTATTCTGTCCTAACGATAAGTTTAGGGTATGATGATCGCACACGTAGTCTGCTGTTAGCCTCCAGATAAAATAAACCAGACGTATAGAGTGATTTGGTCCACTCCATATCGCAACTCACTGTGTCGACTGATGACAGGAGAGACACATCGATATTGTAAGCATCCTGAAAATGAAGTACCACATTACTGAGTTTCAGCCGTCCATCACTGGGACAAATATGGCCTTCCTTACTCTCATAGGTGATCTGCAGGAAGACTCTGTACATGCCCTTTCTTGGCACCACTAGGCTCCTGTTGGCGTAGCTGAAACCTCCACGACAGAAGGCATGTCCACTCTCATTCTCCCATTCGAGATAGTCCTCATAAATGTAAATGCCTAGAGGAACTGAGAATGAGAGCAGAAAGGCAATGGTTATGAATGTTTCTGCTTCTGTATCATTTCTACATGACATGAATTATGTCACATATTTAAGTAAAGCTACTACCACTTGTTACTAAAAGCTGAACACATCTAAATTTGGTCATTACATCCAAACTCTACAGTGCCTGTTTTGACCGATAAGCACAGGATCAATCAGCCTGCTGCGTTGGTAGGCTTTGGTTCAAATGAGGACCTTGATACTAGTAAATTTATCTTACATAAATGTCTAGACCATTGACTTGTCATCAGAAATATGCTGGGTGCATTTCTCCTGTTATCAACTGTGATTCATTGTATTACTGAAAATGATTGCACACTAAGATGACTCACTGGTCACTGTTGCAGCTTGTAGAGCATATCCCATGACAAGATCTTTAAGTCTTTTAAGCTACAACACAGAAAAAACTACAGCGGTCAAAACACAGCATACTATAAATTATAGGTTCATATAGTTTAAATGTTATGTAATATCAACATATACACTATGCAATCTCTGCTGTATATGCTGAAAGATGATGCTTTACCTGTTAGCATGGCCACTGGATACCCGACGTGATTAAGTTGCTGCTCTTCATGTCTGGTGTCTGAAAAGAAATTCAAAAAGTGTTGTTTTAATACGATTTTTTTGGCAAGAAATCAAGAAAACTTTGAATGTCAGCAGATTGTTAAACAAGATATTTACCTGTTAAATTCCTGATGGCCTGGATTGCGGGCTGTAAGAAAACAAACACAGCAGTGTTAGTAACATTTTTATAACAAACATAATGAAAAAAGACATTTAAAAAAACACAGACAAAAAGAACAATGACTGTAGCAACACACGGGCATTAGAATTGCACAAAAGTGATGAAATGTTTCACTTGAATGAAATAAAACCGGTACAAAATATTACACAGTTAAAATACAATTACTACATTACAATATTGCTAGATATTGCTACTAGATTGTTTGGTGTTACCACACTGCAGTTGCCGAACAATATTTATGTAAGATTATGAGAACAACATAATTAAGGATGTGAATGACAACATCATGTACATGTACATAGCTAACACTTACTTCACATATTTTTCTGTTGGTGGGAAAACAATAATCAATAATTAAACTGAGTTTGGCCAGCTGAATGGAGATGATGAATGATGATGAACCATCCTCACAACGCACCCCACTGAGTTATTGAGGAAATGTAACAGCCCAACTGATTTATTTCCCTCTAGATATAGACTATTGTCTACTGACTATTGATAGCAGAGTAAAGTAACCAAATCTCAGCCAAAGCAAAGTAACAGGTTTTGATTTTTGAGCCAGAATGGCAGCATAGCGTGCAAATTGCATTATTTCTGATTGCATTAGAGGCAGAAGTGAGGAAAAAGGCGTCGAGTTACTAAGCAACGAAGCTGTCAATTCATAATTAATAAAAAGAACAGCCCCCCCCCCAAAAAAGCAGTTGTTTTGCTCAGGTAACAACACATGCTGCTGGCAAACACACTCATATACGATGTATGTGCTGCATGTTACCTGTTTGTGCGTTAACGCGCGTGAAAAAGCAAACTACGCATCCTGTCACTTGACGTCCGCCGTCATCTTTACATTAACGTAACCAACAGGAAACAAACTTCCGACCTGTTTACCAAACTTCAAGAATCGCACAGTATTCTAACGTATCTTTTTTCATGTAGAGAAATCATTCAAAAGCGTGTCCACCGGCTGCTTGACGTTAGTCAAATAAACTAGCAATTCATACGTGGTGGACATTAGACTTTGAATTCAGTCATTTCAAAACAATAATCGCCCGCTGGCAACAACAGCCCTGTTAACGGAAGGATTACGGGTGTGCAAACGTTACCTGGATGCCTGGCTGTGTCTCGACTCCCCGTCCGTACACAGCCATGATCAGTAAAGCCAGAGCCACAGAAGTCAGCAGAACGATCCCTACAGCCACAAAGCAGCACATTCGCTGCAGTCGAGTCTCCTTCTCGTGAAGAAATCGAATCAAAGTGTTTCGGTGTAATTCTGCCTTCTCCATGTCGCTGGTTTCCCATTCGCGGATCAACCACTGGCTGCCATCCGACATCTCCATTTATCAGCGCGGTGTCGCCCACGTTTAAAAACCGCAATGGCAGGGAGTCTCGATTTAAAGGAGTTTCGGGACTCGAACTTCCTCTTTATAGGATCAGTTTTCTATCAGCCACTAACGTCTCATCTTCAGCATGAAACATAATATGGTCAATAATAGCTTCACATAAGAGTTTTGATCTTGAAGAGGAAAAAAAAAGAAAGATTAAACAACCCTCTTGTCAGAATCTTCTTTTATCTGACCATGACTTAATAACCTTTGAAATCTTATTACTGGACTAAAAGGGAGACACTACAGCAGTTGTCTCTCTACTGTAGATGAACTTAAGGAAGTAATTATATCAGTATTTAATTTAATACCTTGTCCTTGTCTCAATATAACAGAGGATCCTGCGACCTTTAGCCCTCCCCAAATAGATCATCTTGTTCATAATGCTGCAGGCTCACTGTGAATGGCACTTGACTCTACTGCGCCTCTAAAAAAGGAAAGTTAAAAAGGAGGTTAGCGACATGGTATAACCAGCAGAAGGCATAGAAATGATTCATCATTAACAGAGAAAATAAGAATAATGCCGTGTTTCAGCACTGCAGCCAGGCTGACAGAGAGCCACAGCCATGTATTCCTATAGGCTTCAGTAGTGTTAGACCCCATCCCAACCAGGCTGCTCAAGGATGTTTTACCTCTAGTTAGCCCTTCTTTATTGGACGTGACTAATCTGTCTTTATTTTCGGGATATGTACCACAGTCCTTTAAGGTAGCTGTAATCAAACCTCTTCTTAAAAAGCCCACTCAGAGGTTTTAGCCAATTACAGACCGATATCAAACCTTCCCTTTCTCTCTAAGATACTTGAGAAAGCTGTAGCCAATCAGTTCTGACTTTCTCCATAAGAACAGTTTATTTGAGGATTTTCAGTCAGTCAGAGTGCATCATAGCACAGAGACCGCACTAGTGAAAATTACAAAAGATCTACTACTTGCATCAGACAAAGGACTCATCTCTGTACTTGTATTGTGAGATCTTAGTTCTGTTTTTGACATCACATCCTATTAGGCTTGTCATGATTGGCATAAACTGAACTGGACTAAACTGCTTTACATCCTATTTATCAGATTATCTCAGTTTGTACATGTAAAATAAACTTCAAGGACTGCACCTTCGTAACATTGCAAAAATCAGACGCATCGTATCTCAAGCGGCTGCAGAAAAACTAGTCCACGCATTTGTTACTTCTAGGCTGGACTATTGTAACTCTTTGTTATCAGGCTGATCCAATAAGTTTCTTAAGACTCTGTGGTTGATTCAGAATGCTGCTGCTCGTGTTCTGACAGGAACCAAGATCAGAGATCACATCTCTCCCATTTGGCTTCTTTGCATTGGCTACCTATCAAATCTAGAATAGAATTTAAAAATCCTACTGCTTACCTACAAAGCTCATAGGTGCTGCTATAGAACTAGACTGCAGAGGGACTTCCCGTGATGCACTGTTAGTTTAACTTGTTTGGCATAATCCAAAGCACAGTGACAGGCACACAGGCTTTCGTTATAGATTTCTAAAGATTATGCAGATAAACGCTATCAACTGGTTAAAGTATACAAAGTAGCAACACATTAACAGTCTAAAGACATCGCAACATCCTGTATAAACATAGAAGATAGATAGAAGACCAACTTTCTCTACAGATAAGAGATATCTGTAATACAACTAAAGTCTGCCTGATCTCTCCTATCAGCTGTCAAGTTTAATAAATTGCTAACATCAGTCAAAGTCAAAGTTTGGGTGTGAAGAGAAAGGCAGGCTTCTAACGATGGATGAAGCACATTGGAGTTGGGTCAAAGGAAAGACGTCACAGGGAAAGGTAGGGTTAACATCAGAATTATACAGAGAGCCAGCTGCTGCGACTGAACACGGGAGATCGTGTTGGTGCAGAGAAGTTAGGAGCAGTCAATCTGCGGGGCAAATACAAACCTTGTTCTCTGGTAAGTGTGAACAGGAGAGAGGCACCATGGGTGAAGTTGGGAATCAGTTTAGGGGAGGCAGAATAATGAACAGATCTTGTATATCTGGACCTCTATAAACCTCTAGAGGGGATCTTTACACTGTGGGAGTGACTTAAATCAAAAAGGTATGTGAGAAAAACAAAGACAGCAGTTAAACCCATTTTTATTTGAGAGTTGAGCTCTGACTTTGGGGGTATTATTTACATTTTATTCTTTGTTTTGAGTTCTGGGTGGTGCATTTTTAGTCCTGCAGCTGTGTATATGGCAAAGTCCACTGAGAATAAGAAATAAAAATACAAAAAGCAGCGGGCTGACTGCAACATCACACCCTGGAGAGTGAAAAGTTGGGAGCTTGTTGAGTGACAGTGTACACACAGTATTCTACCTGTACAATAATAGTGCTACTATTCACATTCATCTGTACAATAATCATATTTACAGTGATCACATTAGGGAAAGAGCCAGTACCTGAGGAGTTAGTTCCATAATTAGCTTTACTCATTCACCGTGGTAAAATGAAGTGCACCCAACCAATGATAGCCTAAACAACACAGAAAACATGGGATCGGTGTTGAGGATCAGGTGTGAAGCTTTGAAGTACATCAATTATATGTGGGCTAGTTTCACTCCACGACAGTATCAATACTAGCGTATTGTTTATGTTTTGATAACATCTAAGTTACCGAGCCCATCCTCTAAATGAACGTGAAACCTTGTTTTAAATAGTTTGTTCAACTTTTGCTGAGGTAGGCAGCAAAGAGCAGATAAGATTACAAATAGATTACGGTGCTTATGCAAGCCTAGTATGATTCACTGCCCCACACTAGTGTCAAGTGGTGAGAGTTAATAAACAGTAGTAGAAGTTTCTTTTCAAAGAAACACTCCTCTTAGGTAGGTGAGCTGGCACGCTTTAACAAAAGACAGGAAGCTATAAACAAAATATGAGGTTATTAAAATTCTTGTGCTTTCACCTTCCCTTATGACTCTCTCCAAAACACATAAACTATACATGAAAACATACTGGCCAATTCAAATTACCATTCAACAGCACATAAGATAAAACACCATGAATAAAACACATCATACATGTGCAGCATTTCTCCCGAGAATGAAACATCAACCAATAAATAAAAATGAATTAAATAACAATCATTGTCTCAGTTTAAGATCACTGTTCAAGTGATCGAGTTATAACTTAAACAGTCAGAAGTCCATTTTAAAAATATCTGAAATGCTAAACTCCTGCAAGTCCTCTAACCAGTGTCAGGATCATTGCGTCAGCAAACAGGTGTGTGGTCTGCACCTGTCTAACGCCATGCCAATTACCTTACTCATCTCCACAACAGCGCCCTCTGCAGGAATAACTCAAACAAAACACTTTCTTTGGACCCATTTTCAATCGCAGATTCCAGACAAAATCATATAAAAAAGGGAAAATGTTTCAAGTGGAAACGCCTCTTTTCCATATCTTTGATCACATCTGCTTGATCTCACTGTCAGTTTTCCAAGTGTTGTGAACTGCCGCAGACCAGCAGTGTAACAACAAGCAGTTATACATGAAGGAGCTTTGGATTTGGTACTTTCCAGCAGCTTTGTGTCATCTGTAAATCTAGGTGCCCAGTCTGTGGATGGATGGATCGCTAAGCCTTGTAGCAGTTGCCCTGCGTAGTGAGTGCCAGCTGGCCGTTGGGTGCCACCTCATTGGCCTCGTCCTCCAGCAGGCCTGACACGTCAGCATTGGGAATGCTGTCGTGGTAACTGCTGAAGCTGATGTTGTCCTCTTTCAGTTCGATGGTCCAGAAGGGCGCATTGAGCTTACGGTTCTGATACTCCCGGTAGGTATACACGCCTCCCACAAAGCCCAGCAGCAGCAACACCACCAGAATAATTACGGCCAGGATGATGATGTTGAACTGCGTCCAGGAGACTTCCGTCAGGGCTGCTGTGGTGTTGTCAGTGGGGCTGCTCAGGCTGGTCAACAGGGCCTGGGTGGTGGCTGCTGTACTCAGTGCGGTACTCGTGTTGCTGCTGGACGTGGCAACTAGGACGCCTCTTGTTGTGGCAGATGTCAAAGTGGTGCTGGTAGTGGGCATGGAGGGGGAGGATGTACTCGATGTAGGGACCTCTGTTCTGGTTGTATTTGCTGGTATGGGAATGAGCCGTGGTGCTGAGGAGAGAAAAGCATTGAAATGTTAGTTAACATTTAAAGATTTTTTATCCCAACATTGGTAAATTCACCATTATGAGAAGACAATGCAATAAAGGCCTGCAATTATTGAACAAGTAACAGACTGCTGTCTTAAAACTAGACCAAAGCACCAAAGTAACTAGTGACCTAGTACCTCTTAGTGCAGATACACATAAATATATACCGAGTGCACAAAATATTATCCAGCACTACAGACTTTCTCCCTGAAGTATGAAATGCACCTGTTTGATGTATTATGCCAGGTATGTTTTCAGCACTACATATTTTTACATGTGGATGCAGTGAGCTACCACGTGCACCAACTGTACATTGAAAATTAAGGACTAAACTATAAAAATCAACCTTAACTTGGCATTGACTTTATCTACAAGCATCTACAGCATGTCCTAATCTGTAATTGTTTAATTTTAACGTAGGTTCATGTTGTTGATGAACTGATGTCAGGTTTGTCTTATAGTGGGGGAATTTGGCAGCTCATCAATGTGGATAGATGTACAGCGTGACCGATTTTCATAACTAATCCTGTGATTTTGAAGTGTGTACGTTCACCATTTCCCGATATTTACTGTATCATTTACATTACAACCCCCATCACAATCCCACATAATACCCCCAGTCAACACTTGTCAGACTGCAGTCATATTGTATTACCTGAATGTCATGAAGCATTACTTACATTTTCACCAAAAAGAACCAATGTGGAACACAAACTTTGTAGTGCAGGTTCTCTGTATCACTTATCTTGTCCACATGAATTAACCAAATGTGGGATCAAGTTGTGTCTTGTGGCCACAAATTAATCAATAAGTAGGAATTAGAATTAGAATTTTATCTTGTACGTGTGCAATAGCATTTTCAGTATTTCAAATGCTCCATGCAGTAAAATGTGGCCTGAACATATAATTTTTCTCTCTATGGCCACTCTGGCTCTGTACTTAGCAGCAGAAAAGAAGCAGAAGCTTACTTAGTAGCTCAAAAAACACCTCACTCTCAATTTGTCTGAATGTACTACTGAAACAACAGTTAGAATCTGTATGCAAATGTAATCTTTAGCCAGTTCTATTTCTTCACAAAGGAAAATGAAAATGCAGGAATCATTTGTTTGACAAATTAATTGTGGTTTGGCCATACTTGGACGGGTGCAGTTATGTGCTTTGGCGTCCCCGATGAAGCCTGGAGCACAGAGCTGGCACTGAGGCCCGGTAGTTTTGTTGTTGCAGCGGAGGCAGTGGCCGGTGTCAGGTTGACAGAGCTCGGTGGGACCTTGAGGGTCTGCATTCCCGTTGCATTCACATGGAACACAAACCCCAGATGCTTTGTAGAAACCGGCACTGCACTGATCACACTGTGGGCCTTTGTACCGGGGAAGGCACTGGTCACACACTGGGGAGCCACTGGGATCTGCACAGGAATAGACAGATATGCACATTAGTAATTGTTGGTAATAATAATGACTTTCGACACCAACATGACCTGATTTGTTTGTGTCCTGGATTAATGTTACACAGTGGACAGATTTGCACTGGATTCCACCAAATGCAAAGTTAGGTAAATTACAAAATGTTATCTGCTATATTCCTGTGACACAAATTTGTACAATTCCCTGATTTTTATGGTCTTTTCATCAACATTCATGACAATCTGCGATGACCTCTGGTGTCCTCTTAAGGTTTGAATTGGTGTGGATCTGTATCTCTGTATACTCTGCAGGTGAGGCTCTAGGTAAAAAAAATAACTTGACAGTAGTACATGAGACTGATAATGTGTGGTTCTCCTGGCTTCTCCTAGTGCTGCTTGTGGCATTAGCATGTATCCACTGTGCCTGGAAAAAAAAAAAAAACTACCAGCCAGGAGGAGTTAAGAGTCAAAACTGTTGTGCATATTATATATTTGGTGTTTTAATTCAGTTTGATTTAATAAGATATTCTTTGGTGTGTCTCCCTTTTGTTGTGGCCACTTGAGCCAGGTCATACCACTATCCCCATCTGAAGTGTACCTCTCAAAACTCACCCTTCACCTGCACCTTAGTCAATCTATCACAAATACATTGTGAAATATAATTTTATTTACTATTTTGTAAAAGGTGGTGTAAAAGTTTTATTTTGTTCTATGGAAAAATTATCTGAACATGCATGCTCTTCTCTCCAGTTAGACAATACTAAATGAAAAAGCTAACACTAACACACCACCAGGTGGCTCAGTGTGACAGTATACTGATCTGGGAGAAAGCTGTGTTCTAGGCGTCTCCACATATGGCTGTTTTCTCCCCTGTGGAACTGGGGTTAGGTCATAAATAGACACGTGATATTTGAAAAGAGCACTCAGAAAGTATTCAGACATTTGCTAAGAAACTTGAAATTCAGCTCAGGTGCCTCAGATTTCTCTTAATCATCTTTGAGACATTCCTACACATTTCACCATCATGTCTTGTTTCTTGAGCAATAAGTGGTAGATGCCAAGAAAAATAGTAATTAACAGCCTAGAAATGCATGACAATAAGTGGCTGTCCACTAACACTTGTTACACAATATAATAATAATAAACAGCACTAAAGAGGGAGTTTCTTTTAAACGTCATCAACTCAAAAAAAAAAAGCTTGTCATCAGTTGACACATCAACAAGCAGGCAGTATTGTTGTCATTAAGATGCAAAACCATGACGTGCTGAGCTGACGGGCTGAGTCAGACCGTGTCAAGCCAAGCCAACACCTGTGTATGGAAAGGTGCTTCTTTGGTAGATAAGCCAGAGCCTGGACATCACCGTGGAAATGTTATTTTAATGATTGTATCATAAGGTTTCAATGTAACAAAATGTGAAAAAATGAGGGGTCTGAATACTTTCAGTACCAATGGGTACCAAAGGGTCTTTTAGGGGGCTCTATTTACAGAATATAGTAGAAATGGAATATAACATGCATAACTATGTTTTCATTAGTGTATAATCAGATGTTTACTTTACTTAGAGGAATGGGTCTCTGCAAATCAATACAAAGTTATTCTGAGTGACCTTTATTCTATATTTAAACATTGCTATCTTGGAGAGAGTGATCTCTTCCAGGATGAAAATATCCAACATGGCATGAGTATGAATCAATGATGTGAACAACGCCTGTGAAAGAACTGACTTTATATTGGTTTGTTATAATAATATTCTTCTACCTTCCTTACACCTGGTATGTATTTAGGGCTCTGTAACGTTCCATGAGTAACTCCTGAGTTGCACTTAACATCACACAATAATAGAAAGTGAAGTGCAGTTCTTAAAGGCTCAGCTGGAGTTTGATTTGATCCCAGTTTCTTATTAGGACCATCATTCTTCATCAGCAAAACATGCATATCGATCCTAAGGGTCAGCTTTCTACTGCAACCTCTAGTCCCTGGTAATTTGATGCCACAACAAACAGGAACTACAGTATAACAGTACACTACCCTCAGCAGCAAGGGGTTTCCAAGGGGAAGCTATTTAGCAAACTATGTCTTATTTACAATGGACAGGCATCAGGTATTAGTTTTTTAAGTCCTAAATCAGCTCACAAAATTCTTGCAACTATGTCAAAGCCTTTATTATCCTGTTTATGTTATAGCTACTTAAAAGTTTGAGGAATTCCTTTTATTATATAAACACATTGTATGTTTAAAAAAAAAGGTAATAAAAATGCAGATGACGTAATAGCAAGAGTAGTAGTAATAGGAGTAGTAGATTGAATGAGGCAGCATTGGTAATTGTAAAGTAATCTTGACCAGAACTTTGAATGGAAAGGATCAAGTTCAAGTGCTTTTGGAAGCCAGAGTGACAAGTGCTTTTTTATTTACATTTATTTATCTCCAGTAAATAAGTAAATGAGTTAATATTGTGATCTGTAATTCTGCCATGTCCTCCAGCTCCTCCTGTGGGATCTCTCTATGTTCCCAGGCCAGATGGGACAAAACCCTACAGCATGTTTGAGGTACTGACATAAGGACTCCTCTCAGTGGGACCTACCTAAATACCTGTACATGGGGGAATTAAAGATGCCCAAGGGATGCCCACAACTAACTCCTTTTAACAGAGCAGCTAGTCACCCTCAGATGGATGTAGTTCAGGGCAATAGCTCCAGGTAGTTTTCCATACAACTTTTTTTAAGTCAAGCAGCTAGAGGTCAAAACAGGACATAGCCACGTCACCTCACTAGGATTAGGGAAATCAGGCCCCCCCTCCTGGAGCCATGCCTGGAAGCGAAGCTTGGCTGGGTTTAGCCCTTAGAAAAGGTGGGACAGTAACGTAGTTAAGTCTATTGAAAGTTAAAGCACTTTGCCATAATGGATAAATAATTTAGATATTATATACTGGTATGGCAACAAGAAAACATTTCTATTTGTTTACCGTTGATTTGTATATTGAGACATTGTATGTTGTTGGTCATTTCATTTATCTATGTATGTATATCCACAGCTGAAACACACATGTACATAATAGTTCCACGGTTATTTTTATTTACCCATCTCTATGTCTGTATGTCTATTTCAGTTTATCTCTTAAATCCTGAAAACTCTTCTTGGAACTGTGTGTAACAATGAGAGCAAAAAAAGCAGACCTCTACTAAGTGTACATGTACATAGTCAATAAAACCTGAGGACAAATTCCTGTTAAGTTGTCACCTCTGCAGCTCTGTGGACCAACTGATGCTCTGCATTTAGAATCCAGTCCTCAGCACACCACAGCCCTCAGTGTTGAATGATTTAGACACAGATAGCTGCCTTTCAATGGCCTAGATGTTGGTTTCTATCTAGTGTGATCATGTGACTGCGTTGTATTCCAGCACTGAGCAGCCTGTTCCTGATAAGCTTGATTTAACCTCTGCTGGGGGTTCAAAGGCAGTTGGCCTGCTGAGTTATATAACCAGAAGGAAACATGAGCTGCTCTGCACTGCAAAAAGGCCAGACCTGACCATCGTCCTCCACTTTGCTCTGACACACAAACAGTCTGGTAACTGCTCGCTAAGTAGACACTCTCTGACACACACTTGTGTGGATGGGTAAAGAAAGAGAAATAGAAACTTAAAAAAAATGTTTGTAAAAACTCAGGATTAACTGAATGAGCCCGGCCACCCTATACCACTGAGGAAAGAAACAATCATACATGGATGACTGAACATGTGTGACCCACATTCTGAACTGGTGCAATGCTCCATTTCACCTCTCTGCGTGTCAGTATGGAGGGATATTCATTTACTGCAACAGGCCTCATCAGCACATTTAGAAAGCATCCATCCTCCAGTGTAGAGCAATGATACTGCATTGTGGCATCTTCTCATTTGTCACTGTTGCCAGGGCAACCTCTACTTGGAGCCTGCTTCTCTTTCCAGCTCAAAGGTTTGGTCTAAAACATCTTTACAGCCACATACACTATTTACATGAGAGCAGCTCTCTGTGGACACCATCCTGAGCATATTTCTGATCAGCTCTTCTTGTGGTGTTTCTGTCTAAACAGAGAAAGAGATGCTGCCCATCCCCCCCAGTCTGTTGCTGCCTGACTGGCGCTGAAATGGCCCAGCTGTGTTCATGCTGTCCCAGCTCAGCTCAGCCTGGTTCTTGTCCCTTCCTCTCCCTCCCACGTTGCGCAACCTCTGCTGCGGCCCCTGGCAGGGGCAAACATAACCTGACAGTCTAAGTGCATCCATACATGGCTGTTGCCATGCAGGCCGCTGCCAATGGGGGGCAGCGGGAAGTGGCAAAGCTGTCAATGATTGGTCCAGAAAGGGGAAGGGCACGGTGAGAGAACGTGATGAGGAATACATGAGTAGAGTGAACACAGTGATGTAATGCTGAATGAAAACCTCAATAGGCAGTTTGCAGAGAGGGTTCAGGAGCCATTTGACGTGGATAAGCTGTGATCTAACCCACAGTGCCCGGGTGTGATGTTGGAGCCAGATGGAGTCAAACCATGAAAGGCTGATGACACATACAATGTGGCTCCTGGCTATACTGTAATTAAAGTCTTGACTGACTAACAATATTTGTTGTCCTGTCCTCCAGCTAAAAAGTAAGAGAAGGTACAGAGCAGTAACAGTTAGTCTGTTAATAAATCAGTCAATCTACAGACAACTAATTTGTAACTATTTTGTTATTGGATTCATTTTCATTTTCAGTCCATTTTCAAGCAAAAAATACAAAAAAACACATTTGATGGTTCCAGCTTCTAAAAATGAATTTGCTGCTTTTCTCTGATTCATCATTTGGACTTATAATCATATAAAACAAGCAATTTTAAGTCAATTTAGACTCTGAAAAATTGGGATGTTTGGGTAATTTTCTGATGTTTTATATAACAAATGATTAATCAAATAATTGAGAAAATAGTAATGTTTATGTAATATTTCATAAACTATGTTTGCCAAACAAATAAGTAAATATATATACAAAAATATAAACATATATTATCATAAATAAGTTGAATGAATGATAATGGAGATAAGCAGCGGTTCCCTTACTGAACTCAGCTGGGTTATTCTCTAGTTCTGAACACACTATGAACCAGGTTACGCCATAAGTGGGTTACTGCTGCGTGTGGCTGTAACCGATGTGTGGATTTTATCCTCAATATGTGGTTTAATAGAAACCAAAATTACTGGTTCAGACTTCAGAGACAGGTTTAAGCTAACAGCAAACAAAACAGAGCAAACACAGTGAATGAGCTGAATGCAGGAGGGCGTTTCACATCTGGCTGCAGGAAGCTTGAAGTGGAGGGAGTGACGTGGGCACTTTCTCACCAAGGTCGGGAGATTAGCTCTGAAAAATACTGCCTTCGCTGATAAATTCAAGAGTCTGTTGTGACATGTCTGTGGCAGGCAGTAACACGAACTCAAGAATCCATCCTACCCCACACAGCACAGGGTGATGGTATATATTCCCACATTAATCTCTTTTAGCACCTTCAATATTATCGTTGACCAGGTGCCTCTCGTCGTGGCTGGTTAAGGCATTTAAAACAAAATGTCTGGCAGAACTGACATGGTTTAGGAATATGACAGTGATTGTATTTCAACCCAGATCTCAACCCAGTAGAGACCTTTGGGTGTGTCGTGTTAAGTAGGACAGCAGCAGCCTGGAGGTGAAGGAAGCGGGGTCATGAAGAGAGGTCTGTTAATTCCAGGCTGTTGAAAACACTCTAGTTAACTGTTTGGAACTTTTGCTTTACTTCTAACTGCAACTTCAATTAATAGAAACGCTCTAGAAGAAGAAGAAGAAGAAGAAGAAGAAGAAGAAGAAGAAGAAGAAGAATTACTTTAATAATTAAATCACTCCATTATAGTTTAAACGCACACACATATACACAGGCCTGAAATACAGACATAGACATATGCATGAACTGGGCGTAAGAACTGCAAATATGACAGAAACATGTTGTTGCTCATGCAGTAGCAGTAAAAGCTAACCTGGAGGAACATATCCACATTTGAAAACATAAGAAACAGACTATCAAACTCAGCCAGCTTAGTTACATAAAGGGAGTGCCATGCAGAAGCAGTGTGGACTGTAAGGCAGATATGTAAATGCACCTCTCTCCACAGAGCGAGACTGAAACTAATGGTTGAATTTCGAAAGTTTTTTTGCCTTGTTAAGAGATTTTCTGCAGTGACAAGCCACTAGAGATGTGTTGATTCATGAACTATTCATGTGAATGGTACTTAAGAGTAAAAAATGGCACTCAGTCCACTAATGGAACTGAATTTAAATTTCAGTTTTGCTTACTGTCTGTGGTGAGTTTGAGTTTTTAACGCCTTAAATGCTGACGAGTCACTCTGAACAAATGATCTAAACTAACCACGATGAACACAAACTCTGACAATGAGGCTTTTACAGACATTAAAGGAATAGTTTGACATTTAATGAATCAAAATATCCTTGCTGGCAGGGAGAAAGATGAGAGGCTTGATATCAAACTCGCGTTTATTTATTACCCATCAACTACAGCAAGCAGCAAATTAGCTTAGCTTAGCATTAATACTGGAAAAAGAGAAACGGTTAGCCTGGCTCCATCCAAAGATAGCGATAATCCAACTACCAGCCCCTTTTGAAGCTCACTAGGTAACACGTTAAGTTTAAAAGATAAGTTTCTTGGCTAAGATCAGCTTCCTGGAGTCTCTGCTGATTCACTGGAAACTGAAGTAATGTTGAACTATGTTTTTTAATCATCGTTTTCTGATTAAATTTTTGAAAAGTTCATTTAAAGTCTTGCACTCTTTACAAAGCACTTATAACACTTCTGACATAAACTAGCTACTTTTAGTTTCATGTGAAAACATGCTTAACATCCAGCTAACTGTGGCAACAATCACTTCTTTCACTTTCTTTTAAGAGTGTATAACTTTGGTGTCCCCCTCTGGCAGTGAGACAAAAAAATCACAATAATCTGAGGATGACGAACAATGCATCCACATCTCAACAAAGAAACTCTACAACACTACTACTGTGCAGATTTTGATGTCAGAATTCCCAAGATCCGAGAGCAAAGATTTCTTTCTTCAAAAGTCAGATAAAGTAAACTCACCATTACGACGACACACACCAGGATTGACTTAATGGTGTGTATTTAGCCACAAACCTGCTTAATCACAGGGTAAGAAACTGAGCAATCTGCCTAATGTGAGGTTGTGAGCGGCAGGGACTCACCGGTGTGACAGGTGCCGGTGGAGGTGGAGTTGGAGCAGGGACACGGTGCACAGGCTTCGATTGGGGCACTTCCAGGGCTGCGATAGAAACCAGACTTGCACTCCTCACAGTTGGATCCCTGGGTGTTGCCCTCACAGTTCAGACACACTCCTGGAGGACAGAACAAAGGTCACATGATTACATGGTTATAGACTGTAAATACATTAAAAGAAACGTATCCAAAACTCATATTCAAAATCTAGCAAATAATAAATCATGATAATTTGGTTGATGTGCTTATCCTAATCATGGTGGCATACTTAAATTAGAAATACTGTTTAAACTGAAGCTTTGTTAATGTGTTAAGTCTATTTGAAATCACATTTAGCTTCATTTATAAACTTTGACAGAGCATGTTGTGTTTTCATCTTCACTGCAAAGAGCACTGGCCTTAATATTTATCAATTTTAGCCTATTTTAGGAGAACATCAACTCTAAATGGATAAATAAATCATAAAATACAAATAATATAAATTCAATGACCATGTCAAACATACATGCTCCATCAATAAGACAGTATAATACACTGTTGGCCATGAAGCTGGAATCAAATATTTTGACCTCTTCTCATGAAATGATTGTGACAATGTGATTTATTCTTGATAGATAAAGTGTATCTTGTCAAAACTTTATTGATCAATCTCTTCCAAACATATCACAGTGAAGATGAAACCACAGTTAACCTGGTGTGTATAAACAGGAACAAGAAGAGGAATGTGTCTGAAAACAAAATGATTCCAACTTTATGAGCAACAGTGTACCTGAGAGGTGAAACCCAGACCTATCTGCAAATGACTCATATCACATCACTCATATTAGTGTAAATATTTGTGAGGGTATTACTGCTGTTGTGCTGTTTGTCGTTGAGCCTCTGTCTGTGGTTAAGTTGATCATAGAGGTTATGTAGACATGACTAAACCTGTTCACAGGCCGCCTATCTCTGCATAATGGAGGTCGCAACCCTGCATTAACCCAGTGCCACCAGACACTGTGAAATCAAGCAAGTGAAATCAGCCGCTTAAAAAATGCCTGAGACTGTACATTACAGGTGGAATTGTTGGCTGAAGAGGGGTTTAGTCTGGAGAAAAGTGCTTCCTTACACCAAATTGTGGAGCAGTGATGAAAAATAATAGCTCCTGCAGAGGTTTTGTTGATAAATAATGGGTCTAAATTACAGTTCATATTTATTGTGCCAAATTAAAGGTGTTAACCCAACAGTTTTACAGCACAGGTTTTAAACACATGCATTCATAATTTTGTTTTATTTAATTGGCACCCAAAGATAAGAGAAGTTATCTCAGGACACTTTTCATACAGAGCATGCTCTTTATGATATTACATATTTATCCTGATGATAAAGTGTATTTCCAGCTTTTAGATATTATTTCAGTTGAAAACAATGGGTCAGTGTGGGGGCAGTCTACCTCCGTCATTTTTATCTTTGTGTTTGCAACACTGTATAATTTGCACAATGTGTTCTTGTGTGAGCGGCCCGGGGGAGAGGCCAGGGTCAGTCTTTAGAGGGAACTGTCAAACCTGAGCTATGTTAATCCACAGCACTGTGAACACTGAGCCTAAGCAAGGCTACAGCACTCCATCTGCCCCCTGCATTATAATGAAAAGACATATGGCTTCTAAAAGAACTAAGCCCCCCACCATCACCACCACCACCACCAAGCAGACCACTGCTGCTGGTGACAGAGGAAGATAAATCCACCTTAAATCACACACACACAAACCAGACTGGAAACTGTGATTAGTAAAATTCCACATTATTAACATTTTAGATTTCATTTGCTTCTGATTCAGCACTTTTTCTGCTCTCCTCTGGTTCCGTCTAAATATTACCCTTCTGTTGTGGTTGCACAGTAAATATCTACTTTTGAGGGTTTGTGTACTGCCAGAGTCTCTAATCAAACACAGCAGGTTATAGTTGGCGCGTAGCACCGATGTGTTAACTTGCACATAGTTCAATTTACGGGGGACATAATGAGCATTTCATTGGCAAAGATAAAACCGTTAGGTTTCGGCTTTGTTATGCAGAGTCCAGATGCAGCTGCTCCCTTCAATACAAGCACCAACAGATCACTGATGTCACTGTAAGAGTTTGAGAGGTGAATCCCCAAGATTTAGAACACAAGTAATTAAAACAGCAGATATTAGAATTTATCAACCTGTCTTTTTTTTTGTTCCTACACATATCAGGAGTCATTTAGGGATCACTTTTTTGCTCAAGGATACAATTAATGGTCACCCTCACCGAAGCTCTTTAAGATAACTAATTACAGGTAGGTTATATTCCTTATTGTGAACACTTTATTCCCTTTATTTTAATGCTCTTATTTGTTTCCTAAATGCTCCAGGAGATATAGATTGTAAAGACACTGAAGACAACTAGGACAGGTTTTTAAAGTTTGCATATCAGTCACAGTTTTTGTTACTTATTTTTTTAAGCAAACACTGGTATGACGTGGTAAATGTTCCATCATCACACTAAAAAACAAACCTCTACATTGTACATCTCTTTGCTTATTTTTTATTATTATACTCACCATCAAATGTCTGTGGCTCCACAAACTTACATTAACAACACAACTTGTAGGTGATCAATGTTGACTTACTCAAAATATTGTTTTTTATTAAGAGGAAAACAGCAGCTAGCTTGTTAAATTAGCATCAATCTGACACCACCATGTTCTGTGTCCTCAGCACACTCACCGGACTGTGGGTCGCAGTTGTTGGTGTGGTTGTGACACTGGCAGGGTCGGCAGCCGGTGCTGCTGAAGTGGAAGAAACCTGGGTGGCATTCATCACACCTGGGGCCATACACTCCCGTCTTGCACACACATATCCCTGAGCTGAAAAGAGGCACAGCAGAAGACAAAGTCAACAGTGTGCAAAACACAGTCCCAGAAAACATTTCATGCAATGCAACAGAACACAAGCCAGCAGTGTGAAGGGAGCTGTGACGTCCACACTGCTGTGCTGATTCCACACTTGACTTCCTGCATGTTCTCCCATTCATCCATCTGCTTTCTACATCTCTGCTCCAGGTATGCATATGTGAAGCACCCTGAGTCACTTACAGGTCAGAGCGATCAAGAGCACTCATATCGCATATCACGTATTTGGCATGTTGTGCTGGGCTTCACCTCGCTGCATAGAATCTATTACCATTATCAATGAGGTTATATTTTTGTTAACGTTGCACGATAGGTTAATTGTAGACAGACATATAATGTATAGTGGTTGTGCTTGCAGATTTCCATAGAAGACTGGACTATTGGCCTTGGTGGTGGTCTCTTGGTGGAAGTCTGAGCCCCCTTCTAGTTCCCCTTCAGTCATTTTGTCTGTACCTAAAGGATCGTCCACTAAAACCACAACATGACCTCATCTACCACTGGTTTTTATCTAGCTAACAGACAGCTTTCCTGCACAGTTTTGATTGGAGTACTTTCTACCAAAGAAATATATCCCATTAAACCACAGCATACATCATGAACAAATCAGATGTGGCTACAAACAGGGTCTTGCTCCTATAAGTGATGGCAGCTGAAGGGCACTAAAAATACTCTGAAATCAGCCATCTGTTTCCCCATCATATTAAAGTGACATGAAGAAAGCAGCTCCAGTGATTCTCATTAGCAGCTCCAGTGATTTCAACACACAGTCAGCGCTGTTGTTGTTGCATTTATCTGATCCCTGATCAGTGCTACCACAGAATGAGCGCCCTCAGAGATGAGCAAAACTTCTCTTCTTACGTCTTGTTTCTTATTTTATTTTTCTTATTTTCATGCTGTTCATGTCAAAATGTGTTTGTCTCAGTTTATAGATAGTCGTTTTTGTCAGTCAGGGTTAACAGAAAAGTTTCAGGTACCCCATTATCAGGTCAATGGAGACACATCTATGTAGCTAATGTGGTCAAACAATGTGAATTTTACCCAGATCTGAGACACTTGAAACGACAGGTCCCATGGCTTCAATATATTTGTGTCAACACATCACAAAGACAGTCAGGTGATCATCAGTGAGTAGAGCAAGATGGTCACTTATTACACTGAAAAAAGTCCTGCTAAGTATGTATAATTCTTAAAAATCAGTATCAAGATTGTGTGTTTAAAAAAGGTATTTTCTATTTTGGTGAAGCTATAAACAGAGCCATAGAAAAGAAATGAGAGCCCTGGGCCTTCTCTTGGTTTTATGTGTTTCACATAACAGAGGATGATTGCTCTCAGTGGATAACGCCTCCAAGAATGCTTCGGCAAAGTTAAATCCAATTACATTTGAGTTCTCCGGCGATAATACACACATGGCTTATTTCATTTGTTAATGTGCTTTTCCCTGATTGGAGCCACACTCCCATCGTCCTGTGTGGCTGGCTGTTAAATATCGTAGTTCCATGTTCATTGATACACAGGGGAAGAGTGAGTGGCAGTGAGAGATTTTAAATGATCCCAAAGCAAAATCATCTTGGAAAAGTATGACGCTAAGTCAATCCTGATCAGCCCTCAGAGCCAAACAATGGACTAAGAAACATAATCTGGGGACAATAACTTCAAAACAACTGAAGTAAATCAAGAGTGACTGTGAGTGCTTTCCATGAGTGTTTGCGTGGGCCTTCATACAAAAAGGGCTTTGTTACAACAACTGCACTTAATGCAAATGAAGAGGCCCACGGTGATGCTTAGTGGGGCGTGGGCACTGCAGAGGACAAGGCAGATCAACAGTCCTCATTCTTCTGTCTAAACACACACACACTAACAAGAAAGAAACCACATGCAGCATCATGGCTCTAATGAAATAAAGTCAGAGATAATATAATATAATATATCCAACTGTCACAGAGACAGTGAGTACAAAACTGCATTCTCACACAGGTAATGTGGTGGTGACGTCTTCACTACAAATAGAAAAATAAAATAGAAAAAAGACATATCAGACAAGAAAAAAAAACTGTACATACACACTGTATTTCTGTATTAGATTATTAGATTTAAGTTTTTTCAAACAATCTTTAGTAAAGAAATTAGCACAATGTTACATTGTACTGTTAAAGTTACTGCACTGTCAAAGCTGTTTCTTTCTACAAAGCAATTTTACATGAATGTTTGTTATTCTGAGTTAAAAATGAGACGAGTTGAACAATTAATAACGGTCTCCATAGGTTGATTTGAATTGTTTATTCATTAAAGTTTTGAAAAATGTTCGTCATAATTTCCGGGGAGCCAAAAGTAATGTCTTATATGTGTTGTTGTGACATATTTAATATACAATGAAGCAAATCATTACAGCAGAGGAACCCTAGAATGTTTGGCATTGGTTATATGATAACCAAAATAGTTTCTGGATACATTTCTGTCAATCTACTAATTAATAAACTGACTATTTCAGTGGGAAAAATGTGAAATCATCTGAATTTCTGATGCCACATGTGTGAGGGAGCACATATGACAAATGTCTGCATCATCAGTGGAGGTGTCATCGGTCTGATGCAGACTCGTCATCCTTCATTTAACGATACAGATGGTGAGGAAATGTAAAAGTACACAGGTGTACTAAAAACCTCATGACTGATCACATGTTGTCAATACATACTGATACATGCTACAAACTGAAGCATCAGTACTGACCTTGAATTCATCAAACACGTCTCCTATATTTCCTTCTCCATTGACACTGTAATGAGAAACTTCATACAGTTGAGATTCTTTTATTGATTTCTTTTTAGATGCTCTGATGAAAGCCATCATACTAGTCGTGGTGCAGGAAGATCTGTCTAACTATATTTGAGTGCACTCCAAAGCCCAACAGGCACGCGCCTCTTTATGTCAGAGGGCGAGGGTTTCTACAGCATTAATATTCTGCATACAAACTGCACATGTCACACGCGGACCTGCATTGTCAGTTTGTGTGACGAGAAAACAAAGTACCACGAGTGCCAGACAACAGACACTGCTAAACACATGGCCTGGCATGGCTGAAAGCAGTCACCATGTCTGCCAACAGCTCACACTGTCCAAAAACTGGCAGGAATGATGGCTGCATACAGCGATACTGACTTACTTTATTATAGCACATGCTGGTAGAACTCAGTAATCCTCTATCAGTGTATACATGTACATGTTAAAATATATATCATGATGACAATTACCTGGACAATCAATTGAATCATTGAACCTGGTGGATAAAATTTATCTTTGGATAACACATTTGTCTACTTTTGGATAATACAGCAAATTCTATGTGACAAATGAAGGTATTTCATTACCAATACAAAAATCAAAAATGATCTACAGTCATATTAAATATATGAATAATATAACCACAAAGCACCCCCACTCAAGGACCTAATAGAATTAAAGAGGCATTAAAAGGATACCTATGACAGTTTAAACATTATGCCACAATCTCTGAGAGTGGACTAATGTGTCCTTCTTATGGTATTTATTAGAGCTGAAATGATTAGTCTATTAGATGATCTACAGAATCTTTCATTTTTCTCAGCAGCCTCATGGTTTTTACAGGATTTTCTTCTTTTTTTCATCTCATGTGAAGCTGAATGTCTGTGTCAGACAGAACATTGGAGGATGTCACATCTGGTTTCAGGACAATGACGTGAAATTGTGATTTGTCACCTTTTTTTAGAAAATAACTAGTGAGAAAATGACTGGTGTATTAATTGAAAATGAAAATAATTGTAAGTCGCCGCTCTGGTTTGTATCATCATCAGTTGATGAATGCAAAGTAAAAGTTTGGGATGCTCCAGCGTGCCAGGTGAGTTACACCCTCATTCAAAATAAAACCTTTTACCTATAACTAATCATCTCTGCAGTGATGTCAGAAAATCATTGCAGCTTATTTTTTTAATGAGGAATGAAAAAAGAGAGAGAACAAGCATTGTGAATCATGAGTCGACATATTTCACATCAGTCCTCGCCTGTGTAGCCACAATAATTGAAAAATTAATGCTGATAATGAAGCTTGTTCTAATAAGTAAGCTGTAACATGACACATATCTCACATGACAAAGGCTGGAGAACCATCCCGTGTGTGTAATCACTTTGGCAACGCAGGAAAATAGCAAACATCTAATAAATCATGCTGGAACAGTCCTTTAATGCACCGCCATGCTCTGTTCTCTTCTCTCTAGCACTCAGTCAGACGCTGACCTGTGGCAATGCAGCACGATCTGTCATCTGTGTCTTCTGAGCCGTCATCTTACACTAAAAAATAAGATATAATACGCAGCCCACAAACCCAGGGGAGGATAAACGGAGATGATGCTTTTGAGACGCTGAAGCGTCCTCCCTCAGTGATCAGTAATCCCGGTGTTAATGTGCGCCCTTTCGGTCAGGAGGAGGGGGTTGTTATTGTTTTGGTGTGATTTCACTGCACCGTGCTGGCCCAGTCGCTCTGCGTCAGATCTGCATGTTATGTAGGTCAGTGTTACATTGGCGACAAAGCTTAACCCCATTCTGCGGCTGCCACTGCGACGCTGGCAGTCGGATATAACTCGTGTCAGATTAGATCAGACGGAAGCAGACATCCTCTCTGGAACAGAGCAGAGATCACCTGTTTAATTATCAGGAGGCAAAAATAAAACAAGGAACTATCCAAAGCAGGTTTAGTTGCATTGCTGGGTGTGTAGCCAAATCAAGAAAGGGTGTGTTAAGCAACAAAGCAGCAGGACTTGTGATCTCTTCTCCACTGTTTCTGTCTCAGGAAAGCCATGGGAACAAGAGTGAACAGCTCCAGACATTTAGGAGAGGAAAGGCTGTGTTTGTGCTAAGCTAGCTAAGCTAAAACCAATGCCATCCAAAATGTGAGACTCCTCCTTTAAGTCCGACTGATCCAACACAAACACACATGTTCAATGGTGGGAAACATATCTGCACCTCTAAATGAAGAAGTAATTTACAAAAAAAAAAAAACACACATTGAATAATTAAGAGGCAGTATCATCTCTGTACTGACCCAACCAGCCACAGATGGAGCGGTGCAGTCCGGCACTGACTGCAGGTCTCCTGAGTGTGGCCATCAGTCAGGACTGAGACACATGGCTCTAACCCTACAGTCCTGCAGTCCACTGCTGCTTTCTGATGACAGCAGGATGCCGCGAATCAGCACACTGCTTCCACTTGATTAGGCGGCAACACACGTTCAGTCAAGCGCTCGAATGAACAGGTGCCGGTTCAAAACTGTAATCGGGTGTCTGATTTTTTTTTCACTTTTTAGTCATTTTCTGGTTAGAGCAGCACTTATTACATGAATTACAACACAGGGAAACATTCATTACTTTGTATTTTCTCTCCAGTACTCAAATTACCAGTAAATATCAAATAATGCCAAAAAGACACTGGACTCAATGCAGATGAAGACACAGACAAAGATGCATTGATGGCAATGATGCATCCACTGCAGAGTGACATGATGCAGAGGCGGAAACATCTGCACCCACAATCAATATTTCATTACAGACTGTGGCGCCTTCCATACAGTATTGTTAAAAAGAAATGCCTCACAGACAATGCCCACAGGATCTGACCCAAATAGAGCACAA
This sequence comes from Miichthys miiuy, assembly GCA_036365135.1. Lineage (NCBI taxonomy): Eukaryota > Metazoa > Chordata > Actinopteri > Sciaenidae > Miichthys > Miichthys miiuy. Next base: position 5,570,379 of record CM071605.1, read on the forward strand.
TACAAGTGTTATGACAGATACAAGTGGTTAATACGGCTCTGTTGTCAAATATTGGCATCTCCTAACCCGACAAATTGGGTAACAGTGTGTGTCCACTTATCACATGGTTTGTAGAAGGACAGCAGGCGGAGTGCCACATTATGAGAGGACGAGAGGAGGGAATCTCATCAGGGTTGTTAGGAACATTGAATAAGGATGCAATTACAAATGTCAGTCGGCTTTAAAGAGCTGTTAACCCTGAAGGAATTTCATTAGTCAAGGTTTCAGTGCAGTTTAGTGTCCCATGGAAATCAAACAATTGACTTGTTTTGGTTTTACAATATTTATCTGATGATGTGTGACTTCCACTGATTACACAGTATTAATACAGCTGATCAAGGTGTTTCTGGTAGAGCTGGTAGAGAGATCACCATGAAATGTTGAACATGGCTTCCCAGAGAATGAACCCGAATGACTTTTGGTTATCTCCTGACTCTCCTTTAGTGCCACCATGAGGAAGACATTTACAGTTTGTGGTCAGACATCTCAACAACTCTTTGACTGATTTGCTGTGAAATGTGCTTCCGACATTTGTGTTCTCCTCAGAGTGAGGTGTAATAGCTTTCCTGATACTCTGACTTTCTGGCTATGAATAATGATTTAGTCTTTGATGTTAGTCCCAGAGACAAGGCTGCATATCAAAGTTTCTTCATAACTGTATCTTTGCCAGATGTACAGTTCTCTGCATAGCAGAACATTAGTTCACACCACTGTTTGCTAAAGCTGAACTTATACCATCGACGGAGTGAGCATAGGTCACAGCATTATCAGTAATTCCTGTGGAAGGTGAGTTAATCAATAACCTGAAGGCCTAAAACGAGCTTGGTGCTTGTTTGTACTGATGGATGGCTGTTTCCCCATTTCATAAACCCACTGGGATCCATGCTGTTAAAGAGCACAGCGGGCTGTTAGCAGCCTTGACTTCATATTCCAAAGCTGGGAATAACAAATGTCTGCTGAGGGAAAAGGAGAGCTGAAATGCAAAGCTTAGGAAGGCAAACTTCACACTCAGTGTTACTGCACAGCTGTTTGAACAAACTGAACTTATTTTCCTGATATTAGCTAAATGTGTGCTATGACTGTCACCAACAATAAGCATAAAGTCCTTAGTTTGTGATGCTTAAAATATTTTATTTTTAAGTGAATCAGGTCTGATCCACAGTTTGACTGTGCATTCTTCTGCTCTGAGGTTAGATCAGGACAAACTGATATTCCATAAGTCATTTCCACTCGTACGAGACTGCAGAATGACGAGGCAAACTATTTGCTCTAGAGATAAGGTCTCGCACTCTGTTTGAAATGAGCTGATGTAGAATTATGACGTTAACGTTGATGTTTTAGATAGATAAAAAGAAGTATTCTATTACAGTCAGTCCTAGCTGCTGGAAATATCTCCTTGTGATGTCATGCCATATATTTTTGGCCAGCTCTTCAGACAAATGCATCATCACACAACAATGGTGACTGGACGTGGATGTAACAGAGTCAGCAGCGTGTCATAGCCATGCACAAATCCGGATCTTGGTTTTCAAACCAAAAGAGCCTTTTAGGAGGAAGCTACAGTATATATTGAACCACAGTTATGTAATGCTGCCTCAGACAAAAATCCCTCTATCAACTCTACCTGACATTATAAATGGTTGAAAACAACAATGATGTGAGTGATAGATTCAGCTCCTGTTAACCTGCATGTGTCCTACACTGTGTGGTCCTGTGTACTATAGGTTCAGGACTAGTTCCAATCAAGGGGAACCTTAAGGCTCCAAACAATATAACTGTATTGTACTGTAACTGTACAATATAATTGTAAACAATATAAGTTTGTGGTATATGTGTAACTGGATTTTGCATAATGAGTGTAAACAGAGGGAAAAAGCTAGTCTAACTCTGTCCAAAGCTAACAAAATATAACTTATTAGTTTCACTAATTAGCCCAGGAGGCTGTCTCCAGCTGTATCCAGACACAGTGGTATCAATCTTCCCATCAAACACTCAAGAGAGTGTACTTAGTTAAATGTCAAACTATTCCTTTAAAGGTTTTGGAATGACACATTCAACAATCAAACATGGCGGTGGTGTTCAAATGATGTTCAAACATACTCTTGGCCACGTCTTGCATCATGTCTTCTGTTCACTGTTTGATCAGTTCTCAGTTTAGCTACAGAATCTTAAATAGATTGTGGACTGGTAATAAAAATGAGAAACGGCCAGGTGTGATGACATATCATAAATAGCTGCTGTAGTCAATATATCATGACATCTATAAGACCACCCAGACACTGGAAAGCTTCATCTTCCCAGTATGCATGAAGACAGTAAAAACCTGCTGTTAAACATATGAACTCATGTGTTTATAATATATCATTTGTTCTGTTTCCCCATAGCAGTGGACACAACTAAAGCTCCATCTTGACTGAACTGCTCATTACTTAATGGGAGAGATTCCTTCAGCAGCAGGCTGGAGCGGTAGGAAAGCTGGCTAATCTGTGTAATTCACAGTGATAAGCTCCTGAGGGGGGCTAGGCTAGGCTAGCAGGGTTAGCAGTCACCAGGCTTGGCTCAGACAGTCTGAGAAGGACTGTATTATGTGTGTTACTGTGTGAAAGCTCGCTAGCCCTGAAATAAACCCTGCTGAGCGTTAGACACAGCATTTTAGGCTTCACAAACATGACAAAGACAACCTGCGTTTCTAGCAGTGACTACACCTATCAGGATTTAGCTTATGTAAACCTGTGACGTACTTTTCAGAGCATGACAAGACAAATCTTCCGCACACTGTGGATGTTGACTGGAGCTTTTGAGAGGCAGCAGCATTCCTTTTCATGGTTAGAGGCAGAAAGTACGGACGCTATTTTTATCACATTTCCAAACCCACACACACAGCCTCATTTTTTTTTCCAAGTCACAGTTCTTGCGGCTCGCAGAGAAGGTGCGTTGAAGGTCCGCCGTGTGTTTTCTGGCTTTGAATTTGAAGGCTAGGCCAGGTCTGAACATTGTGCTGTCTTTGTGGAGGCCTGCAGGACGATGGCCTGACTCAACAACTCAGCCCCAGAACATCTTGTCTCAGTCTTTATGGGATAACAAACACAAAGCTGAAGCCACTTTGAAGGTGCGCCACATCATCTTCCAGAGGATGTCTAAATCTATACACAACCAGGCTACATATGACAGACGCCTAAAAAATATTGACTGATGCTCAAAATACATCTCAGCAGTCGGAGACAGATTCGTCTCTAAGTTTAGATCACGGTGGCACAATTAGCCGTCTTGTTTTTCCCACGCTCTGCAGAATGCTGTTGTGGGCCGCTAGTCACACACTGCAGTCACTCTGGTCAACCCACTAGTTGACTCATGAAGGCTAGATCAACAGTCGGTGTTTGTACACTTGTGTGCTTGCACAGCAATTAAGCTTGGTGTTTGTCCAAGCAAATAAGTCACATGATCTTCATGCAAGTTCAACCAATGTCAACAAATTAAAATCAAAAACGGAGGTGACAACATGAAGCTCAAGTACTTTAACCATCTGTAATGTTATACCTCCACATGCCCACGTCTACACATGAGCGTCACAATTTCTGTTTCTTAATCTACACTTGGCTGCCAGATGGTTATACTTTCTCAATCTAATCACATGATTGGAGTGACATGCAACTTTTCTCTCTGCCCCAATCAGGAAGAAGGTTCCGGATAAACCAGACCAGCACTGAGAGGATCAGGAAGAGCTTCTACCCTCAAACCACAAGGATCTTAAATGAGGACACCGCCAAGACTACACCTTAAGATACTTTTCAGACTTACTCCTTATAACTATTGTTGGTATTGATATTATTATTACTTATTTACTTATATTACTTAGTTTCATTAAGAATACTTTTATTTACTCACATTACTTCCATAATAACCAGTATTATGCTGGCAGAAACTACAGTTCCTCAACAACCACACTGTGTGTTCAGTCTCAGTTGTTGTCTGATCTCATCAAGCTTGAATCCTTAAAACTGATCATTTAAACTGCATTCATCTTTTTTTGTCCACTTGTTGCCAGTGAACCAGCTGACAAATCATCACCTTATTAAGTTGTTACAACAACAAGCGATGTCAGACGGTCGCCTATTTACACATGCAGAAGCCAAGGAGCAACATTAACACTTATTTGGAGTCCTGTTTCAGGACAAAATGCTCCACTGTGGTCATCAGCTGGTCACTCACTGCATCTGTCTGTGCTTTGCTGCTGAGCAGGTAGTGTACTCTGGCTTTATCAGGGTGTTTTCACTAAAAACAGCTGCCTGCCGCTGAAAACAAGGCTGATGAGAGCTGTGAGATCAGCTACGCTGCAGGCTGTGAAACTGAAACATTGAGCTTATGAGACACTAAAACACTCTACAGGTTCTCTGTGGGTTCATAACTGTAAGCACGTCCTTTCAATCATTCAGCATTAATATAGAAATTTGGATTATTGCAGCTTTAAGTTAGCTAGCAAACAAGTTAATGTTGTCTAAATACAAAGCCAATTAGTGCTGAGACAAACACTTTCCACAACACAGAAATGAACCAGGTCTGTTGACACAACAAACACACACCTCCAACATGAGTGTGCGTTCCATCAACCGTACAGAGCGTGCAGAAAGCAGGGAGAGCAGGCTGACCTGTCACAGAGGTGGTTCACTGCACCAAACGAGTCGCAGGCACAGGGCAGGCAGCTGTTGGTGCTGTTGGTGAAGTATCCCTCCTCACAGTCCTCACACTGCAGCCCGGTGTAACCCAACAGACAAGAACACTGACCGGTGCGCTGATCACAGTCGTCCGCATCCAAAATCCCCTCGCTGTCACTGCTGCAGTTACAATGGCCCTCTGGGTGGATGAACGGGAGCGAGGAGACAAGAAAATGGAAAATACTGCGTGAGGCGTAAAAACAGTGACAACAATATTTACATTTTATTTGACTTCGGTTGATAGTGACACTGGTGCAACATTACTTAATTAATAATGAAGATAATGGTTCTAATCAATAATCTATACAACTCTGAATGACGCTGGTGCATTGATATTTACCAACCTGCCATAAGAAAAACTTTGATGGAGGGAACACTCCCTACAGTCTATGAACATCTGTCTTCTTTGTGACATGTAACAGTCTGTACAAGCCACAGAGACGTATTTGGACATTTCACATGCTTTCAGAATTCACAGTAATCAGGACGCTCTTGAACACACACATTACAACATTTTCATGGAAATCAAAACTGACGTGTTTTCAAAATTACTTTGCAGAATCTTTGATCAAACAGATACTCTGCAGATAGCTACATGGAATAGAGTTCAATGTTACTTCACTGAGAACCATTCCACATGTAGAGTTCACACAGCCCCGTGCTCTTTACTACCAACACCCTAAAACCCTGATGCCAAATAAGATGTCACGTTGTGTAAAATGGAAACACAAACAAAATGATGATGATGTGGAAATCTGGTTTATATCTGGTTGGATGCAGTGGTGAACTGGCTGAATCGTGTCTGTTTCTGATGCAGTGCTGTCTGACGTCCTGAACATCACAGACATCCAACATTAAGTCTTCGGCCTTGTCCCCTGTGTACAGAGATTTCTTCTGGTTCTCTGAATCTTTTCATGATATTATGAACTGCAGATGATGAAATCCACAGATTCCTTGTTGAGAAATATTATTCTTAAATCATACAGTCTTTCACAGAGGTGAACCCCTCACCATCTTTTCTTCACAAACACTCTCTGGATGATCTTTTTAGACCCAGTCATGTTACTAACCTGTTGACGGTTACCATCATTCATTGTGAGATGTTCCACCAGCTGTTTGTTTTTGTTGCCACATGTTGCTACAAAATGAATCATTTTCCAAAAAACACATCACATTTCTCAGTTTCAACATTTGATAAGTTGTCTTGTGTGCTATTTTCAACTAAACATGGAGTTTCAGTGTTAGAACGTGCGGTCACATTAGCATTTAATTGAAGCATGTATGCCTGACCAGTTCAAGACAGCACTTCCTGTTTTTCCTGGCCGGCTCCGGGCTGTTAGAGTTTACCCATGCACTTTGGTTTCACAATAGAAACAGTGATGTGTGCTTATAATACCACTGCTCAATATTTGTTCATTGCTCACACTGAACTGTCACAATGCATGCTTTGTTTTGGGGAATGAGTGCAGGGGCATTTCATTGGACGGTGGGCTCATGTGACCTTTACCTAGAAACAGTAACAGTAGCGCAGCTAGCCTTCCACTGTCATTTACTTAAAGCGGTCTAGTCCATTCACAGTCTTCTTGCATCATGGACCTCTGGGAGCTGCCCGGCACAACGTGCTAAAGGCGGCTAATTCACTTTCCTCCTCCACCTTTATGAGTCTGCTTCCACATGCTAACTCTTTGTGATTTTAGGAAGTATGAATAATGAGCCACACCACGCCGCCGTCACATCCACTTATCCAGCTCGATGTTCTTTTGTGTGTGATGATTGGTGATATGTGGATTATGTTAGTCAGCAACAAAGATGGTAACCCGAGTCCTGCTCTGTTTGCCAACGAGGGATTTTGTAGAGTTCAAACTGGTGCACTAACCAGAGGATATAATGACAGACACGTGGCTGAGCCTGTGGAGTAGGCAATCTATTATTCATCTGATCTCAGGTTAGGGGTAGTGTGTGAGGACTAAATGCCTAACGTTGTGTTTCCATTAGGTGTTCAGCAGCCAGACAAACAAAACAGACAGATAAGAGACGTGAAAAGCCCAAACTCGATGAAGTTAGATAAAGAGCAGGTTGAGTTTTAATGTATTCCTGTCCCGGCGTCCCACTCATATTATGCTCCTGTTTCTCTGCTGCTTGGACTTTTATGTAACTAAGAAAGGCCTGCGGTTATGCAAGTCAGCCGAGTGTACTGTCAGACCCTTTGCCACAGCGACGCCCACTGAAGAACTGTCGGCCTCGATCACGCCTGAGATGCAGTGAATGCATGTCACCTCACACTCTCTCATACACACACACACACACACTGCAGCTCAGCCTTAAAAACCAGGCTTACTCTAGGTGTGGGACAGGGGTGATCTGTAAATCCGCATAACAGGTTTGATGTAGATTAGACTGGACCTGTGTGTAGTGGTAGAGAGAAGAGAGGGGGGGCGCAGAGGCAGAGCTCACCTCTCTTCTGTCTGTCTGACTGCTGTAAAGTGGTGTGACAGCATGGCTGGTATTCAGACCCGGGCAGCAGCAGGCTGTTCAGAACAAGTCATGTCTCAAAACTCTTCTCTTACCTAATTCCCCACTCGTGTGTGTGTGTGTGTGTGTGTGTTGCTACAGAGAGAACAACAGTGTCGAGAGGCGTCCCTGCACAGAAAATAAAACAATAGTTGTACTTTAAATTTTAGTTCCAGCGCCACAAACCTTTAACGTGGGTGGAAACACTGAGTGATGTGTCAAAAGAAAGGAAGGCCTAACCTTCTACCTGTCTGCAAACGGCCCTGGCCCTGCCAGAGAATGTCTATGGGTAGCTTTGTGTGAGGCGTTAACGCAGGTGGAGCCTTTGTTGACGTGATGCTATCATGTGTGGCCTTTAGAGTAGAACAATGCAGGGCCGAGCTTCCCCTAACATGCTTTCAGTGAGGCACATGAACGTTTCGCACACCATCTCGCCCGCTGGAGCAGATTTTCATTTAGACTTTGGGGTTCACGTGAACACCAATAAATACCACCGACTGATTTACGGCTTCCCTTGGGGACCTGCCTCAATGTGCCGCCATTTTAGTTCAATTCATCTGCAATGCTGACGCAAAATACATAAACTAATCCAAGCTTGTTGACTGATAATAAGCCTACCAGTTATCAATTTCTGTAGCTACATATCTTATCTGGTCTATAAAATGTCACAAAAACGCCCATCACAAATTCCCCTGAAGGCCAATGTCTCCATAGTTTTATCCAACAGACGGTCGGTCACATAAGACAAAGAAAAGCAGCAAATGTTCGCTGTGCGAGGATGGAAACTATCAAAGTTTGGCTTCTTTTTTTTGGTTTGTTTCACAAAAATCCTCGTCTGATCACTGAGATGACGCTGTCGGTGTGGTACAGAGGGTAGAGAACAAAGGGTCGTAAAAAACATGTCTGGATTGAACCCCTGATGATATCACTAACAATATGAAATAAAACAGTTCAGGATTTATGATCTGTCTTGGGGGGGGTCGTGAAGTAACAACTAGAATGTGGCAGGAAAATGATGCATGAAAGGGAAAATAGGATTTTTACAAACATATGAAGCCATTCAGAATATAATTTTCCAAAAAACAAGAATTATTAAGCTCCATCTTCTAATAGCAAAGGATGGGGTGTCCTCTCACACGCAGTATGATCCCCCACCTTTGACTCCAGCAGACCTCCCCGACCATTAAAAAGCACCATTTGAAGCCTGTGTGCTGCTGCTGTTGTGCTGGGGAACAACACATCCACATGGATACAGGGATGTGTGTGTGTGTGAGGTGTGTGTGAGAGAGGAGGGGCTCCGCTGTCATTGCTCATTCATGGCTTGGCCTGCCTTGGCCATTTTGGTTGGACGGCCTTGTTCTGTGTGTCATGCCAAACAACAATAGAGGTGGATGAAGCAGCGAGATGAGCAGCTCCTTTACAGCCTACAGTCAGCATCTAACATGTCAGCTCTCGGCACGGGCGGATCACAGGTCTGGATGGATGATGTGTGCACTGAGGGAGGTGGAGAAGCTGACTGAACAAACGACAGAATCAACCTTACACCACCTCCCTCCGCCTCCCCATCACAGCCCCCCCTTTTTTCCAGCTCACTGTAAAATGTGGCACACCGATTCCAAAATAAAACGCTTCTGCTTCATCATAAAGGAAAACACCGTGAACCCATATTCAATAGATTGTGCATGAATTATGTTTTTTTTTTTTTTTAAGAGAAGATGATATGGTGGTTTCCCGATCGTCTGCAGGGGTACACCGTGCGTTCTGAGGGGTCTGCCCATTGTTGCAATCTGGTTTATTCGGTCGCTCTCTGCGTCAAAAGCACCGTGCGACCACCCTGCACCTCCAAACTGCCAATATTACACACGGGGGTCTTCTTCTTCATCATGGACTCGTTTTATAAACATGAATGTGCTAAAAAAAAACAAATAAATCTGCACACCATCCCTCCCCCGTTTTTCCCCATGCTAAAGCATCATTAAGGCTACAAAAGGCTTTAAATAATCGGACTGATTGTTCCATCGCTGTCCCTGCTGAGGCTGCTTGATGTGAACGTACTCACCTTGACCATTCTCTATTGAGGTAACAGACGTGCCAACATTATCTGCAGCCCAGGCATCGTTCGCCGTGCGCTGGGACACCATGGACACCATGGTCTGCAGCATTTTCTCCGGAGTAAAAAGTGATGTCTGTGCATCGGTGGATCTTTTGCGTGCGCCGCTAATCCTGGAGATCTGCGCTGATGTTTGCTCCTTTGTGGCTGAAACGATCCCAGTATCAGGGGCGGTAGTAGTACTGTGGTGGTGGTGGTGGTGGTCGGGTCCGTCGTTGGAGGCTGGAAGGTGGTTGCAGTTTTAGAAATAGGGCTAGCAGTAGTTGTGGTCGGGCCAGGAGAAACAATGGCAGGCGACGGTGTGAGTCCGTTCAGAGGCCCGAGAGCGAACCTGCTTTCGGGTAAATTACGAGGCATGTCGGTGTGGAAGGTCTCCCAGGTGTCGGAGGCTGAGCCGGGCTTCCTGGGGATAGGCGACGCATCGTAGGGGCTGATGCGAGGTGCAGCTTGAGAAAATCCAATATATACATAGAAAATAACTAAGAGGAGCGGAGATATGTACATCATTAAGGACGTTAGCCTCATATTCACTTTCAGCTCTCCATGTAAGCCCCACTAACGGTCTCTCTCAGACCTTTCCCTGAATGGACGCGTACTCCACCATTGATGTCCTCGGCGGCGTACGCTGCTGTTTGTTGCCCTATGAACCACATCAACACTTCACCTGCTCTGCAACCTACCGCGAGCCACCCGAGACCGACGTACTCGTTAGCCAATGGGAGGGCAGAATCTGGGCGGGCGTCCCTTCGCTGGTTGGACGGTGGTTTTATGGTTTTTTAACACCCTGCCTGTAGAGACTTTTCACATCCACGACGGAGGCACAATATACTGCAAATTATTATTATTAGATTAACACACCTGCTTCCATTTATAACGTGACCTGGCCTGTTTTCTGAAGTGTCATATTTGTCCAGGTGTGCTCCTCTGTATGTCAGGAAATGGCCAATGGTGGCTTGACGGGTTTAATGCTTTTAATGAAAGAACCATTACCTCCTTCTGTCAGTGTGTACAACATCACAGAATAGACTGTCTGACACACATTCCACACTCACCCATTAAGACAGAATAAAGCATAACCCCCCCGCTGTGAATGAATGACTTATTACATATTTTATTTGGAACTACAATGTTTTTACAAAAGAGTTATTCTGTGTTTTGTTTTTTTAATCTAGGCTATCAGTTCTGGACCGTGTCGTAATATTTTAACACTTAAAAACGCGTCACATTGCGCAACTCCTCCTCACGTTTGAACTTTTATTTTGAATGTTGTCGCCGGAAGTAACAGTACGCTGTTGTGTCTGCCTTGATGCTCGTAAAGGTGTTGCACTGTCAAATCACGAGTGTTTACTGCCCTCTGGTGGTTACATTGTGCAATGACACCCACAGCCAATAATATTGTGCCAGCAGATTGTCACGGTTTACGAGCTGTTCAACCTTTTGCTTTCAGACCAATAAGCAGTATTACTGTATTGGAAAGTGGATATTTTGTTTTTCAGTACTTTTAAACTTTTGTATGATTAAAAAATAATGCCTCATCAGCTCTCCTAATTACATGAATGTGGTTTATAACCAGTGTTACACGGTGTTTACGATGTCCAACTGCGTATTTGTGTACTGTACTTATTTTATCTTGAATATTAATAAAGTGATGTTGTTTATTTATTCAACAACATATTTATTTATCTTTTGTTTTCGTCTTCTTCTTAAAAAATCGCCTTTTATTCTTCGCTGCCAGTGAAATCAAATATTTCCAAACGGTCGGTTGTAGTTACTCACTGTGAACACTAGAGGGCGTGAGCACTCAAGAGCACGCGCTCTGTGATACCTGTTGACGCCACATACATCAAGCTAGACACAACATCATAGTAGTACTTCCGGTATGAACAATCAAAATACAACTTCCCCAGCGAAGACAAATTCTAATATTATTGCGGAAGAAAGACAGACGCCTGCTTTGTTTCTTCATTCTGTTTTGATTTTCATGTTGCAGCTCGGTTTGTGGCTTCAATAAGTCACGAGTTAAAATGATAAAACGCCACAGGTTCTGTTGGTGAACGAGGTGATAGATGGCAGCAGAGGGTAAAACAGAAAGCAGGCTGTGAAACTCCGTCAAGTGTTGCAGGAAGTTGCGCATGACGGCTGGTTGGGAAATAATGGCGCCTCTAGATTTGGATAAATATGCAGAGATTGCAAAGCAGTGTAAATACCTCCCAGAGAATGACCTCAAGGTAACTGTGACTCTATGTTCATGTTTCTGATGAGGGTTTGAGGTTAGCTTGTGATGCTAACGTTAGCTCGCTGCTGTTTGTGTTGTACCAGCGTAATTAGCTCATGTTAGCCTTAGCTAGCTAGGACGTTAGCTTGCTGACTACATCAAACCCGTTTAGATATTGTTTAGCTTAGCAACAGCAGCTAAATACAAGTCCAGCTATATAAACTGTGGCACGCTATCGAAGCGGGAACGAGAGCGGCTCTGGCTCCGGCTCTGGCCTGCCGTTATGTGCTGAGTGACTGTGTTAGAGTGACCGGAGGATGCTGGCTGTCATGACGGGGTGATGTCAGCTGATGTTTACTCCCAGTCTGCATGTGGTTCATGTAACACGGTCCGGTCTGTTTACGGACAGACTGACACAGCCGGTAGACCTCATTATAATGACACATCCGGTGTCAGCGCTACTGCAAAGTCATTTAATATTAGACTTCATGATAACAATAAAGGCAATATGTGGCACCATATTCACCAATAATAGCTGGATTCTAGTGTATTAGTTACACAGGGAGATCCCCTCATATTAATAACTCATTTTTTTTACCAGCATTATACTCAACAAACAAAAGCAAAGTTTGATTCTGCTTATAGACAGAGAGCCCAGCTTCATGTTCCAGCCCATCAGTGTGAAGTCTTGAATATTAAACACATTATTCCGTCTGCCCTCCACATATTAAATCCACGATGGAGTGTGGTACTTGAATATTTTGCAGTTGTGGCTGTCATTATGTGTGACAGCAGTAGACCAGCAGTGTGTCTAAGATGATGCCTAACATTAGATTATTGTTGTTTCACTAAAATGACCTCCAGTCCGTCATGCATGACGTCACACACAGGTGTAGCTGCTCTGTGGTTCATGCTTCAAGGAGAACTACCAACCCAAGGCCTCACCATAGTTTGTGTCATCCACCTTGTCCAATGTGGGCTGTTGAAGCTACCTTTGGCTTTTACATTTTTGGCCTTGTGTCCTCACTGTCACTGTTTTGGGATGATAGTCAGAGCCAGCCACATGACAGATCTTTACAGGTGTAGCAGCTCATCCTGAGCTGGTAATCTTAAAAGAATCTCATATATCCGGGTGTCATGGAGACGTCAAGTATCGCGTGACAAAGAATATTTGGAGGCAAAACACTGAACGCTCCTGTCATGAAACCCACATCGCTCACGTCTGTGTTCTGTTCTCTGTCCAGAGGTTATGTGACTACGTGTGTGACCTGCTGCTGGAGGAGTCCAACGTCCAGCCCGTGTCTACACCTGTAACAGTATGTGGGGACATACACGGGCAGGTACAAACCCACAGTGTTGACGCTAACATGTCTGAGCATGTGCACGTGTTTTCTGATCTGCACACACACATCCATCAAACGTGACGTGGCTTGCTCTACATTTTCATCTCTTTGTGTTTCAGTTTTATGATCTCTGTGAACTCTTCCGAACTGGCGGCCAGGTTCCAGACACAAATTACATATTTATGGTTAGTACTTTGAGATCACTTTTTTTGAACGCACTCTGTTGAACTGGTGTTCTCACACAGTGTTGGTAACATACGTCTGCCATCTGCAGGGCGACTTTGTTGACAGAGGGTATTACAGTTTGGAGACGTTCACCTACCTGCTGGTGCTTAAAGCCAAATGGCCCGACCGCATCACGCTTCTACGTGGAAACCACGAGAGCAGACAGATCACCCAAGTTTATGGCTTCTATGGTGAGATCTGATTCATGACACGATGGTTACTAATTAAACTTCATGAACAATAATCACACACTCCTGCTTGAAATAAATTAATGTTGTTATTTGTCTTACAGATGAGTGTCAGACCAAGTACGGAAATGCAAATGCGTGGCGATACTGCACCAAAGTGTTCGACATGTTAACAGTTGCAGCTGTAAGTATCGAGTTGTGTCTGTGCGTTGTGTTTATCTGTCGTTCTGAGGATCCTGTTTAGTCGTTTCTTCACAGAGAGCAGCTGAACGAGCACTGAACAGCAGTTTGTGGTTACTGTGATGTTCTGATACAGATAAATGCTGTTCCTTTCCCTGCTCTTAAAAGCTGCTGTATGTGAAAGTGAGGAGTCTCTCTCTGTTCTGGCCATCATCGTTCTAACAGTTGATGTTTTGTTTCGATTAGATGGACTAGATCTTGTCTCAAGGACAGGATGGACACTTTTTAAGATCTTAGGAGTGGAAAACAAATCAAAGACAGCAAAACAACTGACTTTTTCATGTTATCAGTAAACTTAGTTTTCAGCTGAAATATGTAACCAGTGACCACAGTTTCCCAAAGTCATGTCTGGGTGTTATTTGTTGGTATTCATTCAGCTGTGGGTTTAACGACATCACATGTCATTTAGATGACATTGCCTGTAAGTGATAGCTTATTGGAACGTGTGTCTCTGATGACAGTATAAAACATGGACGTTGTATCTGTGACATCACCCACAGGTCTCTGAACAGTTCAGTGTGGAGGCTCTGCCTCAAGGCTAATCTAAAAATAGGCAAAGACATGGAGCTGAGGCCAAAACTGTTCTTTGTACCAGGCTGTAAACATGTTTATTTCTGCTGCGGAGTTGGACATTTTAACATGGGGACTTATGGAGACTGACTCGTTCAGTAGCCAGTCTCAAGTGTTTGAGGAACTGCATTTTTTTTGTCTTCTCAAACTTGAAACCCCCACTTCGCCTAGTTACTGTTGTTATGTAACATAAGGTTTGTGTGGCCTAACAGAATCTGATACACCTGTATGATGTCCTTATATACTCTCAGCTGATGGACGAGCAGATCCTGTGTGTCCATGGAGGCCTCTCCCCAGACATAAAAACTCTCGATCAGATTCGAACCATTGAGCGGAACCAGGAGATCCCCCACAAAGGAGCATTTTGTGATCTGGTGTGGTCAGACCCCGAAGACGTGGACACCTGGGCCATCAGCCCCAGAGGAGCTGGCTGGCTCTTTGGTGCCAAAGTCACAAATGAGGTATGTCACACTCATGCTGATATACAGTACATAACACACTCATACAGAATCGGGTAGTCTTTAGTGAAATCTAACATTGTAACTGCACAAACTGTAAAACTTTTATCATCCTGACACTCAGCTTTGTTTGTAAAAGCACAGTAAAATCCAAAATGGGCAGATTTAATTCAGGTAGGCCAACATCAAGCATTGACACTAAATAGTATTGTCAGACCTACAGTGAACTTTAGTTCATCAGCTACAGATGTGTTAGCTGTCTCTAAAGGCACAAAGAAGCTCAAATGTAGCTTCAGTCAGTGAGCTCAGGCACAATACATCAGTTCTGACCTCTGGATTCCAGCTGACAGGGTGTGACCAGCGTTTGTTTAGCTACCAGAGAGCTTGAACATTCACATCAGGGGCAGATACTTTTCCACAATGACAGTAGGAAAGGCACAGGTGATAAACTGAATGATGGATGAATTCTATTAATGCCTACTGTACACGAGAAAACTTTGAAGAGAGTGTGACAAGAGTCACAGAGTTTTTAAGATTTTGCAAAGACTATGGATCTTGCCTTCTCCACTATCGCAGTGCAGATGGGAGAACATGCGAGTTTCAGTTTTTTTCCTGATGGTTCTAGAGAGAGCACACCTATTGGTTGTTCAGTGATTAAACATCACTATTTTGTCAAGTGAGCCTGAAATGTGGGATAATATTCAACGCGTTTGATTTTATGGGAATGCCAAGATGAGAAAAAGACTAA
Source organism: Miichthys miiuy (assembly GCA_036365135.1). Taxonomy (NCBI): domain Eukaryota; kingdom Metazoa; phylum Chordata; class Actinopteri; family Sciaenidae; genus Miichthys; species Miichthys miiuy. Next base: position 5,585,738 of record CM071605.1, read on the forward strand.
AGACAGCTCAGACCGAGTTTCATGGCCAGCAAACCATGAAGATGACGGGATCGTTTGAAAAGTCATCTGGTGTAAGGGCGGCAGGAGCTGCTTCAGTTTCAGGGACCTGGTATTCATGCTGGCTCGCTGTTACCGGGTCACTCTTTCCTGTTATGATTATTGTTATTAGCTGTCAAAATGTCTGCTGGGAAACAGCGAGAACGATGCTCACAAACGTCTGCAGTCAATTCTGCTCATTTTTTAAGCAGCCAAACTTCCAGTGGGACAAATGAAGTATAATATTAAATATTAGACTCCTCACAGCTTTTATTACATTTGGCTGCTGTTTTGTGCAAAACTGCAAGTATGTTTGTAAATATTTATTTTTCTCTCCTTCTTTTGTTTCTCTCTATCTTCTAAAAACTGCAGTTTGTTCACATCAACAACCTGAAGCTGATCTGCAGAGCGCATCAACTCGTCCACGAAGGCTACAAGTTCATGTTTGACGAGAAGCTGGTCACAGTGTGGTCGGCTCCCAACTACTGCTATCGCTGCGGCAACATCGCCTCCATTATGGTCTTCAAAGACGCAAACACAAGAGAGCCAAAGCTGTTCAGAGCAGTGCCTGACTCTGAAAGGGTCATTCCACCTCGAACAACGACACCTTATTTCCTGTAAGCAAATGAAAACTAAAAGAACACAGCCAATAGTTCAGTGCACAGATACTGGATTCTGGGACAGTAGCATCAGCGGCACTTGTGTACCCATATGAATTTGTATATTACATTTCGTGTATTTAGAGCATTTAGACAATTTCCGGTGCCAACTGTCAGTTGTTATTCCCACTTTGACATTTAATGCCATTAGTCTGCAGCGTAATGACAGATTGAATTACAGTGAAGTCTCAACAGTGTCGCCGTGCTGTTGAAATGTTTTAGAAGGATTCAAATGTTCATATTTATAACTATCCGTTTCACTGAGTAAAATTCACTCTGCTGAGCAAACTGCGGGTGCAGTGTTATGTACAATGTTTCAATTTGTTTTGTTATTGTAATGTATTAAAGCTGGCTGTAAAATCATAAAGCACTGCACAAAAGCATAAATTGCATCTATTCTGACAAATTTCAATTGAGTTATAGACTAACTGTAATTCTGTGATCTTATATGATGTAAACCGGAGCGTTTGTGTATAAAAATTTACCATATCTGTTTATTCGAAATTCCAGTATTGTTAAGCCTGTGGTACCTTAAAATATTATCTGTAATTGCCAGATTTGAAATCAGCTCTTGTAATTATTATTTTTTTCTGTCACCATACTGTTTTTAAATAAAGAAATGCAAAAGTAAAAAGTTGAGCAGACATCACTTCCTGAGGGTTGACTGCCAAGATACCTGTTGTCTGTATTGTTGAGGAAAAGAATATCTGCATTCATTTTGCAGGACTGCAGCTAATTTGTTTCCCTATTAAATTGATGATCAGTCATTAAATCATACAGGAACATCTGTTGAGCAACATTGGTATCTTGCTGTAGTAACCAGCCGTCAATGGTCAGGTGTGTGTAGCCTCTCTAAGGGGCTTCTTGAGGCATGTTTGGGGTTCATTGTGTCACATCAGAGTGGTACCTAACCTAGACACATTGGTATTTAGGCTGACCAACACTGTGTAGATAAAAATGGTTGTAGTCGCTACGAGATCGCCCACAGGTTTCCGAAGAGCTGTTGTGAAGCTCAGAATGTGGTGGTTGGTAGTCCTGCCTCCACTGGCAAGAGGTGGAGTGTGGGTGGAGCTTAGGTGGGATGAATGACTCCCGGTTGCTCAAACAAGCCACCTGTGTTGGCACCCACATGTCAATCAAACAGCCATGCTCTTAATTTTAAATATAAAAAATATAAAAATTCACCCTCAGTACAGTTGTCATGAACAAGGAAATGAGCTATAGAGGCCAAAACTGCTGTAAACATGTTTATTCTGCTGTGAAGTTGGACAATTTAACATGGGGGATTCACTGTGATTCACTTCTGGAGCCAGCCTCACGTTGACTTCACGTTGTCTCTCAGTTTGTTACATAACTTGTAGCTGATTATCTTAAAGATTAATTCAGTTACTATATTTTACCAGACAGTTGTCTCTTGACACTGTACTGATGCTAGACTAAGCAACCTGTGTGTCTTCAAGAAACTGCTGTTTAGAACTGGACATTTTTTAAACCATGTTTGCTCCATTGTGGTTCATTTGTTAGCCACATTGCTGCCTGGGCTTACCAGTGTGGTTATTTAAGGACTATTTTTGTTGTGACACAAATAAAGATACAGCACATAATTTCCCCATTAGAGCACAGACAATATTTAAATATTGAATTTGGTATTTTGGACTACTACTGGGCAGGTGCAGCTGCCCCTCTCAGGTCAACAACAACTTACAACAAAGGTACACACAACATGAAATCATATGTAAACAATCTACTCGTGTTATATTACATTCTTAAACTTTTGTAATACATTTTAGTACATTAACCGCCAAAACACCTTCTCACTATGTCACTTGAGTTTTAAGGCTGTTAAAGAAATGGCCTGATATAAAAATGTGTTTGTTCAGTTAAAGAATACAACATACTCACCTCGGCTTGTTCTCATGTGGTATTTAACATCAGCAAATACTGTCTAGTTAGACAGTCACCGAAGAATTTGTAATTACCTCACATGAAAGGAAGAAAGCATTTGTTTGAGCACACACTTGAGCAGTTTGCTCACAGCTGTTCCCAGAACACAAATGTCAGAAAATGGTGGCAGAAATATGCACCAACAGAACCGCCTCATGGCCTCTGCAAAATGTTCCCCTCTCACACCACCACCACAAAAAACAGCTCTGTGCACCAAAGTAGGGCGTAATCTTCATAGTAGTACAGTTATATCTTACAAACTGGCTTGTGAAACTATTCATACAAATACCATTTCACTCAAAATAGCTTTTCATAAAACTGACAAAAATAGTCAGACACAATGTCCAGAAACATTTGCAGAATTTTATTATGTTCATAAGAACACTCTGAACACAGTCATGTAGGGCAGGGAAAGGCATTTGATATCAGAATCAGAATCAGAAACACTTTATTCAGAACACACTTTACTGTTCACTGTGCCTCAATTGTACAGATGCAGACACATAAAAATGACTATATACATATTTGATATTCATATGTCATGTGTGTGTGTGTGTGTGTGTGTGTGTGTAGACTGGATAAAGGACGATAGTGCAATGGTGCAGGTGATGGAATAAATATTGTGCAAATATAAATAATGTTGTGTTCTGTGATAGTTGCTGCTGGATGTATATATTAATAAACTGAGTCTATTACGTGATTATATCTGGAGTTAAGACAAATATAATGTGCAGCCTAATATGATCTGTCTACATGTGGTGCTATTAGTTTTGGTGCCTCTAGGTGGCGCATGTTGCCAGCTACATTCCGACAGCGCTCACTTCTTCCACCCAATGAGCAGAGGGCACGGCCGTGACGTGTACAGTCATCTGTGTTGGGGTGATTACGTGTAGCTCATCAACTAGCAGCAGCTAGCTTGTCAGACGAGACGAGTGTCCCGGGAGTTCGTGTCGACTGCCACAACGATAGATATCCTCTGAGCGTACGCAGCTAAAAGACGAACACACAGCCACTGAGCACCTGAAAAACACCGCGGACTGTATTTTATCGAAGTTAATACGGTAAGAGAAAGGCGACTTCAGTGGACGAGTAAGCTAACGACAGCTAACATCACCCCGGTGGTGGGAACGTTAACTCTCATTGTTGTGGCTAGAAGAGCTAGCTGGCTGTCTGTCTGTCAAAACATAGTCTAACAGTGTCATAGTCCGTGTCCCGATGGGATTAACACCGAGGAGACATAACAGACAGAGAGTTTACTCTGCAGCAGTTTGTGTCCCAACTTCTCCACACATCAGCAGCTAACGTTACAATGTTGACTTACTGTAGTCCAGCCTATGGACTACAAACCCCAAACCTTCCTTCCAGTGCAATTCCAGGATTCAGTTTGTATGAGCTGAATGGAAAGTAAATGAAATGACATTCAGTGTCTTAACATTTAGAGGTCTGCGTCAGTTTACAGTACAGAAAGCAGCATTCAGAAGGCTGTCATGTGCTTTAAAAAGAGGAAAGATCAGCAAAATATTAGGACTATTTTGGGGAAACATGTTGTCTCCAAAGCCACAGTGACAAATTAGTTTGACAGTGAAAAATCATCTATCAATCTGCAAAAGATATTTCGAGATAGAACCGCTACCAAAATTAGCAAGCATCTGTCTATCCGTCACTCATGTGTCAATAGCCTGAATATTATATGATGACAATAATGAATGAAAATGGTAAACACTCTTGTCAATCTTGTCTTCTTTTCCAGATGTAAGCAGAATGGAATCACCAGTACAAACCTGCCTCCAGTGGCACTGCATAAGGACCCAACTCTGTTTCAGCCCTCACCACACAGAGCCGTAAATTCAATGCATTGCATGAAGTTACTCACTCTCCAGAAACTGCAGATTTCACTCAGAAAGAGACAGTGAGAGGACCACCATGTTTGCCAAACTGAAGAAGAAGATTGCAGAAGAGGCAGCCACTGCACCTCGGAGTGGCGTCCGTATACCACGCACCATCAGCAAAGAATCCATCACCTCAGTGGGGGCAGACTCTGGGGACGACTTTGTAAGTACTGTGGCAGTTATTGAAAGTAGTCAAGAAATGAAGCGATAAATGTTAATCAGAAAATGAGTGATAGATATACTTGTTCCTGACTTGAGATATAGTTATAGTTGTATAGTTGAGATATAGTTGTTGATAAAAGCCTCAGTGGAAAAAATGACTTGTAAAGAGAGATGGACCAGGCTGTGCTCTTCTTCTTTAGTGTTCACATCAGTTAAACACACACTGCTGGCTTTTGTATCGGCATCTGTCTCTGTATATTCATATATATTTGCTTTTGGGGGCAGTGCCCCATAGCTGGTTAGAATTATGGTACTTTAAATTAGCACTACTACTACTACTACTACTACTGCTAGTAATAAGCAGTACTTCTATGGATTTTAAGGGGTACACTTGAAAGAAACACATTTTATACACCTTATACACCAAAATGAGTGCATGTTTTTTAATGTGGTTAAGCCTGCTGAAAATAAGCGATTGTCACCATTCTTTTTCACCTCTCTGCTTTCTGCTTATTTTATATATATATATATATATATATATATATATATATATATATATATATATATATATATATATATATATTACTTGCCTTGGGCTGCAAGCAATGCCTCTGTCACTCATCATTTTCAATATGTTGTTGTATATCACAGTCTCTCACAGTGTCAGCAACCTCTCTCCTTATCTCCTCTTCCCCTCGAATCAGAAGAAGCTCCCATAAACTGTTAAAAATGATAGATGTTATAAATGTTCTTGGCTATTTACACGCCAACTTCTGTAACCTCAGCCTGGAGGAAAAATGAGTGTGTCCTCACAGGTGTTATGTTTCTATCCATGATGATTAGAGCTGAAGCTGATGAATAGCAATGACTACTTTAGAGTCATTTGACTCGGATGTGAATGCAGATTGTACCGTCTCCCACTGAAGACAAAAGCCAGATGTTAGTGGGTGTTAGTGGTGTTTTTGTCCAGTGAGAAAGGGCCTTTAGTCTCTAGTATATGTCAAAATCCAAAAAGTCTGGATTCTGGATTTACAGTTCATTTCATACAACTTGATGGCGACTTTCATTCCACTTCTCTGCCAGATAAATGCCCACGTCTCTTACTCAAATTCCATGTCCCTGTTTGCAACGCAGGCTGACTGAAGACTGCCCGAGCCGACACAACACAGAGAGATGACTGTTTTGCACTGATCAGATTCTCACAGACAAACCAGGAATTTAAATTTAATCAGCTGTGGCCAATCACTGTTTTTTCTCCTAAAGTACTTGAGCTATTCTGAGCACACAGCCTCTGTAACAAATCAGCTATGATATGTTGAAAAAAGATTTCTCATTCACAACTCAGGGAAATGTTTTTAGATATAATGTAATGTAATGTAATATGAAACATAATGATTCTTATTTTCAGGTGATTATACACTAATGAAAACATAGTTATACATATTATATTCCATTTCTGCCATATTGTGTAAACGGACACATGTCTATAGACCACCCTACGAGGCAGCAAGGTGATACTTAGGCCAGTTGTCTAAACGCTGCATTAGTAATCTCCTCTGTGACACATTCCAATGTGGTCACTACCAAATGTATAGATGTCATCAGTGTTACATCTCTGCTCTGAACGAAGTTCACAGAAGAATCAATAGGTGCATAATGAGGTGATTCATTTAAACCCAGACATGGTGTCAATTCTAAAAGCAACAACACAAAAACCTGAAAGCTGTTTTTTGTTTACGATTCATCTTTGAGTACGAGTACATAGAAAGACATGAAATTTGATTAATTCTCTTAAGGAGTTTTAAATGTCACATTATTTTCTGAATGTCTCATTTTATCAAAAAGAGTAGGTAGTAGTAGGCAACTTTGGTCATGCTGTGATTCCATTACACTGTTGTAAGCTGTAATGGGAAATAGATGAAGGAACAATAGTGATCAAGGATGGATTTTCTTGTCATTCTGGAAAGTCTCAGAAAAGACCTGGAAATTCAGGGCGGTGCTATAATTGGATTCTTGGCTGTCTTTTGAAATAGTCACCAGTCAGGCAGTTTTAGGTAACAGGGCTTGGTGTGCATTACTATAGAATGGGGATTACTTAGTTGCTTGGTCTCCATTGTATTAAGACCAACCAGTATAACATGAAGCCTTGTTGATTCATTTCAGTTTTCTGCTGCTCGTTTTATAGTGAGCCCTGCAGTGCATATAGTGATATTTTTAGAGTTAGCAATCTGTCCTCTCTATTGTTTTCAAGAGCTTGTAAAGGGAATCCGTCTCTGTGCTGTGCTCTGTTCTGTAGTGCAGTCCCTCACAGGGGAAGCCAGTCTCTTGAGGCTGTAGCACCATCTCAGTTGCACTTGGTTAAATTATTTAGTGAAGTCGCTGAGCAGCAATTCTGCTAGCTGATATGTGACACTGTGTTTCTGGTGCAGTGAATAGTTAATAATGTGGGCGCTACAGTTTACCAAGCCTGTTTGAATGACACATTCTAGTTATTCCATTCCTTTCTACATAAATTTCATATATATTTGTGATTCCTGCAGATGACTACATAAATACCACTGACAAGTGACTAGTGCAACAGCAACGTAGTGTGATTAATGGAACTCCTTTCTGTGATCTAAAATGTCCAGGCACTTCCCAAAATCTCTTATAAGTCACCATATTATAAAGTGTGTGTGTCTGTGTGTGTCTGTCTCTCTCTCTCTCTTCAGGCATCTGATGGCAGCAGCTCCAGGGACGACCTGCCCACCCAGCTCCTCAGAAGGAATGATCAGATCCGGAAGCTGGAGGCCAAGTTATCAGGTAGGACATGTTAGATGAAGGTCAAGCAACCAGAGCAATTCAGCCTGAAGCTCTCAGGAGTAAACTCTACCCCAGATCAGAGAAAGTTAAACCCAAGTACAGCTTGTTAATGATGTACAAAATGCTTATTAATGTAACTCCAATGGTCATTCAAAAAAAGTCTACTGCTCTTTTTTCTCTGCAAACCACAGATCAACAGTCACAACCGCAATAAATGCAAAGCACTTTAATTTATAATTGCCTGAACATACATTTCTATTGATGGGCTTCTCTTACCACACAGCACCAACTCATCTAAACAAACAAAAGAGCCATCCAGACAAACATTACACACATAATACTGGGTTAAAAACCGGTCTTGTTAGGGAAACTTCAGTGTCAGTGGTCAAACAAGATCCTGCCAGGAAGCAGTTTGGAAGCTGGTATATTCCATGACATCTGATCAGTGCTGCCTGCAGGAGCCTGGCTGCATCACCATCACTTTAATTCAGTTCACTTTTGCAGCACACGGGGTGTTAGCCATACCAGCAGTTATTTTTCTTGTTAATGGTGATTATATTGATGTCTCAGAATCAATATGAGAATGTATTGCTGTTGAAATGTTTGCTTGGTGTACAGTGGGATAAAGTCTAATATATTTGTAGTTTGAGGGTGTGTTTTTTCCCCCTCCTCTGCTCAGTATAAAAACTCTTTCCTTTGGGTACTTGATGTGACTTTGGGCCCCGAGAAAAGGTTAAAGGTTGCACATGTTCATACAGCCTTTTAACCAGTATGGTTTTCTGACAGAAGAAAATCATTAATAGTTTGACCTTCCATTATTTCTCAACCATGTTTTCCCTTTTGCTTTCTCCCTCTCCTTTTGTTCACTTCCTCCCCTGCCTCTCTCTTTACCGTCATCTGCCTGTTCCTCCTTCCTGTTTGTGTTTTGTGTGTGTGGTTGTGTGTTGTGTGTGTGTGTGTGTGTGTGTGTGTGTGTGTGTGTGTATTGTTGATACCCCATCCCATCACCCTACTTCCCAACACTAGACTACGCTGAGCAGCTACGAATTATGCAGAAGACCAAGGACAAGCTTGAAATTGCGTTAGAAAAGCATCAGGATTGTACGTACCTCTACTCTCCTCCCAATTAGCTTCCTTTCTCTCATCTGTCTGTCAGCTGTAATAACCATTGCCTAGCGAATCATCACTTCCTCCCATGAAGATCTTTTTTTTTTTTTATTCCAGATGCTAATATCATGGGCTTTAGAGGTTTGCTTTGGGAGCACTGAATGCTTTTAATCCAAAAATCCACCCTCAGATCTTTTACATTAGTATTTGTTCAGCACATTGATTTCAGACGTTACGTATGCATTGTCTGTTACTTTGTTGGTGTACCCACTTTCCCTCAGTTTGGCCCAAATGATTTGAACCGGTTTATTTATACATCTGTATATAAGAAATATAGTGTAACTGTTATGCATTTAGCTTGCTAGCTACTCTAGTTATAGTTATGAACACCAGGGCAATCATTGCACCCATACCCACTATTTAAATATCAACATGTCCTATAGCTGTGGAGAAATTGGTAAATCTGCCTCTTATGATGGATTTGTCTGTCTCTTTAACCCCTCCCCCCTAAAAGCCCACTTTCATCTGATTGGCCAGCTTCCAGTTGTGAGCGCCACTTCATAGGGATGGGCAACAACAGGATTTTTTTTTTGATATAATACTGATACTTTCTGTTTTATACTGATCATTTCTTGTGCACATGATTTTTTTTCCAAATAATGGTCTTTGTTATTGGCACATTGCCATAAAATATTCGGAGCACATTTATACTCCCTGAAGGATGTGCAACATGTCAACTTTCTCTCAGAATAATTTAGATTTTTTGGGGGCAAAGACCTTTCGACTTTAATGACCCCGCAGCGCTCCACAGAGCTGGTGTATGACATTGTAAAGAACTACTGATTATTTACGTGTATTCTCAAGTATTAAGTATCAAGGCTCTAAGAGTAGTAAAGTTGTCAGTTTGTTGGTTCTATCTGGTACTTTAGTATGGTGATTTGTACAGAACAGTGCAGCTTTGAGGAGACGTCGTCTTTAGGGTGGATTTTTTTTTGTTCTTAGGTCACACACAGGTATGTTTTTCACCTCTAGTTGCCTGCATCGCTTGTCTTTGCTTGTCTTTGCCTCTGGGATAAACTCTCTTCTTAATCAGACTCACAGCTACTAACGGTGCCGCTGCCTTTGCTATTAAATATTTCTATTCTTTTTGGTTGCATACAAACTTCTCTGTATGGTTTCCATCTTTCCCTCTTTTTTTCTCTCCATCTCTCTTTGACTGTCCAGTATCCATAAAGAAACTTCAAGACCAGAATGAGTCTCACCAGGCCAGCAGGACCAAAATGGCAGAGGGGATGACTTTAGCACTGGAAAAGAAGGATCAGGTAAACACCTCTCTGTCTCACTTATTATATACTCCTGATTTGTTGATTGTGCACTCATCTCTTTCTGCCCTTCACATGCAGGAATGGATGGAGAAGATGGCCGCTGTGGAAAAGGTAAATCTTTTCATCTGTCTTTGGGGACTTTCAGTAATAAGCTATTATGATAATATTGAATATAACTTGGTTGTAAAGTAGTTGCATGGCAACTTATGAGGTCATTGATCCTATGTTAGGTGTGGCAAACACCTAACAGTTCAAGACTTAATGTGGCGCTTTCACACCTAACCTATTTGATGTGTTACATTTGAATTCTGGCACATTTGTCTGAGTAGTTTAGTTTGCTTGGGCTCGTATGAAGGTTGTCTGCTGAAGTCTGGTGCAGACTGAACAGTTTGATTGAGATTCCCTGAAACGGAGGGTCTTGGCGTGGTGCCAGTTGAACTCTGGTGTGGTTTGGGTGTGGAGTGAAAGCAAAGCAGACTAGCAACATGATTTTATGGTAGCAGATATGTAATATTAGCATGAATTCAAAAGCCAAAAGATTGTGAGCTGTTTGGAAAGTAGTCTCTTAATCCAGGCTATAAGTTATAGCCTTTGTAAGATCGTTTGTAGGGATGGATTGATAAGGTTTCTTCACTGTCATTACAGATATAGATTATTAGTAATGAGGCAAACCAATAACTGATATTTAGAACTGAAAAACAGAAAATTTGCAGTAAAAATTAAAATCCTAATGAAAGTGTAAAAATGTAGAATAACACTGTCAGTTAACTGAAACTTTAAATCAAGAAAACTAGTAAAACGTGTCTCTGTGCCTGTCTTTAGTTAGTAGTTCTAGTTCAGCAGCAGGTTGTGGTGCAGAAAGCAGAGTTACTCCAGTGAGACTGCATTCAAAGAAGCACTCACTTTGAATGGACACTGTAGTTAACTGGATTTCACTCTAACAAAGTGCATCATTTGGAGACTGTGGTGAAAGTGTGACTGTTTAAAAACCATCACTTTTGCTGCATTTTCAGTGGTGAAACTGGGCATGCTTGTTATCATAGAAATGGATCATAGGATTGTGATGCTTATTGCAGCGATATCTGCTGCCTTTCCTTGGAAACAAAGCTCCAATCAGATTAATCGGAATATTTGGTGAGACTACAGAGTGGTTGCTACAGACTGAGAGAGGCGGCTGCATCAGAACCGTTTTTGAATGAATTTAATGATTGATGATTCTGAGATTTATAAAAATGCTGAATATCTGTGACGATGCGAACGTATACATGTCGGCTCATGAGTTAAGATTTGGATTTTCCCTCTGAAGTCAGAAAGTGAAAAGTTAAAACACAGGTGTGTGTTGACACAACAGCTTTCGTACTTTGTGGCTGTAAAAGCAGGTGTGAAAGCACACATTTGGTTTCTTGACACCTGCACACAACTGAAAATGGACATTTCCATTGGTTTACTATAACTGTTGTGTTTGTTTAGGAGAAGGCTGGCCTGTCAGCCCGGCTAGAGGAGATGATGGAGCAAAGCTTAGCACTCTTCCAGAAAAGGGATGACCTGGATGAACTGGAGGGCTTTCAGCAACAGGAGCTCGCTAAAGTTAAACACATGGTGCGTACACATGCAGTCGGAGTGCTGGATTTGCAGCACTACTTATAAACTGTAATGCAGTTTTTATCACTTTGAGATGAAATAGAAAATTGGAGATGATCTGGAAAGAGCTTAGGGCCATTTGAAGAACTACCCTTTGGAGTAATCTGAGCCTCAGTGCAGGATAGGATATTCTCTTTGGCATTCAATTAGTTTGAAGGCACTTAGTTGAGGTCTAATTTGTTTGATTATGACTCGTTTCCCATTCATGTCTATCAGTTGCTGAAGAAGGAGGAGCAGATGAGCCAGCAGGAGCGGGAGCTCAAGCAGAAGGAGGCTGAAGTTCAGTCGGCAAGGCGAGGGCTGTCTGAGACTCGGGGTAAACTCCGGGCGCTGGAACAGCAGCATGAGGAGAGCTGCAGACTCAACTCTGAGCTTGAAATAGAGCGGTAAGAAGAAATGCTTTAATTATTTATTATGCTCTTATAGTCTAGACAAAATCTGACATCTTTATTTTTTAATACTACATTCATTTGAAATAGATGTATTTGTAGCCAAAAGTCTCAGGTAGTAATCATATGAAGGAACAGGAACACGTAGAACATTTTCACTGATAACTGACATATTTATGCATTAGTAGTAAACTTATTTTGGCAGTTTGACATACCGCTTTCTGAGGCCATCATGCTACAGGATTGGTCATCGCAGCTGGTCAACGTTTGATCCGTTCATTACTACATTACACTTTGTACTCATGGGTCGGACCACACACGTCTCTGAACTTGGCAATAAAGTTTCTTGACTGTCTCTCACGGTTGCGTTGACAAAATGTGTTACATCAACACCTGGCAAAGTACTCAAACCTGCTCATGCTGTAGTTCCTGCTACATCAGATGCCTCCTGGATCACATTTTGCCATGATGACACACACACACACACACACCACAGATTTATAAGGTTAAAACAGTATGGGTAACAAAAGAACTGGTGTGCCTCAAAATGTCAAATTAATTAGTCAGCCCTCGCAAATGTATATGTATGATGGTGAAATATTTTTTAAAATATGAAATTCATGTCATGAGTATATACATTTTCAGTGCTTTAATAATTCTGAATATTTTTATCTATTTAGTATATGTTTTGTCCCATATGTAAGAATCGGTATACTGTTATTGTGAGCTAAGCACATGAAAATTCAAAGTTACTTTACTCTAAAAGTTCTACACTTGTATTTGTTGTTGAGCTCTGGTGTTTGTGAAAGAACCCTCGGTACATGTCATTGGATTTGTGCAGAGAGGAACTGCTGCTGCTCAGAGAGGAGGCAGACAAGAAGATCAGTGAGCTGGAGGGACAATCCCAAGAGCTGCAGTCAGTCATCCAGCAGGTCTCTGAAGACTTCCAGAAAGTGAGTCCTGAGCACAAGCTGCACAAGCTACACTCTCCTACTTAACTAAAGTTATTAACACTATGTATTCATAAATCATTTGTCGTGGCAGTGAGTTTGTGATGTTTTTGTTGTTGTTTGTTTTTCAGTCACAGAGTATGGTGTCAAATTTAGAGAGGTCCCTCCAGGAATTACAGACAGAACATGACAACCTGAAGTTGCAACGACAAAAGGTCAGAACATCATCAAACTAGAGCTCCATCCATATGTCTAAAACTGTAGTCCTAAACATTAGCAAGGTCTTTCTGTCACTGTCCTAGTTTACCGGGCAGTAGAGCATGCAGAAGATCAGGGTCACACTACAATCCTGTTGGAATAAACTCATTCAAACAGTCTGCTGTGTTTGTAGCATGTAAAAAGAAAAGTCTGATGGAAGTCTGTTTTATGTCTTCCCATCAGGCTGCTGTAACGGAGGAGGACAAGGAGCGCTTGTTAACGGACCTCCAGAAGAAAGTGACTTCTCTGGAGAGACGGCTGCAAGGGAACCTAAGCCAGGACGAGCATCTACAGGAGCTGCTGCAGGAGGTGAGGAACACTGAGAGCAGGGTGTAGTGTAGGCCGCTGTTTGTTGCAACCTTCTACCTTATTTGATCAGTTAAATACATCTGATCATGTTGTGGTCTTAGTTGGATCTTGTTGATATATGGAATGATATCCAGACATTGTATTTAATGTTGGGAAAGATACAGAAGCTAGATCAGGCATTTTTCAGTGCAGTTGTTTCCTTTTCAGAAATCAAGCCTGGACCAAAGTCTGGAAGAGACCAGAGCAGAGCTGCTGGCAGTTCGGACAAACCATGCTGATACAGTCAGCTCCTGGAGGCACAGGTAAACTAATGCATCTATTACTTAACCTTATGGTGAAGTCCCTGCATCATTTGTCACCAAATGTGCAAAGCCCTGATTATAAAGAAATATAATTTCATAAGTAGAATGATAACTGCTAAGATATTTACTCATTGTGGCAAATGTAGGTCACCAAGGTGTCATTTCACTTGTCAGGTCCGTCGTTTTAAATCTTGTTACCTGCAAACCAGTTTTTTTCTTTCATACCTAAAACAGGTTAAGTTGTGAAAAGGAAAAAAAAAGATGTCATAGTGAAAGTAATAAGGTGAGTGTCACAAAATGCCCTCCAACTGTGTCTCTTCTGTCTGACCACAGGTATCCAAAATGAGCTGCAGCATTGTAGAACTGCAGACCCTTCTCCGACACAAAGAAGAATCCTCCAGAGCCTACAGAGAGAGAACAGACACACAAGTAAGCAAACAGACATTGCATTGCAAGAGTACCCAACTAGTTGGGTTAACTTTAATGTGTCTGGTTCTCTGACTTAATAAGAAGTAAAAAGATTTCCATTGACTGGCTGATGATGTTGATCACATTGTTGTTTTTTCCTGTTTCAGATAGCTAATCTGGAGCAGCAGGTGCTAGACAGTAATGAGAGTCTGAAGAGTGCAGAGCAGCAGATCACAGAGAAACAGCAGCACATGGATAAACTGGTTTGTACAGTCATGTCTTATTGAGACAGATAGAGGTTAGAGTAGACAGATTTATCACTCAGTCTATAAACTTCTTGTTGGAAGACGCTCTCCGACTTTCTGACAGCTCCTTGATATTTCCATGATATCTAATACTGTGTCTCGATGATTATTGTTTAGGAATACAACCATCTTCACTTTTTAAGTTATTGGACACACTCTCTGGTGAATATGTCGTCCTATATTAAATAGGTTAACAATGTTTTTAAAACTTTTTACACTATGTGCCGCCTCAGAAAATATCAGTAAGTCCCAACATTATGACAGATGTTAGGAGGCAGGTTTATTAATAAACTAGTAATAATATTTCTTGTTGACTGTTGTTGAATCCTGATTATTTGTTTTGTTTTGTTTTTTAATTTTGAAGTGTTTTTATTGAAATTTGAGTACATTTCATCTCTAAAAAATATTTCTAAAATTCCTCCATGCACCACTAGAGGGAGGGTGTGTACCACCGGTGGTACACGTACCATAGTTTGAGAACCAGTGTAATAGAATAAGCTGTTGATATACAACATGTACCCATTTATTAAATGTAGAAGAATTAAAAGAAAGACGTGTTGCCAATAAAAACCTGAAGTTATCTGTGTACATTCGTCCTGTTTGAGGAACAATATTGATTTTCAATGTAGTCAAAATCAAGTTAAAGTGAATTTTCTATGTGTGAGTTTAACTATGTGTTTGTATGTGTGGTTTGTTTAGCAGGGAGAGTGGAGTGCAGAGAAAGCGTTTCTAGATCAGCAGCTATGTTTGCTGGAGCAGCAGAGGCAGGAGAAGGCCAGCCGGCTGGAGGAAAGCATCGCCTCTCTACAGACAGAAAGACAGACGCTGCAGGACAGAGTGGTGTGTTCTGCTCCCATTTTGTTACACATTTATTTGTAGTCTAGACTATGCAGCTGTAGTATATGCTGTTACACTGAGAGACGTGAGTTAACAGGACAAACACTTAATATTAATGTTTTTATTGCAGTGAAGAGAAAGACCAATTTGCTCTGCGTTGATTAATACTTTCCATCTTGTGTACTAGGCTGATCTGGACAAGCAAAGGGACATGGCAGATTCCACACTGAGGCGGCAGACAGAAGAGCTGGAGCAGTGCAGGGTAATTTACATTAAACTGAGTTTTTAGAGTTGAGAACTATTCAATTTCCTTGAGGGAGTCATCCCAAAGGGATCAATAAAGTGCAGTCTAAGTCTATGTTATCCAGTTGTAGTCTTTATAAACAACCATACTATAAAGTCCAAAGTTGTTTACTTTCACCAAAATTGTCAGTCATTTGTTGTCTCATTCTTGATGTGTTCCTCAGGCGGAGCTGAACAACCGGCAGACAGTGAGCACGGAAATTGCCAAAGCCCTCGAAGAAACCAGACAACAGAAGGAGGAGCTGCAAACACAGGTCTGTGGGGAAACATGCATCATGTCTTCAAAAACACACACGTATTCCTTCGTTTTTAAACAGAGAAATCCAGAGCCAGCTAGTCATTCTGTGCTTGTGATGTGTCATGAAAAGTGTTTTCACTTGTTGTCAGGTTGGAGAGCTGACCACATCACTAAAGAGCTCACAGCAGGAACTGTCCACAGTCACTGAGAAGCTAGTACAGAGGGAGGAGGACATCAAAACACTCCAGAATGGTACAAACATACGCACAAAAACATTTTACATCCTTTAAAATCTTTACTATGCTACCATTTTGTGATCACAACTTTAAGTTTCTTCATTGTGTAGGGTTAGTGAGTATTGTATTACAAATCAGATGGGGTCCATTCAGCATGGTAAGAAGTGATGTGATAACATTTAATTATATGTTACATTTATTAAAGATTCGTGTATGTTGGAAGGCTTATTGGGCATGTCAATATTCCTGAATACATGTTATCCTAAATTGTAAGATAAATAATATTAGTGAATCTGTGAACATTGTACTTATGCCAGCTATTAGCATCTAAAAATAGTGGCACTGGCATTTGAATCCATTTTGGAAGTAGGCAAAATAATGCAAACAATCTCTTGAACGTTTCACAATTTGGGTAATTTATTTTAAAACATAAATGTTGTAACTTTTTCATAAAGTGATTTTGTCATGTAAACAGACATGTGTATTCGTGTGTGTTGCAGAGGTGCAGCAACGGCAAGCATCACTGGTCCAGTTGCAGGAGGAGGTGGAGCGGCAGCGAGCCCAGATGGAGCAGATGGAGCTGGACAAAGACTCCCAGCTGAGCAGCCTGAGGGAGGAGCTGCACAGTCAGACACAGCAGTTAGATGGCTGCCAGGCGCGGGTTAGTCAGAGTCAGAAAATATTCCTGAAAATATTTTCATATTACGTATGTTCTCATCTGTCATAGGTATTTCAGAAGCTAAACTCTTTGTTTATATTCTGATTTTCTCATATCTTCAAACCTATTTTCTACTCCAGCTTGTCTAAAAAGCTTCACTTCAACTTATGTTGCTAATCCAACATGAATTAATGGTCAGCGTGGTTTCATATGTGCTGTCCAGATCTCATACCTGGAGGTGGAGGTGGAAACGCTGACAGAACAGCTTCACTGCCCTGAAGTGTGTGAGGAGGATCACAACGGCAGTGTGACAGTGGACGATTTGGATCACATTCAGAAAGTCAACCGAGATCTGGAGCAGCAGCTCAGCGACAAGAACAGGGTCAGCTACCTTTTGACTCCCATTCTGGTGTTCCTCTAGCTTTTAATAAAATATCAGTGCCAGCTCCAAGCTGATACACCGACCACTACACATAAAACACACTGATGTTGTTTTGCAGACCATCAAGCAGCTGCAGCAGAGACTGGCAGAACTGAAGAGAACGCTGCAGAAAGAACTGGTGAGACACAGTGAATCTTTTGTTCTGCAAACTGCACAGAACTACTGACTGCTGCTTTAAAATGACCATACTGTTGAATCAACTCCTCTCCAAACATTAGAAACGATTGCAGGAACATTGGGTTAGATTGTTCCACATCGTACAGAGCTTCATATTTTTGTGTTCACTGACTAAAAATCTAAATTAATATCATGCGTTTCCTTCTTTGTGCTCTGTAGAAGCTAAAGCCTGAGCCAGAAGCCGAAGCAAAGGAGAAGCTGCTAGAAAGCCGAGCAGAAAAACACGAGAGGGTTTGTCCAGACCCGCCGCCAGCATCCACCCCGAGCCCCCCAACCTCCAACACCACAGTGACCAACACCTCAGACCTCAACGACTCACGAGAAATCAACTTTGAGTATCTCAAACACGTCGTCCTCAAGTTTATGTCATCCAGAGAGGCTGAGGTAAGTCCTCATTGTTAGCCTCTTTCAATTCAACACCCAAGAAGAAGTCAATCAAGCTTTTGACTGACCCCGGGTCTGTTACAAACCCAGTCTGAATTTGTGTGTCTTGCTCCGTCAGGCATTCCAGCTAATACGAGCTGTATCTGTGCTCCTGAACTTCACTCGTGAGGAAGAGGACATGTTGAAACAAACTCTGGAGTACAAGGTTGGTGTTTATTCACAGTCACTTTATTCAGTCATCAGCTTCAAACACTTTATTACAAAACAGGCCGCTGCTTCAGACATCCTGTATGTGTCGGAAAATGTGAGAATTGTCTCTGTTGTAAGCTAACCTTGCGTTGCCTTGTGTTTTGTGTGTTCTAGATGTCCTGGTTTGGATCCAAGCCTTCTCCAAAGGGCATCATCCGGCCTTCAGTCTCAGGCACGTCACACTGGAGCTGATGAGCAGAAGAGAATTTAAGCAATGCAGAGAAAGGAACTAAAGGACCACGTCCTGGTGGGAAAAGTCCTTCCTCTGTGGCTGCCATCACTGAGCAGGGCTCTAGCTTTAAACTTTGAACAGTCTCCCACAGTTTTCTCTGGCTGTGTGGGAAGGCCTGTTGTTTTCTGCTCTGTGGGGACAGAGATGGGTTGCACAGTATGTTTGCGAGATAAATGACTTCATAATCAGTTGTTGATTTTAAAACGACATTTTTCCTTGTCAATGGTTAAAGACAGGTAGACTGGTGATAGAGATAGAGGTGAAATGGACAGACCTGACATATGACACAAATCAGACATGATTTTATTTCGATCATAAAGAAATAACAGGCTGACTTGACTGTTATTTTAAGAACTGCCTCATTTCTACCCATACTACGTACAAGTCTGGTGTTTTTGTTGGAACAAAAAGCAGTGTGACTTGTCGTGACTGTCTTCACTGGATGTATGATCCAGCATCCAGCCTTTGATTGCTGAAGGACATTTTAGCCTGTCACTTTGTTTATCTTTAATTTTAAATCACAGAGGGCTTCTTAATGAAAATGTGACATTAACTGATCTGTACAGGAGACTGAAGCTGCTTTGGTTTCAGTATGAGTGAGAATTTATTTAATATTACCTGCCAAATGGACATAAATGGTTCATATTTGTGTCAAAGGATCTAAATGAGTCTGCATGTAGAGTCTGCTTGTCATAAAGATGCCATCAACCATTTTCTTTTCAGGAATAACAGCACATCTTTATTATCTGTTGAAAATATTCATGATGGCATAGAAAGAAATATTTGTCTCTACTATGTATTCCAGGGAAGAGAATTCAGGCTGGAGGTTCTGTCCAGTAGCAGCCTCCAAATTCTAGAATGAAAAATATGAATGCTGGCATTTGACTGTCAGTGATAGATAATGAATGATTAGTCTGATTAAATTCTCATATTTCTTCACATTATAATGTGAAATCATTACAAGGTGGTCTGAGCTAGCGCCGGACTGGTACTATCTTAAAGCCAATGTGTGTATACTATATATAAATATGTATATCGATAAGGATCCTTTAAATCTATTTGAGAAATAATTGGGACAAAAATCTACTGAGCGAAACGTGTTCACCCTGTAAAAGTACACTTGTCAGTGGACAAACTGTTCTATTTTCGGCTGAGCTGTAGTTCAACAGCTCATTTATTTGGGTATCAAACCCTAACTGCGTGACCATGACTGTTAGAGGTTAGAGGTACTATAAGTTGAGCCTCCCAGCTGACTTTGTCCTCTCTGTCATCTGGTTTGGCAGATCAGTCTGACCATGGCCCTGACGTAAACCACCTGTAAGCTAAAACGGTTGACTAGTAAGAGTTTGCTGTGGGGTCATGTAGCTTGGAAGTGAAGTGCTGCCTTGGAGGCTCCAATACGGCTATAAAAAAAGTCTGTTTTCTCAATTGCTGCTACTGGAGGAACAAATATGGCTGCCACAGCTGATAGAATCTGTACACACAGACTGTTTTAGGTTCTTTTTAATGCCAGTATGAATCATTTAGACGATAGTTGTCCATTTGGAAAATAATAATGTGATGAAAAAAGTGAATGACTGGAGGACATGCTGTACCTTTACCTGCCTTTGTTAATGTAAATGAAAGTACATTCCACATGTTTATTTATATATAGAAATATGTATATACTGTATGCATTTAGAACTTTATAAATCAGTGGATGTAAATGGTTTGTTGTGACCAGTTTGCAGTATTTATCATCATCTTCATCATCAGACACCAGAACCCATACATGTCTCTGCCTTGGCTTGTCACTCAGTCCCACCGTCCATCACTATCCTTCTTCCTTTAGAGTGATGTCAGTCACAACAATGATGAAGTTTACTTTTACATCAGTGGGAAGCCCAGGGAATCTGCATGTCGGCTGTTAAACTGCACTGTTGAATCCCTAAAGCAGTCTGGTCAGTCTCTTACAGTGCTCTTCATATCTAAAGGCCAGTCTAAAGGGGGATTCCGTACAGTACAGTACTTGTTCCTTTAACATGCATACAACAGGAAGCAGAAATACATCAGGGTGCTGTGTGCAGAAGATTATCAGTCACAGAAGAAAGTTTAGCAGAGATTGTTTTCCTGGCTTTTGAAGTTGTACCTGCTGATTACATAATTTGCATTTTGGGACGCAGGACTAGACCTTTGAGTGCAGAGCTGTCACCATCCTGTGTTACTAATGACAGGCAGCAGACTGATGTAGGCACACAGACTGTACTGGGTAATATAATGTCTCCATGAGAATCTAAAGAAATGATGTATGCACTTTTTAACCTGATTGATTGAACGCTGAAACACAACTGAACAATCACTACAGCTTTTCTCTTTTCCTTTTTATCATTTAACAACTGCTGCCACAACAATGGTTTCTTTTTCCCACATTTATTAATAATAAATCTGAAATGATGGAATCGTGTTTTCTGGCTCCAAATCTATTTTTCTGTAGGAATTTTATTTATGTAGTTATTTTTTAGTTTGCAAAATCTTGATAATCTCCTATATAAATACATTCCCGTGGTATAATGTTAGTCATATTTTCTTTATTTTTCTAATTACCATTCTAAACGTTTTACATTAATTCATGGAAGGGTCGAGGAGGAACCTAAAACACTGAAGCGGATCTGACTCCAGGGGCGGACACACGCATAGACATGGACACAGACATTTATTATGTCTATCTATCTTTATATGAGATTATGTTCGCGTTGTTCCTGCTTCTGTGACGCCCCGCCTATCGGTGGCGCTGTTCTCGCGCAGTCAAAGTGAAGCCTAAACCGACGAAGAAGAAATTCTCCGGAAGCTACTTTTTCTGAGCACGCGGTGCGTCCGGCCTTTCCAACAGGGCAGCGAGAGGAACATGGTGAGGAGCCGACACTCCGACACATATTCTCATTTTTAACATGTTTATCTCATCTAAACCCGAACTAAACTGGGTTATATGTACTCATAAGCTTCTTATGTATTTGTTAATGTGCGTGGTGATGAGTGGTTTGCTACAGGAATAGAGTAAAATGTTATATTATGGAGCGCTGATAGCGACAGACGCCGCTGAGCCGAGTTGCTAGCAGTGAGCTAATGAAAATATGGCAGGCTTCAGTTAGCTCGCTGTCTGAATGTTCAGCATGATACTCACTGATGATGGACAACGAGTGTCTTTGCGCAAATACCAGCAACGGTAGACGATATCTTAAAGTAGCCATGGCGGGTCAAACCGGGGAAAGATGCTCTAAATGAACATTTTCACTCTGCTAACCTTACGGGCCGTTAGCTTGGCTGACTCGTGTCGGGGAGCAGAGCTCTCGGCCGGGCTGAGGACTCTGGTGCTGATGCCGCGTGTTTGACGCTAACGTGGTGCTGCCAGTTACAAATGTTTTTGTCCTCCTTTCACGGTCCAGGCCAAGATCAAGGCAAGAGATCTGCGGGGCAAGAAGAAAGAGGAGCTGCTGAAGCAGCTGGACGACCTGAAAAATGAACTGTCCCAGCTCCGTGTGGCCAAGGTTACCGGTGGAGCGGCGTCCAAGCTCTCCAAGATGTACGTACTGTATGAAAATGATTTAAGAACACAGGTACCCGTTCATGACGGTGGACCAGGCTGGCCCCAATCTGACAGTGTTCGCACAGAGCACCGGTCTGGGCCGTCGGTAGTGTGGGTCGGGAGGCTCTGGGTAGAACTCATTTACAGTCTGATCGCTTCCAACAGTGATCATACTTAAAAAAATATGACTTATAAAAGTTGATGTAATTTATTCCAAAAACCATTGTTAGGCTGTAAAGACTTAGAAAGCTGTTGAAGTGGCAGTGTCACCACCCTGACCTGGTCACTTTGTCTCATTGAGATTTAACACGGTCATTTTGCACATCTGTATTTGAGGCTAACTGACCAGCAAATAAATCGTCTGACTTTGCTGTTTTGTTCGTTGCAGCCGTGTTGTCCGCAAATCCATCGCCAGAGTCCTGACTGTAATCAACCAGACACAGAAGGAGAACCTGAGGAAGTTCTATAAGGTGGGAGCTACCTTGACTTGTAACACATCTGAACACACACACACACGCCCGGCTGCTTGGGGCTGCACCTTGGTTCTCTTGTCGAAGATGATACTTGTTGAGCTGATGTTTTGCTGATGCATTTACAACTGCTTACCAAAAGACTGAGACTTGAACTTGAACCTGAATGATCCTCAGAACCACTGATTGTTTACATGGACTGCAATTATTCAGTGTGACATTTTGATCTGGCTGTTATCTGGGCGTGCTTTAGTAACATTTCTATTTTAGAGTGTAGAAACAAAAGAAAAAAGCCCAATTTAAAACCAGAGTGGCTCCTTTTTGATCCTGTAACATCAGTTTGTCTTATTTACATGCTGTTTTTCCAAGCAGTTTGTCGTACCACTGGCTGTGACACTAAGTGAGATGAAACAGTCGCTGTAGTGAATCTCTAATTTTTATGCGTTGGTTGTTTGACAAACATATGTAGTAATAATAATGTGCATATGTAATTAGCTTGTAATGTGGGTATCTGCTCTGACCTGAGTCAAAGGTTCAGAAAATGTCACATCCATATGCAGATGAATGTCTCATAAGATTGCAGTTGGTGTAAACATGGTGAACATGACAGTGATGTTCTCTTCTGATGGCATGTGTCCCTGAGCTGGCCTGTGACTGCAGATGATTGAAATATCAGAACTGATACATAAAGCATTGCATTGTCCTGAAAATGCATGAAAATACTAAACCTCATTATTCTTTTTAAATAGCATAATATACGTTACGTATATCCCTTGAATATACTTAAGCAGAGTGTCAAGCCTTTTAAATCTTGACAGCAGCTGCAGATCAACCTTTCCTGTCCTTCACTTTGATCAGTTATCGTTCTGACAGAAAAGTGTTTTTCAGCTCTACTCAAAGTTCTTTTCGTTTCTTTCAGGGTAAGAAGTACAAGCCCCTGGATCTGAGACCCAAGAAGACCAGAGCTCTGCGCCGCCGGCTCAACAAGCACGAAGAGAGTCTGCGGACAAAGAAACAGCAGAGGAAAGACCTCCTCTACTCCATCCGCAAATTTGCAGTCAAAGCTTAGAGGCTTTTTCTATGACAAAATAAATTCTGTGTAAAAAAACAAAACAAAACTACAGTTTATTATTTCTCCACTAACATTCTTCCACCATGGTCACACTAGAACCAGTTCTTTTATTCCCACACTAGTTGTCACATTTTGAAAACGGTTGAACGGGAAACATTCAATGGTGACTATCTGTTTTTGGCTCAGATTTGACGTGCAATAGATGTCACGTGTACAGAACAAATCACCACAAACATATTGTATAATTACAATGAATGATAAAATGACAATGAATTACAATGAATGATAAAATGATTACAGTAGCAGTGGAACCTGTGATAGAGATAGAGACACAGATGCACAGCAGCAGCAAATCATAAACTAACTATAAACTGTAATGGAGATATGGTAGCAATAATGACAGTAGTAATATATGTAGTGGACGTTGTGTCCACAGCAGCAGCCACAATCCATGAGAACCTGCTGGACGAGAGAGCACAGAAACTCCGGGGAAGAAGTTTAGTTAGTAACATGCATTAACATAATATATGGGTTTGAGTTTGAGTTTGGGTTGAGTTTAAATGTTCCTCTTAATGTTGATGAAGCCCATCTTCCCAATGATTAAACCAGGAAGAGAGAAACTGCTGAGCTGTTTGGATTGTACATCTTCTCTACATGTGATTTTATATTTTGTCTTGATTGAAGAATTTGTGGAAACAAACTGCAGCTCGTCCGTACTCCAGAGTGGAGTTTGATATCGAGTGGTAAATTTTCATCATTGTAACTGATACACCAAGTGTGACAGCATGTGAGTCACTACTAATTGTGAGTAATGGTGTCTGCACAAATGCGACCCACCAAAGGAGGGCAGCACATTTCCACATTACTATCGTCATTACATGCAGAACTTTTAAACGAACTAGGATCAATTAATGCATTTGAGCTGTCACCATACCTGAATTTAACTACATGATTATTGTGGCCAAACAAATTCATCATACTGTGATCTATATAAACTTTGAAAAAATGCAGTGAGTCGAAGTTGTTTCCCTTGTTTGGCAAATAAATAAAATAAAAGTGTAGAGAGTCTTTAACCATAAATGTACAGTGTGAACCACAAAGACAACAAATGATTTAAGAGGTGCTGAATTATTTTTACTTTCACTATTTAGAATATCTTTACTGTCAGTATGCAATGCTTGACAAAATTTAAGTGCCGTCTTCAGTGCAGGAAGTACAAAAAACAGGGAAGTACATCATCATTATTCATTATAATATTATCACATGTATTATTGTATCTATGTGTTTACCATATGTTCAACACATCACACACATCGTGTCACAGTTCCCTTGATAGTACCTAGTCATGCAGTTAGTTTTGGTTTTATTTGGCCAGGTGACATGTTCCTCTCTGTGGAGGTCTCCCTGACATTCTGTCTCTCACCCCTGAAATTAAAGGACAAGTAAAACATTTCAGTCTACGGGCAGAGAACCTTTGCATGTTCTAATAACAGTACTTTTACTGCCATCTTCTCTTGCTGTCTTTGTTTGCCTTGTTTGAAAGGTCCAGTGTATACAATTTAGGACGCTGTATTTACAGAATCATAAATGTGTTTTTATTAGTGTATAATCACCTGAAAACAATGATTGTTAGGCATTTATTATTAATTTGTCATTATCATTTTTATTCATTTATAACCTGAATTTCTTTTCTCACATGAATTGTCTTTCTGTGTGGAGTCTCTCCATGTCTGCGTGGCCTCTCTCTTCTTCCCACAGTCCAAAGTCATGCAGGTTAGTAGGTTCACTGTGGACTTTAAATTAAATGGGTGTTTGTGTCTATGTGTCAGCCATGTGATGAACTGGCAACTTGTCCATGGTGTACCCGCCTCTTGCCCAGTGTCAGCTGGGATCAGCTCCAGCCCCCTGATAGAGCCCTGATTCTCATGACTCTCGTCAGCTTATATCACGACACTTTAGCCCCTTTACTGGCGATTTAATTAAGTGTAGTCTTAATTGAATGATAATCACACTGTGACCTATGACTACAAAAGTTTTGGGGAGCTCTGATAGACTTGGAGCCTTGTAGTTCATTCTCAGGTTAAAAAAAATGAAATTTTTACTATAAATCTTCAGGACAACACAAGATCTTCCATGACATTTAATGTTTTTTCTTAGTTTCCGTGTGGAAAATTGCTCAACAGTTTTCCAGGTTTTCCAGGACACTTGGGAACCCTGTCTATCCTAATGGAAGTGAATGGGATTGTTTCAAAGCACTGCCGAATGCTACAAAACTCAAGAGCATTGTGTTTTTCTCCAGGAATCATACTCTGGGTAATCCACAGAGTTTAGCCAATATGGAAGGCCTCCAGGCTTGCACGCCTGTGTTTTGCTGCATCTCGGAAGACACTGATCTAAGCAAAGTGGGCCTAAGGAATGTCCGGAATGGCAATCACCTTTATTCTAATTACTTTCCTACTATCACCATGCTGTTAGCTGCTCTAGTTGCTTTCACTTACCTAACACACATCTCGTCATTATCCTCTGCACTAGTGCACACTGTCACCATGAGTCTTCTAAGCGTCTTCCTCACACTCTCAGTTTGCTTTAGCATGTTTTCCTCATCTCATCCAAACTCTGCTAAGAAGTCAGGTTGTTTCAAAGTCAACCACTGCAAATGCATCATGAAGGATGGGAGTGGTGTGATAAACCTGAGATCTATGGAAGATGCAGACGGTTTCCTGGGGCATTTGAAGCCTGTGTCAGTAGACAACATGTCGGTCAGTGCGGAGATCCTCCTGTCCTTCAGCCCCTGCCAGCCCTTCTCTCAGCCAGAGGAACTGACAGAAACTGACTGTATCAACGTTGCTGCATGCCTCATTGTCAGGTAGAGTATACAAGACTCAGTGCTGAGATTCACACTTTATCAGTGTTTACAGTGGAGCAAGACTTTGTTGGAAACATACACAAATATTCAAAGATTTGAATTCGCCTGCCAACAACTTTAGGTACAGTCAGAGGGCAGAGAGGACTGCTACATTTTTCATTTTTGTCTTTAATGCTTTTAAGTTGTGCAATGTCCTCTTTACAAATAATTATTGGCAAGAAGGGTTTGCAAAAAAAGAAATATTTGTAAATGGAAAATAGAACGGTGTGCAATTGTCCATGATTCCACTTTGTTCCACTGCTTCACTAACTGCTCAATGCTTCAGACATGAAGGACAAAATCCTGACACTCTTTTCTCACCAGATCTAATCTTATGCACTGTCTGTGGCCCTGAGCTCCAAGCTCATTGGTACCTACTAGCAATGTTAATTACTAATTTAAAAATGGCTCACAAATGTATAATTTAAGTTTTAAAAAAGTTATTAAAATCATTTCATAAAACAATCAAATCAATGAAATGTTATTCAAGCAGGAGGAAATATGCTATATGCAAAAATGCTTTTGTCTGGGACTATTTTCAGCTGTGGATGAATCCACATTTGGTTGTGAGAATTTGTGGCAGCAGGACGGTGTGTGCAGGATTTAGTCAAAATAAACTAGGCTTATTGATGTGTTTATCATAGTTTTTGGACAAAAATAGAGGCACAGAGGAAAATGTATATCAGACTTTGTTGCACACAGGATACAGTTCATTGTTGGAGTTGGTCTTTTCATGGGATTTGTTGACAATAAGATATTATAGAATATTACTGGGCTACTTTTTAAACAGTTAAATAAGTCTAAAATAACTTTGTATGTATAGCTATTGTTTTTTAAATTTATTTATCATATACTATTCAGTTGAGTAACAGAGTAAAAAGCACGATATTTCCTCTACATGTATAAAGCACTCTTATTTAACCAGTCAATTGAGATATCTTTGTTCTCCCTTTTGAACAGCAGCTGTTGTTTGGGCGGTGTCCGCTAGGGGGCGTCCTAACACACAAACTTTAAATGTGAAGACTTCAGTGGTAGAAACTGCTGTTCATATTCTGATCCATAAACATTTTTTTTATTCATTAAGTGCACATTTTACAGGTTTAATAGTTCTCGAATGATTTGGAAAACATGTTTACACGTGTCTGTCTGAGGGATGTTCTGGTGGGGGAGAAATGGACTAAAATTCTGATTAGGGCGCCAAAAAAGTCTCGCCCTTAGCACTTAGATGTTTGGCAGTATGGCAACATGCTTTTATCAACACATCTTTATCTTTATTAGTAAAGATTGTATCTTTAGAAAAATGTTCCCACCTGTCTGCTTTACACATCTGGAAGATAACTGAACATTTCAAATAATCCCTCATTCTTTATATTTTGCCATGTGAATAGGCATCGCAGGCTCAACAGATACATTAACCACTACATCAGCTACGGGAGACATGAAAGGAATGAATTCCACTACAACGACACGCTGAAGATGCTGTCTGTCTCGTACCTTTGTGAGCTACAACACAAACATTACATATAATTCATGTCACGGATCATTTTGTCATTGTAGTGTGATGACAACCTGATAACCTTCTTCTCCTGTCCCAGCTCATGACGAGCAGCCGCTGACAGTAGTGCATTACCACTGTAATCCAAATCAGTCCGCTTCCTTCATCCGGGACCAGAGCCTCAGCGCCAAGGAGCCCCTGCAGATCTGGGTGGAGAGCCCCTGTGCTTGTCCAAATGCCTGTGCCATGGGAGACCTGGGTTTAGGCACAATATTCCTCATCATCCTTTCCCTCAGTGCTGCCGCCTACTTCATCCTTGGTAATACTTTGTGCTGCATTTAACATGTAAAAATGAAGGAACCATGACAAAAGTCCTTGTTCTAAACACCTACTTATTTATTACGTTTCAAGGGCAGAATGCTACACAGTTCTTCACACATAGAAATAAGACACTGACTTAAAGGACTTACTATGGACTAATTATAAATGATATATTTCCAATAAATATGAAAAATAAAAAGAGCAGTCTTCAGCATATTGTTAGAGAAGTGAATGTACAGGCTCCTTCCTCTGGGAGCATGATGGAGGGAGTGAGTAATTTATGTTGAAGGGTGGGAATAATGACTAGGCATGATTATGATTTAAAGGTTTTGTGCTCAGCAAGTTTAATAGCAAATAAAACTTAATTGTTGCTTGCTGAGCAGCCCCAACAGATTCTGATGATACAGTCAAATACATTCAAATGGGAGTCAAGTGGATCTCACTTGACTTCCATACTGCAGCAGGATAATGACCCCAGACACACACACCTCAAAGCTTCACAAGATCTACTAGAGAGACCTCTACCAAAGAAGACCAAGAAGGCCTGACCGTCATGGACTTTCTTCCACAGTCACCAGACCTCAACACCATCACAGATAACATGAGTCATCAGGTTTTTGTTGAGTCCAGCTCGAGTACATGCAGTCATCAAAGGAAAAGGTGGACAAACCAAATTCTGAGACATTCAACTTTTTACTCAAATTAATAAGATGATGTTATCATTTGTAAAATAGTATTAAATTCAAAGTAGAAGTATCTTCTGCTCTCAGGCCTTTAGACCTCACTGTACACATGCAGCATAATGACAGATGATACTAAGGTGTAATTGTCCAGTCAAAATTAACAGATGTTGTATTTTTCATTGCATTCCCACCTTTTCATCTGTTTGGAGTTCCAGGAATGACGAAGTTTCAGTGAACTAAACACACACTCAGTTCAAGTTCACTCAGTTTCAATCTCTATGTGACTTTTATTTGCCTTCCATTGTGCCTACAGGCTCATGTGCTCTGAGGCCTTTTCGGAGCAGCAGCGGAGTCCAAATCTCTCCGGAGCACAGCGTGTGGTGTATGATCTGCTACCTCTGCGCTGAGAGAAGGCCAGAGAGAAGACACTATGCAGACATGACACACTGTGAACGATAGACAGCTGCACACCTGGAACACTGCAAGAAGTCTCAATGTGTCAAGTCTTTTGACCTACTCCATGAGAAGGTGTCATGTCCCATAGAGGGCCCAGAGTCAGTATGGTTTGTTTTACAACTCACTGAAAGTGACAGGCTGACACTCCGTACAGCTTTACACATCATTGATTGATTGATGATAAATGACTTTTGTTTTGGTGTTTTACACAAAATCATTATGTTTTGTGTGTATACATATATTTATGATCACGTTTTTGTTGTTTGTTCTTACACAAAAACATTTGTATAGCAAATGAAAGTTATTCACTGTAAACATGAGGAAATTCACATCCCAACTGGATGAAAACTAGAAAACTAGACCCTTCTGATCTGATCTTAGGTTCTCTTTACTGATTCCACATGTCACAAATGATATGCAAGTTTCTCTTTTAACCTTGTTTGGTTAAAAAATGATGAAAAAACTGAGTTATTGCATGTGACTAAAAGTCATTTTTTTTTAATGTCACAAACAAATGTGCATGGAAGCAAACAAAGCAGACACTTGTTGATGAAGCATGTTTCACATTGTTTATATTTTCAAATTTAGCATTTGTGACTATTAAAAACAAAAAAAATCACAAAATCACACAAAAGAAATGGTTACATAAGACCCTTCACCCCAACGATACAGCACACCAACAAAATGCAGTGTCACAGTTGATTAAATAATAATAGAATTTCTTATAGTATAATTTCCTGTATATCTTGTATTATCTACTATATAAGCCACCTCACACCTCTAATCGACCCCTCCCACCCCTCTTTGAACACTGTGGCTCGGAGGTAGAGCGTGTCGTCCACTCATCAGATGATCTGTGGTTCGATCCCCTCCAGTCTGCATGTCGAAGTGTCCTTGGGCAAGATACTGAACCCCAAATTGCTCCCTCTGCGCCATCGGTGTGTGAATGTGTATGAATGGTTAGCTCCTAAAACTGATGAGCAGTTGGCACCTTGCATGGCAGCCAATGCCATCAGTGTATGAATGTGTGTGAATGGGTGAATGAGATACGTCCTGTAAAGCGCTTTGAGTGGTCTGAAGACTAGAAAGGCGCTATATAAGTACAGTCCATTTACCATTTAATCATCCCGCTCTTTGTGATTCTCATTCTATCCCTCCCAAATTTTAGGGTAAGCAGTCATCAGTTGTCATATTATGTATCATGTCGTGTGTCGCATAATTGGGGTTATGAGACGGGTCCTCCTCAGGTCAAGTTCTTCAGGGCTGCAGGTAAATATTCTAGAAAAGGTGACCAAATGTTCAGAAACAGCTGACCTTTTCCTTTAAGACATCCTGTCATTTTTTATAGGGTATGGTTTTTAAAAATCTCTATGTATGATGGATTTTATGATGAATTTTTATTTTAAATATCTCATTAATTTTCTTGGAAATACATGACCAAACTGAATTCATAGTGGAGAAAGGAGGTTTATTTTGTAAAAGGCAACGGGTTAAATGCACATATGCCAATCATCTTCAATATGTTTACTAAATCTTCTTATAATTTACGAGCAATATTTTGCCACTCGTGTCAGAGGGACCGAGAATAGAATAAAATGATGATATAAAATATTTTCCATTTTATACCACAGAGAGAAATCTCTCTATGTCACTGCAAGGGAGGAAACAGAAAAGGAGGCAACCTGAGTAGATAGCCAAAGAAATGTTGCATGGGAATATTAAATATCTTCATTATCTTCAACAAAAGCAAACACTATCTCTTTTTGTGCACATATCCAGGTTCTTTATGCAGAGCTTAGCACAGATGTAGACCCACTTCCCCTCAATATATTAAATATCTCTTATCTACCGCAGGTCCT
This sequence comes from Miichthys miiuy, assembly GCA_036365135.1. Classification (NCBI taxonomy): domain Eukaryota; kingdom Metazoa; phylum Chordata; class Actinopteri; family Sciaenidae; genus Miichthys; species Miichthys miiuy. The sequence continues at coordinate 5,616,803 of CM071605.1, forward strand.
TCATCCCAGCAGCTGTTAGACTCTTCAATACCAGCGTGACTTCATGACTTTTTCTATATATTTTTTACTTGTGAATAATTTATAATCAACCTTGTGTATATGAGGTACTGTGACAAGTGAATTTCCCCGGTGTGGGATCATTAAAGTCTATCTTCTCTTATTTTATCTTGTAATGCTTCTATGACCGTGTGGCCTTCTCCGAGTGATGAAGTTACACCATTGGTTGGTCCTAAATTATGTCCTCTTTTAATCTAATTTTTATGCTCAAATGGGACACCATGGTGTGTGCCTCCATGAGTGTACACAGAGGACTTGAGGACTATGCTCAATGCACGAACCATTGTAATATTCTCTGATACGCAAAGGGCTGTGCGAACACAACATTCGGTGAGGAAGCAGTAGACAAGTGCTAGCAGAAGAATGCCATAAACCAAATATGCCTGCACACTCAGCTATACAGCTCCTCACTGCCGTAAAAGAATAGTTATTATAAACTCTTTATCTATTCATGGACATGCTTTAAACACATAATTTGTGGAGCCTACATGCTCGATACAAGATGCACGTTGATGTTACTTTTGGTATAAACAAAGCTTTGCAGTGAGGTGTGGTCCGTCTGCAGGAACACCGATCAAAGTCCAGCCATGTACTACATTTCAAAGTCTTGTAATTTTGGGGAGACTCTGCAGCTTCTCATCATGGAGCCCATATTTTTAACCCATGTGTGGGTGCTCCACCTGTGGACAGCAGCGGACGTTATCAGCAGCGGCCTGTTTTCCCATTTCTCTTTCCTGCCCCGCCCACATGGAGGGGCAGATTGACTCAATCTGTTTCCTGCTCTGATCTCGGCTGTAATCTATACATCACATAGCAGCTGTGCTCTGCTGTGATGTCATCAGTAGGTATGCTGTGGAGTACGGGAGACTGCGTTAGGCTGATCGTGACTGTTGTGTGAAGGGTTGATTAACACAGAAGAGTCGTTTGTCTCAGATCCCTGAGTGGTAGTTTTCTCCACTGAAGTCCTGAAAGGAGAAACATTAATATTACATGTAGCTGATGTAGTTATGAAGTCCCTAAACACATCAGCTCTGGAAATGATAAGTCTCTGTACAGGACACACAGAAATGAAACTGAGAACAGTTTTATCTTCTGACTCTGTAAGACAGTAAACAAGAGGATATCCCAAAATGTTGAATGAAAATCTTTGAAGAATTTTTTTTTCTTTTTGAAGAGTTTTTTCTTTTTGTTTTATTTGGCATTTTTGCCACTGCTGACTTAGGGTGAGAGGTGGGTACACCCTGGAAAAGTTCCCAGTTCACAAAACAACATTAATATTCCTTTAGAGATGTGTTTCTGTCTGATGCATATAGGTTCAATGTTCACTTTATTTTTTGGCTCTGGTTTCGTCTCCACTAACTCCTGAGAAAAAAATAGTCTTTAGTGGCTAAATGCTCCACTATGTTCACAAGCTAGTCTCTAACTGTGTCTTTCTGCTGTTTGGCGTTAAGCGGGTAGTGTGCAGTCACTTTATCAGAGCTATTCACTGAAAACAGATGCTGCTGCTGCTGCTTGTAATAAGGTGAATGAGAACATTGAAAGTGAACCAGAACAGTAAAGTTGTGGCCCGAAAACCAAAACAATGAGCTGGATAACCACAAATAGGTCTGTAGAGCTAACAGGAACTGCAGATACGTGTTGATAGTCCTCTGTGGGTTTATCACTATGAGTGACAGGCGGTCCTTCAATCCTTTTTACATATAAAATGATTGATTAGTGCAACTTTAACAGTGTTAAATCTTTCTGGTTTATTATTATTCCACGCCTTCATAACATCCCTGTTTCTGCATCCGTCTCTATGTTGATGTTCCATAGGACTCACAGAACATCCCGTAACTTTATCCTCTTTGGGGTTTTTTTTGTTGTTGTTGCACGGACTGATTCCATGGATATAACAGATCCCATTTAGATCCACTGCCTTTACATGCACTGCAGTTGTTCTAATTGCTTGGAAAACATTTTTTTTCTCCCCACCCTCCAACTGACATCACCTCTGAGACCTGTTTTTGGAGCTCTGCTCCACTTTCTGGAAAGAAGGGTGAAAACCACAGATGTGACGTGAAAGATATTATCCGAGGAAGAGTGCTCTCCTATGACTCGCAACTGCCTCCACGCCCCAAACACCACCACTCAGAACTCATACCTCATCTCCTCTGTCTCAGGGTCCTGCTCCTCATCATCACATAGTGATGAAGGCAGATACAGATGGAGTTGTGAAACCTTTGTGGCGCCACTCTGTCCTTGAAGAGCCTGCTTCTCATTCTCGCGAGGTGTTGTGTGAGTTTCTGAAAGTAGAATGTGTTCAAAGCCTCAGTCACAGTCAGAGATGCAGCTTTGAATTCAGTCACATTCATCCTGCAGATGTCATTTACATCTTGCCAACAATCCAAACACTACGATCTGGGACTGGATGATATATCAAGCATAACTACATCTGAACAACTGTGTCTGCTTATCGCTAGAGGATATCCAAAGGGCAATTACCCAAACTGCAGCAAAAACATACAGTCCTCTCAATCCAAATAGTACAGAAAGAATGCAAAACAGAGAAACGTTCATGTCAATTGGCAATAAAGTTAGATTATTCGTTTGAGTCATTACAAATAAGCACAGCTGCTCCCGCTCAAAGCCAGAAGAAAAATTTATATATGCATGTTGTCTGGATGTAATTATGAAGATTTACAGGCAGATGAAAGCTGTTGCGTCTGTTGATCAGAAAAGCTTTTCAAGTGGCTAGCAGCGTGAGTAAACAAAGAATTAATATTAATACTTGGTAGAGCTGAACAATAGAGACTCTCTTTTTTAAAATCAATAATCAGATCTGGTTTTGGTCAGATTGATTATAACTTATAACCCAATACTAATCTGCTTGTCTGTGAGAGACCATAATACATAAAGTGATTCTAAAACTATCTAATCTAAATATTCATATTTATTTTGAACAGATACCTAAATTAAGCATGGAATAATGATGTTATATATGTCATCTTGGGAGTTTTAGCTTCACCTGATAACTAAATGAAGCTCTAGATGACAGGAGTGGACTCCTCTGGACACACTGTGCAAAATCAGAGCAAAATATCATCAATTTATTACTTTGTTTAAAAATATCCTGACGGATTTCCAGTAATGCTTATTGCTCAAAACTAAAGCAGGTCCTGAAGCACAGATTACACAATTATTTTGATTAACAGCACTGGTTTGTCAGTTTTAGAACATTTTTCACATGCATCATGCCCAATTTCAACATTGTGAAGGTATCAGGGGATGTGCTATCAGACACTATTTGACGATCCAACAACCACTTTGTTTACACACAGCATACTGACACCATTCGTTTCTGAAACAGATAGTCCACCAGAGTTTGTCAAGTGGGTGGAGGGGAGAAAGACAGTGTGACAGCAGGAAATGGATTTCACTTTTTGTGGTCATTGGGGATAACTATAAACACTTTTGTCATGTCTGATGACATGTTGTACAACCTACAACCATGGATATGAACATGCGATGATATGAACAGATGTGATTCACCTGTCGATTCACTGATTGGATCTGTGTGATGACACACAGTAGAAGCTCCACCTTCTGTGATCACCTCAGGTCTGTTCTCAGTCCTGGATGTTGAGGCTGGTTTTGCTCTCCTCTCCAGCCTTCCCTTCAGATTGCTTAGCAATGTCAAGCTCCCTTCTCTCCCCCCTCTGCTCTGTGGTGTCACCCTGTGCGTTATCCTCCCACTGCTGGGCCTCTGCTGGAGGGGACAGCAGAATCCCTGCACTATGAGAGACATCATGAGTACAATTATAATCTATCATATTGATTGTAATCTCAAGATGAGAGTGTACAGGAGAGTACACAAAACACATGCTATGAAATTAAGAAATTGAATGAAATTAAGACTTGACATGAAATTAGTTACATGATATGGAATTCTGTGTCAATACCAAGCAGCAACCTTTGGCTGTGAAGTACCAAAAACTGCAGTTCCTCAAACGTCCACTTGAGGCTGGCTACAGAATGAGTCAGTCTCCATAAGTCCATATATTAAAATGTCCAGCTTCACAGAAATAAATATGTTTACATGCTGGTCTTCATGAAAACTGTACTGAACTGCATAATTAAGGTGTGGTTAATTTGATTGACAGGTGGGTGCTATCATAGTTGGCTTGTTTAGCAAACCGGCTTCATTCAGCCCGCATGAGCTCCACCCTGTCTGTCACCTGTGCACCTTGTCTTTGATCATTTTTGTCACAGATACTACGTCCATGTTTTATACAGTTGCTGGTCAAGTGTAGAGCTGCGCAATATAATGATATATATTGTGTGATGATAGAAAACAGTCTGTTGCCTATCAATTTTTTTGCTGTGTCACAAATCACGGTCTTTCCATCATTTGGATGATGCTTTGCTTCATGTGCAGGCAGCAGGCAGAAAACATGGAGGAGACTGAGCATGACACAAAAGGAAGAGAAGGAGCAGCTGAGACACGAGGAGCGTCTTCTGTTCTATGGATGTGGTTTGTGTACTAAAATCCAACACAGACCAAGAGACAGTGACATTACTTTGCAAATTATGCCAAAGATTGATCGCCCCAACAGACTGAAACACCTCTAACCTCTTTAATCATCTTAATAAGAATCATGTCAAACAGGATGGAGAGTGTCTGCGGCTGAGAGCCACAAACGTATAGAGAGCTCAAAACAAACCCCAGACTGAGACGTAAGCAAGAGCACTTTGCATTTACACCATATGGCAAAGGATCACAAAGATAGGAGGAGATAATAGTTGCAAAGACTGCTGTAAATGTAAAATGTAATAAGAAATATGCCTTTTCATGTGGTCATTTTATATAAACTATTCCCTGAGGGGAAATTTGGCTTTGGGTAGTTGTGCTATACACAGCTGCAATCAACTTAAATACAAAACGTGGCCAACAAAACAGTACAGTGGCATCAGAGACGCAATGATAAATTCCATACAACAACAAAATATGTAAAATACACATGTCTTGTGGGAAACAAGATAAAAATACATAGATATAACAAATGAGGAATGAAAACAAAAACCAAATTCATTCATTGAATTTTACATATATAGATATGTATCGTTATCTGGATGTGACAGTTTGGTCACAATCTCTTGATGTCACATGAAATTATATGTCATCATACAAAATAACATGACAATATAAAAACTTGACATGCCCTGTCATCATTGTATGCCATGTCATGTAATAATTGTATGTCATGTAATAATTGTATGTCATATCATGTCATAATTGTACGTCATATCATGTAATATGAGGGTTCAGTGACAGACAGCAGTCACCTTGCAGGCCCAGGAGCTCAGAGCCTCTGAATGAAAGGCCGTAGGTCCGTGGTCTTGGTGGAAGCAAAGAGAACACTCTGCTCTCATGAAAGGGATTGGACTGAAAGCTTCTCCTCTGCTCGCCATGGACATGCATGCTTTCATCTGCAGCACACACTGCTCGATGCTTCCTCGTCTCATTCATCACACACCCAGCATGTTTTTCTGCAAAGACAGATGGCGCACATTATGGATGCCTCACAATACATACATTTTATGAGTTTGTTTGTATTGCTCTAGTATTGCACTAAAAGAAAATACATGGTATATACACTTCAGGGGGCATTGCCTGTGTTTTTGGATTTTGGAATATGGGTGAAATATATAAGATAACATTACAATACTTCAAAGTATGTGTTCATAATCTGCATTAAATTTATTCTTATGGAGCTTAAAAAAAAAAAAAAAAAAATTGGCTCTGTTGTTTGAATCCACTAAGTGAAACCAGGATTTAAACTGGATTCAGTATATTCAAGTAATGTGTCAACCACATGTTCTGGCCTGAATATTCCTTACTCTGCATACAGGATGCTATTTCTGCTCTTTCAGGCATTTACATACAGATGGTGACAAAGGATGAATGGAAAAACCAACATAGTGTCTCAGTAAGGCGTTGTTCTACCTGCCTGCAGAACAGCTTCATTGCTAAATGTCATGAAGTCTTCAAGTCTCTGTAGCTCTACCACGTTTTGGTCGTTCATGAACAATCAATTCCAAGATAAACACATCAAAATTTTCAAAATTTTAAGCAAATAAAAATCAGAAAAATGTGGCGTGCATTTGTATTCAGCCCGCCCTGCATCATACTTTGTAGCGCCACCTTTCGCTGCAATTACAACTGCAAGTCTTTTGGGGTATGTCTCTACCAGCTTTGCACACCTAGACACTGAAATTTTAGCTCAAGCTAAGAGAGTGTTTGTGGACAGCAGTTTTCAAGTCCTGCCACAGATGCTCAATGGGATTTAGGTCTGGACCTTGACTGGGCCATTTGAACACATGAATATTCTTTGATCTAAACCATTCCATTGCAGCTCTGGCTTTATATTTAGGGTCACTGTCTCGCTGGAAGATGAATCTCCTTCCCAGTCTCAAGTCTTTTGCAGCCTCCAACAGGTTTTCTTCCAGGATTGCCCTGTATTTAGCTCCATCCATCTTCCCATCAACTCTGAACAGCTTCCCTGTCCCTGCTGAAGAAAAGCTTCCCCACAGCATGATTCACCATGTTTCACAGTGGGCATGGTGTGTTCAGGGTGATGAGCAGTGTTAGTTTTCCGCCACACATAGCACTTTGCATTTTGGCCAAAAAGTAAAATTTTGGTCTCATCTGACCAAAGCACCTTCTTCCACAGGTTTGCAGTGTCCCCTACATGGCTTGTGGCAAACTGCAAACGGGACTTCTTATGCCTTTCTTTCAACAATGGCTTTCTTCTTGCCACTCTTCCATAAAGGCCAGATTTGTGGAGTTGTCCTGTGGACAGATTCTCCCACCTGAGTTGTGGATTTCTGCAGCTCCTCCAGAGTGACCATGGGCCTCTTGACTGCTTCTGATCAGTGCTCTCCTCGCTCGCTCTGTCAGTTTAGGTGGACGGCCATGTCTTGGTAGGTTTGCAGTTGTGCCATACTTTTTCCATTTTTGGATGATGGATTGAACAGTGGTCCTTGAGATGTTCAAAGCTTGGGATATTTTTTTATAACCTAACCCTGCTTTAAACCTCTCCACAACTTTATCCCTGACCTGTCTGGTGAGTTCCTTGTTCTTCATGATGCTGTTGTTCACTAATGTTCTCTAACAAACCACCTTCACAGAACAGGTGTATTTATACTATGAGTAAATTACACACAGGAGGAGTCAATTTACTAATTAGGTGACTTTTGAAGGTGATTGCACTGGATTGTATTTTGGGGTATCAGAGTACAAGGGGCTGAATATAAATGCACACCACACTTTTCAGATTTATATTAATTTAAAATTTTGTAAACCATATATCATTTTTGTGCCACTTCGCAATTATGTGATACTTTTTGTTGGTCTATTATATAAAATCTCAACTAAATACATTCAAGTTTGTGATTGTAAGGTCACAAAATGTGAAAAAGTTCAAGGGGTATGAATACTTTTTCAAGGCACTGTATATGGTAAAGTCTATAGGTTTTCTATGGAGTTTTAAAATTCCAAGATAAACACAAACACATCATCTAAAAATCTAAAATGGACACAAGAGCTTTCGTTTTTTTTTGTTTTGTGGTAACACCAAAGTAGTTTTAGTGCAGTATTTGTGCACTCTGGGCAGCTCTCAGGACCACCTCAGCTTTATGGTAAATACAGTTTATAGCGTTTGTGGCGGAGAGAAGGACATTCTGAGCGTAACACTGAGTTTACTCAGCATATAGTGCAGCCACAGGGACTGATTAACTTGATGGTTGTTTTTAAAAAAGAGTGAAAACCTGACTACATTGTCTAAGAAAATGAAGCCCACACCACATAATTCTCAAGGAAGTGAAAACAATGTTTTAATTGAGGAGGTTACTATGGGAAAATGGACAGAGGACACCTGCATAATGTGACCTACTGTGTGTTGTCTATCAACGTGGCTATAAGTGGTTAGGGTTAAGCTTTTCTTTTTTTGACATTTTCATCTAAATACAAAACATTTATCCATGGTCATTTTCAAACAAAAGCCATGCCGTGTGTCTGTTAAACATTCCCATAACTGTCTTTAACTTTAAGTCTACACAACATATTTGTTGGTAATGAGTACTCACATTAAAAACATGCAATGGTGCAGTAATATTAGCCATATGCTTTGCTCAAGGCTCAGCTTCCAAAGTCAGCGCAGATATTGTTTGTCCCCAAGAGTGGTGATGCGTGACGGTTGTATATGACATGAATTAATAATTAAATACATATAAAGTAAAAACAAATCATGCAGTGAAGAAATACAGATCATAACAACTAATGTGCTTTGAGCTAAATGCTAATACCAGCATGCTAAGATGTTCACATGCTGATTGGAATGTCATTAAGTATTTGGTCATAAAAAGTAGTGGACAAATTGTAGTTTTGACCTGATAGCGGTGCTAAAGGGAAAGTCAGGAGATCAATAATTAAAATTATTTGGATTCATCTTCTGGGGACCAGGAATGTCTGCACAAAATTTCACCGGATAAGTGAAAACCAGCTGGTGCTCGAGGAATGGGCACCATAGATAATGGAAAACTGTCAATATTAGTAGCACATGAGGAAAATTTGTTCACCAAAGTCAGATTCATCCCCTAGAGACCATAAATGTCAGAAAATCATAACATGTCATGACAATGTATTGAGAAGTTGCTGAGATATTTCAGTGTGGATCAATGCTTCACAATAATTCTGTTTTTACATTCCACTGTAGCTGGTTGTCAAGTACTGCGAGGGTGTTAATCTTGTCTAATCTACTGGTCCAAAGAGCTTTTGCTACTGCAGACATTTGCTAATACTTTTATCATGTATTATGGTGTTTGTGGTGTTTAAATCAATAATAAGTTCTCCAGTCTTAAAGCCTGATAGTCTAGCAGACGTTTCCTTCTAGCTTGGGATAACACTTCACAACAGTTCACACAGCCAGCACTTTTTACAATCCCATTTTAACAGCCTGACACATTTTAAAGAAAAAAAAAAACAAAGGGCACACACCTCTGGAACTGATTCATTCTTTTAGTTTCAGTGACTTGGACAAGCAGGGTTATCAACAGCATTTTAACAGAAAGCATGTGTGTGGTTAGTGTTAGGGTTACACTTCATTACACTGCCTTTCAGCAACTCTCCCACAATGATTAAAGTTGTGTGACTGCTCTTACCTGCTCTCATTCAGACATTCAAATCTTTCAGCGGGGCTCTCAGAGGAATCATATATGCACAGTTGAATGAAATCCAGTTTTGTAATGTTCCTCTGAATATGGATCCACACCCAAGTGCTGATTTTACAAGCAGTGTTGTTGCTGTCGGCTGTTGCTAAGGGACCGTGAGCTCATTCTCTGGGTTTGTTTGTGGTCGGTAGGGGTGTTGGGGGGGTAAGGTGCCATAGTTGTCGACTGTCATAGTTACAAGCCTTGGTTTGTGTGATACAATGGCATTATGGTTGATATTAACAAGACATTCAAAGGATGTAACCTGCTCTCTTGTTACCATGTTGAAGAGCTAAAGTTCCAGCTCAACAGTGGGCTAAAAGAAGAACTGTTGGGAGTTAGTCAATGTGTGTTCACACCCAGCATGACTGGTATATTTGACCTCTGGTATGTATCCTCTTTTTCTTTGGGTCATTTTTGTGGGAACAGTGTAGTTGGAACATACCAGCATATAAACACGTTGAAATATCAGCCAGTCCTCTGCCAAGAGAGCTGTGGTACAGGTTGTTTAAGAGTGACTATGAAATCCAAACCAACTGCAGTAAACTCCCCTCAAATACTACAATAAGGAGAAGGGTACAGTTACTGAAGCAAAACAGGCATTACAAAATGAAATCTGGACTGATACTTATTTTCCTTTCCTTTATGTGTTCTTATCTGATATGAAGAAGACTAATTAAAGCGTCTGGAATTTTAAGAATTACTTGGATTAAATTCTCACAGGTTACAAAAACAATTTTTTGTATAAAGGGAAACTCAAGCTAAATCCAAATAAACAGCAACTCAAGTTAGACCGGCAGTTCCCAGACTATTTTGCGAATGGAAATGTTTTAGGTCAATGTTGGCCACCAATTTACAATTTAAATCATTTGGCTCGTGTCTCAAATATGCAGGCATCCATATGAGCTGTGATATTTGTTTTCCTGTATCATAGCTTAGTTTAAAATGATCTGTTGTGAAATAAATATTTAATATAGCAACTGTTGAGGGAGAATGATGCTCATTTTCCAGTCTGGTTCTCTGATTACTTACAGGATTAAGCTACTATCCTATTTATAAAAAAATAAATCTCCAGTGGACCTGCAGGCTCCACCGTGGCTCCAGCTGTTGTAAGGACATGGATGATGCAACTCCAAAGCCTCTATGGTGAGTGGACAGTAACACAAGGCTGCCTCAGGAACCCAGGCTGAATAATTCAGAAAGTGAGCAAGTAACACAAAAGGTCATGCGTGAGGAGTCAGCTTAACATTACTCAGTGGATTTGGGGCTCCTCTGTGATGCTTTTATCACCACGTCATACTGATTTAACTTAAAAGGAGGACAGGTGCAGGAGGAATTCATACAGTCTGCATTGTGTCTGTCTTCACTTTCACTTGCGACCAGTGAGTCCACCACAGGAGGGTTTGTGGTTTTCAGGGCCTGTTTTCATTTACACACCATTTCCATCAGCAGCATGGATCTCTCTTTTTGATGGTCTCCAGGTGAGAACTCTTGCAGAACACAGAAGCTGAGTTGACAGTGTCAATTTTCCTGTTCAACCGCATCAAACACTTCAGTCCCAACACTACTACTGTTGATTAGCAGCAGGCATAATGTTTACCATTTTAAATATCTTGGTTTAGCATGTTGGTATGCTAGCACTAAACACAAAGTACAGCTGATGCTATTAGTTTTACAGGTATTTGGTCAAAGTTTTGGACACACCAAAGTCATTAGAATACAACCTCTTGCATTGAGTTCCATGAATGTCTATGTCTGTAATTTTGCACTGATCCAACATCCATTTTCAGATTCTTAACAGGAGTGAGAGACTTCACTTCAAGAAGTTCCTTGGTTGGAACCAAGCTGCAAGCTCTGTGGCTGTGAAGCCAATGTGAAAGTGCCAAAAAATGCAGTTCCTCAAATGGCCACTTGAGGCTCGCTATAGAATGAGTCAGTCTCCATAAGTCCCCATGTTAAAAAGTCCAACTTCACAGCAGAAATAAACATGTTTACAGCCTGGTACAAAAAACTGTTTTGGTCTCTATAGCTAATTTCCCCGTTCATGACAACTGCACTTTTTATTTTTATACAAATCACCTGTTCAAATTATATTAAGGCTTAAAGAGCTGCTTTGATTGACAGGTGGGTGTCATTACAGATGGCTTGTTTGAGCACCCAGGTGTCATTCGGTCCGTGTCTTTGCTGATTTTTAGATGAGCTGGGAGAAGGAAAAGACAGGACTAGCAACATGGTGGCAGCCAGAGCCGCATATTCTGAGCTTCAAAATGGCTCTTCAGAAATCTATCGGTGACGTCATGCATACGCTGTCCATTCTTTATACTGTCAGTAGTTGGAACATACTGGCCGGCTGGGCTCTATGTGGTAGCTTTGCATGTTTTGCTTGTGTCTACTTTCCTCTCCACAGTCACAAATACCATTACTGTTATGTTACTTTCTACTTTACACTGCATTTCAGAGAAAATTACTGCGCTCTCCACTGCATTACATTCATTTGATAGGTTGGCTGCAAAACACAGCTTGCATTTCATTGTGCAAAATGTTGTAGAGTAACAAATGTTTTTACATGTTGGCTTTTAGCATTTGATGCAAACTAGTTTACTTCTGATACTCTAATTAATTAGCCCAGTTACTTGTTCTGTCACTTTTGGCTGTGAGGTGTAATTAACCACTGCAGCCTCATGGTGGTGTCACCATGTCTTTAAAGTTTAATTTTATTTTGCAGATAGCAGAGGGCATGCAGCTTTGGAACTGATTCAATAAGGATGTTTATGTTTAGCACATTAGAAAATCAGCCTCATCTACAAGATTTTAATAGAAAGCATGTGTGTGTGCTTTCCACAGGCCTTTGGGGACAATGTTTCACATGACCTTTTGCCACTGCTGCCATAAGCATAAAGCTCTGCAGTGTTTCTTACCTGCTGTTAACTAGTTTAGGCAGTTAGATGTTGAGCAGTTGGAGAAACAGCTGAGATAAACGTTCTGAGCAAGACAGAAAAGCAAAAAAAGTTCTTGATGAATGAGATGGCATCACAGACTAATTTTTAAACCATCAATCTTCTGCTTATTTCTGTAACCACGGTTTTATCTATTCCTGTAAGGGAACAATTAAATTATCCCTGTGGGAAATTTAGTTGCTACAGTAATAAACTGTATCAACAAATAGTTTCCCCTCTCCCTCCTGGTCTCACCCCAGCAGCCTCCCAGACCCACCCAACCTCCCACCACACGTTTTTTTATTTGCTTATAAATTCCTAACACATATATACTTCTTTCTATTTTAACCCTGCTAATGTGCCTCTCTTCCACTCTTCCCACCTGTCTGGTACCGACACAGTTTATTACTTACAAATATGTGTGCTCTCTTATAGAACACCAGAATGTTCAGAAGTCTTTGCATTCTTTGAAGCACTAATGTTATCAAAATCACAATTTTCATTATTTTATACACAGAATATAACACACACATTGTGAGGGGACATCACATCAAATTAGCAATGGATTTCTTTACTTACTCGCTCAAATTATTCACATATGTTGATCATCGTATAAAAATACATACTACATTTAGTAATTTCAAATAAATCCAAGATCGTCAATAGACTGAGAGAACTGGATACTGTCTTTTATTGAGTTACCCATCCATTCCCAAGTTTTTGCTCAGATCATAGAGCATGAGCATTAGAGTCCTTCTCTGACTAAAAATTGTTTACTGATATGGTCCTTTGAGACATCTTGATTTCTATTGGGCCTAATTTTGAAAGCGTCATGTTGGAGTATTTGGTCCACTCAGACGTATTCATTGTTTTACATGTTTCTTAGGTAATGATTGTTTAGGAAAAAGTATTTTGGGGCCAGGGCTGTCACATGACCTGCAATTCCAACATTCAGCACTATGTGAAAATGACCTTAGCTCAGATACGATAAGATAGTAAAATACATTCCAGTGTAAAACGTTTTGTTGAAAGTGTCTTGGTTGCCTGAAGATTTGCTGGCGTTCTTCACTGTCATACGTGCTAATGAGTAAAATGTGAAGGATATAGTAATCGTTTAGAAAAGTTTAGATTTCAATACCCAGCCAATCATTAACACTTCACATTAAAAGATGACCAGAAACCAGACTTGAAAAGAGAGAACAGAGATCCAAATCTGTTGACACCTCATCAGCAGTCAGTTTGGATTTTCAATGAGAGACAACCACACTAAAGTCAAGATGCACTATAATAATTTAAAAAAATAAAATAAAAATGGAAGGGTATAGACAAATTGTTACCCGTGGTAACATGTGCTCTCTGATGTCCTAAACAGCGAAGTCAAGCGTTTACACGTTTTGGGTGGATACAGGAAAAATGACTGTCAGGAGGTGAAGCCTCATCATTTCCATGTGTTCTCTGGAATAAAAGTTCCCCGCAGTAAAAATCTGCTCACACTGTGACTATATAATATGCAATGTATGTCAAACCACTGTCAAACTCAAAGAGAATCTGCTGCTGTGCTCATTTTAATCAGGAGAAACCGAAAGAGTTATCACATTCATTCATTTGACATACTGCACACTAGGAAAGTTAAAGAAATGTGAGTGTTTTGGTGGTTAAACCCAATTGTGACATCACATTCCCGATGGAGTCTAGACACTGTTGGTGGTGGTGAAAGAGGTGAAATGGAATGGCTGAAGATCTGAATACATGAAATGTGGAGCAGGACGTCTGATGAGCTTAGTAGAATGATCCATGGGAGAATGATGTGATGAAAACTGGAGGGGATTGGGGTGGAGGAGGGTTGTATTGATCTACACTGAGAGAATGTCTGACAGCAGCAGTAAAAAAGGAACATTTTAAAGCCAAGGTCCTATTTCTTCAGGTGGAGCTCCACTTTGGTGGCGAAAATATGAATTGATTTAATTGAAAGAGTGAATGCTCTCATTTAGCTGAGTGAACTGGAAGAGAGAATGTAAAGATTAACAGCAGTATCCGTGAGAAGGTTGCTGTGGGGCAGCCTGATATTGGATGACATTTTTGCTGCTCTAGATGTGTAGGAAAACTTTGTTAAAATTGCTGCAGAATGGCACATCAATGCATCTGTTGGCTGTCAGTCGCAGACTAGAGAGAGAGAAGCTGTGAATGACTGAAGGCTGAAACAGCACTGTGGTGCAACAGGGAGCTGTGTGACCTATATTACTGCAGGTGGTGCAGGAAATAACTGGGGATCATCATCATTTGCGTTATTGATAGAAAATAGTTCTTCCATATTTAAAGGACCAGTAATTTATGCGGGAATTGTACTTTAAGAGAACGCCACTGAGTTTTTCTCCTTCAGTACAGTACAGTGTTTTTTCCACACAGTGATTCACAGTGAAACTTTGGCTTTACTATACTCTCAAACAAATCGCTTTGTACATTAGTGTGTATCATTTATTTGTGGACTGTCAGAGGTCATCAGTGGAAAATCATAAATGTCGCCTCTCCCCCAGTATTTTTTTAGACTTTGGAAATGTCATCCAATGACACAAGGGTGCTTGGCAACAAAACTTTTCCCAAAACAGATCTGTGATGCAATGTCCTCTTAAAACTCTGTGTCAGCTGCAATACTGGAGACAGTTCCAGTGAGGCAACTTCAATGATTTTGAGTTCTATTGGACTGGGCACGTCTCGAAATGCTCATCTCTTCTAGTATTTTCTATGATCAGTCCTGTATAACCAATGATCCGGTGGCAACCACTGGAACAGATTAGGTCACTAAAATTTAAGTGAATCCTCAGTCATCCCATTTTTGACATGTGCCTTGTTCAATTTCTCCCAGATTCCCCATCTTCCTGAGGAATCCCCTCTGTGAAGAGTCCCACTGTTTGCTGATGTGTATGAGCGTGGAAATATTTCACCACACTGCTGCCCTTGTCTAAAGGATCTTCATGCTACATCTCATTCAACATAATTTGGGGGGTTTTCCTGGTCTGAACCATGATATCATTGTGGTTTTCTCAGACTCAGCATGTTGGACACGTTGGACTCTGTGGGTGGGGGGTAATAAGGCCTCACTGGGTCAAGACTCCTGCCCATCCGTCTTGGATCTCCACAGCACTGATGAGGTGTTTCATTACACCTCTCGTGAGCTTGTGTGACTTCAGCTTGGAGAAACGTTGCATTGTTACACCCTTTCAGCTGCTGCAGGTTTTGAGTAATGAAGCAGCACTATCACAGCACCATGAAATCTGCTGTTAGCCTGAGGCAGTGCTTGTGAAGACAGACTGTTTAAACATGGTACAAACTGGAAGGGGTACAGGGCAAATGAAAGACACATGATCTGCTGTAGATGACTTTTCTCTTTGGGCCACACAACAAAGCAAAAAAATTGGGCAACATTGTTGTGTAAGTGTTATACATTGGCCTAGGGACTGACTTCTCTCTATCCAAGCCATAAAGTAATAAACCAGTACAGCTTTTTTTTGTGTTGCCCATATAGAATATCATAAACACATTATAAGGAGATGACAATGAGAACATTTCAAAAGGCACTCAGGGGAAAGGAAAACTCTGGGAACTGAGTACTTTCCAACTATACACATTGCTATAGCAGTCACAAAAAAGTCATTGCTGTGTGCAAGTGTCTTTGAGTGTCTGCTTTTGCAAGTAATCAGTTACTTAACCTGTTCAGATACTGGTGCTGGTTTTAGTTGCTGCACCAGTATTGAACATCCTGTTCAAAATGGATGCATCAATACTCAAAACCCAAATCATTTTTATGGTGCGAAATCTCCAAACTATAAAATGCTAGTAGAAGCCACGGAATGGCCAGACACTAGATCATCACTGTTGCCCAATCATTGTTTTATTGTTTTTTGTCAATGTCTAATTAAATGGCTATGTGTAATGTGAAGAGATAAATCTACAGAGAATTATAATCCAACACTCCTATGACATTTTAGACATAACTCATCAGGTTGACAAAAATATGACTCCATCGATAATGTTGCTCTGCCTGCTGGATTTGTAAACAGGCAATTATCTGGTCACTTCAGTCACAGCAACTTTATCAGACAATATCAGAGTTGTATGGCGATCAGCTTAGGGGGTCCCAAACCCCAAGTTAAAAAACACTGATACAGCTGAACACAAAACATATGTCGACTAGTTTTCTTGCCTCCTAGTGGAGAAAATGTGATTACTACAACAGTGATGTAACACACTACAGTTGTGTTTTCATGATCCTTAGTTGTGGAACACTCGCTGTTTGCAAATTAAGTTTCTCTTATGGAACAAGTGTCAAATTAAATTGAGTTGTAATGCTAACCGTGTTTATACAAAAATACAAGCGGGCCTGGAGGATCCGTCACGACACAAGACAAAGAAAGAAGTTCAAAGTGAAGAAAAATATCTGTAAAGAAGTATGAAGTCTTGCTAGCGGACCACCCAGAATTAAGTTTGTTCTGAGGTAAAGGAATGTGATAATTACGATTAAAAGATTTATCCCTGTGGGAGCATGAATACGGTCAATATATTTCAACGCAATCTGTCTGCTCATGTTGAATGTTTCCCCTGTAAAAAAAAAAAAAAAGTGGAAATTTGCAATTTGATGGTAGCAGCACAGAACAAATACTGAATAAAAAAATATTTTATGTGGCAGAAATGTACTTTTTCATGTCATGACCCCTTATAGATTTCTTTTGCAACCCCTTTGGGGATCAGTGTGTGAACACCAAAGTGCTACAAAGTAAGTAAGTTCAGAGTTCAATTACATTTAGTAACATTGCTCCTTAACCCTCCTCATTACACATTGTGTAAATATGGTGTAAGTATGCGTCATGAACATGACGCGAGAAAGGTTTTATGAGCATAACTCCACAGGTTAGATTTAAATCAGCATTGTACATGAAAGTAACTGTGGGTTTTGGCTTTGTTACTTGGCCACAGAACTCCAGTCACTTGGAAGTAGGCATGTTGATGACGTTTGTGGGAATGTAAGACTGTTCTGGCCTCTTGTTACCTGCATTCACTGAGGACAGATTGAAGTTTTTATCAGTGGAGAAAGACATTTCTCCCAGGAGGAGCATAGCAGGCAGTGATTTCCACACATTCTTGTCAGTGTGAACAGCATATCATAAGGGTAAAACCCTGATGTGCTCTGACCCCAGATGGATTTCACATAAAAAAAACACGATTCCATGCAATGCTTTTTAAAGAGGAAGCAATTATTTTGCAAATGATGCACGTCTGAGAAAATAACCTTTTGCATAGGGCAGTCATATATTCCAAATCCTTGATTTATTTCCTATTTGTGTGAGGTCAGTTCTGCTGGGAGAGTAGGGGTCATGATGTCTGACAATGAGCCAAGTGAGAGCGAGCGATCACCACAGCAAAGGAATTTGTGTTTGTGTCTGTAACCGCACTGGAATCCAAAGCAAACTACTCTTGTCCCACTGAACACTGCTGTGGTCTTCAAAACATACATGTACGTACACTATGGTAGAATATAGAAATGTACACAGTACTACTACCATGTACTAAGGCATGTCTGTTCAGAAACTGCTGTTCTAGAGTATTCAATCATATTACATGATCTTCCCTAGAAAATAGGGTTGCCCAGTTGTCATGGAAAGATATATTCAAATTTCTGAGAACATTAAAAAGATTCTCTTTTTATTTAGAATGGATTAACTTCTAAATTTAATGACCTCATAAAGGATTATTACCTACTCTGTAGTTCCACTGAGCACAACAGAGCATTTTAGTGTCTTTCAAATAATTGTGTTGGTTTACACAGCCTGTAACTTTAATGTTCTGTGTCAGTGTCAGTGCTCTCATCATAGCTTCAGCAGCCGCAGGAGGATAAACACACAACCTATAAAGTTAGAAACTAGCTAGTGAACATAGTTGAGCATTTATCAGCTCAGAAGTTGGTGAAGACCAGAAAAGAGAAGAAAAGAAAACTGTCTATTAGACTGGATTTATGCGAGGGATTCATTTGTGGGTAGTCCCTCATTTGTTGATAGTGCCACCACAAGACTAGCTGGGTATATCGTACATGATCAGGTATATTCCCAGTCAGTGTGAGTCAATGTGCTGACTGATCTATTACAATCAGTGTCACTAACATTGATTCTATAAAAGGAGTTAAAAGTTTTAGAGCCTTGCTGCAGGGGTGTGGCGCACCAATCAGCAATCCACAACCACAAGTAAACACCACTTAAAGCAACATTATGTACTTTGCTAGATGTGTGTTACCTCAGCTTGCCAGTTGCCAACAATTCCCACTGCCACCAGAAACTCAAGAGGAGAAAACACAAGAAGCCAAAGTTTACCACTCACAGTGCTTGTGGTTTCCACATGGTATTACATTGCCCAAATGAGCGTAGCTCCCACAGCTGCATATGTAGGCTCTGTAGCTATACCGCAACCCCTTAATGAACAATTGTAGGACCAAGTTTATGTTCATCACATGGGCACAGACGACTCCAAATGAATGCTGAAGTTGCTTTGTATCTTCTGGATGTGTAAATAGGCAACTTTTTGCCAACATTCTTCCAATCACCCTAAATTGGTGTTAAATGTCAAATGTGTGTTTTTAGACACTTGACCCCATGACTATTGCTAGAGTAAGAGATGTATTGCTATTCCTTGATTGACCCTCATTGTCCAGCACTATGGTTAGTAGGATGGTAGTAAGTAGCAACTGCACGAACAGGGACTTTATTTCTCGCCTGTGTCAGTGAACACAATTGAATCATAACTTCAGTTGAAGTGCAACTCACATCTTGAAACTCCTAGTTAGCACCTTAAATCTGTAGACCACCAGGACACCCCCCACTCTTGTTTGTCTGTATTTATTCTTGTGTAATGAGTTGAGGCTGATAAATGATGGCTGCTGTTGCTTTTATGTTGCAATAATCCCTCCCTGAAAGTGACCAACAACTTCACATTAGCTTCTGGAAATGTTTCCTTGTGGTGTCATGTTGCCAATGAAAATACACAAACACAACTGGTGTTTACAACAGCTGACCCAATGGCTGATACAGCTGACCCAAGCAGATAAACATGAAGGGTCTGCTTAAACATTTGAATGACTGATTGTAGGTGTAACATAAGTAGAATAAGCAGTGTCTAACCTGTGCTGACCTTTTTCACACTCACAGTAAATATGAGTTTGGTCACTTGTAAGCCAACTGATGAAAAGACCATGCATGGTAAGGACGAGGGCAGTTCCAGTGAAACTGACCTGTTGACTGAGAGCATCGGGCCTGCTCCTATCTGTCTGTTAACTTATCCTGGGTTATTAACGCAGTATTTATGTTTACTAGATAAGGAATGTTGAAACTCTTCA
The DNA here is from genome assembly GCA_036365135.1 of Miichthys miiuy. NCBI lineage: Eukaryota > Metazoa > Chordata > Actinopteri > Sciaenidae > Miichthys > Miichthys miiuy. Next base: position 5,636,423 of record CM071605.1, read on the forward strand.
AAGCACTCGACTTAAGTTGAATTAATTATCTAAGAAAAGTGCAGTGTTTGCATGTTGTGACATGTTAGAGTAGTTAAGGGTGAGTTTCACCGAAATGAAAAAGTTCCACAGAACATCAAACGACAAATAAATACAGCTTTAATTCCGAGAAGTATTCATTTATTTCCTTTCCATTTCATAATTAGAACTTGGTGGTCTGTTTTGGTGTCAATAGCAGAGGAGACAGGTGCAAAACGAGCAGGAAGGGGTCTGGGCCTGGGTCCAGGAGTATTTTGTCATAAATAACAGGTCAGTTAACGCACTACAGGCTATGTCTGAAGAATTAATGTATGACAATTAGAAAGGTGCTATATCAGTATGGTCCATTTACCATTTACCATGTCACATTTCTGAGAAATTAGCCTGTTGTCATGTCCATAATATAATGAGAACACAGACATCTTTGTTGCACATGTCCATAGTTGGGTTATGGCCTCATGCAGGCGCTCAGTCTGAGTGAGGCCTCTGTTGTCATCTAAAAACCCTGTACCTCCTGTTATGTTTTTCTTATGATTTTGCTGCATTGAACGTTGCGTTTCACACTTCTTATTGTTGAATCCAGCATCGGTTGATTTATAAATCCCTTTGAAACTCCTTTGGATTGAGTACTTCAAATGCATTGTTTTGTACAAAGGCTATTGTTCTGTGTTCTGACAAGCTGCCATTTTACAGATACACGGGTTCATCCGACAGCCCAGTAAAGTCAAGTCAGGTAAATATCCATTTATCCATTCATTAGAAGTTTGTTTCAGAGGACTTTATACAACCCCTCTATCCCTAAAGCATTTATTTGGATAAGGACAAACTTCACCAATGTAACAGAAACAAAAATGGAACAAACTTCAGGAGGAACAACAGAGGAGGGATGCCTCTTTCAGGATGGACTGACATACAAAAGATATGTACAGAGGAAAAAAAAGTAGGATTACTAGAGTTACAATACATTTTCTGCATATGAACACATTAAACTGTTAAATATAAAAAGTAGTAGTTTAAGTAGTAGTTTAAAATGTGGGAGAAATGCTAAACATGCATTGGCCTTTCTACCTCAAGCAGACGTGAGAATTGAAGGATTGAAACTGCAGTTTTATGTCAGCCTTGATGATTTTAAAGCAAACTCTTATGATGACAGATGGAGTTGACAGTGTTTCTTTATCATGTGTTGTTTTTCTGTAGAATGTCTGCAGGATGGACGAGAAGCTGCAGTACATGAAACTTGATACTGAGCACTAATCAGGGTGAATACCAGATCTACAACCTTGTTTCCAAAAAAGCTGGCACACTGTGTAAAATATTAATACAGACAAAATGTGTTGATGTGCAAAACACTGAAACCTATATTTAATTGCAAATAGCACAAAGACAAAAACAGCACAAAGTATGCAAGAAGAGGCAGAAAACTACTATGGCACAATCTGGCTTGTCATCAGCGCACAGTTCAAAAGCCAGCATCTGTGATGGTTCTTGGTGCACAATGCTGAACAATATAGGTTATGGAGCAACATATGCTGCCAAGTAGACAACGTCTTTTTCAGGGATGGCCTTGTTTATTTCAGCAAGACAATGTCAAACCACATTCTGCACTTCAAACAGCACGGCTCTGTACTGGAGTCAAAGAGTCCGGGGACCAAACTGGTCTCACTGCAGTCCAGACTTCACACCAATTGAAAATGTTTGGTGCATTATGAAACGTAAAATACAACAAAGCAGACCCTGAACTGTTGAGCAGCTGAAATCCTACATCAAGCAAGAATGTAAAAATTATTCCAATTTAAAGGGCAAAGCACAGCAAAGACTCCTCAGAGTATTGAGTGTTAAAAGAGGAGGTGATGAACAGAGTGGTGATCTTTCTTCTTACACAGGAAGTTTGGAAACAGCTGTTGAACCTGATATATATTTAAACTGCTTTTCTCCCATGGACCTTCCTTAAAATAACTTAATTAAATTTCAAAGTTCAAAGCCTTCAACTTGTCTCTTAGACCCTATTTCAATTAACCCCTGTAATATGTTTAATTAAATATGTGGTTTCAGTGTTTTGCACATCAACACATTTTGTTTCTATTTACATTTTATACAGCGTTCCAACTTTTTGGAAACAGGGTTGTAGATCTGGTATTCCACCCTGAGCAGTGCTCAGTATCTGGTTTCATGTGCTGATTGTGCTGCAGGTTCTCATCCATCCTGTAGACAGTCTGCTCAGTTTAAACTGAGTCACATACACTGCTGTCCAAAACAGCGCACACACATAGGCACTCCTCTAAAATAATATTATTGGTCTCCCAGATATCCAACAAGCTGCAGCAGAACACCCGTGATACTGCAGAGTGTGATACTTTTCTCATAGAAATGGGCACTTTGCTACTCTGTTGCAGTTTTATGAACGATCACTATTTCATGGAGTTTCATTAGTTTTCTCCACGTAAAGTCATATGTTTTAAATTATATTACATTATATTCCAGCTTTATGTGACAACTTAGCATAATTGCAAGACTCTGGACAGACGGTCAAAAAGGGTGGGTGTAATACTACAAAACCCTACACAACAGCAAGAAGAGCAGTGCAGGGTCTGTCTTTTCCTTCTTCCTTCAGCACGGCTAACTATGTGAGCTAACATTAGCTATCAGCATCTATAGTTTGCAGCAATTTATTTTACTGTTCATCAGAAAAGTCTGTAAATCACAAACAATGAGATGGAGAAGTCGGAAGAGATCAGATGGAGAACCAAAATTTTCACCAAAATCAGTGAAATAGTTGACAGTTGGTAGTTGTGACTTAATGCTGTTATGTGTTAAACACATAATTAATTATGACAGACATAATCCTGATTACAAGTCATTGAAGCCTTCAGTTCAATTCAGTTTTATTTATAAAGTACGAAATCATAAAAGAAGAATGGTAATGAAACATTCTTGTATAATACTGATGACTCTATATGACCTACATAAACTACCTACAGAGCTAGTTTAATTGTCTATTCCACCCTGATCAGTTTCACCTGTGTCTTGTTATTCTGCCTTCACTTGTGTATTCAGTCTGTGTGTTTCATTGTCAGTTCATCTTCGCTCAAGCGTTCCAGTCATTCCTCGTGTTTCGTTCCCAGAGTTGTTTAGATTGCTATTTTGGTTTCTTCACCCTGGCCTGCCTTTTTGACTTTGCATAGAGCCTGCTGCTTCAAAGATTTGTTTGCTTGTCTGGACTGTCTGTTTGACAATCAGCTTTTGCAAATTCACTTTTGCAATTGAACCATTGCTCTCCACCAGATCAGCCTCTGAGTCTTATTTTTGGGTCCTTTTCTCGTGTTCCCTGCTTGAACTGTGACAGAAGATTGGCTATTTCTATAGAGTTATTTCAGTGCCTGCCACTATGGAATCAATTTTGTGTCAAAAAGTTGAAAGAATACTTTTAAAACAGCAAGCAAAAAATTACAACTCAAAATACCAAATAAAAAAATCAAACAAAAAATTTAACTGTAGACTGTAGACATGTCCTGCCTTACCTCGGACTGCATTCTGCCATTCTTCCAATAATACCAAACCACCAAGCCACGGCGCTGCAAACCACGCCCATACAAACCACGCCTGCGTGTTGCAAGACGAGACGGCAATGTCTCATTGTCGTCGTCGTCTTCTTCCGCTTTATCCGTTTAAGTCGGGTCGCGGGGGCAGCAGCTTCAGTAGAGAAGCCCAGACTTCCTCTCCCCAGCCACTTCGTCCAGCTCTTCCAGGGGAACCCCAAGGCCACCCTGCGAAGGAAGCTTGCGATGTACTCGCGATCTCATTCTTTCGGTCACTATCCAAAGCTCATGACTATAGGTGAGGGTAGGAACCGGTGCACAGTCTGCATTACTGCAGAAGCTGCACCAATCCGCCGGTCAATCTCGCGTTCCATCCTTCCCTCACTCGTGAACAAGACCCTGAGATACTTGAACTCCTCCACTTGAGGCAGGATCTCATCCCCGACCCGGAGGCTTCACTCCACCCTTTTCCGGCTGAGGACCATGGCCTCGGATTTGGAGGTGCTTACTTGCGAGAGAGCTGAATCCGATGAAGCCAACAGGACCAGATCATCCGCAAAAAGCAGCGACCCAATCCTGAGGCCACCGAACCGCAGCCCCTCAATGCCCTGGCTGCACCTAGAAATTCTGTCCATAAAGGTTATGAACAGAACCAGTGACAAAGGGCAGCCCTGGCGGAGTCCAACTCCCACTGGGAACAAGTCCGACTTACTGCCGGCAATGCGGACCAAGCTCTGGCACCGGGAGTACAGGGACCAGATAGCCCGTATTAGCGGGTCCAGAACCCCATACTCCCGGAACACCCCCCACAGGACTCCCCGAGGGACACGGTCGAACGCCTTCTCCAAGTCCACAAAGCACATGTAGACTGGTTGGGCGAACTCCCATGCACCCTCCAGGACCGCGCTAAGGGTATAGAGCTGGTCCACAGTTCCACGACCAGGACGAAAACCACACTGCTCCTCCTGAATCCGAGGTTCGACAATCTTGCGGACCCTCCTCTCCAGGACCCCCGAAAAGACCTTCCCGGGAGGCTGAGGAGTGTGATCCCCCTATAGTTGGAGCACACCCTCTGGTCCCCCTTTTTGAAGAGGGGAACCACCACCCCGGTCTGCCAGTCCAGAGGCACTGCCCCCGATGTCCACGCGATGTTGTGGAGACGTGTCAACCAAGACAGCCCCACAACATCCAGAGCCTTGAGGAACTCCGGGCGGACCTCATCCACCCCTGGGGCCTTGCCCCCGAGGAGCTTTTTGACTACCTCGGTGAGCCCTAGAGATATGCGAGACCACCACGGGGTCACCACGGTGCTTCCACAGTGGAAGACGTGCTGGTGGGATTGAGGAGGTCTTCGAAGTATTCCCCCCACCGACCCAAGATGTCCCTAGTCGAGGTCAGCAGCACACCGTCCCCACTGAACACAGTGTTTATGCCGGATGGTGGTCCAGAACCTCCTCGAAGGCGTTCGAAAGTCGTTCTCCATGGCCTCACCAAACTCCTCCCACGCCCGAGTTTTTGCCTCCGCAACCACCGAGGCCGTGCTCCGCTTGGCTTGTCGATACCCGTCAGCTGCTTCAGGAGTCCTACAGGCCAAAAAGGGTCTGTAGGACTCCTTCTTCAGCTTGACGGCATCCGTCACCGCCGGGGTCCACCAGCGGGGCTGCCGCCACGACAGGCACCGACCACCTTACGGCCACAGCTCCGGTCAGCTGCCTCGACAATGGAGGCACGGAACAAGGTCCACTCGGACTCAATGTCCCCCGCCTCCCCCGGAATGTGAGTGAAGCTCTCCTGGAGGTGCGAGTTGAAGCTCTTTCTGACAGGAGATTCAGCCAGACGTTCCCAGCAAACCCGCACAGAATGTTTGGGCCTGCCAGGTCTGACCGCCATCCTCCCCCACCATCGGAGCCAACTCACCACCAGGTGGTGATCAGTTGACAGCTCCGCCCCTCTCTTCACCCGAAGAGCCGTTCAGTGCATAGGCACAGACGACAGTCAGGACCCGTCCCCCCACCCGAAGGCGAAGGGAGGCTACCCTCTCGTCCACTGGGGTGAACCCCAACGTACAGGCGCCGAAACAAGCATTCCCACCCCCGCCCTGCGCCTCTTGCCGGGGGCAACTCCAGAGTGGTAGAGCGTCCAACCCCTCTCAAGGAAACTGGTTCCAGAGCCCACGCTGTGCATTGAAGCGAGGCCGACTATATCTAGCCGGTACCTCTCGACCTCGCGCACCAGCTCAGGCTCCTTCCCTGCCAGAGAGGTGACGTTCCACGTCCCCAGAGCCAGCTTTTGCAGCCGGGGGTCGGACCGCCAGGGTCCCCGCCTCCGACTGCCGCCCAACTCTCTTAGCACATGCCCCCTGTGACCCCTCCCATGGGTGGTGGGCCCATGGGAAGGGGGCCCATGTCATCCTTTCGGGCTGTGCCCGGCCGGGCCCCATGGGTGAAGGCCCGGCCATGGGTGAAGGCTCGCCAACGAGCCCCTCCCAAAGGCCTGGCTCCAGGGGGGGGCCCCGGTGACCCACGTCCGGGCAAGCGAGACCCGGCTCCATTGGTTTTCATACTCACCAGAGGGATTTGAGCTGCGCTTTGTCAGACTTTAATCACAGAGATAATGAGCTAACGCTAGCTACAGATAACACTTTGTTCAGGTGTGTCCATGTTTCTGCTGTGATGGTGTTTAATGAAGGAAGTGACACACCTTGTTTAGTCTGTGCTAACTGAGATGACCAAAACACCGGTGTTACAGCTTAACGAGCGACCGTGTTAACTGGTGACCGTTAGCCAGAACACTTGTGGTGGTTGTCGTGGTTACAACAGTCAGATGAAGATGTCATGTTTTTCACGGTCTGCCTGTTTACATGCGTGTGAAGACCTGATCCAGGTTTCTAGGATACTAACAGGCGTGTAAAGTAGGGTTACAACTAACAATTATTTTAAAGATTTGTGTATGGTCATATTTATTTTACTAGTCTTGTGAATTGTATACTTAATTCAAAATATTTTATTTAGTTCTAAATACATTATACATACATTTTATTTGTGTCAAAGGGCCAGCAATCTTTTCTGTTAACCCATAAGAAATCATCATCTTAGACTGAAATAACTACTACTAATTACTACTTATTATTGTAAATATTTTATTGAGTTTAAAATAAACTCCATTCTTCAGGGGATCGTAGCCATAGTAGAAGGTGCGCTGTGTCGCGCCGGTGATGACGTTGTTAGAACCAATCAGAAGCAGAGTACGGCATACGCTTCATACGCTTGCTTAGCTGTCCGTCAAACATAAATAAGCCAATGGGAATGCACCCATGGAAATCCCACCCACCAGGCACGTTTGTGTCAAAACCGCAATCAAAAAGTCAGGGAGCGCAAACGAGAAGGCTGGAATCGTAATCAAAGAAAACGGCATCAAACAAAACTGATTTCATTGCAATCTTGTATTTTTTAATTGAATTAAATTTTTTTGTTTGATTTTTTTTATTTGGTATTTTGAGTTGTAATTTTTTGCTTGCTGTTTTAAAAGTATTCTTTCAACTTTTTGACACAAAATTGATTCCATATGCCACCAGTCTGATTCCTCCTGAAATGAACACAATGAGGTGATGGAAACACTACTACTTTTGTCCACAGTGGGCACCAGAATCAACACATCAAGTTCTCTGTAGCTGTGTTAGGTTATCAAATAAAAGCAGTGGAGCAAAAAATACAATATTTGTCTCTGGAATATAGTGGAGTAGAAATGCAAAGCCCACTATTGTCCTTTGGTTACTTAACACATCAACCTCAACGCCCTCAAACAAAACACATCACTTCCTTCCTGTAAAGAGACATCTCATATAGGTTGACAATAAGTTAAAGACATGTATGTTCTGTATGACCTGCAATGTTTAATAGGTGATATGAAACAGATTATTCCTTTATCTGAGATTCTCTGCACTCCACAAACAGTATTTTTAGATTTTAAGAATTCCATCCTCTGCAGACACCTCGGCATCCACTCCTGCTGCCATTTCCTTCATAAGACAACTCAGACTATTCCTCAGAAAGAATGTCTTGGAATTATGCATGCTTTCATGCTCACTCTGCTCTCCCCTCTGTTTTACAAGTGAAATGAAGCATGTTCTGCCAACATCAGGCAGTAAATCTACTTTCATATTTGACTCTTTATCATTCAGTGTGCCGGGATCCTCCACATGATCCCTGTCTCTGAGGACGGCAGGATACAGAGACTGGATTCCTTTTACTGATATGCTTGGCAAGGCCAGGCTAATGGGTGAAATCACTGCCACGCCGGAAGTCTGGGCGTCTCTGTTCCCGTCCCTTGTGTCTAGAGGAAGAATTACTGCTCACTTTTATCTAAGACCTAAAGCTCTGCATATGAGCTGACAGCGGGAAGATTTGCTGTAGTGTGAAAACCGTGAGGATGCTTTAAGACCTTTACATGAAGATGACCACAGGCTGTTTTCTTTTGTTCGGAATGCTTGTTCTCTTAGGTCAGAGAACATGGCCACCTATGAAAGCTCAGAGATATGGGTCCCTTTTGTTTTTCATAATGCTCCATGTGTGTTTGCAAGATCTCAAGTACATTCCTTACTAATTAGATTAACCACATCTTGAGTGCAGATGATAGCAAATGTAAACAGTATCTCATTTTTGAACATGATGCAAGACTGGCTGTGAGATACATCAGCCTATGTTATCCAATTACACAATGTATGAGTCATTACAGAGGTGTAATACAGCTCACCTCATGTTTCACAACATGGTCTGAGTTGTCTTTTGTCAGCTCCACAGTTTGAGCGCTGGTAATTTGACATCTGTGAGAGGCAGCATGTTGAATATTACACACGTCCCTATGGATCTGGAGGTATTAAGGGCATAAAATGCCAAACCTCAACACATCCAGTGGTGAAACTGATCTGCACTGCTGGATTGGTGTCAGTGTGAACCAGCCAGAGGGGATTATACAGAGTTTTCCCCTTCTGACACCAGGGTGAAATTGATTTGAGCACCAGTTGGCCTCTATGCATCACATTTGCTGTCAAGAGTGTGACCAGGTTCTCATAGTGTCGTGGCACTCTTCAAATTTTGGTAATTTTCAACACTTTAAGAGGGACATGGTGACTAGTTGGATAGCTGTCTGACTTCTGCCTTTGCATGTTCCCTGCATGCCTCCATGATTTCCTTATTATAGTGAAAAGTCTTACTGTGTTAGTTCTTTAATGACAACATCTCATCTGTGCAATGACGGGCCCCCACAAACCCTGAACAAGCCTGTTAGAGCATGGACTCTCACATTATCACAACATGACCTGTATTACAATATGAACAAATATATTTATAGAGAGAGAGAGGAGAGGACAGGAACTGTTTTCAGCACTGAAGATGAAACACTGATAATCCTTCTAGTTGAAACTGGCTACATAATGGTAATATGAGATATAAGTCTGCATACAATGTGTTATGAGCAATGAGGACAATTCAATAAACTGCATCAACTAAAGATACAGAGATCCTCAATCCATAATGCTTTATGACTACACTCATAAGCATGCTTTCTGATGCACAACATAGTTAGTCATAAAACATTATAGATGTGACTTAATGATATAAGTTCAAGTGACTTATGGACGCTCTTGACTTGTTAAACTAGAGGTTGACTGATGAGGCTTATTACACTACGACCACCTACTCAGCTATACACACACCTCAACAGTCAACTGTAGTAAGAACTTATAGTCTTCTATAATAGCCCATGCAGTGTCATAAGTTATCATTGTATATGCACATATTGATGCATCTATAATAATGCATGCTTCATCATAATGTTTCATTTTTGGTGTTAAGTAAAGTGTGATGCATTTCCTGGGTAAAAAGAAAAAATGCTGCATCATGTGATCATGTGAGTATTATGATTATGTCAGAAGCCAAAATTCCCAAAAGAGCTGATGAGAGCTGCAAAATGATTGCAATTCTCTTTAGATTTGTTGCTATTTGCGGCTTCAAAAATAGTGATTAGTGCAAATTTGATGGGTACAAAAATATGAAAAGTAAACGCAAACTTCCAACATAACTGTAGTAAAAAAATCATCAGCAGGGTCCTCAGCTTGTCTGTGAAGGCTGCTTCACACATGACAGGGCCAAATTGAGAAGGTTAGAAGTTCATGAATACATCCTGTATTCTGTCAAACTAAAAGAAACAAATTGAAGATGATTATCAGTTGTAATATATAATACTGCATGTATAATCATTTCTCGATTTGATGGATCATGGCCAGCTTGTTTAAAAGGAACTGCTGGGATCGACTAAGAGGAGAAACAGACATGTCCTGCTGGTCTGTCTCTGACATGACAGACATGATAATAGCTCCCTTCTCCTTTTAAAATGTTGATGCAAGTGGATTACCAGTCCATACTAGCTCACAGGAGGCAAAGGATACATCAAAAGGACACCTGGGTGATGCAGTGTGCGGACTTGTGAGTTTGTGAGATATTTGTCCGAGTAAGACCATGGGTGTAGACAGAACACCCTCTAAACACTTTGGGAGAAGACTTTTATCTTCCAAGATTTCTCGTCATCTCTTTTTATGATTCAAATGGTCCACAGATCATTCCCAAAAGTCCCCTCTAGTATTGTCCGATGAATAAAGGCTGTGTGAGAGTGTGAATGCAGGAGACATAATGTGTCGTAGCCTTTAGCCCCCAGACAACAGCTGTCTGTGGTGCATGCAGTGGTGGTTCTGGACAGAAAATGAAGATCTGAGTGTCACTACAATGGTTACATTCTTTATTAGTCCAGATTCAGGCTGCTGTCACCCAGCCAGCATTCCTCAAGGCCAGGGGAGAAACTGGCTTTGTGCTGAATGTCAAGTATGTCTGGGATTCCATGAAACCATCAACAAAAGCCTTGATCAAAGCATTTGCAAAATGACATTCACTTCTTGCACAGTTACAAATAAATACAAAAGTCAAAGGAAACAGTTTCCCTGAAACGGTGCTAAAAAGTCAGGACTGATTTTTGTGCAGTATCAAAAGACCTCATGAGACAGTCATCAAAGTTGTTGAAAGACCATAATATGAAACAAATGGTTTAATAAGGCATAACAGCATGTTGTGTCACAGCATGCAGCATCAGAGAGCTTTACACATGCATTGCAATCATCACTAACATTAAGGTCATACCTTAATGCTGTGCTAGAAGCAGCTGTCTTTAAATGTTAACTTTACTCATTACATTTTTTAACTGAAGTGAAGCTCTTCAACTCTGGAGATGGTAACTCCAGCTCCTGGTTTTGACCAGACTGAAACAGGGCCACCCCAGCTGTCATTCACCTACATTTTGTATTAAATACAATCAAACACATAAAACCAATCTAAACATACAAATATGATTGGGAAGAAAGAAGTGGAAATACACAAGTGTTAATGCAGGGTTCGATCCGTAGCTGACTGACAATATCCAACACCACAAAGTTATGTTTTATCAAAAGTGCAAGTGCATTTATCAATCTATACAAAAATTTAACTATTTCTTGTACTGTATCTAATGCTTTCTGGAATTGTTACTCCTTCCATGTATAACTTTTCTTGTAGTGTCTGTCTGTGTACTGAGCTAAATGTGTGGTCCCTTGTTCCTGATTGGCTCCATCTGGTGAGGCAGCACTATCATCGGCTGCTAGCTTCCTTCTAGAGTTGCCGGATCCTGATTAGAGTGGCACCTGGTCCGACTCTCCAATCCACAATGCAATGGTGCAATTTGGTGGACAAAGTTACTAAAGTTGGGCCAGCACGACAGTTTTGAGTTTGTTGTGTTTCACCACCTGTGAGTTTCCTGCTTTGACAGGTTCAAAGTCAATGTCTATAAATCTGAGGGATTCATCATGAAAGAATGAATCATCATGCACCAACGCAAACAATTTTCTCTTGATTCCATTATATCCACACAATGATCTGTAATACAACAACAAGAAAACACCCTGGTTTTAGATTTTTAAGTATATGAGCTGTAGCTGTGAACATGACAGTTCACACTTAAAATCTTCTCCCTGTGAATTAATGTGAACGGTGTGGTCTGAGGTCGTGCTGTCTTGATTCTTTAAAACAGGCCTGCATTAAACTGAGTTTGTTTGTGGAATGGCTTGATTCCTGAATGGCCTGAATCAGCTGTTAACTAAAATCAGGCCTAGTAAGTACAGCTTTAATTGTTGTGCCTTGTTTGGGGTACCAGAGTTGGTTCTTCAACAGCTGTGAAGAATTTAGAACACACATTTAGAACAAATCAATCGTGTTTCCGATGAGGCGACACCTCAACACTCCGTAACCCCCATCCAGCAGCTGTTGGTGTTGATTTTTGGCCTCACTGTAGCTGGCGTCTGGTGTTGGGTGGGGCAGTGGTGACAGATGGTAAGGCTGACTGAGGTTGAAGTCGCTCTGGTGCTGTAGTTCCAAAGGTGCCAGCCAAGGGCAGCTGTTGGGATGGACTGTGTAGATTACATTAGCCCTTCTGGTGGGTGGTGTGTCTCTGAACCCTGCAGTACATTGCTGTTGGCCTAAAGGCAAAATCAGGACACCTGGTCCTCCATGACACCCACCATCCTGACGTATTCCTCTCTCTGTCCACTCTCATGCAGAGCCCCCAAAAATATAAAAGGCCTTCGATATATTTGTTCTGTTTCTCAAAAATAAGGATAAAAGGTGTTGCCTTAAAAATGTGGTCTGGAAGTCATTTGTAGTGTTTTTTTTTTCGTTTTTTTTTTTTTCAATGGGATTTCTCTCTGGCAGACTCCATGTTCCTGTCTCTCACTGGGCCTTGCCTGAGTCATCACTTGCTTCAGTTCGTACGGAGAGAGAAGTCTTGGAAGAATAAGATGATGTGAATTGCTGTACACTAATGGAGACTGATTTGTTCACTTAAAACACAGTGTGTGTGCATGTAGGAGTGAGATACCCATCCTCCACCCGTTCATCATCATCATCACTGATGACACCAGCAGCCAACAGAATTGGCCCACAAGAAAAGACAGGCTCCAATATTTCATGCATGGACGTAAGAGACTTCTAAGACGTCTTCAATGCGCACAAACGCAAAACCGAACTTCTCCTTTGCCAAGATAACTCATCCCCCTGACAGGTGTGGCATATCAAGATGATTTAGCAGCATGACTATGACTAACTTTTCTTTCCCAGGACGGGAAGAGTCATTACCTGCCCCAGTCTGCCTCTGATTGACTTACCCTGATACCCCATCCCCACCCCCAAAATTTGTTAGCATAGAAGAAGTTTTCGATCTTTTACTTCAACTCTTGAAAAATGGGAGTGAAAACAAAGTGTTGCGTTTACATTTCTTGTTCAGCATTTTACATTGCCATTTCTGTGACAATATGAACCCACCCTGATGAAGAACATAAGGATACAAAGAAAGGAATTACACGGAAAAACTAAACTAAACAAAACATGACGAGAGCCAGAACGTTGCCAGCTCCAGTGAAGGTCTGCTTGGGGAAATCTGGAGGACATATGCCTTCACTTGCTATAAGCAGCAGTGTTAGCCAGGCTGCACTCACTGTAAATAACACTTAAGAATGGTTTGAATGGACAGCGCTGCATGAATGTGAAGCAAAGCAGTTCTTCATGCTCATCTCACCTTCCCATTGAAGCATTAATTTAATCTTTATATGATCAGAGATAAGCACTATAGAGCATTCATCCACATGCGGCAGCTCTATCGGTCCTGTTTGTTGACAGATTTTTCTGTCACCATAGTGAACAGATGGGGCTCGGTTGCTTGCCAAAACATTACTTTCATCTATTTTGGAGAGACATTAGATTCCATTTGGTGCTTTAGTTAAGACTCTATATTTGCCAGACTACCTGTTATCTTGTCATCCCATTTCAAAGACTCTATTATATTCAGATCAAAAGGAAGCAGGGGCAAGAGTTCATCACTATATCAAGATGACGTCTGAATGTATTTGTAAGAATATTTCACCTTCTTAAATCATCTTTGTTGAAATTTGTTTATGCCCTGCAGTGTTTTGCCTCTGTCACATGCCAAAATCTGTGGGTGTTTTTGCAACTTTGTCTGCGCCGCTCCTACAAAATGTTGATGTGAGGTCCCGAAACAACCACTCCTCCTCCATAATTTCCAAAGGCCTCTATTGTATCTCATACAATGGCCTTCTTTGGTGTGCTCCTCAGTCGATAGCATAAACCTCAGGAAAGCCCCCTCAGCAAAGAACATGAGACATTATTGAGTGTGTGCCAGCTCCCAGAAAAAGCTCAGAGAAAAGAACTTCATAATTGGATTGTTATTGAGTATTAGACCCTTGGGCTTTATTTTACACATGAGATTTCATAAAGCTTAGCGGACTGACAGAAGGTTGACCAAGCATATGTTTCCATGCAGCTTTGAAAAGGATGGTCTACATGTTCACTGTCTATAGCTCTGCTCTTACATCCTGTTCAGCCAACTCTTTCTTTTAAGTGACTGTTACAGGAAATAGCCCAAATTGTCACAACCCCCGTTTCCACATTACCTTGTACTTCAATGTGTTTGCAATGTGGTATTGAGGAGACTTTCAAATGTAAACCTTACACCAACATGCTAATTTCTGCAAGATTCTTATGAAAAATGTGTTTCATCAACTTGAGTCAAAGCATATGTAACTCAAAGAGCTGTAAATCAAAAATTCATGCCATTAGTATTCATCACGTCATTTCTTGTCTTGTGTTTCAACAGTCAGATTGATTCTGGCAGAGTCACATGTCTTACATCCAGGCCATGAAGTGTGAAATCAAGTCCCAAACTTTTAAACAGTTTGGAGTCCTCAACAAGTCATTATTCACCCGGAAATGTATGTAAATTGAATTACATCTAAACAGACTAAGGATGAAAACATTTGCGGAAATAATGAATGCTTTCTGAAAAATTGTTTTTATTACATTTAAATAAATTAGTACTATATATACACACAGGGTAAGGGCACAGGTGGAAACAATCAGGGCGGAGACAGGTAATCCCAAGGGCGGGAAAACAGACAAAAGGGAGAAAGTAAAACTGGTGACAATAGACACAGACAGGAAGTGGAACCAAAACAAAACAGGAAATCACAAGACAACATAGACACGAGACAAAACTGAATGAATTAACTTAACAACATTTCCTGGACATGACAGCTTCTAATATTTCACAAATTTGGCCAGTACAAACACTGGCTGCAGAAGAGAGCATGTAAACGATGATTAAAGGTTTCATTATGCTATGCTATGTTATGTTTATTTATGTTAATTAGCTATAGCTGATAGAAGTTACCATTTAAGGAGTTCATTTAATCTGGGAAAGATAAAAAAAAAAAGTAATACTCTTCAAATTTGTTCTAGTCCGACTCAAGGTCAAGTCAGGTGGCTCAGCTCCTTACCGCAGGATTCTGGTTTATTCTTGGCTGGATGTGTGTAGCTTCCCTTTATGTTAGATGTACTGATACAGAGAGGTTTGCAGTACTGGATTTTTAAATTTGGTTAGGTAATTAATGGAATGTACCCATTTGGGAGAAAAATACCTCACATCTCAGGAAAAAATGCCTTGTCAGATTTAAGTAAAAATATTTTAGTCGTGAGCAAACAAACAAATTTTGATGCCAGTGCAGTCTGTGATTTTCATTTTATATGATTTCTTAAAATAAATCAGGATGTCCAAGTAATTTGATCTTATAACAAGATCAAATTACTTCAAGGTCTGGTGTGTCAGATTTAGGGAGTTCTATTTATAGAATACGGCAGAATTGGAATATGATATTGAGAACTATGTTTTAATGTAGTGTAAATTCACCTGAAAATAAAAATGTTTGTGTTTATTACCTAGAATGAGATTGTTATCTACAGACACTGCAGGTCTTCTTCCACAGAGTGTGCCATGGTGAGCTGCCTTGTTTCTTTAGGACAAACAGACAAACTAAACACTGTCTGACACTGACTCTCTTTCATGTTTTTTTGCATGTTTCATGGCCACAGTAGCCATGACAATACAGGTGTAAGGTCTTCTTGATTATTCTGAGACTACAGGTTTAGGACATAAACCATCTACAGCACACACACAATATAATGAACTCATGCACGCTAAAAGACTAAACTGAAATAAGATGTTTTGTCTTGAACCTCCACAGCTTAAAATAAGTGTTACAGCATACAGGAAGACCTGGAACAGATGAGTACCTTGTATCTAGCTAAACATAACCCCAAATAAGATGAAACCGTTAATTACGTCAAGTACTTTACTTGAATTAAGTCAAACAGCCTTGCATAGTCACCAGTAGGTAATCCAATTTGTCCTTTTTGCAGTGTGGAGGAGAGCCTCTTCCTACATTAACCCAATTACTTCTTGAACATGAATGATACGGCTCAACAGTGCAGTTCCTGGCTTCCCAGTGGCATGTAACACAGGGACAAAGCCTTACATGCTAGGCACTTTGAGGACATGAGGATACATGATGAAGAGGAGGCCCTGATGATATGAACAGGATCAATATGAGTCCTAATTTAGCAACAGGAGAGCCTTTGTGTTCACCGTGAGGCGCTGGGACCGAAGCAGCATAGGTCATGTGAATTGTCAGTGTTCATCACCAAAGCTAGTGTGGACATCATTGTTCCATTACAACAACATGTCAACCTTTCGTGACAGAGTTCATGATTGGACACACCATTAGTGCTGTGCTCATCAAACCTATGGCCATGCCTTGTACTCATTAATGAACTTCATTATGTGGGCGTAAAGACGAGCACAGTGCACTGAGATGTTCTTTTAATAGAGAATTCAATAGAATAGGGGAGTTGATTTTCTTAAATGAGGACCACATGTGTGGACCTACCACACCCAGCATTCAGTTCTTGGTATATTTCAAGGTCTCCCTCCAGGATTGCATGACTTGGAGCTGAAGTACAAGAAATCCCCGTCCAAGGATTTAGGCAGCCATGCCCTTATTACCATGACCCAGAGCTGCTCCTTTTAGTGTATTTGGGGATTGAGATCAAACAGAGCATGGTAACCTTTACCCCAGAACTAAACACAGCTCATGAGAACATTGTTATCCAGAAATCAGAAGGTCTGAGTCGCTGGTTGTCATCTCTTCAAAAAGGTGGACAAGGCAAGTCCCGCTATCCCATACCATTTACTGGGTCACTGCAGATTGACCTGTAAGGCTCACAACAGACTTTCATAATGGGAATTTTATTTCAAAGCACGCACACACAGCTGTGTTCAAGTGTTCTGTTACATTTCATGACATCATTATTTATGTATAAAGACCTTGCAATTGAACAAATTCTTTTATTGTGATCAGTATGCCTTTATGAATAAACTTAACAAAACACACTTGTTAATGTAAGGGTTACCTCATGTGTCTTAAAGCTTATATCCCATTATGTGCCTCACACAGTACTGTCAGCCATTGTCAAAAATAAAAACATTCATGGTTTATGGTGTCCATTATTGAAGATAGCACAGCTTGGTACAGTGCACCTTTCATATTAGACCAGACATGGTTGTTTGGTAAAAATGTTCAGATACTCAGTAATTACAACAAATGTAGTGGTTATGCAAATGTTATTAACAATACAAAAACTGCATACTTTTATACAACATAGAAATATTACAAGATGAATGGGAAAACAAACAAACATTGTATAATATTGTCAAATGAATTCATGTAAATATTAAAACATTTGAGCTTAAAATGTGTGTACACTGTTTTGTTTTAGGAGTTAATATTATATTCAAGACCACCCCCAAAACAACATCAGGAGGCTAGAATAATAATCAAAGCAGATTCATGATCAAAGTGCTTGGTGATAGGATGGAGGCAATAATAGCTGATAGTTTAGTTTTACAAACATTTCTCACTCCTGTGGAGGTAGAAACAATTTCATTGGTTGAGCTAAAGGTCCAGTGTGTCAGATTTAGGGAGCTCCATTTACAGATTATAGCAGAAATGGAATATAATATTCATAACTATGTTTTCATTAGTGTATAATCACATGAAGAGAAGAATCCTTTTTTGTTGTTAAAATGGGCCTTAAATGCTTAAATGCTGTGTTGTAGATGCCACTAAATCCTACAAAAACAGAACCTTGGTTCTGTTTTGTTTTTCCATTGGCAAACATTGTGGATAGCACCTGGTACCTTTAACTCTTTCTGATATCACCTTGGTTGAGGTACTTGTACAATCGACTCTTGTCTTATAAATGTCTAAAAACCATGCATATTTTATGGAACAGTTTTGTGGACGTTACCCCACTGTAAGAAATTGCATAGAAAATCCACATCCAAAGTCTTTGTTCCGTGTAAAATGTATTCTAATGGTGGCTGTGGCTCAGAGGTAGAGCGGGTCGTCCACTAATTAGATGTTTGATCCCGGCTCCTCCAGTCTGCATGTTGAAGTGTCCTTGAGCAAGATACCGAACCCCAAATTGCTCCTGAAGGCTGTGCCATCGGTGTGTGAATGTGTGTGAATGGTTAGCTCCTCAAACTGATGAGCAGTTGGCACCTTGCATGACAGCTAACGCCATCAGTGTATGAATGTATATGAATGGGTGAATGAGATATGTAGTGTAAAAGCGCTTTGAGTGCAACTGGAGTTCTTTCTCTCATGTTTTACTGTGTAGTTGTTTTAGGAGGATATCACTTGACGACAGTATGGGCAGGTATAAGGAATAATTGCAGCAACCAAGACCGAATTATGATAACATAAACTTATCTGACGCAATAGTTGAGAAAGATATTAGTATGTACTTGTTGATGTGAGCCCATCTCACTCACCCAGATTTATGTTTTTAGGTCTCAGAAACCATATACCAGATCAATCAAAACTGCAAGCTTCAAAATGCCCCCGAAATCAAAAAGTGATGTTACAAATGCTATGTCTAATTTAAACTAACTGTTTATAGCTATCTATATCTCTATCCCTATCTGTCTGCCTGTTAGCCAGCCTGCTGACATTTCATAAAGGAACATAAAAAGAATTCTCTTTGCTTTCCTAAACTCTGTCAACTCTGTCCGATGAGCTTTAACTCAACCTGTGAGATTATTTCCGCAGTCCGCTGTCCATTCTATTGACATATCATACAGTCACATCCCAATACATATTTGACACATGTACTGTATGTTTGGTACACTGTGAGGTCAGGTGTTTCAATAGCATGCATTGGTAGTGGAAGGCTGGTGTAGGTTCATCCTTTGTCCTATTGAGTCCATTATGGCTGCTTCTACGTTGTCAAATACATACATACATGTAGGTGCCATATTGGCATGTCTACTGTGAGCTGTGCTCACTGGTCGACAAAGTTAACCTGATACGTGAGCTGATGGCCATTGTCCCAGGCATACAAAACCTTCTCCTTGGGGTTGTAGTCAATCTGGGTGGTGTACGCGTACTCATTGGTGAAGGGTAGGCGTGGGATGGCATCAGTGTTGGTATGGGTGTCATAAGCATAGTTCACCTCACCTTCCTTTTGGTTGTACACATTGACGGCGTACAAGACACCACAGATGATGAAGCAGTTCCCATAGGAGTTCCGCTTGAGACCTGTCCTCCAGGTTGTTTCCTTTTTCAACGTCAGGTCTCCAGGATCCAGTTTACTGATGATGATCACCTCTTGTTGGTTGTAGTCGTAGTCTATGGAAGGGTAGATCACCCAAAGGCCGCTTTCGTCCACTGCGAAGTCAATGTCCGAGTGACCTCTCCATTTCCAGGGGGTAGTGTCCTCATAAACCACATCATGCAGCAGTGTCCAGGCTGCCACATATCGCATCCTCAGATCATACTTGATGATGTTCTTGGTGAAAGCTCTGTTGTAGTAGAAGGCTCCGTTATAAACCACATGGCCTGTGCCTATCCAGTTGTAAGGCAGTTTGAAAAGGTTGCTCCATCGGCCTACAAGAAACAAGATTATTATGTTAGCTTTAATTTTAGAAAGCATGGGTGAAACTCATTTCTCATTTTCCAATGAACACTCTTTTGCACAAAACAGACCACTGTTTCACCTCTGATAACAGTGCCTTCACCAAGGCCCATAACTTCCCGTGTGGAAGTGTCCATTATCACCAGTGGGTGCTCCATTGTGGCACCAAGAAAAGCTAGACTATATTTAGTACTTTGTCTCTCATCAAACTTCACCAAATTAGCTCTGGTTCTTCACTCAGTTCCATTTAGGATTCAAAAATAAATAATATTCATATTAGAAATAAACGTCTTTCATAATGGTGGTATTAAGAGAGCCGATAAAGAGAAACACTGATGAAAAACTTGACTTGAGACTTGAAAGTAAAAAGCTGAAGGCTTGTGTTTTCATAAAATACCATAACATAAAACAGGTGCAAATTTGTAATAGTTGCAACCATGAATGGACATCCACATGTTCATGCATTCACAAACATGCATTCTGTAAACATACATGTCTCATTAATGCATGTTACTAACTAAACTTCTTCCCCGGAGTTTCTGTACTTTCTCGTCCAGCAGGTTCTCATGGATCGTGGCTGCTGCTGTGGTCCTGCATGACGTCCACTACTGTCATTATATTACTACTGTCATTATTGTTACCATATCTCCATTACAGTTTATAGTTAGTTGATGATTTGCTGCCGCTGTGCATCTATCTCTCTATCTCTATCACAGGTTCCACTGCTACTGTAATTATTTTATCATTCATTGTAATTCATTGTCATTTTATCAGTCATTGTAATTGTACAATATGTTTGTGTTTATTTGTTCTGTACACGTGACATCTATTGCACGTCTGTCCGTCCTGGGAGAGGGATCCCTCCTCTGTGGCTCTTCCTGAGGTTTCTTCCACCTTTTTTCCCTGTTAAAAGGGTTTTTTGTGGGCAAGTTTTTCCTCACTCGAACCGAGGGCCTAAGGACAGAGGGTGTCACTCTCTGTACAGATTGTAAAGCCCTCCAAGGCAAATGTACTTTGTGACTTTGGGCTATACAAGTAAAATCTGATTTGATTTGATTTGATTTGATTCACACACAAACTAACAAACACTTGAAAAATTATAGCCTCCCAGAGTGAGAACTGTGGTCACCAAAAGATGCGGAATTGCCAGGCATGATATTTGAATATTATTAGAAAGAGGTCTCAGCTATGCAAACAACACTATTAATGCAACTTTGAAAGGAAACTGTTTAAATTTCGTTCAAATGCTTGGGCCTGAAAGACTTGCAACTGATAAGCCATTTCCTTATGATCATGCTTATAAGATTTGACTTGCCCCATAAAAGTGCCCTGCTAGACAATCCAGACAGTGAGGAGCCTTGTGGTAAAGCTTAGCTTGTAATTTCAAAAATTTTAAATGATTAATGTGTTTGGTTAACCATGCAATAAGCAGGACATTATATAGCAAGCTGGTCACTATTGCAAAATAAAGTAAAACCTCAGGATGATCAAGACCCATCTGCTGTGCTGTTGTGCTAATGATACATTATCATTTACTGATTATGAGTTGGATACATTTAACAGTGTGTGTTCAAAGCTTATATTGTCCCTTTCATTGAGCCAATGACAATGTTTTTACAATACCAGACTGTGTACACACTGGCTTCACGTGATAGTGGCACAGTTTGTTTAGTAGTGCACTCCTGAACAAACACATTGTATACTGTGTCATGTGTCATTTTCTAATCACATCCTTTTTGCTATCCTAACCTTCCAACCTCAGGAAGTCTGAATTAGGTAATGATAATAAATGGAAAGCCCGGTGAAGGACAAAAACAACGTGCAGTAGAACACCTCCTACCATCCTCATCCCGAAGGCCGGCCCACAATCTTAATCCCTCTCCACTGTGCCCAGTTCAAAGGAAAGGCCGAAGCACATGTCAGGGAACAGCAGGCATCACCGCCACTCCAAATACCTAGTCATCCGCACACAGCTGTGCGCTCACTGCACCGTAGGATACCTCACATGTAAGTGTATTTAGAAAGCTCATTGTCCAAACACATCTAGATCAACAAGCCAAGTCCTACGAGGGGAGATCATCTTAAATCTCTTAGAGAGTGTAATCCAATTCCTCACTTGATTTGGATGTGGAAGGAGTTGATTTTCCCACCCACTGGAGCCGTGAAACAACCAAGACCTGCATTCCACAGATCTCATCAGTCTCAAAGAGCTCAATGGACAATCAACATGGATCAATGTCAACAACCTCAACAACGTTAGACCAATTTGTTTTTGTAGATTATAAAAAAGATGTAAAAGTGAACAAGTGTGAAACAAAACTCAAAGCTGCTAACCCACCCAACAACATAAAACATACTGTAAAATGTGTGTTAATATTGTGGCTGTAGTTATAGCTATTAATTAGGTTACCTTTGACTTTGGACCAAGTAAACATGCCTGTTTTTAATTCTCAAAAGGTCCTGATATCTACCAAATAGGCAGCAGAGGCAGACAGTGGACTTGCATGCTACCCAGATGCTCATGGCTATTTAAATAAAATGCGCTTTCAGACTATAAAGGTTGATATATGGGCCATATCATAGCCAAACATGCACCTTCTCAAAAATCTTGCGTTTGTCCTGCTAGCTTCGGAGGCCAGCAGAGGTAGTGATAGACAACCTTAAAGTCCCCATGAAGTCAAAATTGATGTTAGTGTGTCACCTATACAATACTACACCATTTTTAAATGTGTTTTCAGGTATAATTTATGATTTCTTGAGTCTGTCATTTCCTGAAATATATTTGCTGGTTTTCCCTCTGATCTCCTCCAGCTGCTCAGCTTCAACTATAAATGATTTACAGAGTTTCCTGATGGACAAATAGCTCAAGCTACTTTCTTAGGTTGTGTTCAGTCCTGGTGCCGTGCTCACTGGAAGGTAGATGCTGTCACTTCATCATTGCACTCATCTTTTGCATGCAATACATAGTGGTGTGGGTGTAATGCACACTAAGGGCTATTGACAACTGTAAATGCCAAGCATTGTCCATGAGTCCCTCCCTATCTGCCTTTTTACAGGTTTTTGCAGGAAGCATGTTAATGGAGGACACAGAGGTGTCATATCATATGTGATACATTTGTTTAGTACTACATGGGCACCCTCAAAGGATGAAATCCAACACTGAACTAAGAATCAAAGCCTTAGATATCTATGGTGGTAAGCCTGTTGAAGCCTTCCATAAAACATAAATACTGCTTAAGTGTAGGGCTAATGGCAGGTAAATGGAGCATTGTGAAAAGACTCAAATGAAGCACACCTTGCTTGAAGTTGTCCAGGTTGCGGAACTCTACCAGGTTGTTGCCGTAGTAATAGTTTGTGACGTAGATCTTAGAGTCTTTAGCCAGGGGGTCCTTCATCCAGGCCCCCTCATTGCGCCCATAACTATGCTGCTTTTCTGGCAGCTCAATGGAAGCTACAGTCCCTTCACAGCTGAGGATCTTCCCTGGAAGAATCAAGCAGAACATTCAACATGTGTGCCTGGGAGAGAATGACTTGCATTGACATGGTCCTAAATCAATGTCACACTGATACATTTCACATTTTACATACATTTCGAACGTACATGTGTTTCTGCTGCTAAATTTGCCTCAATCACTGCAGTTACAACCTGCAACATAATACTGAGCTTTTTCACATGGGGGTATTTAACACATACCTGCTCTGTGGAGAGTGGGACGACTATTGTTGTTGGAGTTGTCCAGCATCAGCACAATGGTTGGAGCTGGTCTTTCATTAGCTGGTGCATGTTGTGTGGTGATAGTAGTGGGTGTAGTAGTGGTGCTGGTTGTTGCACTAGTAGTTGTGGTGGTGGCAGAAGTTGTAGTAGTAGGAACTTCAGTGGTGGCAATGGGTTCAGCCACAGTGGCCTCCACGGTTTCCAGGACCATTTCAGCTCCTCCATCCTCGGACTGGTTTTCCGTGATGTGATGGACCGTGTATGTTTTGCCAGAATTGTCTGGGAGGGAGGAGAGGATGGATAGAAGATAAATTGAAGATTCAACAAAACTAGTTTTCATTCAGAATACAACAAATCCTGTGGCAACAGAGAAGAGTAATACTGGACAAGCTGCTTCTTCTTCTTGTTAGTGACAGTAACAGGGGTAGTATGCTAGAGACAGTATTGTGTGTCACTAGATTGTCTTTCAACTCACTTTTACAAAGGGGTTTTAAACCTTTCATGTACACTACATACAGTATGGATCCTTGACAGCGGGAGTCTTATAGTCTGCTGTGTTCCAGAAGTTCACATCAAAGAAGGCACATTAGCAATGCAGCACACAGAGAAAAGCAACTTCCTCCCTCTTCTCTGAACCTCTTTCTTCTTTTTCCTCCCTAACCCTTTTCTGCTGTCTATTAGCTTAAACTGGTTTCTAGTAATACTGAGGCAGCATATTGCTTTTAACAAAGAGCATGTTATTACAGCTGCAACCTAAAATGATTTCAGACAAGTGTTATGGTCTCGCTATGTTTGAATAAAATGCCTCTATTATTGTCTAACAGACAGAGTTAATTTTATCAATGAAATGACAAAAAAAGATGAATTGAATTTTTTCCACAATACAAAAGAGACTAAAACTAAATAATAAGGACCAAATGTATCCGTTACACTCAGTATTTGCTCTGCTCTGTGTAATTTCCATTGAGAAATAAAATTGTGACTACAGTTTACAACCTGTCTTATCCTGCTGTTGTGACCCATTATAGTCAGCTGTAGATATCTGTTATTTTCTTGAGTTTCTTCATAAGGTTTCTTTGTCTTTATAATGAGGAGTTTTTCTTCTGATAACCTTTGTGGCTAAGATAAGATTAAGAAGGGTCAGATTCCTCATTATGAGAGGACTTCCCAGAGATAACTGAACTGCCAGGTGCAGGGCAGGATCTGTATAAATATAGTGTTACATTTCTTTCACTCTTGGTCAGACTCTGTGTCAGACTCACATTGTGTGTGTAAGGACCTCTGACCTTTAAGGTGAAAAACTTGTAACTTGGTATTTTCTGAGTGGTATTCTTTGTTATGATGTCTTTACACATTTTACTCATTGTATTCTCATCTCAATCTTTTAAATCTCATTTTATTGTTATATTGTTACTGATAAATACAAAAACGACATTTAAAAACACAACATTGGAGTAAGTTTGTTAATTTGTTCATCTTCTGTTGGATTTTCCTCCACGGCACCAATAAACATTGTCTTGTATTTTGCATCATTATCTCTGTCAGTAATGTTCACTAATGTAATTCTTTGAAGGAAAAAGTTACAGATTTACAGACTTTATCTGTGAAAATTAAAATTAGAAAGTGGCAACAAGAAACAGCTGGGAACAAGAAAACAGATGAAAATCTGCCTCTTTCAAGTCTTTTCCCTCTCGCTCTCTTTTACACTTGTATTTCTATTAAATTGTAAGTACTACTGAATGCAACACATAAATGCCTCTGGCTTAAGACTGTCTGTGTGTGCATGTATGATCTTTGCATCTCACACCTTTCATGATGGCTTCTTCCAGTTCTGCCTCTAGAGGTGATTGGCATACATCATATTTCCTAGTTTTAGAGTTCTATAAGTTCTAAATGCTGTTCCAGAGGCTTTGAGGCTTTGTTTTTCCTTTTTTTAGTCAAAAACCCAACAAAATCCATTACATTTCTGTTTTCTTAGTTACAGACTTCAACAGTATAGTTCCTTATGGTCTGTTTTATTGAATGCAACACTAATTTCCAAGCCAAACTAAAGACACAAATCTGTTACGACCATCGTATTTCTGCTGTATCAAATAACTCTAAATATAGAATACATGAAAGAGGACACTTAATTGTTATCAGGAGTGATATTCATCTGTGTTCAGTAAAGCAGATGGGGCACACATTGTACTTCTTCTGTTACTTTACTCTTACACAGATCAAAGGCCCTTGTTTTAAACTTTGATGAAGTGAGTAGTTCTTGAGGGACCATGCCAGTTTTTGTCCAATCCTGTATGCATGATATTATCAACAATTTTCCAAACAATATCATAAGCTTTTACGTTTTTGAAAATTAACAAAGAAATATTGTATTTGCTTGTATTATTGTCAAAGTTGCATGGCAATGCAGGCATCAACCTGCATTTATTGCTGTCCAATCCATCCAATGGCTACAAAAGCCTTAATCTCTAAATGCATGTCTGAATGCATTCTAGGTTGTTGCAGCCAGATGGTCACTGAAGTTTTCAGAATGGTAAGAGTCACATCAAACACAACGTTTTCATCTGTGTCAATTTCTGCAAACGTGCCACTTAACTCAGCTGCTCAGTGGAGAGGAACAGGAACAGTAGAAAACTGTGCTTACATTGGACATCTCTCGGTGAAATGTGTATCACTGTAACTACATTTGAAGAGAGGAATTTCAGGAAAAAGCATGAAGTTGTATCGACCTTCCCTTGATGAATAAAGGCATCCTGCTCTTTGCCAGAGATTATGGAAATGCAACTGACTGGTTTCAGTAATTTGACATGGGTGGCTGGGCTCGCTGAGGTTCACTTACACGGCAGAACACATGGTCTGACAGCATTATGTGCGTGTGCCCTGTGCAAACGCAGCATACCTATTCACTCATCTAGACTTAAAGAGGATTGGAAGAAGTCAGGAAATGTTTTCTCTGCACTGGAGAGGGTCCCCACACATTGTTGTAAGGAGTGAAGCTGTGGCATGTCATGGACATGGCAGCACTCCATTGACGCAGCATTCCATCAGATCCACGTATTTTGCCAATAAAAGATTTGGATTTCCTGCTCAGTGAATGGGTATCAGCAATCCAGTCCTGCGCTGACTAGACCAGCTTTGCTAAAAACAACACTGGAATAAATCTTGTACTGAGGGGACACTGTGTCACAGGGCAGTGGATTCCATGTTTTATTGCCTTGTGTGAAGTTGCAGCACAATTACAGCCTTATCTCTTTGTGTAAAACAACATTGTCAGGAAAACTTTACATCGCCCTCTATTGGAGACTAAATCCAGCTAAAGATCTTGACTCTTGTTCTCCGACTCACTGGCTGCTGGCTGACCCTGATCCAGCAAAGTGCCATGTGGGGTAAGGTTAGATTGTTGAAGAAACTAATTTGGATGATTTTCAACACCCAGAGTGGATCAAGCACAGATGATTGCACACAGATGGGAGAGCAAACTCAGCTAAAGTGTGAGCACAATGTTTGCTCTAGCTCAGAGAGAGTGGATTTCTATGAACACGCCACTCTGCTGTGTCTCACGGTTAAGATGAAAACTCTCACCTCCTCTGTGTTCGTCCTCGTCACTCTTGGCAGCCTTGTAGTATGTGATGCCCCTTACCACGCCGGGCTGGTGACCAACCACCTTGGCTTTGGCCGTAGGGTCAGGCTTGACCGGCTTCCCAGATTTAATGACCTCTTTCTTGGGCTTTACGACCTTTTCTTTGGGCGGTTTGGGTGGGGGTTTGGCTCCAGGGGTCTTTTTGTTTGGTATTTTTACAGCCTCCTTGGTTTTCTCATCATTTGTGTCCTGTAAACAAACAACAACATTCAGGTTATGCCAGGACACTAAGTGATATTGGCTTGAGGGTTATATATGTTGACTTAAACATAAAATGTGTTTAGCTTGTGTACCTTGTAGGTATGTGAAAAAATGGCATGCAATAGGTCTATTGATAATGTCTCACAGTGTTTTACTATATTATTGTGATATATTGTGATATTATATTTCTACTACTAGTGGCGTTAATAATGCCATTGTTATTACTACTCAAACTATTACTACTGCTACAAAAGCATCACTGCTGTGTTAACAGAAGGTCTGTAGTGGAGACTACTTGTGGGCCAAAAATCACAATCATTCAATATTCTTCACACTTTGTTTTATTTCTTATAGAGACAATCAGCTATAATAATTACAGTTCTTTGGATTAGTTTGAAACAGTAAGGAAACATAAATTTAAATTGGGCCATAAAACCAAATAAAGAGAGAGTTGACGGATGCTACAGGATCTGGGGATAATTCTCTGAAAGTTACTCACCACGAGTGTCTCCTTTACTTAACATGGTCATTTGATCCACTGTCAATATAAAACTATTTGAAGATTTAAAGGAATAGTTTGACATTTTAAGAAATATGCTTATTTGCACTCTGCAGTTAGATGAGAAGATCACTACCACTCTCGTGTGTGTGCAGTAAATAGAAAGTACCTCAAGCAGTCAGTTAGCTTAGCTTAGCATAAAGACAAAAAACAGGTAGCTTGTCTCTTTCTAATGGTAAAAAAATCTGCCTATCAGCACCTTTAGAATCTAAAACCCACTAAATAACACAATATGTCATTCATATTTAATTTGTACAAAAATTGAAATCTAATACAATATAATAGTTAAAATAATTCACAATACAATGTGATGTGTCAGACTTTCTTGGGTGAGGTGCTGGTAGGTGGATTTTGACCAAAGACTGTAATAAGTGAGAGGAAACTGAGGCTGAGATTGAAGCACTGACTAACAGCTGACTAACATCACGGCTAATCTTACATCTTTTAGTACAGCACTACTAATTACTTTTTGTTCTAATGCTAACTCGTGCACACAGAAAGACAGAGAGTGTTTCTTCTAACCTGTGCTTTGCTCTCAGAGGAGTCTTTCTGTAGCAGCTGCAGGCTGAGGCTGGAGATCTCCTTCTTGATGCTCATCATAATGTTGGAGTAATTCTCATATCTCTTGAACTGGTTGGTGAGGGTCATCATGCTGTCCCGGACAAATTCATTGTCTCGTGTAAGGTTTGCCTTGATTGTCTGCAAGATAACAGCGTCATTAACGCAGGTATCACTGTCCATTAAATGACATAAGCTGGAATGCAAAAAACACTTTTCAAAAACAGGTCTTCTAACATAATGACACAAGGAAGTATTTGAGTTTGGCTGTTTACCTACCTCTTCTAGGGTGTTCATCTGGGAAACCACCTTGTTGATGTAGGAGTGGACTTTCATTAGGTCCATGCTGTAAAGTGTTCCCTCGAGGAGGTCTACCATAGATTGGAGCTGGTCATTCATGCCATAAAAAGAGAAGTACTAATGTTATTCACCATCTCCTGAACACAAACCTGACAGCTTAATGTGCCTCTGTTTAACTGCAGTAATAGTTTAAGTGCCCTCCCAAACATTTGCTGTGATTACCCTTATTGACATCCACACACTGCTCAATTAGGCAGCTGGGTGCTCTTAGCCTGGGGTTCATTCAGAGTCCATCTTAATTAATTTAGACCTTTCCCTTTCAATGCAATCATTTCCTTCAGGGAGTTAGGGGGTTAATCTATAGTTTAAAGTGGAGTCAGATCGAACATCTGGAGCTGCCTTTTGTTTCATATAGTACATAGCGTGCTTCTCCTGTGAAAAATAAAAGTGTGCCTTAGATATGTGCAGAGGTGTGCTGATGTGTTCAAAAACCATGTTAGATGACATACAACTATAGTCAGCACACGAAGAAGACAGATGAAGAATGGAATGAATTGGAAGGACTTTTCCTTTTAGTCCCCTTTTACAAGCATGACACAAACAAAAAAAATATTTTTTGGTTCTCTTTCTTAAATTTGCCTCTCCTGCCCGACCAACAATCTGAAACCCAAGATATTTAGTTACTGTCAGAGAAAGAGACGCAGAAAATCATTCCATTAGATCTCTACAGTATTTGTCAGGTGTCACATTTTGTGTGGGTAAACATCTTTGCCAGAAGATGTTTCAAATAATCTTGGCGGAAAAGAAGTGATGAAGATGCTATGATCACTCACAATATATAGTGTATTGTTCTCTCATAGTTCCATATATTACCTATTAGTGGGGATAGGGGCAGGGGATAACACATATAAAGAAACCAGTACAAATTTTCAAGGAGAGTTGCAGAGAATTGCAATTATTTGAATTATCATGAACATAACAATACACTTTTTACTTATTGCCAAGCTTAAAAAATAGCACAAAATAATTGTAAGGTTGTAACTGTGAAGTTGTTTGTGATCAGAAAGAGCCAGAAGAAGAAGAAGAAGAAGAAGTAAACGTTAATTTGTTGTGACAAGGAATTGAGAATGTGTACTTCACATTGCAAATTAAAGTAAAAAATTGTGGCAAACATAAAAAGTGTGATCATTATTGTTTATGCTTGGAATTTCAGTTTTAATTTGTTTTGTACAGTGTCTTTAAATGTCATCGTTCCTCACCTTTAATAACTCTGGGGCCTGTTTCTTCAGCTTCTCCATCTTCCACTCATTCTCACACGGGTTGAGGGAGGACGGAGGAGCAGTGCATGAGCACTTACAGTCAGAACCTGAGCTAACTGTCTCCACCGTGTAGAAATCTTCCACACGCACACTGCCACTCCGCAGCCGCTGACAGGCATCCTTGCTTAGAGGCCGCATGATGCACTTGCAGCGGCAGTCTGAACCCTCTGATGTCATCCGGACAGGCTCGGTCTCTCCAAAGATCTGGAAGAGAGAACTTGCCATTTTAAAATCCAAAGAAAATGTATTTTGAGTCATTTTTTGTTGGTTTGTTGTCACTATATGTGTCTCTTAGATGCATGAAGTGGAAATGTCTCTTCATTTTGGCACTGTTGTAAATAAGCAGTTTCAGGGCTGAGTAATAATTTAATTTAATGTTTATCCAAATCCATAAAGTGGGGCAGTTTTTTGAAGGCATATGCTGAACTGTGCTGCTCCTTCTTCCACTGGCAAATCATGAGTTCTTGCACTCTTCTATTCCATTAGTCTAACCCCTTCTGCTGGACTTCCACGAATAATAAATCCATTTTTTATTGTAGGGAAGCAAAACAAGGGAAGGAAAGTCATCCGAAAAAAATAACCACGTGCTTCCCCTCTTTTGAATGTTAGCCGGTGAGACTCAGAGGAAAGCCTCAGACAAACATAACTCAGAAGACTTCTGCATCACCAGCTGGCCTTTGGCTGCCATGTATGATGACAGAGCTTTGGCAGTCCATGGTCATGGCTTACTTAATAAACAGGAAGCAATGCATGGCAGTCTGAGCAGACATTCCACACTCTTCCTATGTGAGACAAGTGCAACATGGCGTACAGTGGAGATAGCTTTCACACAAGAATTCAGCTACACAGATTTACTGCATAGTTGATGAAATGTTCAGGTGGTGATTGTGTGTTGGCAGACTGAGGTCTACTGAGAACTCTGGAAATTTCTTCACTTTGTCTAATAAAATCCACCTTGCCATATTTCACAGTGAAAGGAGTGCTAGTTCAACAAACTGAAACCTAGCAGGTTAGATTTGTAAATTGGTTTTGCAATAGCTGTGTCTGTTCAAATGCTCTCTTGTAGCAGTCTTGCTGACCTGAATAAAGAAAAGCAGAATTCAGATTGCATGTAAAGTCAGCACAAAAACACAGATTTTTACTGGGTGCTGCACATAAAAGAGAAGATGTAGATGGAGGTAAAGAGGTTAAAATGTTTCAACTTGAGCAAACAATTCATGGTATCCAAAGACTCCATGACTCCAGTTCATTCCTAAAGGGGCTCGAAGGGGAGAAACAGGAAGCACATACTGTTTTATCTACTGAATTTAGGATCAAACTGGATCTCAAATTGGCCAAGAAGTCAGAGTCTGTCACACAAGCAAAGCACAGGCACACTTTACAAACACACATGATAGCTAGCTTGCTACATTGCTAGCTAGCTGTTTGAGGCAAATAAACATGGACTGGCCAAATGCTTGAGTGGTCAAATTTGCAAATGACACAAGGTTGAAATGTGCTTCGCCTTCGAGCTGAGGCCGTGACAGTTGGTACCCATAGGACAGCTCATTCATCACCAACCAACAATGGCCAAGAAGTTGTTGGTTGATCCATCTGTCCTTCTCTCAGACACCTCAGCCAATGCTAAGACCTCTCAGAATACAGTGGCTAGATTTCCATTCCCATTTCCAGACACACAATGAGGTTTCCACTAGATACCTGATGACCTAAATATTTACTTTGCACTTGTTATGTCTTATATAGCCACTAAACATGCATTGGACTCCTGTAACACAGTCAAATTCACAAAGGTTTACAAAAAGAATCAAAATGAACCAGAGATATTGTCTTTTTATTGCAAGCATTCTTCTTTCTTGTCAAAAACTGGTGCCTACATTAACCACAATGCAACAATGCAACAATACAACAACCGACTGTTTGATTTGAGAAGGGTCTAGTTGAGTAACTCCCTGGATTAACATACTGTTTTTCTAACCCAAACCATGAGGTTTTTGTGCCTAAAACTAGTGTGTCATACGTTTTTTTCAACCAATGCTGACTCAAGTGATATCACTTGAGGTAACTTATCAGGGTTCACACAGTGTCCCTGGAGACACAATAGGCTTTGTACAACTTTTTCACATACATGTGCAATAGTACAAAGAAGAGATACTTTATTAATCCCTCAACGGGGAAATTCTTTTTTCACTCAGTTTTATTTTCTATGCATTTTAACCCCGAACACACATACAAGGGCTCATAGACATGCAATGTGGAGAGAGATGGTGGAGTGATGGGCAGCCCCCTGAGAAGCACCCTGCGAGCAGTTGGGGGGTTCAGTGCCTTGCTCAAGGGCACCTCGGCAGTGCCCAGGAGGTGAACTAGCACCTCTCCAGCTACCAGTCCACCTTCCATATTTTGGTCCATGCTAGACTTGAATCGGCCACCCTCCGGTTCCCAAGCCAAGTCTCTATGGACTGAGCTACTGCCGCCCAACACCTGGTACTTGTCAACACCTGGAAACAGACCCTGATGTGAACAGTTCTCCTTTACAGTCTCAGTCTAATAAACCCTTGTCTGACACTTTAGCACCCACCACAAAGATATTTTTAAGGTTTCACTTGTATCCTAGTTGTGCTTTGTACCTAAATTGTTTGTACCACATTCATTCACTTTGAAAATGACCACAATGACTGAAAATAATGTATCGATACATACTTTATATTACATAATCATATTCATGCAGCTTTCCATAGTTCATAGTTTCTTATCAGCTATCAGTCAAGCTTAGTTCCATCAGTTGGTGTCATTGCTGTTGGATCATGTGTTGGAGGAGGTCTGGACCGTCATATTTCCTTGTGAGATTTAGGGACCTCTATAAAATGCAGGATGGGTGCACATGTGGTATCACTTTTATCAGGAAGAGAGTTCAGCAACACAGAGATTCTTCATTGATAGGCTGTGGTCCTGTCCTCAAGTGACTGAAGCTGAAATGCAGGATGCTAAGTGCTTTTAAAAATCTGTCTCTTCTGAGTCACCAAAATTTTTGGAAGTGCAAAATTAAATTCCTGAAAAAGAGTGACGTAGGTAGGTAGCCAGAATTGTGGCTTTGTGATTTGGTTACGTTAGTTTTATATTATTAGGTAATTGATTTCCATAGTTACAATTTTAACAATTTAGGAAGCCCAGGAAGTAGCATGGCAGCAGCTGAGGTAGGAGTGGTGAAGGAGGTGGTGGCTCATTAGCGAAGGAATGCAGGCTGAGTGATGGGGGAAGATGTGGGGGTATGGTGGGGGGTGGTCTAATATGGGGCAGGACTCCTGTGTGCAGAACCAGGCCAATCCTGACCCATGTCAAGCAAAAAGGCAGCAGGTTGACAAATCCTACAGCCACATGAAAACAGAGTGGATTAGCAGATTAAACTTCTTTAGCAGAGGCTATGCCTACGGGTCCGCTGAGCTGCATTGTTCAGCCCCAGCCAAACACTGACTGCTGCATAGCAACATCAGCTTAAGTTGCTTTAAATTGGAGAAGTCAGAGAAATTCCGGCCAGATTTACTTTGGTGCTTCATGTTTTGTCTAGTCAAGAAAGACTAAACCATTAGCTTACAGGCTTTACTGCAGAGCACCTTATCATGACCATCCAGCATCTCATGCCAAGCTGACCTACCAGCTATAAGAACAGGCAATACAATTAAGAGTGCTAATAATTAAGAGAAGAGTATTGAACACATGCTTTGAGCATTGAGTCTTTGGCTTTGACCTCTCAAGTGCAGTCAAGTTTCAGGTCAAAAAGAATACAGCTAAAACATGAACTTATGTCTGCACAATCGGAGGAAAAGAGCCTGCACGCCACAGAGGCCTCCATTAGATCAGCAGCCGCAGCCTTTAACAGCTAACACAGCCTGACAGTGATGAAGTGAAACCCCAATTGTGCTCGGTATTAAAAAAACACAAGATGTGTTTTACACAATGGCTGCTGCATTTGTAAGTTGATGTAGTCAGTGTTTCAGTAGCACAGGCCAGTCGTATCTGCAGCCTGGTTCGTATAAACAAGGATATCCTCTGCTTTTAGTTCTCTGCCAGCTGGCAATCACTGGGACAACTGTGTGGTGAAAAAGGCAGACAGTGCAGGTATCCTGTGGCAAAGCTCAAATGTTCAGCTGCATGCTTCAGCCTTCAAACGCAAACATTAGTAGCGTGGTTCCTGTTATGACCTGCAGCTAATTCAGACGCCCCCACTCCACTCCTTGCCTTTTGAACTATTTTCCCACAAATGCAGAAAAAGGCACCGTTAATACTAATTCTCATCAGTCTTAAGCCCATCAAGCTTGCGATTCTAAAGGATGGACTATCCCTTTAAAAATCCACATCATCTCCTGTCAAGGGTGCTCAAGACCAAAACCGGGGTCCACATTCCAGCCTTAAGAGTCAGCCTGATTTTTAATCTAATTAGCACTGCTTATGATACAGTCTTACTGTGCCACTGTAAAGATTAACTTGGAACAAAGGGGGAATTCTATTAAAGCCCTCAGTCTGGAGATGAAACATGAGGTCAGCAGCTCAGACTATAAACAAAAAACGCTGGCATTAGCACAGGGATGTTAATTAGCTGAACACAAAGTGTATCAACCACTCGCTGCTTTTGGGGGTACACATCTACATTCCTGCTGCTGTTTGTGTCCAGGCGCTCTCTTTACAGTCACCACAGCACATTGTGACTGTTGTGCTATAAAAGGGCTTAATGAATGACTTATGAGAAGTTTCCTTTCTTGTTCTTGTTTTTTTTTTTTTTTTTGACACATTTCCACAGTTCATTTAGTATGCTAACAATCAAATCATCAGTCTGCTTTCTGGATGAATCAAACTGACAATGTGGCCCCCTAATAAAATCCACCATACTATAATAATCCATTCATAAGCACAAAGAGACATTTACTCATTATTAGCGTGTGTCTGGTGGGTGGAATGACGGATGTTGCCAGTGGCTTTTCCCCAGATGTTTTGTTACAGCAGATGTTTATGGAAGCTGCAGAGTGTATCACTGCTCAGTCAAACATTTTGTACTCCATTTATCCATTTATTTAGCCAACACACAAAAAAATGCAAAGTTAAAACTTCTGGTGGGTCGTGTCATGTTGATGACAGTTGATTAATTTAATTGTAGCTGGTGATGGTGGTATTGATTTCATCTACTTTATTTACTGATGTGTGGCCTCATCAATAACAATATATTATAATTCATTAGCTGATTTATATTTTGTAAATAGGTAATGTGGACTGTATGCATAATTTTCTTTTATCTGACACTTATAATATTCAATAAAATGAATTAATAAAGTTAAATAATATATAATTTAACCAAGTATGTATATTTTCATAATAGTAAATAACCAACATGACCAGATCACAAATACAAAATATACATACAAAATGGCTCTATGTCACACAAAGACAGCTGCAGTTCTCTTACTGTGCTCTGTTTGTGCTGCTTATGAGGGTTGAATACATTTTAATGAGTTTTTAGTTTACTGTACATGCACGTGTGAATTTCAGGGTTTTAAGCTTAGTCTTTTAAATAAATGACCTTATGGATGTCATAATTTACTCAGAACACAGCCTGACACAATGGCCCAAGCATGTAAAAAAACCTGCCTTTCATAAACCATACAAGAATTAGGACGTATACTGCAGACAGAGAGAGGCTAAAGCTGAAATCTATCTGTGATCGTAAATCTTCCTCTCAAGGATTAAGGGATCTGCCTAGAGAAAAGAGCCCAAACTATGTGAAAACATTACACATCAGAGAAAAAAAGAGGCCAACAGTGCTTTCAAATGCAGAATTTGGGAACATGTGGAGAGCAAATGGTTCTGTAATAAAAACAAGGCTGTGCTGAAATGTCTTGTGATAAGATTTTGGGTGACCTGCAGGTCCTTCTTCATCTCTTTTATTTTTAAACATGATTTGCTATGGATCCCTGTAATTCACTGATAACTAATGCAGCTTTTCTGAATGGTTATACAGCACGCTTACTGTACTTTTAACATACATGCAGATTCATTAAATGTTGGAACTTTAAATTTGTTGTAATGTAATCAATGTAATGTTCAAGGATCAAAATCATGTGTGAGGGAGCTAGAAGTCATCTGCACAATCTGTGGAGAACAGTCTAAAATATGATGTATAACATCCATGTTGACCATTCTGAAATAAAGCCAACCAACAGCAGACCTGTGTGAAAGCCTGGTCATGTGCAGGTTCATGCACCTGGGCTGGATGGCAGATATTGACCCTTTCGCAGTGACACCGTTGATACCAAAAGCAGTTTTTTGTGGGTCACTGCCTCAGTGTGAATGAGGTATTAGTCTCTCTCATTTCCAACAGTGTGCAGCTTTGTTTTAACCACAAACAGGGAGACTTGACAGACATCCCCAATTAAATTAAGTCATGTTGACATAACATGGCATGCCAAAATGTTATTTCATGAACACTGTGTGCAATCACCTAAGCCTACAAGGCACCTTACAGCATTTGTAAGTGAATACATGCTTTATCATCAGGTCTCTGCTACTGTGGGCTGAGCATCCCAGTCTGCTGTCTTTCTCTAGCCCCCCAGTTGACCTTGCACTGATTGTACTCAGATTTGTTTGCCACCAAAACATGAAGCAGGTGCGCAGGCTGGTTCCCACGCCACTGTCTGGTGCCCCCCATGCCCTTTTCCAAGCAGACTTTGTCTCTTATTAATGCCAGTGCCATCAGTCTGGCTAGAGACTATGGCAGTGCTTCTCCATTAAACCACAAGACTGGAGCTGTGACAGTGCTGCCTACTATGCCATTATATGTAGAGATGGAAAAAGAACAACAAACAAACAAACAAACAAGCAAGCAAGCAAACAGGCAAACAAGCAAGCAAACAAACAAACAAACAAGCAAGCAAGCAAACAAACAAACAAACAAACAAGCAAGCAAACAAACAAACAAACAAGCAAGCAAGCAAACAAGCAAGCAAATAAACAAACAAGCAAGCAAACAAACAAGCAAACAAGCAAGCAAATAAACAAACAAGCAAACAAACAAGCAAACAAGCAAACAAACAAGCAAGCAAACAAACAAGCAAGCAAACAGTGGATTTACTTTAAAGAACTCTGACCCGAACTGATTTCAATGTGATATCTTTGTCTATTTAATCATTAATATAGAAACATATACTATATATAATAAATAATATAATATATATATTTTATATTTTATTTGGTGCATTGTTGATTTTATTTAAAATACTCTTGTGGGGGCATTTTATACCTTTATTAATGGGTTGATAGTAGATAGATGACAGGAGAATCTGGGGAACAAAATGCGACAAAGGTGCCTGGATAGACTCATCGTCGACATGTTAAACCTGTAGGCCACCCGGTCTTCTGCAAAATTTCAGCAATAAATGACATGCTATACATGACCAAAAGTATGCAGACAGTCAAACATTCCAGCTATATGTGATGGTTAAATATGGGCATCATTGGGCTCCACTCTCCTGGTTTCTAGCCTCTCTACCATATGTTGGAACCTGGCTGCAAGGATTCATTCCCATTCAGACTCAACAAGGTCTAAACAGCTGATGTTGGGTGATAAGATCTGGCTCACAGTCTACACAAGTATCACAGATACTTTTCATCGCAAAGGTGCTGGGATGTGGTTTGAGGTCAGGGCTTTGTGCAGGACAATCAAGTTTCCTCACGCAAAACTAGGAAAATCTTTTTTTTTTTATGGAGCTGTTTTGTGGACGTTGTCATGTTCAAACAGGAAAGGGACAAACACAAACTGTTGACAAGCTGGAAGCACACTATTGTCTAAAATATATTTGTAAGCTGTAGCATTAAAATTTCCATTCACTGGAACGACATGGGCCTGCAAAGACTTTCACCACTACTCACACCACCACATGCTGTTACTTTCACCGTCTTATAATTAACAGAGCTGCAAACACTGCTACTACTGCTACTCTGAATGCTACTACCACATCCTATCAGTACTACTACTACGACCACTATACTACTGTGTTTGCTGCTGATTTGGCGTCTGATTGAATCCAGAGCAGACAACTGTTGACCGTTACACACCATACTTGGCCATAAATATGCACAGAGGCTCTGGTCTTCATACATAATGTGAACTGTATGTGTTTTTATCTTCTAGTGATGTGCATGTGTGTGTGTGTGTGTGTGTGTGTGTTGGAGCTGGATTAGGTTGAGGGAGAGTGAGGGGTTACTGGAGTCCAGCAGCTGTGCAAACAAGGGCAGCCAGATATTACTGTTACCCCACTGAGTGCCATCTCTCCCACACTCTGCTGGCACCAGGCCTGCACACTCTGGAGGTATCATTACATAAACCTATTGTTACTCAGTGTCACACAAAAGCCCCCATTTGGAGGATTACCTCCAATCATAAAAAATGACACATAACCTGAACCATCTTTAGACAGGAAATTTAAAGGTCTGGCTTGGGGAAAATGTTGGGTATTGGTCAAGTCACTAATTTGTCTGAGGCAGAGGCACCATGACACGGAACATGAAGCACCTAATAGGCGAGGACTAAGTGGAGGTTGGGATACTGTTATCACAGGATCTGCTGTGATTAAACACTGACCATCACTGAGTCTGAACATCTACAGTACTGTGATGCACTGATGCCTGGTGATCCTGGAAGTGAACAGGACTAAAACTTTTCTGTCTTTTTTTTCTTACCTTGCTCTGTGAGGACGCATCCTTACACAAAACCAGCAGACAGGCGAACAGATTGGTGTATCTCCACATTTTCTCTCCTCAGTGTCTAGGCGTGAAGTTCCAAAAATCCAAAAGCGGCAGTCACTGCATTCAGTCCAGAGAGTAAAACAGCGCGCCTATTTTAACTCCATCTCCTCTTCACATGGGGAGGATCATATAGTGTGTGTGTGTGTGTGTGTGTGTGTCCGTCTGACTGGATGTATGGATGGTTCGCGTGTGTGCTGTTTAGTGCGCCCTGTCTGCACCGGGCGCTCCCTCCTCAGTCCCGGCGCACAGTGTGCATCATCTGTCATCCACGGATGGGAGGGGTTTACGCACAGACAGTGTGTGCTCGGTCCGTACAGGACGGATGAGTTTGACTAATAATAGCAGCCTAATAATAATAATAATAATAATAATAATAATAATAATAATAATAATAATAATAATAAGAGAAGAAGAAGAAGAAGAAGAAGAAGAAGAACAAGAATAGTGTAATTGTTGTTAAAATTAGATATATTTTTTCATTCTATAATTCTAACCATATATAGTATAGATTTATATATTTTCACACACTTCACTAATTCAGTGTCGCACATTAAATAGTGGCACGATAGAAGTGGTAATGGATTGAAATGAATGCCGCGTTAGAAATTTGAAGGGCTTTTGGCGCCATCAGCTGGACAATGATTCACTTGAAAGTCCTGTGATGTCCCGGCTTATAAGAGACTGGACGCAAAGGCAGTGCGTGCAGAACACCAAACATATCATAAGAAACGTGCGCACATTTCCAAAAAGTCCGACACGCTGTGTAGAATGGTGTAGTTTCACTGAAAACTTGTTTGGTAATATTGATTACAAAGAACAATATCACTTGACATAATAAGGGCATTACTCAATTTTATATCTTAATTAATCAGTTGTGTGCTTCGGCCACATGTTGCATTTTCCAGTTTGTGTTTTTGTTTATTAAAATGTACCCACTGTAGCATAGAAAAACTACACGAGGCTCAGATCCTGTTCTCTTACATAGCCCGTTACCAAAAAAAGTTAGCACGCTGTGTAAAATGTGTTGGTGTTCAAAACACCCAAACTCCATATTTAACTGTAAATAGCACAAATACAACTTATCAAATGCTGAAACTGAGACATTTGATTGTTTTGGGTAAATTATATATCAGAGATGAGATGCCAGCAATACTTTTGGGAATCAACCTCACCATCAACAGGTACATCACATTTTGTTTCTGTTTACATTTCACACAGCGTGACAAAATTTTTTTTTGGAAACAGGTTATATAATAGGAAAGCATCTCTGCTACAATGGAGACATTTTATTGAACGGATAAAGCACACAAGTGAAAGCATTATGGTCTAAAATCAGATTTAGAGTAATGCCATTATTATGTCAAGTGATATTGGGCTTTATAATCAATATTACCAAACAGGTTTTCAGTGAAACCAGCTGACACACAGTAGGCCTGGGGCTGCCTTACTGCAACCTTGTGGAGAGGAGCAGAGACAGAGTCACAGCAGGCTGTAGAGACATCTGCAGGACATCAAGAGAAACACACTAACCTAATCTGTCCTCACAGCGCTGACGCTTTAGCATCATTTATTTCCCTCAAACGCCGATATTTCTGTGATAGGCTGTGTAATCACATGTCCACTGGTACATAATAGTCATCAAATATTTATGAATTATAACTAACTTAGTTTCTGTGTGGGTAAGAAACAATTTGCAGCACTGTATCTTGAAGAGTATTAAAATGATTATAAATGTGCTTCTTTTTGGATATAAGTATAAGTTTTGAATTATACACATTGTCAAAGAAATATGGGGATCATACCATGACACGACACCACTGATCTTAACTGCTCTTCGATCCTAAATGTGTTTTTTTGTTTATGCATTTTATAGAAGTAAAACATATCGAGGCCCACGCTTCTCCACACGTGATATGCACCAATAGAACAACATAAAAAACATTCATTTGTTCCATCTAATTGTACTGTATGCTATTACAGTCAGAGACAGCAGGATTTATTTATTTATTATAGACCTCACTGTTTATACCGCCAGATATACAATGTGAATATATATCTATATTTGCCATATTTATACTGTTTATATCTTTTAGATTTGACGTATTTTTCTTATATCTTTTAACTTATATGTATATATTTTATATTTCATGTTATATTTCATTGCCAGGGATATGAGGGAAACACTATTTCAATTCTCTGTATGTCCTGTACATATGGCAGCTTTGACAATAAAGTTGACTTGACTTGATCAACAAACTTCGGCTGCCTGGAAACCTTCATCCTTCACACTGTGACAACAGCACAGAAAATTCATCAACATTCGTAAATGTTAAAGGAAATAAAAACGAAAATAAAAACGCTAATACTGCTATTCAAAATTCTATGTGGTAAAACGCGTGTGGTTTGGCTAAAAGCTGCTGGCTTCAGGCTAGGTTTATTTTTCCACACGTTACACTGTGACCACCAGGGGGCACCACACACACACGGTCAACTATTTCTTACTGAAACATGTTCGACTGGAACTTCGTGCTAATGCTAACCTCGCCCTTTTGTTTATTAGCTTAACTACCAAAAACAAACGATACTGTTAGCATTAGCGCGCTAGCTTTGCGGCTTGTCTCGAGCGTCTCGACCAAAACGCTGCTCCTCGGACTCAGAACGGGACTCCATATCCCATCATGCATGCAGAATAAAGGCCACCCGTTGCGTAATCTCTGTTGTGTGTTTGTGCTGCCTTCACGTCGTGTGGGAATGAGCGTGTTTTATAAAATTAGACGGTATCACGTGACGACGAGGAGCGACTACACTACACTTCTACAAAAAGAACAAACAAATGTTATTTACAAAAGCAGCAGCAGGTTACTTAATGTAAGTTCATGTAGTATACACAGTAAGAATAGAACATGAATGATGTTACGTATGTTTTAAAGAACAAAAACTAAATCTAAACAGTGAGAAAAAGTCATACATTACAGTCGATGTGACACGGGGTTATTGCACAGGGACTCTTTCGGCCACTGTGCAACAGTTTGTCTAGCTTCTTTAACATTTAATTACTATTAATTAATTGCTCATAAATGCAACCATTTGTAAGATTCAGACTGTATAGCATCTTCTCTCAAACGTTACATTGCTTTAACGTGTGAACATGCTTCTGTGTCTGATTTCTAATTGGATGTAAGTAGCTGTTGTCCTCCACCCTCCTCATAGTCCCTGAACGCACCACCCTGGGGTGTGGACCCAGTTATTCCCCGCTGACTGGAAGCAGTAAGCTAAATCATGGGACGGCGGTCCGAGCAGTGAGCCAGCCGGGACCGAGGACAGGGACAACGCAGTGCCAGCTTGATTCACTTGAAAGCATCACCAGCACTGTCACCTCAACCACCACCATCAACAGGGTGCAGGTTTTTACGTGGCGGTGAGAGGCGACGTCGGGCTGACTCGGGATCAGCCCATGCAGGAGGA
Organism: Miichthys miiuy; assembly: GCA_036365135.1. Lineage (NCBI taxonomy): Eukaryota > Metazoa > Chordata > Actinopteri > Sciaenidae > Miichthys > Miichthys miiuy. The sequence continues at coordinate 5,678,477 of CM071605.1, forward strand.
TGGAGATAGAGAAGAGGACGAATGGGTTCGACTACCCGGAGAGAAACAGCGCCAAGTCCGTTAACGGTAAGGCAAACGCGAACCGGAGCATGGACCTGCATGTTCACACACTCACTCACACACGGCACACATACACTCAGCACTAGCACATGTAGCGTACTGTACAACACACAACACACTGTCCGTCACACCTTTCCTCACCTCCGAACGTGAGCACGGCTGCACCGTCTCATCTAATAAGTGCGCCCATCACTGCTGCACGAGCGCTTCACGCGCTCCTCCGAACTGAACATGCTAACGCGCGAGCACAGGAAAGAAAACACACCGGTCTGTGTGTCCAGTGTGTGTCTTCATTTTATCCGTCAAATCAACTTTAACTTTACAAACGTTAAATTATGAACAAGTGACGTGAGAATGACCTGAGAGACGTGGGAGGACAGGGAAACGTGCACTTTGAGTTTGGTTTGTTTCCTTGTTGTGCATCAGTGGCTCTGTTTGTGTGTGTGTGTTTGCTTTCTTCTTGGGCTGTGTGTGTGTGATAGCAGAGTTGGGCTTGCTGGGAACAGAGGTCGGAATGTTTTTATTTGGAGGTGGTCAGTCAGGCTCAGGGAGATCGTAAAAGGTGAACTTTTGAACTTGGAGAACGCCCTGAAGCCATTTAGCTTTTTAGTCCCCCAAATCCGGCGTTGCATTCACTGCACAGGGTGCAAAAGATGGAAATGAAGGAGGCGAAGGGAAGGAAAGGAGGAAAGATGGGTTCATAGTTTGTTGAATTTAGATTGCAGATGTATCTGCGCCGTGTTCACCTCCCAGCTGTTACGTGACACTGACTTTGCTGCTAACGTTGCAGATCACACTGTGACAAAAGTTTCCGCACAGCTCACTTCTCCTTCATCTAACCTGACAATTTATTTCTTCAATATGTTCCACATCGACCGGTTCCTGGCCCAAACTAAGGCCCACAATGCCTTGCAGCAATGTCTGTCCCAGGCGCCAGTCTCATATCGTGCCCCCGTGCGGGTGACTGAAGATTTATTGACATTTCCAAGATTAAAATTCCTTTAACTCTGCCTGCTCTGAGCACACTCACCGTGACTTCAGAGTGCGTTTAAATGGCCTGTGTTTGCGTGTGTAATAACTGTAGATTTAATGAGCATAAAGAAGAAGGCCTGCAGAGAAATCTGCTAGATTTGTCTCATCCACAAAAGTTTTCTTGGTTCTTTAATCGTGGTGTTAGCACAGAGCATTTTAGAAAATAAATAAATACAATAAACATTAAAATGATTTTCAAAATCTTTGTTTTAACTAATGATAAACAAATTCCATTCATCATTTAAAGTCATTCATTGTCAGCAGAAGGCCCAAACATTCTCTGAGTTCAGATTCTTAAATGTGACGATTTGCTTCTTTTTTTCTTTTAGAATATTTGTGTCTTTTGGACAGTTGGTTGAACGTGCCATCTTAAATACAACAATGAATCAATAACTGAAACAATAATCAACAGATAAAAATAATAAAAAAACAGCCCTACTAACCATGAAGTGACATTTAAAAAGATTGAATGATCTCTATGATGCAGAGGCTTTGCATCGATCACAGCAGAATAGACCCCAAAAAAAATAAGAAATAACTAAAAGCATAAATAAAGAAAGCAATGCTGAGTCTTCATGGATAAACCAAAGGAAGATGAACATGTTTTTATAAATAGTCTGAAGGATTTTATTTCGACATTGTTACTCTGAGTTCAGTTCTTTAATAGTCTATTTAAGAGAAAAATACTAATTTTTAATTAATTTTAAATGTTATATTATACAGTATAATAATGCTGGGCGGGGGAGACCTTTTTTAAATAAATAGTTGATCAACAGTAAAATAATTGACAACAGCTTTTTATTTAATTGTTTAAGTCATTTTAAGCTCAAAGGCTGAACCTTCTCTGTCTTTGTCTGACCTGACTGCAAACTGCAAAGGTTCATGATGTCACCATGTGCTCTGGGAAACTGTGATGGACATTTAGCACTTTCTTTCTGACCTTTTGTAGACCAAACCATGATCTAACAAATTAATTAGTTAAATTCAAGGCAGGACAGTTTTCTTTATATACGATAGGCAATTCTAAGTTCCCGACACGGGCACAGAAAAACATACATATGAGAGCAAGTCGATTAATTAGTAAAGAATATTATTGTTAGCTGCAGCTGTAGAAGAATGACAGATGTTACAGATGTTAGAGTCCAGCTGGTTAACCCATCAGTGACCGGTGAGAAGTGTTGACTGTCAAAGCCTTTCTATCCCCTCACATTGTTCCACAGAAAACAAAGCAGCCACAGCCTCCTTCCAGCTCCTGCTCCTCCACATAAACACATCTGAAGAACAAACTCAATTTCCATTGATCTTTGAATTGACCAGGAATTTGCCTTGCCCCTGCTGCACCCTCTGCTCAGTGAAGTATGCTTATTTTAATGTAATTGAACTCAGTGGAAGGAGAAGGAACAGAAAGAAGGAGGAGGTGGAGGAGGACAGGTTGGGTGGTGGGGTTTAAGTATTTGTGTGGAGCCCATGTTTGGGCCTCGGGGGTTTGCAAGGCTGGCACCGCGGGGCAGATAGGCTGAAAGAAAGTGCTTTGTCAGCCCCCCTTTCTCTGGCTCGGGGGTCTGTCCTATCCTGTCCTGTCCCGTCCTATCCTGTCCTGTCCCGTCCCTCGGGGCAGGGTGAAGGGGACGGCTGGCAGTGGGTGGGGCAGGGGACAGGATGCGAAACCCCACCGTGACGCTTGAATGATGAGCCAAGAGGAGTACAGTAGAGGAGGAGGGGCTGCTGCTGCTGCTGCTGCTGCTGCTGGTGATAGTGTTGGGTGGAGGGAGAGAGGGGCACGGGGGTGGGGGCCACGCAGGCAGATGTGATCCATCATGTTGTGTTTTCTTCTTCTTCTTCTTAACTTGACTCCCTCCGCTATCAGTAGATCTGTGTCAACACCAGCACAGTGACAAGAGCTGCACCTCACCTCACGCTCTCTCTCTCTCACACACACCAAATCGAGGATTTAAAATTTGCTCTGTAATATAACTCTAACTCTGACAGGACACTTATATTCATTTGGATGAAAAAAGTGTCATCTTGTATGAAAAGGTGGGCAGACCTGGACATTAACACAATGAACATTTACAGACCGGAGGTCAGCATTTTTTGTACTGTTAAGATAAAAAAAGAAAAGCCAAATCACCAAATGTTGATAATTCCATCATAAATTAATCTGCTCATTATTTTCTCAATTATAATAATTTGGTCTATAAAGTGTCAAAAAATAGTTTAAAACAATGCTTGTTGCTGAGCGGTCCTCAGCGACGCCTGCAAATCTGTTTTGTGTCAGTCTAAATAAAGATATTCAGCCGACAATGAAACAAAATAGAAGAACAACAAATCTGCATTTTTTTCTTGTAAATTACCTGAAATGATTCCCTAAATAGTTGCAGATGAAATAATATTTTTTTTAGATATGTGTTACAGAAACAAGCAGCACTAGTCTTCTGTTACAGTCAGGTTTAAATTTGATTCTTATTTTACGCTTCAACAAATGAATTTAGTTTTTCACTTATTTTCACTTATTTTCTGCAGTATTAATTGTTAGTAACAATATTTTGGTTGCTGTTTTGACTGAAATGCATCTTTAATGGATGTTTTTAAGTCTGAAGTAAATACAGCAGAGGTCAGATGATCAATCTGAAGTCTCTCAGGACCTGAAACATGTTATAGAATATCTTTAAAGGTTTTTTAGTGCAATACTAAATGTTAAAATGTCACATTTCGTACAGCAGTTTGGCAGCAGCTTCTATTTTTTCAATGCAGATCAATCATCAGGGAACATCGGATATTGATATGACCTCCTGTTGCAATGATTTTTTTTTTTTTCAAATCAAGCTAATTGAAGGAAACGATCTGAGTTTTTCACCAGTTGAATGAATAAATTCAGGAGTCCATCCATTCCAAGATAATTTCACCAGATTTGAGAAAATTCTTCAGCCAGGCTGATTAGCATTTCAAACAGAGTGATTTATCTCACAGTACGCTCCACAGCAGATGGTTTTACCATTTCAAGACTACATTCGATGAATGAAGGCATCTTAAAGTGTTATCAGAGCGAGGTCCTGTATGTGCTGTAAAAAAGGCCAAATGAAGGAGGAAACAGTGGATTTACTTATTTTGACAACAGAAATTAAAACAGGCCGAACGGATTATTGTCGTTGTTTTGGTCAGATGAAACATAGTTTGATTTAGCAGATGTTTTTTTTTTCTTCACTTTTTAACTTTATTTGAGTTTTTTGGTTGTAACACATGTTAGGAAATGAAATTGAAAACAAAGATAAACGCTTACACATTTGCAAATATTTGTACTATTTGTATATGTACAGATTTTTACTAGAAGTGATTTGTGTAGTTGTCCTGACATTAAAATTAAAAGTCCGTTTTTACATAATCTTAATTTCCACCTCCAGGAACAGTAGATCAGTGGCCTGCTCTCGTCTCTTTTTTTGCATCTTTCTTTTCTCTCTGTCTCTTTGAGTGTCTGTACGTCAGCTGGACTCTTGTGTTCTTTTCTTTTTCTTGTCCACAAATGAAAGCCACATAAAACAATCAAAATTTTCTTCACTGAAATAAAAATAAAAGCTCAGATTTATATAAAAATCAAACAAACTAAAATAAACTGATCTAATATTGTGTACTTACAAAACAAACTGAACTAACATAAAAATATTATACCATTTCTGAACTGAACTCTTGCCCCTGACAGTATTGTAATAAAGACACTGTAAAACTGCAATAAAAACTAAACATCTTTAGAAAATTAAAAACTGAAACGATCTAACCCACATAATTAATGCTAGGGATTGGCAGCATGACTAAAATGTATTATTATATTTTAAAATAAATTGCCACATTTATATTTATAGTGTTAAATTTAATATTAACATACTTACTGCTCTTCTGTGCTGATTTGGTTGGACTGGTTAGACAGCATTGGTTGTCCTCAGGTTGATTGTATTTCTTCATTGGAATTTGAATATGAATAAATTAAAGTTCATGTTTTTGCTGCACAGTACTTCTCTTCATATTTAAGAGGATTAATTGACTGATCAATGTTAGAAGGAACAAAGGAAGCATTCACAGACAAAGCGATATATTGTGTAAATAATAGGATCATTGAATGGTGAGGACTTTGTGTGAGTAATGAGGCCAGTGTTGCTGAGGAAGGTCTTCTATCCGCTGAGAGGTCTAAAGGCTGTCCTTCATCCTGATGCTGCTGTTTCCAGGCAACCCACAAGTGTGTGGTCAGAATAAGGAGTTAGAGGTTAGATGGTGATGTAACTGCAAGAACACAACACAACACAACACAACACAACGATCATTGTCCTCTTATCTTATCAGGACATGGTCACAGTGCAGTGTCAGTAAAGCCACATCATCACACACTCTCTAATCTGACACTCATTTGCATTTTACTATTAAACACTGTACAAAATGTCAGTTTTCTGATCACACTATGATGGACACGGGGAAGTGGCCTCAGGATGTAATGTAATTATCTCAGTCCATCAAGGTTTTATTATTTTAGGAATGGGGATTGTTTCAAAGGTTTTCAAAATAAAAACTCACTACTTATATTTCAGTTTGTGAAACATTTTGAAGTTGTGAAGTTTTTGATATTCTTTCAAGGCACTGCAAGTACATAAAAAGTACAACCTCAGTGGGTCGCTTCAGAAAGTTTATTTTCAGGAATATATTTTTAGTACAAACCACCGATGTCAGGTTTTTTAACAGTATGTGGATGAACAAGAGATAAATTGTGTTTCTGTCCACTGTAACAAACATTGCCAAAAGTAACCACAACATGAACTGAAGAAGCTTGTGAAAAATCATGAAATGAAAAAAAAATAAAAAATATATATATATATAATTGAAAAGTGATGGATGCAGTTCAAGGGGAAAACTGTTATCATCATCAGTCATCAACAATCGTGATGAATCACATGATCTATAAAATGAAGAGAAAAAAAAAGAAAATTCTGTCAGTTTCCAAGAATCTAATAATGATATGTGATTTTATAATGATTTTAAGTTCATAAACATTTCTATCATCCTCCACACCGCTCTCAACCTCGCTTGTGATTTTGTTGTTGCGTGGACTGCGATGGACACATGGGGGGAGGTGGCAGTGAGTGAGCACTATGGGAACGGTGACCAGGGTCAGTGGGATGTTGCTCTTGAAGCATTAATGGCCCGCTCTCTGCTGACCTCCACGTAACCCAGGAAAGTATTTACAACCTCCACTTGATCCATGAGCTACAGGCTTGGGATGGCAGTGAGGCTGCTCTCTGAGATGTTTGCTTGCTTGATCCTGGCAGAACCTGAGGCTCTAACAGCTGCTAATGAGCTACAGGGGGGAGGATTGTGACGGGGGGGAAGAGTCACGCTGCCATAAACCATATTTTTGCAGGGGAATAGATTACAGTGAGTATGGGGGACAGTTGGTACAGTGACGCTGGCGATCGACACTTTTGTCAAGCCTCTGTGATATTCAACACGTAGAGTGACCAGAGGCCATAAATGTCTTCAATTTGAGTTTGAATTTGGGTGGAGGATGAGTTTACAGGCAGCTGTAAAACACTGAACTTGGTATGTAGAGCAGGGATGGCTTTCCTGTGAAACCGCAGTGCTGGAGGATGCAGTTGTCGTGGGGGTTATAAAAGAGCAGTTCAAAAACACTATTTCCATTTTAGATGGGTCAGCACTCATAACGACTAGGTGTCTCTTCTTTGGATATTTGAATTTGAGAAGAAACTCACCTCAGCTCGGGTATGGATGCAAAGGTGCTGCCATTCTGGGAAGAATGGAAAGCGCTGAAGATGATTGGTCGTTGAAGCACAGTCATCCTCCACCGATTTCTAAGCCGATCAACAGGCACCAGAGTCATTTCACAGTCAACAGAAAAGACACACAGAGCTGTGCACATTGGCTCTTTTAACAGGAATCTGCCAAACACTTACTGTCCTCATTACTTTAGCACACACACACACAAACACACACAGTTAAGAGCAAACATTCCCCGGTTGCTCACTGGAGTTTATCTTTTTAACTGCTCTGCACCTCATTTGTAAAAGGACTAAAAGGGCAGTGTGCTCGCTATAGAGCTGCATCTAACAATCCTTTCCATTATTGATAAATCTGATGTTTTTTCCTGTGAAATGCCAGAAAATGTCTGTGATGTTTATATGATATATATATATAAATATATATAAATCCTGACATATATTTATATATATTTATATGTATATGTGTGTGTGTGTATGTATGTGTGTGTATATAAAAAGTTGATATATATATATATATATATATATATATATATATATATATATATATATATATATATATATATATATATATATATATATATATATATATATATATATATCAGCAATTTGTGAAGTTTTCATGTTTGAAACTTTGCTTTCAAAGTTTTGGCTTGAACTAGATTATCGCATAAATGACACAATGGAATTCTGACTAAAATACTAAAATTAGATCGTAGTGGTTATATAAAAATACTAATGATAATGACTGAAAAATGAAAAATTACTACTAATAATAATGGGAGTCAAACCACATGGAAAATTGTGCCATACAATAAACATGAGAGATTTAGTCATTTTCTCTTGATCATAGCTGATAAATAATGAGAAATAGATCTTTTAGTTAAAAATAAAAGCACAAATGTTTCTAAATTAAATCCATTTTTTATTTATTTATATTTTTATTTATTCGCACAGTTAAAATTACATAGAAATGACAAAGATAACAAATAATTTAAATGCATTTTACTTTATTTACATGAAAAAAATACCTCTAGAGTGGTAACCCAAGAGTTGGTACCTGCTGCAACTTAACATTAACTTCTGTTAGTCAACTTTTTTTTTGAGTTTTACTCTGAAGTGCACATGTCAGATGTGATCAGAGGAAGCTGGCAGTCTGATCTGAGATTAACGAGAAGTGAATGTAAGGAACATGGTGAGTCCCTCTGGTTTGTTGTTTTTTGGTTGGTTTTGTAAGATGATTATTATCAGATGGCTGCTATAGGTCTGAGTTTGCACAGTGCAGTACGCTCGCTGGCTCTGTGAGGTAGTAAAACTCTGACCCCTGGCATGATGAAAGGGAAGTTGCTCCTTTGAGCGTGTCAAGCGGCGGTGACGGAGCCCCCGCCCCTCTGACCATAGCGTGACCCTCAGCCTCGGCCGCCCGCTAGGATTAGTGCAGATAAAGACATACATTCATTAGTTTAACATAACATACACTGAAGTCTGTGGAAAAAAAGATTGTCCTCACTCCATTGTTTGATCTTAAACACTGTAGCATTAAAAAAAATAAGGGTTTATCTTCAAATATCCATCAATGTTTTTTTTGTTTTTACATATTTTTGAATATTTTGTCTGAATCTATGTATGGAAGTGTCTCCTTCCTTCTGTTTGGATTACTAATATTACAGTATAATATTATTTAGTTTCAGTGACTCGCTTTTTGATTTGTTTTAACTTCAAATGTACAGTTTGACTTGTTTAGTATTTTTGGAAACGTGAAGGCACATTTTGAGGGTGAGATGAGAGGATTATGTTTTCAGTGTGGAGCTGGAGTCAGGACATGGCTTAGCATAAAGACTTGAAGGCAGGCTAGCCTGGCCCTGACCAAAGGGACAAAATACACCTACTAACCGCTCGTTTCTTTACTCCAATTAAAACCACAAATTGTCCATTTCTGTGTGTTTGTGTGAACGGATTAAACAAACACACTACAGCGTGTTAATCAGTGATCTTTAGGCATTTCTTTGTCTCCAGCTCTGTATTGAACCCATAGACATGAGACTGGTAATCTCGGTGTCTCGCTCCTGATAAGAAAGAAAATGTGTGTATTTCTACCAAAATGCTTGACTATTCCTTGACTTTAGAGAGAGAGAGAGAGAGAGAGAGTTGTGTGTATTAAAACGAGTAACATCTGAGCAACATGTGGTTGTAATTTTAGACTTAACAGTCCGGCAGCGCTCAAGAGCTTCAATTATGTTGTGCACTATATATATTTTATGTCATGGACAATACAATAACTCTGACGAGCTTTAAAACATCTGACGTTACATTATAAAACTCAACATAAATATGTTTAATTATGTAAGTTAGTTAATCATAGTAAATGTAGGTTTTATGTCTTTAATTGACTTTAAGTCTTACAGATGTGTGTCTGTTGTTTTCTGGTCCAGGTCAGGTGATGAAAATGTTATTTTTTAATAGTCCTGGTATTAAAAAGTTTCCAAAAAGTTTCAGATCTTTCATATTCATCCATGAGAAAATGTTCCCTCTGTCCCTTCCGGATGATCAGACAGTACAACGTCTCCGCTGGTCAAAAAGTGAACCCATGAGCACGGAGCGTGCTCTGTGAACTTGAATGGCGTTTGTGAGGTGAGCGCTATACTGGGCTGTGCGCTTTGTCAGCCCGAAGCAGCGGGGAGGACAGAGTAGACATTGTGCTGCGCTGTGTTACACACCGAGGTCAAGGGTCAGGTGTAGAGGTCAAAGGGATGACCGCGGAGCAGCCTGTGAAGCCAACACTCGAGTTCCTTCACAATCTGTCATATGCAATATCCACCGCGGAGCACTGAGAGGCTCTCAGCTAAAAACAAAACGGCTAATCAGGGCCCAGACTGAAGAGGGGTCTATACAGTTTGAGGGCTGGCCTGTGTAAGGTAGCACCCCTCTCAGATTCAGCAGGCCATTCACACCCACTGGAAGCAACATTTACCTAACATAAAACACTTTGATCGCAGCCAGCTAGATAGAGCGATCCAGCAGCAGCAGCCCCCCTGAAGCCGGGTGGTCGCATAACAGTGGCAACATCTTCTCTGTCTACTTGGTTATATCCCTATCTGCTCCTTCAAGGCTGTCTGAGGCAAACTGAAACTCCTTACTGTCATGCTTGGGTGTGTCTGCTGGTGGGGGGGTTGGATCGAGTGGTGCCTAAGGGGTAAACCAGCCCTCTCTGCTCTGACCTCTCAGCAAGCACACGATTCATTCTGTCCTGCCTGCAGAGTGAAAACAATGATCTATCTGTGGCTGCTGCTTCCTCTCATCCATCTTACAGTCGGGTGGGGTGATTGATTGATTGATTGAGTGAGTGAGCAAAGAGCTGACGTCACACAACCCGTAACTGTATTGTTCACATGTAATCTTAAAAAAACATTTCCTATCTGTGCTGTCCTCAGGGCATCAGTCAATCACTAGCTGCTTACATTTTCAGGAAACTCTGTGAGATGTAAGCATAATATATGGTCATAATAATAATGCTTTGGCTCTGCCATGCAGTGCGTAGAAGTCGGTGTTAAAAGGTTTAAAACAGCAGTAACGTGAACAGACAGTGTGATTTTATTTTATTTTTTAACAGACTCAAGCTACTTTAAATGATTCATTTCCACATGTAAACTCATTTTGAGGTAGAAAATGCACTGATTCTTCTGGAAGTTATTTCTGCTGCTACTGCTAGCTGCTACTCAGCTAAAGAGGGACAGAATATCCTGTTAATGGGTTTATTCATGGTACTGTGGAGGTATCATAGGCTCAAAGAAACAGTGTGACCCCAGGCTTAGGTGGCGGCGTCTAAATTTGGCCTCTTAAACTGACTTACTGACTCATTTCTCGACATCTTTGTCACCCCTTGCCCCGCGTCCTATGTGGAGTTCGGAGCCAAGCCGGCCGTGTGATATGTGATAGATGGCGACTGTGTGGTTTGTTGCGCCGAGATAAGAGCGGGGCTGGCCCAAGGCCGGCCAGGCTGGCAGGTAGAGGCCAACCTACTCAGATAACAGGCTGGCGTTGCCCTCCGCTGGCCATGCGGAACCCCAGCCATCTGGGACAGAAAAGCGGGGACAGTGATGGACTGATATAGGGGCTGCATGAATGTTGGGGAGGGATTCCTGGGCAGTGCTAATGGCTTCAGGTTGAAGATTTAGGAGGGTGGAGGACTTCGTGGCCTCCTGCACCAACAAGTCCAGCCATATGGCACTTAGTAAAGAATGTGAATTATGTTGTATTGTAATATACATTACAGTGTCATGTGTGTCTACTTGTAGGTGACTCTGACTTGTAGTTTGAAACCATAGCTGTTGGCATTTTTGCTTTAAAACTATCTGAAATGACAAATTGATTACCATGAAGTTGATGTGTGTAGCAGCCATTAGAGCAACCATTAAGCTGTTGGTGGCTGCTGCTTGGTTCCACAGGCAGTGAGTATTTGGCCAGATAAACCACAGCGATGGAGTAAATGATGAGTTCATCATGAGTAAAGTGCTCAGAACATGCTCGAAGCATGAAGATGTCTATGATGCATACGTTCACTTGCTCACACTTCTACCCAGGCCTGTCAGAGCAGCTGAAATGCTAATACAGTGTGCTACTTGTGCCATGTTGGGCTTGCATAGCATGTCTCCATCCACAAGGAGGGAGACCAAGGAGACAAGAGGCGGTATGTTATTTTGATGGGGAGCTGATTGCGCCGGAGGTTGTGGAGGTTTTAGAGGTGAAAGGTTAAAGATGCAGCCTTTCTTTGTCAACACACAATAGGCCACAGCGGAGCAGGCTCCGGCTGTATTGGCTGCTGCTGGAAGCCTTCCCAGCCTCAGGCTATAATGGTCAATAAACTGTCATGAGGATTAGCAACAGAGACCACACACTGGAGAGCTCCATTCTTCTCTAGTAGCTGGGCCATTATTAGCCAACACTGCAGCCTTGGAGTATGGACCAAAACAAGTCTTAATCCTGATCCCAGAGATGCCACTATTAAGAGCTGAGCAGAAAGCAGCAAATGGTGTGTGTGTGTGTGTGTGTGGGAGGACTGATTGACCAGTATCCTCAAACCATCTAGTGTTCTGTTCAAAGATCATTTGAGCAGAAAAATGATCAAAGCTTGCTGTTTTAGATTTTTTAAATGTGTTTTCCACCTTCCAGGCAGCCAACCAATAAATGTAGTCCACGGAAGATCAAAACAAGTTTTATCTTCACATAGACAATCATACACACTACAACATGTAGTGACATTTTAGGTGCAGATCTCCAGAACAAGTCTAACTAGTAGAGAGATAAAATAAAGATGTCTCTACTAATACAATCTGGACAATGGACAGTAATCAGTATGGTCAGTAATGATTTTATTAATGCTGAGTGTGAGTTTCAGACAATTGAGACTATATGTGTGATATATGGTGACACCTAAATATCATTGTATTGTGGAGACCTGTTGAGTTGGTTAAAAGTCAGCACTGTATATTACCACACAGCGTAACATAAATATACCTTTGATAAATATAGAAGCACACGTGATGAATTACTCATGTTAAGCACATTTTAAATAAAAAAAAAAGCCTTTTCATGAATATTCTTCCTGTTACTCCAGATAACCCACAAAGTGCATTGTCGACAGTTTCTTTGGTAGTTCCACTGACAAAGACTAAAATGCTAAAAGATGGTGACCATGGTAAGCATTAATGTCTGAAGATGTAGTTTTTCGCCTGTAAACTTTAATATTTACATCTATACATTCAATTTTATACCTGTGCGCTTAATTTTACAAACCCTGAGACAAACCCTGTGTTTAGCATACAGACTTTTGGTTTATACACAGAACTTGATAAGAAAAAAGGAGGATTCACAAGAGAGAGAGACATTTTACTTCTGTCCAGAGCTGCTACAGTGAGACAGCTAGCCAGCTGCTAGCTAGAAAATTTTAGCTCAGTAATGGCTTTATGGAAGTAAAATGATCTGATTAACCACTTAATACACTTAAAGTGTAATGTATAAATCTCTAACCCTAGAACACGAGATTAAAAGGGGACAGTAGGTGGGAGTCAAACTGAATGCACAGGCATTAATTCTCATCTGCATGCGTGTTTGTGTGTCATACGTCAATATAAGTGTGTGTGTGTCTTTTCAGGGGAGGGCGAATGAGGCACGTGTGTGTTGAAACAGAGCTTGTGTGTGTTGGTGTATGCTCCAGGGAGAACATATGCTGGTGTTGACTGTGGGGCGAGGGGGGGGGCAGCTGGCGTGTGTCAGGTCAGGGGTCTACAGCTGTTGATAGCAGGCTGGTACACTGACACAGATAGGGGGATCTGAGGCACCGACAGCCCACACTCTATACCCGTCTGGATGTGAGTGATGGTGCTTGCCGGGTGCCTTGTAAGTGAGAAGTGGACACCATGTCTCCAGATGCCGGACGCACAGATGGCAGGCTGCTGATGGGGGAAGTGGGTATAAAATAAAGCTCAGACACCAAGAGGGTAACCAATATGATGCAAGCAGATTGTCTGGAGTTATGGTTAAACCTGTATGATAGTCAGATGATATCAGGGTGTATTAAAAATCAGATTTGGTCCAGTCAGTGTGGTCCACCCCTCCTATTTGAATGCACCCCAGTTGTTTCAGTATTCACTGTGCAGTTAATAAATATTACAGATTGTCTATGGGAAGCCCCTGGCCTAAAATCATCTCAACCACTAGTTAAGATTTAGCTAAGAATGAAAAAAACTGAAAATCTGTCATGTTTCAAAGGAAACTGTGTCTCATGAAGTAGAGCGGGTCATCTGCTGATCACAGGGTTGGCGGATAGATCCCCACCTCCTCACATCCACACTGGGTAAGACACTGAGCCCTAAATTACTTCTGATGGTTAGATCAGCACCCAGTGTGTTAGCTCACTGCCATCGGTGTGTGAGTGCGTCCATGAATGGGTGAATGAGCAGCAAAAATGTTATAAAGTGCTGTTGGATAAATGCCCCTCCCTTCACTCGCCTCCATGTTTCATGCCATGAGCTTATGGTCTTGTGTCAGGCTTGGTACACACTGGTCTTAGTGATGACTTTGTTTCAATGTAGGTGGTCTAGACTACAGTCAGTCAGTATTTGCACGTCCAAATGAATACAATAATAAAATATCACATGCTGTAGATTTCTTGTGAGGTCAGTCTTAAAGATTGAGATCACCATTGAGATTTGGTTTGCCAATAAAAACAGTAAATGATATTCCTGGTTATGCATACAAAAAAAATCTAAAAACTTAGTTTGCAAAAGTATGCAAAAATGCAGTTCGAGCTGTTTCTTGAGAAATAACTGATGAAATGTAGGACTGACCTCTTCTTTGGCATTAGTGAGCTGTCAGATTTTGAGGTGTCAGACGCTGGATTTGGAAATGAAATAGTTTTCAGAGCCAATCCGTTGAAGGAAGCCGTCACCACTGGTAGATCTGTGCTGCTGCTGGAGGTCACCAATCTCAAACAAATAACAGACAAACTGAAAGAGAAGGAGGACCACACACACAATTTCTCCTCTTCTTTTTCATTTAGAGTTCATGTTTTAAAGTAGTGATTAATGGGGAACATTAACACTGATAACCAGAGACATCACTTCATGTCACGGCTGATACCCGGAAGTGAACATTGACATGAATCATGTATCAAGTCTGTGCGAGTTGCTGCTCTCACTGAACTGGCAGTCGTCTCTGGCAGGCAGATGTGATGTGTTGCTCTCATTGGGAGCTCTGCCTCCTGGCACATTAGGTTTTTGTTCCAACTAAGTACCATTACTTATTACCCAGTACTGCCATTTCTAAATAATATAGGTACATATGATGCAGATTCAGCTCAAAGGAGCTGTGAGAGGAGGCAAAGATGCGCTGGGTTAGATACATGTCGAAGTTTAGTTAGGAAAAGCTGCCAAATAAGAGTTCAGACTTCAAATGGTTCATGTTCAAATGGACTATTAGTGCTACTAATACCTGAATGATTCACACACGTTCCCTCAAATGCAGCTCGTGCAGGCGGTGCTGATTTAAAGCAGTTCAAGCCCTGGTCTAAAAAATACTTAGACCTCTGCACGTGTCCTTTTCTTTCATTAACACAACAATAAATACATATAGCAACATGATAACTCTGCATTTCCTTGTGTCTGAAAGTTATATTTCACAAATGGGACTTTAGCTACTGAGTTTACTTCTACCCTAACCCTAACCCAAAAAGAGCTATCATACTTGTGTTTGCCCTGGTTAATTATGCCGCTGGGTTGCTTCTTGATGTTTGTGAATGAATTGTGGACATTGTCCAAGAAAGCCCAATTTTATTCTACTGTTATCCTTCATTTCAGTATAAGTGTGAGTATGTGCAACTCTGTGCATACATAAAGCTGACTTTACCTTTTTTTTTCTCAGGCTTTTACAGTGACCATCCATTGGAGTCTGAACAGAACGACAGCATGGGTGAGTTCACAAACATGCATTTATTCTCCAGTGGTTACAGCTAGAAGGTTACAGCCTAGTCAATATAACCTATTTCTTTCTCTGCTCTACAGTCTGAGTCTGTCTTGCTTTGTGGTATCAAATAAAACCATTAGATAGTAGCTCCATCTAGTGGTAAAGAGCAGTACAGTGCTGCGATGTTAATTGAATGGTTTATAATTTCCTGTCAAATCCACAAGAGGGGAGTATAAACTCAATAATCATGGTGCAGCTTCTTCTATAAGATTGGGTCATGTGGCTCCAAAACACTAAGCGTGTGTGGAATAAGAAGAACAACAACATTCAGCTTCAGATTTATTACTACAGATTTATAAGAATTACTTCAGGAAGGTGTTTTTTTATTTTCTTGTATTCTGTCTGTGTAAATGTGTGTTAGTTGAGTGGTCAAAGAAGGTATCTTCTGATTGAAAGGCTACAACTCCACGCCATCACCAGAAGAAGCTCCGTGTCATGGATAAACATGAGATGTAAAAATGTCAGAAATGTCTTGGCCCAGAGGAAACTGGGAGCAAAGGGCCAGGGGTGAGGCAATGGTCCAATGTTAAGGTCCAGGTTCAGGCGAAGTTCACTCGGGACTCCCTTGGCTGCCATCGCAGCGCCAGGTGGCACCATGGGGGGGGTCAGAGGTCGGACACAGTTCAGAAACAGCTGACCTCGCCGTGACTCTGCGCTGACCTGATTGTGTGCAGCTCTGGCCTGGACTTTCTCATAGCTCCCTCTATAAACCTGTGAGAGGAGAAAGGGAGTGTGTGTAGGGGGGTTGCTAAGAAGTGGAAGGAAGCTGGAGAGGAACTATTAAACCTGCGCACACAGTGAATGGCTAGCATTGTTGCCTGCTGCAGGAGGAGGCGTGGATTTATGAGACTGAGCCTGATTGGGTTGTAAACTTGACGAGGTGGGCTCTCGGCCGCAGCCACTCTCACTCTCTCCCTCCCTCTCTCTCTCCCTCTCTATCTCTGTTGGCCCTATTCTCCTCCCAGGATGCCTCGGTGCATGCACTGGGCAAGGGTGACGCTGGGGTCAAGGGAGGCTGCAGCAGGGCTCCTCAGGCTTGTAAATGTTCTGACAGGGGTGGGAATTCAGAGACCCCCATTCAGTGACCAAAAAAACCAGGTCAGGGGCCAAATAGCTGAGTTGGCAACAGCTGTTTTTCAACACTAGCCCTGTAGTTGAAGTCCTAACATCAACTCTGATATCTCAAATGAGAAAGTTTTGTGCTTTTTCCTTGACTCCCCCCCTCCTTCATCTGAATCTTTCTCCCCAAACTTGGAGCATCCATCGTAATTTTCACGAACCTACAGATGGTCATTTATTGGGGACTGATTTGTGGTGAGAGTGCAGTGTCTTCGGCACAGATGTAGCTCTTTGGTTGGTAAAGTTGGTAAAGCTGTAGCACTTCTTCTCATCCATTTGGATCAGTTTTCATCTTTGTGGATTCTCGTACTGGACATAAACCATCATCTAGTCTCATCTCTCGTGTTCTGACGTTTTCTTTAGAAATCAACTAAAGCAAGTCTCTTGAAGCAAATATCACTTGTATTAAAATCAGTTTCATGACCTGCAATCAGAGTATGTTTTGACTCCATGACTCCACCTCTGGTCACCTCTGGCTGACCGGTTCAAATCCCCCTCCACCCCCCCGAACCACACTGCTGACCAATAGCTGTTGAGCAGGTTGCCAGTAGGGTTATCAGAGTTCTTTAGTGACTACCTCTGTTCCATGGTTAATCATTACCAGCTGGGGACGAGACTTTCTCGCCTCAACTTTGCCCCTGAGTGGTTTCGCTGACTGGATTCACATGCAATTTTCATTTCTTTGCAGTAAACTTAAACAGACATGCAGACATGAAACAGAGTAAATAATAAATGTTATATATACACCCTAAAATTTTTGCATTCCATGTCCTAATGGATAATCATTGCGGATGATTTTATCAAGTTCTATTTATTTATTTATTTAAAAGCATGTGATACCCCAGACGATGGCTTAAATTAGGTTTTGGAAGAATATCTAATTTCAATGGTTGTTCATCTGTCATGAGTACTGCCTCATAAATCAGCACAAACAGCCAGGCCTCCTGCCGCACCGCACATTCCAGGCCATAGGGGGGCAGTAGAGCCATGCTGGACCTCCATGTGATGTATGCTCCCACGTGCCACCTGGACCCAATGAACTCAACACTCATATGGAACTACTTGGCTGGAACCCAGCGCATGCCTTTCCTTTGTCCTCACATAACTGGGCTAACTTCATATGCCTGTGTCCAAAAGTCATTCAAGATCACCAGGTTTTGATTTTCCTACGTGCTACACAGCCAAGCAGTCAAACACTTGACGCCGCTTCAGATCCCCTCTCTTTGTTCCTTTTTTCGTTTTTTTTTCTCCTTTAAAGTGGATTTCAGTGTTAGCCTACAGGCTGTGTTTGACTGAAGTCAATGTATAGATAATAGATAAAGAATGAAAGAACATTAGTAGCCCTTTTCTTTCACTTGATTTTCCTTTTTTTCCCGTGGATGCCCCAGCCTTTTGCACTCCAAACATGGCGTGAGTGCGCAAAGTGTTAGGGATCTGCTCCTGCTGACCTCCCTGCTTTCTTATCATTTTTGCATTCAATAATTCATGATTAGCCTAGATTTGATTCACCATCCCTTTTATCTTGCTTGATGCAACTTGCGCTAGTGTTAGACTCGGGGTCAGCCTGCGGAGTATTTCCAGGTCAGGGAGAAGTGGGTCACGCTGTTCCCAGTGTCAGTGCCTATAACTTCACAGTGTGTGATGACAAAGCCCAACTCCGCAGGGATAAACAAGCAGATATTTGTGTGGCACTAATATATGTAGCAAACCGTATTTATGCACCGCATACAGGCCTTCTACAAAAGCCACAGCAAACCTGCACTGACATTTCATTAAGTTATTTGCTAATTTATTTTAGACATATCTGTCATTTAAGGTCAGCAATGTATCCCAGAGCTTTAAAAAGCTGCAGACTTTAAGATTTGATTTTATAGAATTGTCTGTTGTGTCACTGCTACAAGAATCCAGTTCAGAGAAAGACTAAATAAGAAAGACAAGAATTTATTCTGCACATCTGACTTGTACCGAATTGTTTTGTACTAGAAATACACAAATGGACACTTTGCATTTACACAGTTTACCCTGAAAATCAATCAAAGACAATATCAAAGTAATGATTTTATATTACACAGAAGTTATAATAATCTCATTTTTTTACATTTAAAGATTTCTGCCTTTAAGACTGGAGGTAGTCTGTCTGTGTGTGCGAGTGTGGAGAAATAGTGTTAGGTTGCTCTTCATTAAGACAGTTGAAAGATGAGAAGAACCCCAAACTGCTTCTCCTCTGTCCCCTCTGACACTCTACCACTGTAAATACAGGAAAAAAAACTTTTTCCAGCCAGATAAGTTCCAAAACACATATGTGTTTGAAATTTACCAGCATGTTAACATAACCTTACAGGCCAATTACTGTGAGATTATTTCCATATGTCTATATCTCCTGCAATTACATACTGAAATGGAGTTACGAGGCTGATTAACTTCCCAAGAATCGCGGTTCGCGGCACACAGATTGTTTCACTTTTTAAAAGCACATATATTTGAGGGGGTTGATTTAAACTGAGGCACAGTTTAGCATGTTTCTCTGTTTCACCTCTGTGTTACATTTTAGTTACAGTATATTTGGGTGACTGTCCTGTAATTAATTACAAAAGTCCCAGGTACAACTCACAAAGCAGCCTGTCTGTTTTTTAAATGTGTCCTTGACAGAGTTCCCTTTGGTCATGGAATTCCTGGATTATCATGGATTTTGGAGAAGTGCTGTAGACGTGCAAAGTTTAGGAACTTTAGATGAATGTACACTAGAATATACAAAGAACAGGAGCTTCGTGGAGCAGAGCCGACTGGATTTTCCAGCTTGTTTCACACATTTGTTGCAGTTGAATTTCAGCCCGGGCAAGGAGTGGAAAGTGGACAACATTAATAAACAACAACGGAACACAATAGAAACTGTCATGTTAGTAATGGAAAAGCAGAGAAATGCCGTGGAATTTAACATATGCGTTATGGTGGGAAGCCTGCTTTAGGCAACATGCTCAAACCCCCTACCCGTGTGCTTTGGATCGGACTGTCAGCTGAAATCTCTTCACTGCGGCAGCAAAACATAAGTTAACATTAAGTATTTTCTCAATGTGTTGTTCACTGTTATAGATTACTTGACTCAAGTTTCTGCAAGTTGATTTTTTTTATTTACAGTGTACTGAAAAGAGTTAAAGCCACTAATTGCAGAATTTGTCACACACATACGATACCTGAAACTCTATGCGATGCTTTCATGTACGTGTGATTTATCCAAATTATCACTTACCATGAGTGGTATCTAGTCAAGCAGATAGTTTTGGTTTTATGTATTCAAATTGATTATACACTGAGATGTCTGCCGCCGTGCTGATACAATAGAGGTGAATGGAATCTTGTTTGTGGTGCTCACAGCTTTGAAAGATAACTTTTAATCAGTAAAATTACTGACATCTCTCCTAAAAGCAAATGTCCTTGTTACTTTGGACTGTAGACTGTCAACAGTTCTTAGACTACATTCTACTGAAATTTAAAATTGTTAACAGAGTGTTCTTCTGACTATCAGACACAGTATATCTTACATGAGATGTTGCTGTTGAATATCAAAGTTTATCAATGGCACCATGAATAAAATTCCATCCACTATCATTATTTAAAAAAGAAAAAAACCTGGACAAAGAAAAAACTAAATTAATCTTCTTGTCTGTGAGTGAGAATGTATTTTTTATTTTTTTAAAAAATCAGTTTGAACAATAAAGCAACACCGTAAAACTATAAATATTGGACAGACAGCTAGTGGTAACTATTTGAAAAATCTGAACGTTAATGCTAAGCTGTTCATGTCATGTTATATCAGTACACTGCACACAGTCCATGCAATCTAGATTTAGAATTTCTAAAAAAGATTTACCTTATTCTTCACATTACCATTCGCATCTTTCTTTATTTCTTCTTACACATCAGTTGCTCTTGTCGGGCTCTTTGGTTATTGAGGTGTTTGAACCGCAGTCTGCATTCATTGATCAGTGAGTTATTCTCAAGTAAACCCACCGACAGCAATGAATGTTTATTGCAGCCTTAAGGGTGGACACCAGACAGCGTTGCAGCTGATGGGGTCCTGATGAAATATGTCCCGGCCATTCTAGCCAACTGACTGTCACAGGTTTGACCACCAGACTGTGGTGGTTCTGCATTTTGCTCTGGGGGAGAGCAGAACTGAAATGTCACAATGTATGGCTTCCCGAAGATCATAGAAGTGTGTGCTGTGGTGTCCCTCAGGGTACAGTCAACGGTCGATGGTTTTGGTTAGAGCGCAAACTCACCGACAGCGTTGAATGTTCACTGCGGGCACCAGGAAGAACTTTGTGTGTCTCGCCGTTGGTTTGTTTGATTGATAGGCAGCTATTTGACTTGTCAAAAAGAATCAACATACGAGCACCAAAATCAAGCTACCCAGTTTATTTTTATTCGTCTTCAGCCCGGCTTTGTCGCTGCATTTTGACTCAGACAAGTGGAAAATCACAGCAGCTCATCTGTCCCTCACTTGTTGGTTCCCATTCAAACCACATATATATTTAAAATGTCTACAATTTAAATCCAGATCTATATTATGTTTTTTCGTGAGCCTGTTATGATGTCAGACCTGTCAGTGTTTTATATGTCTGCCACAGCAGCCCACAGATGGTTCACACAATGGAAAAACTTTGCAATGCTAATCGTCAGCAAGAAAGACAAGATAGACTAGATATAGCTTTGTTCTGTGAGGATCACAATCCTGTGTGTGTGTGTATCTGTGTGTGCTTCTGTGTTTCTCTTGGCCTGTGCGAAGCAACTTCATGCCAAGATGTTTTACCACCCATGTTGTCGGTGTGGAGGTTCAAATGACGTTGACGAGAAGCCAGCAGGAGCGGGGAGAGGCGGTGATGCAAAGGTTTTGGTTTCCTTAAATAGCCCTGCAGACATGGTGAACGCCATCATAGTTGTCATCATCGTCGCCTTCTGCAAAACTACCAACAAAACTCTCATCTGTCTCCGTCGAGCCTTGAGCTTCTTTTACAGTCAGCCTGCAGCAAGAAGAACAAAAAAAGGGGAAGAGAATAAGAAATGGCATGAATAAAGGACAGAAGACGACATCAGTCAGGCTTGTGGAAGGCGGCGAATTGGCACAAGTGTGATCAGAGAATGCTGCTGTGCCCCACAGCTTAAACTAGTGCACTGCAGTGTTGAGCTAGTTAGAGATTACTGTTCCCTTCACCCTGCGCTGAACCTCAGCTACTGCTCTGGGAGTGCGCCTTCCTGTGTTCGCCTCTTTGAGGTTGGAAAATCATGCAGTCATGTTTTATTAATGCTCTCTCTGTCTGTATGTCTGTCTCTCCTTTTCTGTCTTTCTCTCCCCTGTTTCGCCTGCTTCCCTCAACACAGAAAAAGAGATTTAGAACACTGTATTTTGTTTGTTCTGCATCCTCTTTTCACATCGAATTCTGGCACTTTATGTAGGTTATGGTTTTGATTCGAAGAGGTACCGAAACCTGTTAGAGAGGTAGTGAATATATGATGCAACTCATTGTAGAGAGATTTGTTGCAGTTCTGCAGGATTGGCGTTCTGTTAGATCAATCAGATGGAAAATGAGAGAATTGGATCTGCAGATTTTCTGTGTGTTCTCCACAGGCTTTCAGAAAGAAGCCACACTCTCCTGCTCTCTGCATAATGAATGAACACTTTGGGAAGAAGGAGGCACAATTCACTTTCTCTGGCTTTGACATGGTTCACTGACCAGGAGACGTCAATATAACACTAAAATATTTCTCAATTTCATGTCTTCCATCAATTGTCTTCATGGCTGCCATTGTTCCTGTCGGGTGCTTACACCCAACAAAAACCCAGAGGTAAGGTCAAGAAACATTCGCCTTAAAAATGATTTTCACCTTGACTCAAAATAACAAACATGGTGATGGACAAAGGCTTTTGAATAAATTGATAAATAATTGGCAACAACAATTTTTTGGACAATAGCTTTTGTGTTTTATTCACAACGGTGTACAAGCCATGGCCAGCTAATTTTTCTTATCTCTAAGACGCTCTTACTAGCTAAATGCCCTTTTGGTTCCTTTTCTTTCCAAAGAATAAATTCTCCCACCATTTCCTAATTTCTCTCTGTGTTTCTACTCACAGACAAGGTGGGAAGTAATAGTTTTTTCAGTCCCTCTGGCTCCGGCTTCAATGGCTTCCCTCCTTGGCACATGTACTGTTTGGCTGCATGCCCAAGACAGACAGAGGTTTTTTTCATTCGTAAATATCTCTCCTTCTTTCCCCCCCTCTTTATTTTTTTTCATCTGCCTTGACTTCCGCCCTCCTTGCACTTGGGAGAACTTATGAGAAATGTATGTATGTTCACAGCCTACAAGCGCGCTGACTTATTCATCGGTTTGAGGTGTGGCCGTACTTCCGCATCAGGGTTCTTGATAATACCACTGTTGGCGTGGTCCCCAGACACTTTGCATAACTGACAAACTCGCAAAAGTATTGCATGTGTAAAAATAGCTGGGTGAGCATGAGAGTCTGACAGAGCCAGAGTGAAGAGTGCAACAGTGTGACTGAACCAGTGTGAACCCTGCGTCGTCAGCACATTCCAGGGGTTGGACAATGAGAAGCACACAGTGTACTCTCAGTCGTGTTGCCTGCATAGCTGGCTGGTCTGAAGTCAGGACTCCGTGCTGCCGGAAACGAGGCCAACGCAACACAGATGCAAGAAAATTAAGCAAAAGTGAGCTCAAATTCCTGAAGTCGGTGTACCATACATGTCATGTTAGGACTGCACGGGTTGGACACAGCATTTAAGCAGTTTCTTGTGTAAAATGGTGAACTTAAGGTCAGGAATAAGATTAGACCCAAAAGTAGATCCTCACATGCAGAGTTATCAGTGTAACCATGGTGCTGTGGGTTTTCTTTGGATAGGATTAAGCCTTGTGAAAAGTTCAAAGAGTTAAACACTGGATAAAATGCAAAGCCATGATCCATGTGGGAATATATTCTCATACTTGAACCCCAGGGTAATTCACTTTGTGCACCATGAACAAGAACTCACTGCTCTACTGTTTGTCTCTGTTAGAGTTGAGGTTGGGCAGCTAGGTTCAGTTAAGCTTTAGGTGAAATCTGACAAATTCAGCAACTGAAAATGTTGAGTCAAGAACTGATGTGAGAGCCCCTGGGCTGGAAGCTGAATGTATGCACACATCCCAAAAAAAATACTCAATCTCCAGTCCACACCCTGACATTCCAACTGTTACAGTACACAACCACCTTCTGGTTTTCTGTCAAGGCCCAACTTTTTTCATGGGAAATTGTTATTCTTTCACTTTTCATTCTAGAGAATCTCACGTCTCACAAGTGTGCCTATCATGTGACATAAAAGATGATTTGAAAATACATAGCATCACTGCCCGCCATTTGATATTGAAAACTAGATTAATATCTGTCCTTTTCCTCTGATAGTACAAATCTTTTGCTCACATAACTGTACCCACAGTTAACCTGACACTTCCAGCATAGCTCAGATGTTTGTTCAGAAATACTCAGGCTGAAACACTGCCAGCATATGCTCTTACAGATTTTCCCATCCCATCACACCTCTTGACAATTATTATTACACAGTCCTCTGGCACTGCGAGACATCCCCTAATGGAAGTGCATGAGGAGATTAAAATCGCTAAAATCACTCGCTCCATGTGTGATCCTATTCGCGGGCAAACTCAATCAAATTCAAAATATGCCTTAATTGCTGTGTCAGTCACAAAATAAGCTTTAAGTCAGATTGGACATTTTAATATCTGCTTGAATTAAGAAGTTTATAATGAGATTTAGCAGTGCAGAGGACTCACGCAGTATCATATTTAGCTGCATTTGTCACACAAGCGTGAATGTTCTGATAAATCAGTCCTGATATAAAATGTGGAAGTCAATAAATAAATTATGCTTCTATACCAATAATGCCCTTGCATTAGCAGTAATATTCACCACATGACACATGAAGTATGATGTAATTTGATTATTTTATATTTATAAATGGCCTAATATATATATATATATTGGTAGACCTTAAACTGGTTTGATTCTAGTAAACCATTTTGGAACTGTGTCAGTGGTGAGTCCCATGAATCCAGTTCAAGAGAGAGAATATGGAGATTATCATATCTTGATGATCACATACAAAGATTGCTGGACTGTAACTGGGTTGTAGTGGTTACTATGCGCTCCTCAAAGTGCTGGAAACCCCCCTCACTAAAGATACATTGTATTGGCAAGAAATAACCCTACAAAAACCTAAATCAACCCTGTCTGTGGAAAAAGCAGCTGAATAGTTAGAGAACTTTTCCGTCAAGCATCGGTCTTAGTGCATTTCTTGGGGTCCTAGGTTGCATAAAACAATTTGTGACCGTTGAATATTCATACTGGCTGAACCTGGGTACAGCAGCGTCCAGGCCGGCCCTGCTCCAGCATCGGGACTCCTTCAGGCGGGGCGCCAAGCCTTTCCAGAAACACTCTGCCTCCACGTGCCATGGATCATCCTGCCAAGGCTCCAGGGGTTTCATTTGCAACCTTAACTGTGGTTGAGCCAGCCCCTATCGCTGCTGCCAGCTCCTTTCTCAGCATTAACCCGTGACTCTCTCTTGATGAGGACATACTGTTTTCTCTATCATACCGCCTTTACTGCTTATGACTTACCTTTCTCCCATCTCCTCCTCAGTTATTCTTGCAGCAGCGAGTATCCTCACCCTTTCCCTTTCCAAAGCTGATTGACATGACTGTCTGTCGGCCCTGTTTTTCTCTCTTCTCTTCTCTCACTGCTGTGCACCTTTAAACCCAGTGTTGATGCACTTGATCACGTCACGTCAGTCTGGCTCTAGTTGACTTATCCACTCCTGCAGCATGCCCGAGAGAAATGCACTGTATGTCACACTCCTCTCTTCACCAAAGCTTTGTCGGCGCATTTGAGTCATGAGCGCTGAGGCTGATGAATATGTATCCCGGGCTCTTTTCGCAGCAGTTTTGAGGATCTCTAACAAAGCGGGATGAGAGAGCCCTTTGTGGTTGTCTTCTGGATTTAACCGTGACATTTCTCTGGAGCTTGCTGCCACTTTTTTATCTTCAACAGACTATCCCCAGGTCAGACTCGCTGCCCCTGTTGAACGCTAGCATTGTCGAAGCTCACACCCAAAATCCTCGCTTCAACTATCATCTTTCGTTATTCAGGAACTCGGTCGATTTGAATCTCAGGGCCTTAATTGAGTCATTAAAGAACAACAGAATTTATCCTCAAGGAACCCTGAACAAAAAGTTATACAACGCTCACTTATGGCACATAATCCATGTTTTTAATCTGTCGAGTCGACGCAGTGCAGTGGTGGGATCGTCGGCGAGCACGGGGATCAGCATTTTCCTCATCTGCCTGGTGCTAGAACTCGCTGCACCCTGGACTGCAGTAATAAACAGCAGGGAGCAGGAAAACCGGGCTATCACCATGATCATCATCTTAAAACACCCTCCGTCTCCTGCACCCACCCCACCCACAAAGCAGGGAAGCCTCACACTGAGAGATTTAGAAATAGCACAGAGCAGGGAAGCAGAGGAGTGAAAATCACAAGCGGCAATTTTGATTTCACATTTTCGTTATCAGGAGCCAGCAGGTTGGGCCAGCATGAAAATGACCTGGATACCGATTGACCTTTATTTTGACCAGATGGTGCCTCTGCCACCTTACAGCCAGACAGACAGACCTAGTCTATCTATCTAATCTAAATAACTGCTGATGTTATTTAGCAAAAATAACTGAGCAGAAAGAGGACGACAAGCGAAACAACTCATTTTGGTGTCAAATTCGAGCTGCACCCAGAAAACCCAGAAACATAAACACAGAAGACAAAGTTAGATACGCCAAGTCCAACATTTTTACCTCAAATTGCTCATTTTTCCCCTATACCACACTGCCCTCCATTTTTAGCTTCAGTTGAAATCAGACCCTCTAATACTGGCATTGTTAGCGCCTTGCTACACTGACTAGACTAAACAAGGCCATTATCCTCTCTGTGTTTGGTCTATGGTGGCGTTTTATTCCCATAAATCCACATTAGCCATTTTTTCTTTTTTTGTTTGTTTGTGTGACAAACATTTCAAAGCATCGCCATCGGTCCCAGTAGGGGAGCTTGTCGCAGTAGCAGGGACACCGTGTCCTTAATGCGCTGTACTGTGCTTTGTGCTCTGTTGACCTGATCATCTCCGCCTAAGCCAAAGTTAAGCTCATCTTTTTGTCCTACTGTATTTATGAAGGACAGGCGACCATTCACTCCGGGTAAAACACACAGAGCTCATGTATGATATTTTTAGAGATGCATAAACGCACGACTCTCAATGACAGACGATGTTTAAGTCAAACACTGAGGCGGTTTGACTTGGCTGATCCTCTGCATAGCAGTTTGACGACTGTGCAGCAGAGTTGTTGAGGCTAGTGCTTTGGAGAGTTGCTCAGAGACTTAACCCTCCTCCCCGACACCTTCCTCCTCTCTAGCAGAGGAAAATCTCTGCTGAATTCATGTCTCCTTTCAGATTTCTAAGAGGCGTTAAACCTTTCTGGATTAAAGAAGGTAATCTGACAGGCAGAAGATTGTATTAGCCGGAGTGTTGGCAGAGCTTTTAATTTCTCCTCTCTTTTCATTTCCCCCTCTCAGCCTGCCTCTCCTGCTGACCTGCTAGATGGTATTATTGTGTTTTTCCTTTTGAATTAAAGCAAAAACATCCACATCTTCCCATACTATTCACTCTCTTCTCTCTCTCTCTCACATGCTCTCTATCCCACTCTTTTCATATCTCCCCTCATCCGCTCTCTCCTGCCTCTCTCTCTCTCCAGCTCTTCCAGCAGTGACAGCATACTTGTGTGAACCCATGATTTATCATTTGCTAATCCATGGTGATTATGGAGCTTTCCACACGGCCCTTATCTGTTGCTGAGCCCGCTTTTCACTCCATAGCTGCCAATTATCTTTCAGGCAGCCTGCTAACAAACCTGTCTCAGTCAGCCATCTGCAGAACCACCACAGAGGCCTCACTTTATATACCTATAAGTATGAAAGCACAGGCACGCCAATGACTGGCCGCCTGAGTACATGTACTTTTGGTCCGAGTACTTGTTGAAATGTCAGACTGAGAGATCAGATCCAATCTCATGTTTTTTTGTAAACATTCTGCACTTGAACCAAACCTTAAACTCCCATTGAGCGTCACCTGCAGAGGGCAGGGACATGTGGAGTGGTAGTTAAAGAAGAAGGTTCAGCTGAAAAGCAACCCGTCCTTAAACTAAACACTTAAACTGCTTGACAAACTGGAGCCAGTCGTGGCATTACTTCATTCTCAGAAAAGTATAAACAACAAGCTGATGGGAAAACCCTGTCCGAGTCCTCGCGTTCTTAAGAGAAGATGATATTCCTTTAGATACATGCTGCCTTTGGCTAAAAGTGGAGCACAGAGGATACTCTATCACAAGCTTTCACTTATTTGACCTGACATTCTGCAGATTAAATGTTGTATACATATTTGTATATTAACATCAAGGTCAACATTCTGCTAGCATGTCCAATCTACCGCCCACACAGTTAGGACCAAGAGTCGTGATGGCGATGCCTCACTGTGACTCATCCAACACTTCCTGTAGTCAGCCTGTGCGACGGCCAAGGTTGGCGTATGACAGCATGAGGTTACAGGGAGCGAGGCCTCGCCCGTGGGGAGGGTATGCAGATCACGGCGCACTCAGCTGATGTGCCGTCCAGTTCTCAGTGTAATGGGAAGTGACGTGCACATCAGCGCAATGTGGGTCAGAGCGCCAGACGACCAGCCCGCGGCCTGTATCTGCTCCGCCTGTCTAATCTGCTGTAGCCCGACCAGACGAGACTCTCTAATCGACCCTGATATTCACTGAACACACATTACCATCTCCCCTCACGCTCAGGAACGCAAACACACACGCACGTACACGGGGAGTTCTCTGAGACATAAGAATGCAGTAGACTTGACGATGAATCATTATTTAATTGTGAAGGAGGTCGAGAACAGCCATGTACAAAATTTGACTTAACACAGCACCCCCTCCTCCTGTTGTTTGCTAAAGGCCCCAGCAGCTATGTTGGGCACGCTCTATTTTTTTTTTCATACCTGACTGAGAGATAAATAACGGTTCATAGAAAGCATAAGAAATCCAGATTTTACACATTCATTTATCTCTCCATCTCTGCTCCTCTTCCTTTCATGTCCTGACCAGTATATTTACAATATTTTCCACGCCTTCATGGATTTTGAAATATTTATGCAGAAGGCTAAATATAAATGCTGGGCTCTGTGGTTTCCCCGCAGTGTGATATAAATTGAGCTGTGATTTCTTTTTTTCAGATTGTGAAAATGGGTCAGATGGACGCAGAGCTTAATAGGATTCCCATGACATGGTCAGGGGCTGGCGTCTGAAGGGAGGAAGAGGAAAGGAAGGGAAAGGCTGGGGAGGGGGCAGCGAGTAGCTGGAGAAAAAAAAAAAGAGAGAGAGGAGCGCAAACTTTTGCGAGTGTTTGCTTAGCACCTGTGTATGGACTTAACAACTCCATCGTAGCCAGAGGGAAGTGACACATGGGGGCCTTGAAGTGTTTTGACATTTTGTGCTCAAACAGGTTTTTTACGGCCGGGAGAAGAGGCCCGGAGGAGTTCAGCCTGCGCGAATCTGCCTCTGCCTCATCAAAGGCAGTAATTTCCTGTTCATTTCAGGCCCCCATCCCCCAACCCAGAGCTCTTGTCTGCTAATCCCACCCCTGCAAACTGCCCCCACTCCCCAAGCCCCCACCCCAGGCCCCCTGCTGGTGTCCTGCCCGCCTGTGCTTCAGCTTGCTACACTCCAGGGCTGGGGACTGAGGGGTATACGCTTTGTGTCAGCAGGCTCACGGCTGAGCACTAACAAATCCTCATTGTCCCGTGCGGGAGTGGTGACAGAGGAGGAGGAGGGGGGCATCTCTGTCTGGTTTCTATTCAAATCCAGGTACACACACAGGCCTGGGAGGGAGCAAGGGGTGCAGGGGGACTTATAGAACTCCAAGCCTGGGACCAAAGTCCAGCTCAGGCTGGGCCAGGCTGGTCTGGGCCGAGGCGTGCGGGGTCACGGGAGACACTTACACAACTGCTGCCTTCTCTGAACTGACAGACGATGTTAGCTGATCAACAAGTGATACTGGAAACCTAAATGCTGCGTAGCCATTTTAGGGACAAAAAAATTTAATCCCTCAAATTCGCCTCCACAGAGAGGAGTGTTATCATTTTGTCAACACAGGACTTTGACTATCTGTAATCCTTCAACAATTTGTGAAGTTGTTGCTGTCACTATTTTTGAAAGAGCAGTGTTTTCCCCCCCTCCAGAGACACAGCACTCTTGTATAAGAGGCTGTATGTAGGCTGAAGTGCATAGTTGAGAAGCATGCGTTTCAGTGACGGCTTCACTGAAAGGCTCTGTTGATTGGGGTTACAGAGTGTATGACTTCAGTTGCCAGCCATTGCCGGTGATGAAGGCTGAGATGTGTATCTGGGTAACAAGACTCTACATGTACAGGCATTTCAGAGAATGACTTGTCCTCTGCTTTCAGTCTGAGAGCCTCAGATGTGCTACATGTACACACACCGGGTTTTTTTTCTAATTAATGTTTTCCAGACATCGGCCAGGACTGTTGTTTTTGTTTTGTTGATCTGAATTTGTGACCTAAAGTGATGACACTTGTTTTTCAGTAACTATAGCAGCTGTGTGTCGCTTCCAGAGCTGCTTTTTCTCATCATCGCCAGCCCTCGGATATTAATGCAGACTTGTTTATGTGTGCGTGTTGTTTGTCCTAGTGTTAAGCCTTTGTGCTGTCTGTGAGTCTGTTTTTTTTTTTTTTTTTTTTTTTAAAAGGGTTGACCACGGCGGCAAGCGTGGTGTACATGTGTGTGATCCGGGGCGATATTTTTCTCTGATTATTGCTATACTCCTTCACTCACTCAGCTTTTTTTGTAGTGGATTAAGAGCTTTGGACAAAAGCAGACTGGGATAAAAAAAAAGTATAGGGACAGCCAGTGTTTCCTGTCACTAAATACATTCCAAACCCAGCGACCCCCACGCAAGCCGGCGGGGAAAACCAGCGAAAAAGGGAATAGAAAAAAACAACCTCTGTGAAAATCACAGTGTCCCCTCTTCTTCCTCTTTTGTTGCTGTCTATATTTAACCACCTCCTACATTTACACTTCCTTTGCTGCATTTTCCTCCCTTCACCTTGGTAGTTTTTGTTAACTCCAGCAAGTTATCGACGTCAGCTTTTTTGAATTCCTCAATTCAGATTTTCTGCTTTACAAAAGGCACCGGACAAATTTCTACACAAACCGGTGCTGGAAGATTTCCACGTTGATTCAAGGGAAATTATATATATATATATTTTTTAGTTCATTAAACTGCCTAATTTTCGACCTACAAAGCACGCCAGGGGTTTCTCAAAGTGGGAGAGGGCGAGGTGCAAGGTGAGCACTTTGAAAGGCGGTCATGAAGTGAAGCATGGTCACCCCTAACCCCATCCGCAACTCTAACCCTCACTCTAACGCTAAAGGCGGGGTATCCCCTCCCCTCGAGGAGCGGAGCAGCAGCTGGCTGACCTGTCCCTCTGCTCGCAGCCTCTAATGGCTGACCTGCCCTGTCTGGACGGCCCTGCTCGCTTTTGTCTACTGTCTGGCTCAGTTCCTCCCAGTCAAACATCGCTACTGGCTACCGCAGTCCGCATTCCCACAGAGCAAGCTTTAGAAAAAAAACGACACACGCACACACAAACACACATAGACACACACACACACTTTTCACACTTGGCACACTTTGTCCGGCGCACACATTCTCTCTGTCTCCCTCTCTCTCGCACATACATCCTTTTCAAAACTCTCCCACACACAGAGCCTCTGTCTGGTTTCACACACACACACACACACACACACACACACAGCTTTATACAAACTGTACCAAGCACAAACACTCTCATACGTATCGTAAATAACTAAAAATGACCTTAACATGAAAAAGTGAAAATAAAAACTTTTTTTTTTTTTTAATCAATTTGTAGAAATAGATTTTGAATGGAGTTGCAGCTCCTATGTTAGTATAAAACACAATCAGAATAAGTGGAAAAGTGATAATGGCAAGTGTTTTTAATCAGTGAAGTTGGAAATTAAAAGACTCTAAGAAAGAGGAGCAGTTCAGATACTCACCTAAAGCGTGGCCAAAAGTTGGGCAGCATGAATCGGCGGTGACTGGATGTCGGGGGGGGAAATCAAACACAAGAGAGCGAAAAGCTTCCATATTCGTGGAGAAACCTCGAGTAGACAGGCTGAAAAGTTGCTGCTGAAATGGGTTGAACGGGTTCCTCTCTCTCTCTCTCTCTCTCTCTCTCTCTCTCTCTCTCTCTCTCTCTCTCTCTGTCTGCCTGCCTGCGTGTCTCTGTCTCTCCCAGACTCACACAGACAGACACACACACACACACACTCTTTCTGACACACTGTTTTTCAGTCAGATCTCCCTAGCTCTAGTGGGACCACAGCCAGTAGTTTGCAGATACAAGTGCCTTACAAATCTCTCTCTCTCTCTCCCTCTATCTCACCCTCCCTCTCTCCCTCTCTCTCTCCTTCCGTGCTACATAGGTAAACAAGTACACACATTCCCACGTGCATGACCCCCCCCCCGACACACACACACACGCAGCCTGGCTACAGCACAAGTTATTGAACTGCTCCACATTTTCTTGCATGCACTATATATGAGGCAGTTGATGGACAGCAGCACATAGAGTCACGTGTCAAGCGAGGGCTGCTGCGGTTGGCTGAAGGCCTGAGAGCCGAGGGGGGGCAGGGGACGCTGTGATTGGTCTGAGCTCAGACCATTGAAAGTGGAAGGCTTCTCTATTGAATGGCTGCCGCTCTGGGTGGAGTTTAGATGACACTGCTCAGGGAAAGAAAAAAAAAAAAAACACTTGGAGAGTTTTGTGTCATTTATTGGAGTTTAAACTGCGCTGTTTGGACAGTATGGAGGTATTACGGAGGATGTATACTTATTATGTGTGAGAATATGAAACCTGTGAATGTGTGGCTTGTTTTAAAAGAAAACGATTGAATGATTGAAATGATTTATCCATATGAGTTTTGAATAAAACAATGATTTGATGAATAGAAATTTAGATTTTTTTTCAATTTAATTTCTTTATTTGAGCTCGTTTGATTGGTTCCACCGTGTCAAATGTGAGAATCAGCTCTCTTCTTTGTTTTAGATCATCATAAGTGGATCATTTATTATAGGTTTTTTTTTAATTTATTAATTGATAAACAGAAAAATAGTTGGTAAATTGATCAATGATGAAAATAATTGTTAGTCGCATCCTTAGTGAAGGGCGCTTACCTTGGTTAAATATCTCATTAACATTAAAATAAATAAATGAATGTAAAGTATTTTCTGTTCTCCATGCTCACCCTCTCATTCCCAGCCTGAAAGAAACCAAAGTGTTCACAAAACACGCCGTCTAGAGCCAGAGTTTAGTTTGTCTGTTCTGGGCTGCTGTAGAAACATGGAGG
Source organism: Miichthys miiuy (assembly GCA_036365135.1). Classification (NCBI taxonomy): domain Eukaryota; kingdom Metazoa; phylum Chordata; class Actinopteri; family Sciaenidae; genus Miichthys; species Miichthys miiuy. Next base: position 5,711,588 of record CM071605.1, read on the forward strand.
ACTCTGTGAAAGAAGACAGAGATATGCAAGACTCATTCTAAGATAACGAAAATATAACAATGCTTATTTTCATGTGATTATAAACTGATGAAAACATAGTTATGCATATTCTATTTTATTTCTGCCATATTCTGTAAATAGGGCAGCCTCAATCTGACACACTGGCGCTCCCCTTAAATGAAAGATATTGAACTATAGGTGAAAGGAGTTGTCTGGGTGAGGGCTAGGTATTGAACTTCAGTACTTCTGGGTACTGAGACCTTAGCACGCATACATTGGGAATGGAGTTTTTAGTGCAGTTGTAACATTTTTGAAATGAAAAACTTCTGGATATTACAATGAGAGGGAGAAAGAAGATGTGTCATTTGCAAGAATTTTAAACAATGTAATTGAACTTTTATTTATGTGTCTTTATTGTTTTTATAGTTTTGAAGGTAAAGTTCTTGAAGAAGAAGATAATGATTTACTTTCTTAACCCCTGATGGGAAACCTCTTTTTCACTCTTTTTTACACAATTAGGCCCAAAATGCAACCACACATATAGACGTGTAAAATGTGAGGTGAAGTGGCACGTCTTTAGCTACCAGTCCAAACTACATACTGTGATCTGTGCCACACAATGACATTTGAAAACTTTGTTCAATTCAAAAGTATATATAGTATATTCAAAGTATATAGCACTTGAGTTATAGTATATATAGTATAGATTACCCAGGTCCAAACACTACTGTGTCCAACATACACAGATACTATACATCATGTAATCTACTGTATGTACTGTAGTGTTGTGGAAGTAGTTTTTGTGTTGAAGTGCCCTTCCAAGTCTGGTGAGATAAACGTGTGTGTGTGTGTGTGTGTTTTCCTTCCCCCTGAGTGATGACGGCATAGCGAGGCCTGGAGCGCCGCCAAGTGCTTTCATTCACACCTGATTAGATCACTCTGACCTGGATAACATGCACCGCTCCACGTTCGGCAACACGCTGCCACACAAGCCTTTTGTTTTGGCCTTAACAAAATACTGCTCTGGCACCGATTGCCTCCCAGTGAGACTGAGATGATTATTAGAGCAGATTCCTCGCACGGAGGTCAGGACGGCAGAGTCACTCCACCTATCCAGTCCTCTCACCTCTGAGCGTCTTGCGTGTCGTTTTTACTCACCTGAATCACATCATCAGTCTTTACATGCAGGCCCACACAGATCTGTTCTCTGAAGTTAAGGACTCACTTTTTCTCTGTCTCACTTATATTGTGTTTTAGGACCGCAAATCACAAAATACAAATTTGTTGTCACTGACACGTCTTTCTTTCTTCTGCTGTCAGACATAATTCTGGGGATGTTAGAGTTATAAGAAGCAAGTGTATTGCTATCATGACAGTGGTGTAGCATTTGGAGGCGGCTTCTGGAGTGATGATAAAAGTGTGCAGCTGGATTTATACATATTGGGCTGTTGTTTCCAACATTGTGTTCTATTACAACAGAGGCTTGTAACTGAGCCTGTCTTGATGTCTTTGAGGATATGAGTGGGTTCCTACTTTCAAATTCATAACAGTGTTTTTATTAATGCACGTTAACTGTGTCATATTGAAATATAATGCCTACATTACTCGTAAGAAATGTTTTAAAGAAGCGGACAGTCCACCACTGGGTCAGATATAAGATTGATTTATCTGCATCTGTCCACTACATGCAAGTCCAGGACATGCAAATGAAAACTTTCAGCCAATCTTAATCAGAAGTTTAAAAATAACAAAATTAACAACATGGCTGGTAGGTGGTAAAGCAGGTCATCTAGTAATCCGAGGGCTACGTGTTATATTCCCAGCTCCCCGGTCCAGTCTAAAGCATACTGAACCTCAAACTGACGTGAATTCTCCCGATGTCACAGCCGATTCATGTCAGTGTATGTTTGGATGAGCTTAGCATCTTCGCAAGTGCTTTGGATGTTGTGTGGCTCCAAACTTGAAAACCTTAAAAAGACCTGAAGATACACGTCAACAATACTTTGGCTACATACTGACTGTCATACACACACGGCTTTCATTGAAAGTATTTATAATATGTAACTTTGGACATGAAATCTTTAAGAAACAAAAGTTTGAGCGTTCTGGTTATAAGCTGGTTAAAGCCACAATTTCACAGTGATGTTTTTTTTTCTTTTGGTATGGCCATGGCTCAAATTGCATCTCCTCCCTTAACACTCAACACTATGTCTTCGCATTAGCATGTTATTCTGTATCGTACACAGCATCTTGGTAAGGGATCAGCTAATTATCCTGGCGGGCCTTTCTCTAAAACACCTCTTTGTTGTGCTAATGCGCTCTCTGTGATAGCATCTCCATCCATAACCTTCTCCATGTGTACCGATAACCTGGAGGGGGTGGAGTGGTGTATGTAGGGCGCTGGGAATCGAGTAGTGGGGGTCGGAGGTGGGGGGTGTTGTTGCAGCATGTCCTGCAGCTGTGCCTACGATGACAAGCCTGTCCTCAACCTGCCCTCCGCCAGACTAAACACAACACACAACTTTACCTGGAGGGCTTCCTGCCTGCCTTCCCATCTGCAGTTCTACTTGTCTTGTGACTTTGGCGAAGATGCGGTGCTGTTTTGGGATCTCAGTGGCATGTCTCCGCATTGCAAGCTGTAGTTAAAGCAGCGGAGGCTCTCTGGTGAAATGTGATTGGTAGGTTGGCTGCTCGTCGATGTGCACTGGCCTGACTGAATGCACTGAACCAGGTTTTTGTGCCCATAGCAGTTCTGAGGGAGTCATGCTTCATCTTTCTGGGCCACGTGGAAAGTAGGGCACTGTGCTGTGCTGTCAGTTGTGTGTCTCTCTTCTTGTGTGTGTGTGTGTGTGTGTGTGTGTGTGTGTGTGTGTGTGTGTGTGTGTGTTTAGAATAAAATGGTAAAATAGGGCTTTTACATAAGGATGGGATGGGTTCCACAGATATGCAGTATTGCTGTTGCGGAGATACTCTCAAACTGCAGCACAACCCCCCTCCCCACCACTACCACCATCCCCCACCCCCTTCATGCGATGCCATAATGGGAGAGAGCGAGATAGAAATGGAGAGAGAGAGGGAGGGAGGGAGAGAGAGATGAAATTTTCATCCTTGGTTCAGATCCCTAAGAACGCTTGGGAAGGCAGGATCTTATTATCACAGCAAATTTGCAGTGTGCAGAGTGGAGGAGATTAGATGCGTCTTGCCTTTGAAGTGTATTTTCCAACCATTGTGCGATGGCAAATTCCATCAAGTGTTGGAGGGAGCCATGATAAGAGGCATGGGTTATGAATGCTGTGGCATTAAAGGCCATCATTTGAGCAATAAGATGAAACATTCACAAACTCCTGCTAAATGAAAAATATTTTCTCCTCATTTCAGCACTGTCATTCATAACCATGTGGTGGAAAAGCCACAGACGCTAAAATAACAAGGTGCATCGGATGGCGTGGAATATGGATTATACTTCATACAAATGATGGGAATTGGTCTTTGAACAGGGGCCTCCCGTTTAGTTTATCTCCGTCTTTATATTTGTTCTCCCAATCACCATCACTTCATTTAGCTCTGAATCAAATGAGGCTGGATTAGATTGTCTAAGTCATTAATGTTCTACATATTCTATGGAAATGAGTAAAAAGAGGTGATTCAATATTTTGATTTGCACTGAAAGAGCAGGCTGTATTTATTGTTATAATAGGATGTTTTTTTTTTTTTTTGAGAATGGGTTTGAAACTGACATTAGAAGGGCTCAGATTTCCAGAGCTGACATGAAGGTGCTGCTGGACTTTGATCAGGCTGTCTCCGCGTGTCCTCCTCAGCTCTTTGACCTTCACTTTGAGCGCCGCGGCTTCTCAGGGGTTGGGTGTCAAGATGGGGCCAGCGAGGGTAATGCGAGGGTGAGCAAGAACAAGGAACATCACTGGAGTGACTCCACCATTCCCAGTCCCCCCACCACCCCTCCTCTCTCAGGGTTCCACAGGGTCTGTGGAGCTGCGGGATGGTGGGAGGACATCCCAGGGGACCCAGCTGAGGAGTGACATCCCCAGCCTGGGCCTCAGATCCTGTTGCAGTTTCAGACCAAACACAAACAGTGCAGAGTGGCTGGAGGTGTCTCAACACGCCAGGACACATACTGCTTCTACAGTTGTTCTACTTTGTCTTATTCCCTTTGACATCAAAGAGCATTACAGTCGAGGTGTGCGATGCCCAAAATGCTGAATAAATCATTCATTAAATGGTAATCATCCAGATTTCCATTTTTTCATTCTCTCTTTGTTTCATTGGCGTGGAGGTTTTAGCTGTGTCGAGCAGGTTTCTGTGGGTTAGCTCATCCGTTTGATGTGATGTGATGATTTGAGGAAAAAAAGCTATTTACTTACCTTGATTGTTGGCTTTTTGCAGCAGTCTGATTTAAAAAAAAAAAGTGTGTAAACCAGAGACCTCCTTTCTATGATCAGGGTTATGGATTAGAAAAACATGCTGCTGATTCTGGCCAGGTATACAGGCTTAGGGCTGTTACCTTTACTTCTATCCGAGCTGAAATCAGTTTGTAATGAGTACAACTACGGCAACATTTTGAGTTCATGTCACATTAGCACCGCGGTAGTTTCAGTTAATTACAAATGTGTTTTTTAAATGTAGTCTTTGTTGTGGTAGTTGTGCACTGCACTTTAGAAGATTACTGCAAATCTCATCAATTTCCCTTCCCGTAATGGTGATCTACAGTGTATATCCTATTAAAACTATAACCACTTGAGTGGCATTTCTTTTGACAGAGTTCTCTTCAAACCTAAGCTTCTTATCCTGTCCGCCTACCAAAGTAAGCGTTTCAGCTAGCCCTGTACGACTCTACAAAAATAACAGGCATTGCAATTTATTGCGGTGCTATATTATTAGATTGCTGACCATGGCATAAAGTCACAAAACACTTCAAGCAATCAAATGCTCAAATGCTAACCCTCAAGTTAGTGTTTAATCAATGGACTGAACAAACAGCAACTTACATCATTGTTGAAGTCAGAGAAATGTTTCAGTAAAGGAAAACACTTGCCTGCTGAACATACCTCCCTTTAAGCCTATTGCCAGGGAAGAATACTTTTCTTATTTAAGACTGTAGAACTGCACCCTCGCCTCATCTTCCTCTTCTATGTAGGAGATTGTGAAGGAGAAACTACAGTGGCCGCAAAGTGTGCCAAAAAATGCAAAAGACCCGATCTTTAAAGTGTCTAGAAGTGTTTAGTACGTCTGCTCTGCATGACATGTTCTGCACATGCTGATACAACATGGCCGACTCTGTGGAAGAGGATTCGTGGCATCTGTAACAACTCTCATTTTCGGGTGATTATACACTGATAAATATATTATATTTCATTTTCCAATAAATCAGCCAAATCTTACACACTGACCCTCAATCAGTTTTGAGACCCAATTGTCTAGTTTTGTGTTTGGGGTCTGTCAAAGTGACCTCCATGCAGTTCTTGTTTTTTTGAGTGAGCATCTAGCAGTCATTAGCAACATCTTAATGCACTCCAGCATCACCTGCTGCACTCAGCCATAGTGTCTGCTGAAGCCGGTTGGACTTTTTATTTCTTTCTGGTGCCCAAGGATGACAAACCATTCATAGATCTACTCCAACAATAGCACAGGAGAGAGAGAGGGGCTCAATTCACCAAAAATCCATATCCAGAGCTCTTTGGGCAGACGTTGGTATTGTCTGTCTTACATGTTGGGAAACCAATGTAACAGACATGTACTGTAAGAAAAGGCACAATAAAAGTAGAAAACATCAGCTGCTGTGAAAATGTAGGTTACATTGGCTCAACATTACTGTTTCTCTAGGTCAGTAAGGATTGATAGCAAAACACCCTCCAGTCCCCCTCTGTGGGTGCATTTTTCACAGCAAGCACAAAACATGGCATGCTTACCTTGAAGCTGTAGTAAAATGTTGACTGTAGTAAAATGTTGACTTAAGTATGAGGAGTAGGGAGTATAAAACTGCAGTAGAGTGACAGAGAACAAGTGAAACCACTGTCTCTCAGAAGGTCTTAGACTCCTTTAAAAGTTGTGGAAAATCAACAGAAGGGTGAGCAGGGCCAAACAATCTTTACTTTCAAATAATGTATTTCCTTGGTTACCTGATCACTTGAAAACTCTCTATTGTATGTGCTTTGACTGGCAGTCAGCACTGGCCTTCATCAAAATAATTGGATTTTGAAGAGGAGACTTTGTATGTGGGACTGCCTTGGGTGGCAGGAATGAAAGACTCACACAAGACTGACTGTAAATGGTGATTGGTTCTCCGTAAGAGACGAGATGCTCCCCACGTGCTGCTGGTAAAATATTGAGTTGGGTTTTGGGGAAGCCTTCCCACAGAGCTTGGCTAGGGTATTTTTAGACTACAGTCTCTAAGTGGAGGTCTGAGAAACTACACTTATAGGGGTGACACTCCCTTTTCACTGGTGATCTCCCACCCTTTCCCTTCCCTCTTTTCCCCATTTCTCTTCTCCCTTTGCTTCCTGTGTATCTGGAATAGCTTGTTCAAACCCTTCAAGGATAGCTTAAAGTTTATCTTGAGGATAAATGTAAGGATGGTGTTTGATGTGATCTGTATCATTAAAGGATTCATGAACTGTTTTATATATGGAGGCTTAATGTGTCCATACTGTCAGCTAACTGATCCCTCCCAGGTGTTTCCATCTTTGTTTCCCTGTGTGTGCATGGAAGCATCACTCCATACTTTTGCTTTCTTGTTGAAGTGGAACTATAGCAGCGCACAGTCACGAGGGCCCCCACAGAATAATTCATTTGATGCTTTGATAAGCGATAATGGACCCAGTAAGGTATAATTCATATGCCCCAGATCTCTTCAGAGAGTCTATGGCTTCCACAAAGTGTCCCACTACCTCCTTGAGTACCCCCCTCTTTCAAAAGGGACCATTTATTATTTAAATCCCTCCATAATTCATCCATTCCCCAACAATACACCCTCGGTTGCTCATTCTTCATCTAGTGCAAATTAGCATGAGCTCTGTATCTGTATGTCTGAAAACAGAACGCAGAAAGTAAGCAAGCAGAAAGAGATAGCAGCAGGCTCAGTCCAACAGAGGCGGCTCAGTGCTTATTTCTCCAGACCTCCCTGTGATGTGATGCTCTGTGACATATTGAGTCTAATTTGTAGCCTAAAGAACCAAACAGCTGTGGCCTATTTTGTTTAGCTGTTGTTCGGGTGATGTCACCATTTCTGCCTCGTAAGGCTGCCTCTGCTCCCCGCGCTCGGTGTGAGGATGTCAGGAGAATTTCACTAAGCTGCTGACGAGGAGGGCAGGGGTTGTGTAGCCTTTAGATTAATCTGATAAGTCAACCGGGCTGTTATGTGCAATTTTTAAGACATCTATTTACTAGTGTTAAATATTCACACATGCCCCGTTGCTACATTTGACATGGCTTATTTTTTTTCTATAATGAATATTGGTTTAACAAGCATTGAAGATGTTTTGGGGGATGGGGTAGTAGTGCATTGCCGTTGGTATTTTAAAGGGTCGGTCTACCCAAATTTTAAAAATGCGTATTGTCTCACTCACTCCGATCGTGATGTTTGGCCATGCAGATAGGCTGAGTAATGAGATGTGGCTTCACCAGAGAAATATGAAAATTGTTGACCGTGTTTTGTGGATTGTATAATTAACTGCAACTTATTAGCATTATAGCATTATGCAAATGTTCAGTGCTGTGCGCGCCACAAGTACGCACACAGCTTGATTCTGTGAAACATTGATTCGTTGCTGTATGCAAAATTTATTTTCTCATATAACCAAAACAGGACTATTAAATGTATGTAATATTTATTTTTCTGACATTTGATTTCTATTTCATTGAAACTGAGTTTGACCTTTGTAGAAACATGTCCCATGTCTATCCAAATCTAAGAATTTGGGCAAACCGGAAAATTGTGCTACAGTAGATGACTCCACATCACTTCCAGAAAAAGCTTCTACCATATAAACAAAAATGTTTGTAACACTAGAATTTCTAAATGAACTCTGGACCCACCTACCTGACACTGATTTGCCTGCACCGTAGTTGAACACTGCTCTGGGTTCAGTATGCATACCTGTTCCTTCCTGCGGTGCAGGCCTCAGCACGTCAGGCCGAGTGTCTCGACTTAGCACATAGACATAACATTACCAGTGAAGAAGGCTGGACCCTCACTGCTTAAATATGTCCTGACATTCCATCTCTATTGATCATCCATATTGATAAAGGCTTTGTTTCTGTTTCCACAGATGCAATCAATGAAAGTAATCTGGGTAAGTGGAACACTGAGTTTTGATCCTGTGAAGTGCTGTTTAATCAAGGTTATCATAATAACAAACTAAATCATCAACTGCTTGATGTGCTGTAGTGTGATGTATTTCTGCTGCTGCTATTCGTGGTGTATTCTGGGATGTTCTTTCATTCTTTGCTTTTTCTCTTTTTGTCATTTGTAAGATTCACTGAATAATGATGGTCTAAGAAAGATGTCCAGAATTTGCAGTTCATACTCCACCTTTTCCACCCTTTGGCAGAGTGACACATTTATTTGGTCTTTGTGACACTTTGTGACATTAGCCCATCTGCTTCTGTGATACAGGACCTTTATTAACTATACCCAATACACAGATATCAGTCTTGATGATTGTGATGATTATATACTGTATGTATACATATACACCATCACTGGATAGTATCAACACGATTGCTCATGTTATTGCCATATAATAGTGTCATTGTGTGATGCATTTTCTTTCACATGAAGTATTTTGTAAAATATGCATTATTAATCATTTTAAGTATCAGATACAAGCACATAATGCATATAGTACTTATTACTCTGGAGCATCCACCACTATGAAAAGGAAATGCACTTTAAAATATATATACAATAATATATAACATCCATTAGAGCAGATCCGGTCTAAAACAGATGAGTCAAGTCCAAAGCACTTCTCAGGATCTTTCTGTATCGTCACAGCAGCTTACCCAGACAGGTAGGTATGTGCCCGGGCTGATTATAATGTATGATTAACACCGTGATACAGGCTGTGGGCTACAGCGTGGAGGCTTGTCACATTCCTGTGTTCCACCTACTGCAGGAAAGAATGTTCCTGGGCAAACCTGCCTCAGTGCTGTTTCCTAATAATTCTCGGTGTTTGCCTTAATCCGCTTGAAGTGTAAGATGAGTGGGGTTTACTGCATTAGGACATTTCACGGAGTGTCAGTTATGTGGTGAAACGCACATATTACCAGGAGAGTGGAAATGGGTGTTATTCCATATGTTGCAGATAGTGTAAACTTTGAGATGATGTGTGACGTTTCAAGTAAATTTTTATTTTCATACTCTTCTGGCCATTTACTTCTCAAAGAAAGGTTAGTATCTGCATTGTAGCAGCGTTACACAAGGTGAAGTCAGTAAATTCAGTAAAGCACAATTATATTGCTGAATTCAGTGTTACCAAGTAACAATTCACCCACTGCAAAAAGAAAATCCCAAGGTGATGGTTAGTAAGTTCCTCGATGTCTGTTTACAACAGACAGATGTGCAGGAGATGTTGAGTGTACAGAATAGATCAACGAAAAAAACACAGTATATACACATTTTGGTGACAAAAACAAAGATCTATGCTGCCAACATCAGCGAAGAGTGGATCCAGGAGGGTGTGTAGCAACTTCAGGTATCCCCAGATACGTAGAACCAGAACCGCATGACCACGCAAGCACAGTGATGTCAGTCACATGACAATAGTTGTCTAAAGTTAGCTAACTAACTATAAGCTACAAGGTTATACCAGACCAAATGAGGCTGCAGCAGCAAAACCCCTGAGGGAGTTCAATTGAATGGATACAACCATTTCCTGTTTGTGAGATTATTTCTTCTAGAGCTGTATGATTCTAATGAAATAATCCACAGATTAATAGATAATAAAAATAAATGCTGCAGACGTAGAATTCACTGCCATCTTTTTTTTTTTTTTTAAATGTCTTGTGCACAACTTGCCTGCAGACAGGAATCAAAACCTTTGAACACATTTAATGAGAGTTGGTTGGAAGAAATATATGCTGCCATGCTCATTACATTTCATTTGCAAGTAGCAGCAACTAGGTCAGATATTCTTGAATCGTGCCATTGCTGTTTGGCATGTAAAAACAGCAATGTGTACTTAAAATTCAAATCTTTCCACATGATTTGTGGTACAATTTTTTTTAATCATGTCACAACCTGAAACTCACCCATCAGCCTGAAGGCCCTTCTAAATGTTGAGGTAAGACAGAGCCAGTCAGTTACCTCTTTGTCTCCATGCCGAAACCAACGCGACTGGCCTCTCCTAGTGTCCCTGCCTCCCTGATTAGAGGTCTCCTCAGGGCGTAATGACAGAATTGTGTTCCTGTCAGTTCCTGCTGCTCAGAGTGGGCTAATAGTCATGTTAGCCCACGCAGCATGTCATTAGCTCTCCACCCGTAGCCCAATGAGGGGCAAGTCTGTCATTTCGAGGCTAAATCACAGGGCAGGCAGGCCGGAGATCACAGTCACACCGGTGCTCTGAAGCTCCAGTGTTTCCGCCCACCCTTCCTTCGCCGCACTTAATATGCACTGACTTACACATACTGTTAACACGGAGGAATTACTGCGACATGGGCTAGAGGAGGCAAATGGAAGTCAAAGAGAGACGCTTTGATCGGTCGCTGATACAGAGATCATTCCGTCAGAATCGTAATTTGAAACACACTGCTCATTTCTGACTGTGATTGGATGATTCATGGTTATCACTCGGATGATTAGCAGGCTTGCATAGCATCTATCAGAGCTCAGGCTAATCTGCTTTGATTATTAGCCTCTAAGCCTTCCTTCCATGCTGGGCTTGTCGAGTACAGAGTGATGAGAAATTACACTTTCCTCATGTTTGTATTAATCTATCTGTGTCAAATCGATAATTGCCTTGCCCATACAGATCACCCCCTCACGAATGTATTTACATTCCTTCACACTAATACTGCGGTGTATTAATCAATTATTGCAATTTTAATAATAAAGTTATTTCCTCTCTCTTCCATTTGTTTGGACTGGCTTAGTCAAAAGTAAGTATGTTAAGCTAACCTTCAAACAAAATCAAAGTAATTAATCATGCTGCATGTTTCCAGCCCACAAAACTATTAAATGAAATGGACAGATAATCAGTGTGGACACAGTGACAACAGCTTTAAGTAGAAATCTGCTCTCCAACTGGGTTAGATTAGTTTCAGGTGTTCAGTTTCTCACCCCGAGGGATGCTGGTTTGGTCTGGCTCGTTCTGGCTCTCCGAGTTTGTGGTGTTGTACCTAATGTCAGCAGTCATGCACGCCATTAAATGTGAAATAAGTCTGCTTGTGATTTGAATGCACATGTCGATGTTGAAAATACACGACTCTTAAAGATGGTGAAATGGTTTCAGATTGGAATACAGTAACTGCCGGACAGGCTTTGGCATGAAAATCAGCAGCCTGTACGAAGCATCTGTTACATGTATGCATGCTATATCAGAATCATTTTACCCTGTTTCTCCGCACAATAAAAACTTCTGCTCATTTTACAGCTTATTGGTCACAGTGGGCTTTTAATACCAACCACAACTTGCCCTGCAGCTGAAACTTCATGGGAAATAAGCTGAGCACGATATATTTAACAAATTTTCAGGCCTGTGGCTCCATAAGTAGATAAGAAGTGGATCCGTTTTTGATCCACGTGAGGCAGATCTTAGCAAAGCTGTGGGTCGATCCTTGAGTCGGAGGGGGGCGAGCTGATAATTATGAGCGAGCATGACCGTGTTATACAATGCACGCATATCTTTACTCAGCGCCATGACCTTCTCCGCTGAGATTTGCGTCTGCCTAACTTTGCCCTTTAGTGGGGCATGTTGTGTAAGTGATGGGGCACAACGTGAATAACATTGGTATTTGCGCAACAGCCTGTGCTGAGTGGAGAGCTAACTGGAGCAGGAGAATGGCGCTGTTCGGCGAGGTTCACGGCTGTTATTCCTACAGGCCATGAGCGTGAAAGGAGCTAATGCCATCTGACAGTTCTGGAGCAAGAAGAGGAGGGCTGGACAGAAAAGGAGGAGAGACAGAGAGAGAGAGAGAAGAGAGTGGGGCTAGAGGGTGGGTGGTGTTAAGAGATAGAGTGGGATGTAGAGGGGGTGAGGGTGGGAGTATATGGGGGTGGGGTGTTGGATGAGAGAGAAATTGGGGATGAGCTAGATATGGACAAAGCAGGGATGAGGAATATGGGAGGGGAAGGGCTAAAGAGGCGATACTGTAGGGACCTCTATTGTTACCCGCTGCAGAAAATGGCCTCTGAGAGCCATCGTTTTTTTGTTTTTTTATCAGTGTGACATATGAAAAGTATTCCAATATAAAAATGTTCAAATATTTTCTCAAAATACACAGATGGAGTCTGGACCTCAAAGCAGGAGCTTAAGTTGGACAATCTTTTAGAATGAATCTAAGATATTCTATCAAATACTTGTATTTCAGAGCGCAGCACATCCAGACTCCCCTGAGCTTTCGCACTGTGGGACAGAGTCATTCACGGCTGCCATTTTGAAAATCTGCCTTTGATGGAACTCCAGAAATACCCTCAAAGCATCACGCACACAAATTCCTGTCCAATGTTTCTCCAAGACTTGAGTGGGTGGCACAGGCACGGCCAGCCACTTAGATATAAGAACATCTCCGTTTTTGTATTTTTTCTGCGTCGTAAAATGAGATGTACTCCTCTGATACTGACAGACAGACAAAAGGCAGAGAAAGGAGGAGTGGCGGAGCAGAGATAGACAGCAGACAGAGGGATAGAAGAGGGAGTGGGAAGTGAGGTGGGATCCCACTGTAATTTGACAGGCTCCAGTCCCACTCAGGCTTTCGGCAGCAGCTCTCTTGAAGGAGGCGTAGCAGACACCCTGCTGCCAACCTAACCTGTCATTAACGACATGGCAGAAAGACACGGAGATTCTACGTCTTATTGTCTCATCCTCCTTTTAAAAAAGCACATTTGCAGATGCCAGATTTATGTCCGATTGTGGCTACATGGCATGTGGAGAGAAAATTCTCCTCAGATCTGCTGACTTCATTACACATCAACACATGGAACGTATGAAAATGTGTAAATGTATAAGACTGCATAGCAGTTCTCACACTACGTACACTGAACACAAAATCCGCTAGCAGTCAGTCATATCTAAGTCATACATTTCATGTTCTATTATACATGTTGCTCATACATGGAGTGGTTAAATTTGTGCATCCTTAAAAAGTACCATCAATAGTGTTCATTTACCAGCTGTAGGCATTAATCGTAGCTCCTGTGAGGAATAGTTCTGATATTAAACAATGTTTTTTATCACGACCGGGCTCACTGGCTCAGGTGTTAGGACTGTTAACTTTGGATTCAAATGAGACAGAGAGGGGGAAAACCCTTTTCTCTGGCAGCACTGATAAACCTCCATCAGCTGCTTTGTGTAAGAGGCTTCATGCCAGTTAGGCACATGAGGTTTGGGGTGGGGTCTCCACTGTGAAGCTACCTCTAAGACCTGATTGTAGTGGTTTTTGTTTGGGCTTGCCTGCATTTGTTTGATCTGCGTGAGGAGTTTCGAACAAGTGTGCAGCTAGTCTTCCAAATATTTGGCACGGAGCTCAGACGTCTTCTACAAATACACTGTGCAGTCACAGAAAGCCATGAACATCATTCCTGTCTCCAAACTGGACCTTTAATGTTTTGTAATACGAGCCCCATACTTTTGGCTTTTGAGCAAAATCTGTAGTTTGATCCAGAATAGTCATCCACCACTGGAAGAGAAACCACTTCTGTTAACAGAAACCAAACAACATCAAAGGTGGTGTTGGTTGTTTGGCAGCAGATAAGACGATTTGGAGCCAGAGCCCCCTCAGCACCCTCCCATCATTAAAGCTGCTGGCCCACATCTATAGATTATGACGGCTGCTCTGCTGCATCTCAGGTCACACATTGCTCCACTTTGATCAGCCTGTTTTGATATTCCTGAGTGAACAAGTCAGCTCACGCTGCTGACCTACAGGGAATCCACGTTTGTGTGATACCGCCCTCTGGTGGGGGAGTGCGGTGCTGCCGAAGCCCATAAATACCACACTACCACCACAGCCTGCTTGATCAGCCTTGACCTGCCAAGAGATTATTTTTGCCTCTGTGCTCCATAGCTGCTTAATCCGGAGACATTTCATAGAAAACTAATTGTAGTGCATCTAAATGTTCTGTAAAGCCTTTGTGTCTTTCTCTCTATGTGTGTGATTCAGAAGTTGTATTCTTGTACGATCCCAGCATGTGATAGATGACTGGCCTTTTGGGATATCTTGAATAGTTTCTGAGCTCATCTGTGTTTTGTTCTCAAAGGGACCGTTTGGTCAGACAGTACAGTCTCTGCTGTAGTTCTCAAACGGTGAGGTCAGTATTGAAAAATGCTTGAAGCCCACTGTGAAAACTATAAGACAGCGGGAAGACCTGCTTCATCTTCACAGTCTTGTGACCAAAAGACAGTTTAACCTTTGACCTCCCCTCATGCTGACTTGGCCTAGTAAAACCATACATATCCTTCAAGTTTCTGTGTTTCATAGTAAGTTTAGTGACTGGTTGGCATATTGATGACAGGTCGTCCACATTCCTACAACATAATATGAATATTTCAGGAATTATCCAGGGTTGCCGTGGGAGACAGTGGGGCAGAGGAGAGATGGGTACACATCTGACCTGAAAATATTTGAATCTACTTTGTGTACATGTCTGTGATTTGATGTTGCATGGTGTATTTTAATTCCTCCTGTGGCTAACAGGTCAGATTTATACCCCGCTGCTACAGAAAAGGTTTGTGTCATTGTCAGGATTTTGTCCCTCAGAATCCAAGAGCTACTATTTTATTTTTGCATTCAGTCATTCAGAGAAATACATTGTAGGAGAGCCACAGAGACCAACTTCTATAGCAACAAGACATGTTTTTTTTTTAGTAACAACATGAAGGACTGCTTTGTCCTATTCAAGTCTCCCAGTCAATCATCATAGTGTCGCAATGAGCCAGCATGAACACCAGGATCCTGACTCTGTATAGTTACGATGTCCACTCAAGGCCTTGGTAATATTACCTGTGTCAGTGATATTGGTAAGCCCTCTCCTGTTCCCACACAGAGACCAAAGAGACTTTATAAAGAGAACAATAATGTATTAAACATGTAATGATCATCTCTTAAAGAAAAGAAAATCGTGAATCATGCAGAGGATAAACTCATGTAACCTCAGTCCATCAAACCAAAACACAATAATCCATCAGAGTGTCAGTCTTCAGACTTTCATGTCTTCCATCTTCTTACAGTATGAATCTGCAGAAATGAGGTTGGATCTCCAACCTACCTTTCGACCTAACAGGTTGGTCCTGTTCGCCAAAACCTGTTCCATACAAAGTGTAAGCAAACAGGAGTTAAATGAGAGTTACAGCTTAATGTCTTGTAATGTTTCACTTTGATTGAACTCTATAATAAGCAGCAGTACTGTATATTTTCTGGCTCATACATGGCGTCATTGCTTAAAGTTATATTGAGCTTTCCACTGTACAATAAGTTTCATTATTGATGTAACTTGTGAGAGAACCTAAAACCTAGATGCACCTTCTCAAACAGTAACACCAAAGTATTACATTGATCAAACTGAAGTAATTAGAAACAGAAGAGAAGTCTATAGATAATTCCTCCCTGTCAGAACAATTAAAAGCATGATGAATGGCTAGTGAGGATGGCTCGTGTGAGTGGCTGTTTTAGTGGTCATTAACTCCAAGATGGTGGCCAGGTCACCTCAGTTTTATATGCCCTTTGGAAGTTCAGGCAGAGAACAGCTGCATTGATCTGCTGGTCATCAGGGCTCCAAAAAGCAAATGCATCCGGGGGAAAAGGTGGATCATTGTAAATCTAATCTGCAGGAGTGGACACGACCCAAAAACGCTGAGGTCAGCTGCTGTACAGCCATGATCACCTCAAACAAACAGAGGGAGCTGCCCCTGAAGTGACTCCTGACCGCAAAACAGTCAAAGACCAACCAAAAATCATGACATAACATAACATCACCCTTTTAGCTTGTGACACCTTCAAACAAATCAGTGAACTGTGTGTGTCCCCTTCATCATACTCACACAAAGCAAAGAGTGGACAAAACATATTTTTATCTGAGAATCATCTTATTATATGTCTTGGCAACGCTCAGAGATTGAATTCATCGATCAGGCGATTGTGAGCGGGACACTCAGTGATTATTTTGATAATTGATTAATCATTCTAAATCATGTTAGTTTCTGAAATCTTGCAAATAAAACATAATTTGGTACCATAATTAAGTTTTTTTCTTTGAAACAATAAGAACACATTTATAATATAAGGTAATAACTTTTGAATTTTGAATAATTACTTCCCATGGGGGGCTTAGAAATTAGCAGTATAGATTTTTTTTCCTTACTGACAAACGTGTTGATGTTATGTTTGTAATCTTTACAAAATAAAATTGCACGACTCGTGAAAATACAGTACATGACCAGTCTTCCACAGAAACAAACATTTTTTTTCCTCTGAGCGTTGTTCTTCCTGTTTTGTCTTCTTCTTTCAACGTATTGAGCGTTACTTTTCTGTTTATTCTTGAGGGTGGTCTTACTGACCTTCAAGCAGGATGAAGAAGCTATTTTTAGGTTTCTGCGTCCGTATACAGACAGGGGAAAACTAGGGACCTTCATCTTATCATTAACTCTTACTTAAAAATTAATAAAAGGTAAATTTGAGATTCATATCTCTATCTCTGTTGTATACAATAATGTATATTCAGTGCAGGCAGTAACACTTACACTGGCAGAGGGATGGTGAAGTCTGGGAGTGCTTTGGAAAAGCTTCAGATGATTGCTCTTCTTTGATACTCTGGAAAGGGATTGGTGCTGTGGCTTGCTTTGGGGAATAAGAATGTACAGTATATTTGAAGGAGATTAAGGGCAGTGTGGCCTGTTCCTGTTTTTCTTGAAGCTCTTTGTCTGAGGAGCGGAGAGGTTTGGCATGTGTGACAGTGTGCAGAGGGGGGAGGGGAGCTCAAACAAAAGAAATGCCCTTTGTTACTCTAATGTTTAGGGAAATGCAAAAAACAAGTCACAAAACAGCTCAGTCGAGCTGACATTGAAGCAAATTAGCATTTTAGCTAACAACTTTGGTTTCTAAAAGGCCTTCGCTGCTGTGTGCCAGGAGCAAGAAAGGCCAGAACACAAGAACTAACATACTGTAGAGAAGAATGCTCAGGCTGCCTGAGGCTGATTTAAGATCAGATCTTCACTTTAAATCCTCCTCTCATGTCTCAAACATATAGCAACGTGCTTTTAAGGAGTTTAGATCTTTTTAATGACGGTGTCAAATGACAAACTCCTCTGTGAAGTCTGACAATTAGTCTGTTTAAAATGATCTCATCCTTTTAAAATCTCATTTGTGTTTCGTCCAGCTGTCTGTAATTTACTTAAAGCCACAGGAAGCCTCTATGGCTCTCAATTAATTGAGCCTTCCCAGTGCTGGATTTCATTTTGTCTATTTTATCCATTGATCATTTTATTTAACATTTCTTGAAAATATACCGGAAATAGCCAGAAAGGCTCATTTTCATGTAGTCTCCAGGCAGGCAAATAGTCCACATTTTCTTCATGACCTCAAATATATTTTGCATCTCTGTATTGGTTATTCTATGATCCTGTGATAAGCTAAAATCAGTTGTCTATATATATCCTATCATGCCACGTAGGGCTTGTATCATGTAAGTTTCCCAAACTAGCGCAGATATGATACCAGCTACTAAAACCATACTGTTCCTAGAACATTACCCCGAGGAATGCAGATTTTTCTACAAAACACATGTTTTCATTTGATTTCTATTGAATCTAATGTCTTTATGTGATATCAACAGAAAGAGAAATGAGAGAGGAGGGATGGAACAATAGTCCCTGACAGGATTCCATCAGGGGATGTTGTGGTTGATAATCGTCATAGAGTTCTGTTTTTAATCAGGAACTGCCTGATGAAAGAAGAAGAATGATGACCAAATCTGACGAGACATGTTTTCAGTTTTTGACATTTCAGTCAGCAGAACAGTCTGCGGTCCTGTCCATATCCGTCCCTAATATCAAATCAGTTTGCACTCCAGTGCAAATACAGTTAACGTCCATTTATACACATATATATTCATAAACACACATATGAAGTCCCGATCTGAGATAGCGCCTTTGGCCACACGACAGCAGATAATCAGCAGAGTGTCAGCGCTGCACTGGCTCCAGTTGACTTCAAGGTTAAAGGCAACATGGCTGATTATGCCGTTCATCTTTGCCGCATGGGAGGAAAGGTGCTAAGGTCAAGGGTGACATATGGCGCCCCCTGCTCCCTCCTCCCTGCACAGCTCAGGTTAGACTTCCTATTAGTATTGACAAGCAAGGTTATGCCAAACAGACTGAAAATATGTCAGCAATGCGTGCTTCTGAATCTGCTGGTATGAGGAATGTGGTGTAAATAAAAAGCTGGTTAAACTATGAGAACTTCTGTCGAAAGATTTCTGTCTGCTTGCAGAATGTTGCAAATCTGCATGAGTGAAGCAGGTTTAGGTCGATTTACTCTCTCATACCCACGAGCCATTAACTCTTGTTGAGCTGTAAGAATATTAATGCCCAAATCTGCATGTGAACATCCAATTACAACGCCATGGCCAGGTCCTGCCTGTAAGCACTGCCTTTGACACAGTGACATATGGTAGCAGACTCTTATGGTATTAGTGCAAAGTAAACTGGGAGACGGTGGGACTGGCTTTGATCACACCAACAGGTTAGTCGTGTCCTCATATTTCTACCTGCTTACAAACTCGCCCAGCATGACAGCTTGACTGCTGCTTCTGTGAATCCTCACGAGCCCAGCGGCACATCTCGGGTTTTCTCTCTGCCTGTATGCATTCATTTGAGCTATCTCTGCGTGTTGCATTTGAATGTGAAAAGCTCCTTATATGTGACCTAGTGCGGCCGGGTCATTAGCATTCACATGGGGTTGGGCTGGGGTTGGGGTTGGGTGGGGTGGGGTGCTGCTGTGAGAGTGAACAAGTGGTATTAGCAGGGTGGGGCTTTGGAGAGGGTGGGCTGGGGGACTGGTTGGATGATCAGGGCAGACTTGTCCACTGTAGTGTGAGGTGAGAATCAGGTAGAGAGGAGGCTGCTGGACACACAGTGGATCAGGTTGGGCAGTCGAGTTTAAGGTGTGGCACACTGGTGGAACACTGGATGCTTCTCACTATGGTCCCCTAGCCAGGCCACTGGAGGGGATGAAGGAAGAGAATCCACTGGATGGTAAGATCCCTCTGTAGCTCTCACAGGTTTACAGCTGAATCATGTCAGACATTTAGAAATTCAACTTTCTGACAAGGTGAATTTTTACAGGATGGTCAGTGAAGTCAAAGGTGAGAGCAGGAAACTGGAGACAGATTCTGGAACCATGTATCGAAGGGCTGGGTTTAGTATGTTTCAATACCAGCAATTAGAATACAGCCTGAAAGAGGCAAAAGCTTGATTGAAATCAGGAACTCTATGATCAAAGTCATCTGGAGTACAAACTTAACCAAACACTCAAACCTAACATTCAGTATTTGATAGTTTTCATCCCATTTTAGTCATTACTAAAAAAAGTATTTGGGTTCAGCGTGAGTTTCTGTAAGATGCAGAGGTTCATACTTCACTCAGAATTACTTTTAATATTTAGCATAGAAGTGATGCTTTCACGTAGCTTATTCTGTTTGACCAAAAAAAAAAACAGCAATATAAAACAGGAAAAAAACTGTAAGATCAAATCCACAAATGTTCGTCATTTTTTGGCAACTTGTAATGAAAGTCCTGGCCAGAATCAAACCAGAGACATTCCACTTATGTTATTTAACCTCTAGGCCAACAAAATTCACAGTTAAATTTTAATTGACCCACTAAATGATCATCAAATTATTTAAATTTATGCCTCACAATAAATGATTTATTTATTCCCCTCAATATCTGAGGTTACAGCATGTCATAATCATCAGTTATAGACCACAGTGTGTAACGTTAAGTTGTACTTACAATTCCTAATTGCCAGCAGTTGTTAGAGAATATCCTTGACATTGCTCTAGATGGTGGAGGACAGCATTTTATGATGGGGGAATGAAACATTGAGGGCGTCCATGTTGGACTAGCACATGCAGGTTTAGCTGACATTAGTTCCATATGGAGGATGTACAGGAACAGAGAGTGGTTCCTTCCACCTCTTTTCCACTGTGCTCATTTTGTAAGCAAGCAAGTTGTGAAACTTTAGCTTTAGCCATTTTCTCTGTTGCACTAAGTGCTTCAATTAGTTAATGTCTGTGTGTTTTGTCAGCTTGAATCTCTGTTTATGCTTGGACATGCACTTTGGTCCCCTTCAGAAGTGCCAGAGGCATGGTTGAGGGAGGAGGCTAATTTAGGTGAGGGCTGGTTGGGGGGGGGGTAGTATTGTTCAACGGCAGCGAAAATAGGACTATCAGTTCCACTCAGATAACCCCTAGCTGTCATTGGACCTCAAGCCAAGCCGTGACCCCGTGGCTTGAACTCTGCGGTCATGTGACCAGGCAGTAAAGTGACCAGTGGTATTGCTCGGCTCTGGCTGTGGTCAGAGAGGGGCAGGCTGTCGAGGAAAGAGGTTGCAGAGAGAGAGAGACAGACAGAGAAAGAAAAGAGTCATGAGGCGACCAGGCCCAGTGGCTTTTCTTTAGCCGAGTCCAGTGTGAATGGGGTCCAGGCAGACTGGGAGAAGCATGAAATGGATACATGGGAAGGTAAGGGAGACTAGAACACAAGGATGTTGCCTTCTTTCAGCGGGCCATATTTATACTCACCATAATTCTGTGTGAATGGTAGAGGAGAGCTGTGTGTGATTGATCAGAGAACTGCATTCTGGTGACTTGATATTTTCTTTTTATCAATGTTGTGTTTGCTTGACGAGGCTATTTCCTGTTAATCTCTTAAATTGATATGTTGCTTCATATGCATACAATTTCTGTGATAGGATATTTGAGAAACAGCTCCTTGCCTTGAAATTACATCAATGAGTACGATGTTGAAAGAATAGTCAGAGGAGTTCCAGATATATGCTGCTTTCAAGCTCCTCTTTGCAGTGTGAGTAAACCAATGCTACATTTGTGCTACATTTGTCATTTGTCAGCCTTTATGCTGAGAGTTGTTGATGATTCTCAGGCCAGGCTAATGAGCAGACGCATCCGAGCTTTTCACAGCGTTCCCTGCGATCGATGCCTTCAAGTGCTTTGTTTACATGTGTGTGTGTTTTGACGTATCTCGGCGCGGTGGTGAATTACCCGTGCGCTTCCATATGTATTGATCTTTGGTATGCGGCTATGGTTTGTACACAATCAGCAGTGTTGGCTGTGATGAGGATCAGCCCGCTCCTCAGTCACCACTAGCCCCAAAGCTGAGAGTACTTTCACATATTGTTCAGCCCCCCTCCCTCCATCTCTCTTGTTTTTACCTTTTCATGTTGTTTTGAATCACGATGTAATTTCACTCAAAGAGACTGTTAATGGGCGACCTTTCCTTGAACTTTGTTGACGATGCTCTGCCCAAATTGCTTTTAGCTCATCACTCTTTGGTCGCTCTATTTGTTTATTTGAATGATCTTAAATGCCAGAGTAAAGTAACCTTCTTTTGGCAGTTTTCACACTACATCCCACCCAGAGCACACAATCCACCCACCACTCCTCCCTCCCTCCCTCCTCTCCCTCCTCTCCCTCCTCTTGTATTGCAGGAATTTGGAATGTGATCCTTTCTCACTCTTAAGATATAGTCCACATGGCAAAGCAAAGTGACTCACCAAAGTGTGCTGGACTGCTCATCACTGCTGCACGTCCTTTTGATAAGCGTGTATCTCGCTGTGTTTATTGATCGTACGGTTCACACGAATCGTTTTCATTAGAACTTCTAATCCTCCACACAAAATCGGCGCTCGGGGACTTGAAACACAATCAACGAATTTCTGGCAGTATGTCCTCCATTTGATATTTTCCTTCAAGGACTTTGGTGTAGCATGTGGAGGAACCATGTTACTGTATTCATCCCCTCCCCCCTCGTGTTAATCCCCCAAGCAGCAGCCATGTTGTTGGTTGTGTTCCAGCTGAGGGAGGGTTAACTCCACACTTCTCCTTCTATAAGTCACTATATCACCTTCATTCTGCAGGAGAGCCTTCTGTTTTGATATTGTTCTTTAGAGAGAAATTCACAGAAAAAAGCTGGACGAGGTAAACTGAGACCGAAGGGGAGGGTGAGAGGTTGTTTATGTGGATGTAGATGCAGGGGACAGAAGCTGTGTGAAGATCAATAGTAACAGTGGGGGGAGGTCAGGGACTCCTGTGACTCTGTAATACTGCTCTATAAATAGCCAGTGACTGAGGCTGCTCATTCTGGCCACGCACACACTCCTCTTTCCCAAATTCACTGCAACATATCCATCTCCGTGGCCCCAGCCCTGTCAAAGCATACATCAAGTCCATCATGTTGCAGATCTTTGTCTTCCAAGGGTGTGTTATTTCAACTGCCCTGCACCCACCCCCCTGAGCACATACACACACACACACACACACACACACAGAATTGAATCATTTTGTTAGATGCATCGCAAATGTAGTTCTTGCTTATTTGTACGTAACAATGCTCCACATTTTAAATGGTGGACATTTTACAGTATTTTGCTCCTTCCTGTATGGGAGCTCTCAGTGGGAGTTTATCCTGCTGGCTCTGTGCTCTCTGGGAAGTCCACCCCCCCCCCTCCTGTTAATGAAGAGGAGACTCAACATTCATTAACAGCACTTTTATATGAGCGTGTATCACAGAGCCTGAGCTGTAAAACTCACCACATGGTTCATATCAGTGTGTGCTGACCCGACATTAAAAAGGAGCTCTAGGCCAAAAAGCAGTTTGTGCTGTCTTTAAGCAGAGGTTTCATGTTCTGCAAAGGAAAGGAAGCCGATCAGGACACAGTGATATCTTAACACAACTCTTTCTTTATGTCAGTGTAAACAATGAATATGTATCACACAAAAATAACTAAAATAACGTGAACTTCATTAAAAGAAGAACACTAATTGAAGTGAACAAGCAGGTTCACCCATTTGATTGTTCCTCTGGTTCAACACAGCAAAACATTTACATTTTTCAAATTGACATTAAAATATACAGTAACACAAAGTGATATTTCTTTCCTCGTGTTTGACAAAATCTAGTGTAGCATTTAATTTACATTGTGTAAAAAGAAACGGCAACAAAGAATATTGATCATTTCAATAATAAGAGCCTGGTATTGAACTGTACAACATGTTTATTATTGACCTTAATGTCCTTTACAGTGAGCATCAAAAAAATCTGACATTGAATCAGATTCATATCTCTTCTTTAAAAAAAACGCGTTCTTCTACAGTCAATAAACATTTGAGAACTTTGACTTCTTTTAAATGGAAAAACAGGTTTATGGTACTGGTTGTGAAGATTGTATTAACATCAGTATCATACATTTTCAAGAGATACCAGCACTATTAATCATATGGAGTCAAAAAGAGTAATACAAGGGCACATCAGCCTGAATGTGTGAAAATAAGAGTTCTTTTCACTGAAGTTCTCAACATGTGGACCTTAAAACTTATTTAGAATAAAAGAAAACATTTAAATGATCCTTCCAGATGCAAACAAAGCTGCGACAGTGAGCCAGACTCCTACAGTCGAGGCCTTTCCCACATTATTTAACAAAGTATCATCACACGTGGCTCACATTAGCATTACATTAATATGTAGCCTATCTTTGTGTGGTATTACTCAATGCTAATGATTTAGCCTTTAAGCCTGGGTGTATATTATCAAGACAGCAATGTCAACAGGTCACCATTATCTCGTGGATGAGCCCAATCTGCAACTGCATGCACGTAACTTTAAAGATTAGCATCACAGTGTGGGCTGCCAGGAATGCTGGGTCTGAGGCATAGAGGGTCTTCAGATGCCTTTAACCTCTGTGAATGTGTTAGATGTGTGTCCATGTACATACCAGTCATAGTCTTTGGGTAAGTGGGGGGATGCTCCCCTTTATCCCCCAGGTAGGAGAGATAAGTTTCAGAGGAGAAGAAGAGATATGAGGAGAAGAAGGGAAGAAGAAAGGCTGAGACACAAGGAGGAAGGGAGGGAGGGTGCCAGTAGTGGAAAAGTACAGAAGATTCCTCCAACCCCCGCTCCCTGTCTCAGCTGGGCACGATTGTGATGGAAAGCCCGAGACAAAACCTGAAGAGAAAACCCCTTTAGCAGCAGGCCTTGTTGCTCTGTCAGCCACTCAAAAGGCTGCTTTACACCACACATCAGCCTTTGTGTGTGCAGGGTGTGGACAATAGGGAGATTTGGCCACGATACATCTCTGTTCTCAGCATGATGCAGCTCACAGAGAGTCATAGAGATGGTGAAACCTGGACACTGATTAAACTGGCACCTTCTAGCAGCATTCTGTGTTTGTTTGTTTTCTTTTTTCTTTTTCGGGGGGGGGCAGCACAAAAAAAAAAACAGGCTGCTACCAAACATTCAAGCGCTTTAGCTGTGTTTAAGATGAAAAGATCTTAACGTTCCACATGCACGTGACATGCATCTCACTCAATCAGCTGGCTTACAGTGAACATTTGCTGGGACACGTTGGGAGCAGTGGGAAAACAAGAGTGCTGTTTGTCTTTGCCATTGATGGGGGGGCTTAAAATGCTTGACTTGCATTTCCTGGTTTGCGTTAAAGTTTGGAATGAAACCCAGGCTGACCCCTGGGAAACAATGCAGCCTTTAATGGGCCTTGGGGGGGTGAGACTGTGTGTGTGTGTGTGTGTGTGTGTATGGAGGGGTGACACAGAGCATCGGGGGTTCCTGCACCCAAGCTAGAGAGAAACAGAGGGTGGAGTTCAAGATGAAGCAGTGCTTTTATAACTCTTTATTGTCACCTCGGGGTTCATCGTCATGTCTCCTTTTATAACCATGCGATCAGTGATTTATCAACTCTTTGAACAAAAACAGCGTGTAAATGAGAAATATTGCACCGAAAGCGCATTCAAAATTCTTTCTTAATAGTGGAAATAAGTTCACATATCTTTAATCTTAACATCTAAATTTATAAAAAATCTAAAACAAATCAACCATACATTCATACAACCATCACTGTAGGCAAATAAAATAAGAAAAACAGTAGCAGCAGAGGCTGAAATATTCTGACTTGAGTCCTATAAAGCTCAAAAAACTATGAATACTACATTTCCCACAATCCACTGAATAGCATGTTTTATTAGACCCTCTCTCCTGGGTAATGGCCCATGTTTGTCAAACATTTCTTTAGTTTGTATCTCAGGCCTTCTGCTAAAAACGTAGCAATGGTCACATGATCTACACACGTTTTCTTCAGGGAAGGATATCATTCATCCGAACATGTTGTAGATCAGATTGGTAGTTATTTATCCAGGTCTTAAAAAGATTTATGAATCTACTCCCAATATAACAGAGGTGAATTGAATTTCCTCTATAGTGCCCATAAACAAGCAAACAAAACATATAAAAATTAAAATAAAAACAGAATCTCAGTCAGACAGGCAGTCAGGATAATCCACGAATTTCAGTGGAACTATGCACCACAAATGAAGTTCCATCCTCTTCTGTTGTAGTGGAGTGGATGAAGAAAATCTCACAGACGGGTGTCTCCACTGTGGATAAGACAAAATGTGCTTTGTGTGAACTGACCCTTTAAATAATGTACACGATCTCAACGTTGGCTTTCACTTACAATGTTACCTGATGGAAATGTTGCCACACTGCCACAGACTCTGGGTCAAACGTGTTGCAGATGGAACCTTTTTACGAAGTGAAATAAATGTCATGAATATTTAACTGTCATCTACAGGCGGGAGGAGGAGGAGTCATAGGACGTGACAATCTGAGATCAAGTGTGTGAAGGTGTGAATCAGCCAGTTTATATGGTGGCCATGCACTTGAAAGACAGGGTGATAGATTTTGCAAATAAGCCCGAGTGAAGGCAACTAATAGCCATTGTGTTTTACCTCACTGAAGGAAGTCAGGCGTTTCACATAGGGTGGTCAGTGAAATATATGGTTTTAATGTGTTCTCTGAAAGAGCACATGGGCTGACAAATGGCCGGCTTTTGAGGTGCCTCGTGTTTTATGATGCCTGGGTCCATCATGTGGTCCACTTACAGTAACATCATGGCTAAGTGTACTAATCACAATAGATCAAAATAAGTTTTCCGCTGTTTTTTGTTTGTTTTTTGGGTTTTTTTTGCTGTGTGAGGAGGACGGTGAGAGCTTTACCCGCTCTTTCTGCTCAGGCTTCATGGAGGTGTTGTTCTGCTTTATTCTCAAGCTCAGCAGCTCTCATTTGAAACTTCAGCTGGATCTCTACTGAACTGTCCCTCAACTCACACTTGAGAATGCATTCTGTGTCTCTCAGCCTGGTCCTCATTCATTCAGTAGGAACACTTAACACAAGGAACACAACTTATTAATGTGTGACGGTATTCAATAAATTGACCCCTGTTTACACCAGCACTGTGTAGAACCTTCACACACTGCAAGAATGAAGAGTTACATGAGTACTATATCTTTGAGTTAGACTCTGCAGTCTGGCTTTTATGTAAACACAGGGATACATACATAGATATGATTTTTTTGAATACAGACAGTCTAATATATTGTACAATTCAATTTTTAACATCAACAAATTTAGGGATGAATGATGTTTGTGGGACATTTGTGAATACCTAAAAGCAAGTCCACACACTACCTTTGACCTTCAGGAAGTGAATTCTTTTGTTTTAAGGTACTGCATTATTTATAGATCAGAAACAAGATCAGTTGATTAATCAATTAATCAGTCATTATCCTGATTATATTATCACCAAAGGTCTGCCTGTTTAAATGTGAGGATGTCCTGCTTTTCTTTGTCATATGTGACAGTAGAATGAATATATAGGTTTTGGACTGCTATCTTGACGAAACCTGATTAGTCATGAAAATAATCTGCAGATAAATTAATAAGTAAAATCATTATTAGTTACAGCCCTAATTAGATAGGCTGCATTCTCACTTTCTCATGATTGATTACTGTTAATCATCTCTGTAAAGTGTGTGCTCCTTTCTCTGACTGGCAGAGCTTCCACTCAGAGTCGTCTTAACCTCTGTGCTGTAAAGAGTTAATCACCAAAATGGTTAAATTCTAATCCCAGGATGGCTTCACCGTGTGATGCCCTATTGTCTCTGTACAGTATGGCTGCCCCTGCAGTCTTCAGCAGGCAGCACATTTAAACCCCATGCCATTTAAATGGTAATCTTTCTCTGGGCTTTAGAAGTCCTCTATTCACCATTCATTATCTGGAAGAGGCTTTATGCCATGTGCCCCCTCCTCCTTCTAATTACCTTTATTACATGAACCCTGCAGCCCACTATGAAAGCCCCCTCTCTCTGGGAGGCTTAGCTCTTAGCTCAGTCACATGCCTCTGATGAGCTGGCCCTTTAAATTATATACACACACAAAAAACTTAATCCTGCTCATTTGAATATTAAAGATGATGTCACTTTGGTCTGTTTATTGTCAAAACATTGCGCCTTTTAATCAGCGATGGGTGGCTGGGTCAACCACTGACAACGGTCACAATATCAGGTTTCTTCCAGTCATGTCCCATGAGGTAAACAGGGTGTGTGTGTGTGTGTGTGTGTTTGTGTTTGTCAGGGACATGGGTGTTACAAAACATACATATAGCATCAAGCAGATGTTAAGTTAATTATATGAGTTTATAATCAAATTAATTGCCGGTTGCAGCTCAACAATCAAGCAAAGATGCACTCAAACATATAGTACCTTTTTAAAGCTTTCATTTATTTCCAATAAAACAGCTTTAGGTAGCTTTGTATGAAATAATACTGTAATATCATATTTATTTTCATTAACAGGGACAGTGCACATTAACAAAACATTACTGTTAATGTGAGTTAGCAAAGAGGCTATTTTTTCATCTGTAGTCCCTGGAAACATGTTACAAATTGTCTCTAAAAAAATAAGATAATGATATTGAAGTACAAAGTTCATAATACTTATTATTAGTAGTATATAACTTTATCTTATGATTAACTTTAATCTTCCCTCAAAGATGCACCAGCAGGAGCTCAAACCCCAACGTTCAGTCACCGCCTTGTCTTACACACTGAGCCATGCAGGAAACCGGCTTGTCTGCCTCCATTATTGGCTTTCCAAACCACAGAATCCCATAGGAGGCTAAAGGTCCCACCTGTGTACAGTGCAGGTTGTTGCATTACACAAGAGTCTTACATTAATCAGATGTCCAGGTTAATCTCCGGGCTCAGCAGGCAGCATTAACCCGCTGGACAGCAGACTCAGACCTTTATGTCTACTTCATGCTCTTTGTGGCTACGCAAGCTCTTTAAGGAAGCACACATGCTGCTGTCCACATACTTTGTGTTTATCATGACCACGGACATCATCTGAACCACCATCTGCTACTGCTGCAACCGAACCTTTGAAATGAACCGCTGAAGGCGGAACAGTGCTTCTAAACCTTTTTGCCTTTTGACCCCTTAATCATGTTGATTTGTCAGTAGATATATCTACTTGGTGTGACCAGCTCCCCCTTGTTTTGTTTTAAAACAATTTAAAGGCCCGAAGATGTAAAATGATCCATATACAATTTATTAAAAAAAAAAAAAAAAAAGTTTTTTTTGTTGTCAAACTTGTCTTCTTCAGCCCTGTCTGACGCTGACTCAAGTGACTTCACACTGAAGGCTTTACTTGTTTTTCTTTCACATATGCAGTGCTACCAACACCTGGAAACACACTTGGATATCTAACATCAGTGGAGGCCACATTCCTGCTGCAGCCGAGCTTTGCTATTCTCTGTAACCATGGAGTCCAACCCATCTGCTCTCTG
Source organism: Miichthys miiuy (assembly GCA_036365135.1). Lineage (NCBI taxonomy): Eukaryota > Metazoa > Chordata > Actinopteri > Sciaenidae > Miichthys > Miichthys miiuy. The sequence continues at coordinate 5,740,688 of CM071605.1, forward strand.
CGGCTGTTAGCGGGGGTGGGGTGGAGGGCTTCTTGGTTTGTGTGTGTGTGTGTGTGTGTGTGTGTGACAAAGCTTAACTCTGTGGACAGCATAGAATGTGCTTCGACTTAATTCTCAGCTTCTTCAGTGAGTTTGATTATGTGCATTATGTAGCCTGGAGGTAGATGTGGGATTAAGAGATGATTCTCTCCCAGATTGCTGTCTTTCCAGTTTTAGAGCTCCTTCATAAGTAAAGTAGCTTCACAAGGATGGTCCTCAGTAGGATCCAACTCTCTTTGATGCCACCTTGGTCCCCTCCCCACCTTGTCACATGCACATGTTCTATCATACACTGAAAATCATTTCAAATCAGTGTGTAAGACTTGGACCCATTTCTTTTCATGCCGTCTCAAAGTTTTCTTCGGTCATGGTCAGCAAGGTGTCAGTCAGTCTCAACATCACGTCATGTATAATTTTCTACTGCTATTTTTAATGTACTTTGTTTAAGACATCCTGTTCCACACGACTTCCTTGCTGTGAGCCCCCACTTCCTCCTACCCCGAGCACCTAAATATCCCCCTCACACGTGTTCCAAATGACCTCCCTAACCTATTTCTGTCTTCAGTTTTTCACAATTTGGAGTGATCAGCAAAAAGCATGTGCTCATTTTAGGAGACATGGTGAAGGTTAATGATTGAGAGAGCGCTAGTGTGAAACATCCAGGCATAGACAGCCCGGGGAGGACTGGTTCTGGTGGATTTCAAAGCACTCGATTGACTTGGTTGAAAAAATAGCCACCGATTGAAAGAGCAAGTTACAAGATGACACATTTTACAGGACACTACGGACTCTGGGTGGATAGATCCGAGTTTAAATACCCTGAACTGCATGACACAAATCAATGGATGGAGCAATTTTTAACATTTTCGACAGGGTAACAGGTCTCAGAGGTCTTCTAGGAAGAGGCCTCTTCATGCGATACCTGTTTGTTAAAAGAAGAGAAAGGAGAGACTGTAAACAAATCAGTCGTGTCGTTTTAGCTTGCTGCCTCCTCTCATCAGAGCTGCTGAATAAAACATACACGAGTCTTCTCCGCTCCCCGTCCTGATGCCTGTTACACCTCCACTTTCACATAATGAGAGTTAGAGCTTAAGAATCCTTTGGATTAGCCAGCGCCTGGCTAGTGCTTAAGCCCGAGCCGCCCCCATGATCTCAATTAAAAACTTGTGCCTTCAGCGAGGTTTTTGCACCCACCATTGCCATTTTTTTTTTTTTCACAGAGTAGATGAATTAGTGTAAAGAACTGGGTGGAAAACTGTTCTAAACTTCCATTTCTTTATCCTTTCCTTCCTTCTGCAGATGATCCAGCTGACCAGCGTACTTGCCTTATCTGTGGAGATCGTGCCACAGGCCTGCACTATGGCATCATCTCCTGTGAGGGCTGCAAGGGCTTCTTCAAGCGCAGCATCTGCAACAAGCGCGTGTACCGCTGCAGCCGCGACAAGAACTGCGAGATGTCGCGCAAGCAGCGCAACCGCTGCCAGTACTGCCGCCTGCTCAAGTGTCTGCAGATGGGGATGAACCGCAAAGGTAAAGTGCGGCCACATCACAGACACCTCACCTTGAATTTGATAATGAGCTTTGCATTTTCATACACAATAAACATGAAATATATTATTAATTAATTAATTAATTAATTAATTAATATAAAAATAAATCTAAGCCATATAAAACAATAAAAATCATATAATATGCAGTTTATCTGTGTGGTGGGCATACAGCTCAACAGTCATTCAGGTGATAGGTGCTCTTTTTCTGTGCTGTTTTCTACAAACCACTGTTGGCTTCTTTTTCTTATACAATCCAGACACATTCTTTGGACAGGAGTGTCACCGCCTCCACAGTGAGGTTTGTCACTGGGATTAAATCAGGCTTTGTCGAATCAGTCTCACCCTACTTTCATCCGATATAACTGATTCACAGTTATATTTTAATTAAAAATGTCTTTAAAAATCTTAAAAAGCACAATATGATAACAAATAACAAATATCTACTTTTTGTAAAAGCATGACTGTGAGCAACACCAGCTTTTATAATTAACTATGTTTTAGTTGCATTAAGATCTTGATTCTACCAGTTGGCAGAGCATGTTTTTTAAAAAATGATTACAAAGTCATTTCCATCATTCTGTTCAGCAGAGCCTGTAAAACAAATAAAATCCAAAAATCTGTTTACTTGTGAAAACATCAAACATGTCAGGAGGGATTCATCTGCTGCCACCTCTGCCCAAACACTGGATTATCTTTACTTCACTGGGTGCTAGAGGTGGATCAGTCCTGTTGAGTTAGGGCGACCATCTTATGAACACAGCTCAAAATGTGTAAAACAGGCTTCAGCCTACTCTCAAAGCCCTGATGAAGGCTGTACTACATCAGTTCTACCAATAAAACATTGTGCTCACTTTTCCTCTTGAAGTCTTAGTGACATGCATACAGTTCAGTCATGAATAAGCAGGCCCGGGCTGCAGCTGGTCCTCATGTAGGGTGTTAGCATACGCTACCCCCTAGTGGATAACAACTGTAAGTGACTGTTCAGTGCTCTGCCTCATTTTACAGCGTGTGATTTATTCTTTGAATACTTTGACTAAAACAAGCTTGTCTTGACACGTGAAATAGATTTACTTAACAAACTGTTCCCACACAACAGAAACAAAAGATAGTGTCTGTCAGCCAATACAAACAGGAGAAGTTATGTTACAGAGAAAAATCACCACAAGGAAATAAACGATGAAAGCGCTGTGTGATTTGCTTCAGCCACTAGGTAGAGCTATGATACTAATTATGGATCATGTTGTGTTAATGGACCTCATGTGGAATTATTTTTCTGTTGCTTCTTTTTGTCACGTAGCAATCAGGGAGGACGGCATGCCGGGGGGGAGGAACAAAAGCATCGGACCTGTTCAGGTAAATCACGCAACACCGCAACAATCACCACAAATGTTTTTTTGTTTTTATTGTGGCATTCACTGACCTCCCCTCCCAGCTCAGAGTCACTCTATACATATTATTCTGACACAGTCCCAGGAGTTAACTTGCTATAACCAATCACTTAAATAACAGTGAGCTGGAGTGCTGCAATGCTAATAATTTGGGTGTAGGAATACTCGTGAAGCATGTAATGAGAGTGAGCCCTGACCTTGTTGTATCATCAGTATAATCGTGTAGCTGATGATGATTCTCTATTCAGCGCTGGCTTCATTATTAACACTGGCAAGAGAACAAATGGTTAGGAAAATGTGTGACATGAGGCTAAGTACCACTGAGCTACTATTCAGGAGAGGGATGTGGTCAATTCATTCCAACTCAGTTCAGCACGATAGAAAAAGGAAAACACACACACACACACACACACACACACACACAAACGCCCGCTTTATTTCTAAGCCGTAATGAAAGAAGGACCTCTCTGTCATTAAAATGGAATGAATTGCTGTTTCAGTGTATGTGCTGAATTGATAGAAATGAAAGTGAATTGACCTCAACCACAGATACAAGACACTATATTTTCTGGCATGCTAATGCCTTTCAAAATGCCTTTTGTCTGTGTTTTCTCCCTGTATGGACCTGCAAGGATTCTATTATTTTAGGGGTGTGTGTGTGTGTGTGTGTGTACACACATACCTGTTTGCCTCCTTTCTTTCTTTCTCTAGCTCTCTGTTTCATTGTGTGATTGTGTCCTTGCTCCTCAACATTTTAGTGAAAAGCAGCGCGGTGCTAGTCAGTGCTAATCAATTGAACTGAGACACAGTGCTTTTGGTCACATGAGGATGTGCTGTAAGCTCCCAAAAAAACAACCTCAAACCCTCTTTGTGTGTGTTTTAGATCACAGAGGAAGAGATAGAGCGGATCATGTCGGGTCAGGAGTTCAAGGAGGACGCCCCGGAGCACACCTGGGGCAACAACGGCGACAGCGACCACAGCTCGCCCAGCAACGGAGCCTCAGAGGGCAACCAGCCATCACCCGCCTCCACTCTGTCATCCAAGTGAGTTGTTCATCTCATCTACTCCACCACACAGCGCCATGGTGGGGCGCACCATTGAGATAATGAGCTGGCCCTGACAGTCTAACACCTCGTTCCCATCTCACCCAGACTTTAGTTAAGGTATTCATCAGCTGAAGAATGCCTGAATATGCAACTCCTCAGGCTTGGTGATGATAGCAAACACAAAGAACTCGCTGCACTATCTGCTGTTCTTGCTATGGAGACGAGCACATTGTCTATCTACGCTCATCAAGGACAAATATTGTCTAGGTACACGCAAGGCGGTATTTATTTTAGTCTCATTTTGTATAAACATTAGGTTTATCTCCACAGCCACACAGCCAGATAGCAATTCAGATGAATACTTTTTTTTATCAAATTAAATCTGAGCAGAAATGAACAACAATAGCAGAATGTGTGTGTTCAGGTACAAAATGAACTGCAAAGTTTTGTCTCCAAGTTTCTAAAAGAAGACAGAGGAGAATGGAGCTCCACCACGCCCCTCTAAATGGAGGTAAAAGGTGATTTAGTCTGTAGGAAAACTCTTTAGTGCAGCAGAGATCTAGTAGGTCTGGGACGTGTTTATCTTAGCTTAGCACAAACACTGGAAGCAGAGGGAAACTACTAGCCTCACTCTAAACCGCGCACACAGATCTGAAACGTATCAATCTTTTTATCTGACTCTGGGTGAGATGGTAAACAAGTGTATTTCCACAAATATCAGAATTGCTTCTATGCAGTGGTGGAAGAAGTGCTGAGAGTGTGTGTAACCTTTGACCTTTATGTGCTTCCAGTCGCTCTGTGGAAATGAACGGCTACACGGCAGCCCTCAGGGACCAGTACATAAACACCTCCATGTCCACACACTACCAGCTCCTACCTCACCTGTTCAGCTATGCTGCCCAGTCTGGCCTGCTGGCCCCCCAGCCCCGCAGCCTCTACCCACAGTCCCACCCACTGGTGCTGCAGTTGGTGGCTGCTGAAGACCTGGCCCCCCTAGCAACCCCGATGCTCATAGAAGACGGGTGAGTCAATGTATACATAAGATACAGTGTACATTCTGCAGATTTGAAGCAGACTGGTTAGTGATTCAAAGACGCTTCCAGTGGATTTTAGCCCATTAAATACAAACTGCTGGCACAGACTTGAAAAACTTCAAGTTCAATACTGCATTGTTCACATCATCTGGCTGTTTGAGAGTTTCTTTTAAATCAAAATAGTCTCTTTATTTCATTTACAAAAAGGCTTCAAAACACTCTGCATTGTATTTCTTCATTTCTCTGATAAATTCTGCTAAGTGTTTTTAATAAATGATGGCCAAAGGACCGGGTATTTTGTCTCCATCAGTGACTCAGCCCACAGAGAATTTAAAAGAAAATGCTGAAGGCTAAGCAGACAGCGTTCCATGTAAAACATTGGAAAGTGTCAAAAATGTTATCTCTACATGTGTATGATATGCAGTCGTGACGGGACAAGAAAGCAGACAGGGCAGGAAACAGGAGCCACCTAGGAGAGGTCTTAACAGGTCCAAAGATCAATACCTGAACCTAAAAAAGACCACAAAACTGGACCTGTCTTTTATTTGAAAGCTGGGGGAGAGATCCATGCAGAACCGAACCCTGCCAAAAGACACAGACCCGATCGTACTGATTTCACAGCTAATGGCTACTAACTTGTTAGTAACCATCGGTAAATTTACAAGCTGTTAAAATAAAAATCACCTCCATTCCATACCCTCCATACTATAATCCTTATTGTCTTATCGTGTGACCCAGGTACAAAGTGACACAGGTGGAGCTGTTTGCCCTGCTGTGTCGCCTGGCAGACGAGCTGCTCTTCCGCCAGATCTCCTGGATCAAGAAGCTGCCGTTCTTCTGCGAGCTCTCCATAGAGGACTACACCTGTCTGCTCAGCTCCACCTGGCAGGAGCTCATCTTGCTCTCCTGCCTCACCATCTACAGTGCCCAGATATTCGGAGACCTGGCCAACGTCACCGCCAAGTACACGCCGTCTGACGATGAGTTGCAGGGGTGAGTGGCAAGGACTTGGAGAGGGAAGAGGGGTCAATTGCTCAAATTTCATTGCAATTTGGGGGTTACTGTGACTTTACAATTGTTCATGCAAGAAAGAGTCTAGCAGCTGTATTCACTTTGCACCAAGACATAACCACACTAGACATAGAGTTGGTTTGTAACGGTCAAACAAAGGTACAGGGTAAATGTGGGTACATTGATGCACTAGGGGAAATCATTATGTGTAATATAAAAAGAGAAGTTCATACTTTCAATTATCACTGTGTATTTAACTGTGTAGTTCCCTCAACTCTATCAAGTGTTTTATCATCTTTCAGCCCTGAACTGTACTGTTTTGGTTCACTCTCCTCAGTTGATTTTAGTGAAGAAGCTCTGATAAAACCACTGAACACTTCCTGCTCAGCATCAAACAGCAGAGAGATAAAGTTAGCGGCTGTCTGACGAACATGCTGGAGCATTTGGCTAAATAGTGTCTCAAAAGTTAGAGGTGGAGTCCAAAACAGAGCTAAAAGGATGGTGAATGTTAGACTAAACTCTACACCACCACCAAATCTGTTTCGATTGAAAATTGAAAATGTAGTTCTTTAAACCAAATATTTGCTAGCTCATTAACATAACTTTGCAGTCATTTGCACAGCATTGAGGTAGCTAGCTATGTTCAACATAGCTAGCTACCAATGCTAGCTTGTTATGTACACATCTGTATATACACATCAGTAGAATGATGGAGGAAATTACCCTTACTCATATGTGTTGATAATATCTTTTCTGCAGTGAATCATGCTGCCTCCTACTTCTCTTTTATGGAGGCTATCGCACCATTAACATATAAACCATATTAAACGTTAGATTCTGTCTCTGGGAGTCATGCCAATTCCATATTTCACTCAGAGGAAAGGTCAGTATCAGGAATTAAATCTTCCCCACTGCAACAACAATCCTGTACAAAGGCGAGACATTCCACTATTTGAGCTCAGTATCTCCAAGCGTGTTTGATATTTTTCCCTATGACAGTATTGTTGTTGGATGAGGGCCAGTGAAGTGGTCCGTGAACAGGAGGACTCAGGACAGAGCTGCGGCTAGCACCGTCTGGCATGTGAAATACCTGCATGTCCCTCGCTAGGTAGAAACTGGTGTGTGGGGGCGCCTGGCTCAGTGTAAATCAGACTAGAATTATCTGACCTCATGACACACATTCTCCTAATGTACAGTGCTGTTCTGAAGCTGTGGTCAATTTGCCTCTAGTTAAATACATATCTGATTTACAGCGGCAGCACTAAAGTGTGTGAGACAGACAGGAACCATGAGAGCCAGAAGTACAGCAAATTAAAGTGTGTGATGAGTGGAATTAAACTTTGTGAATCTTCCTTTGAAAAAGCTGTGGGATCAGCAAGACGTTCGTTAAGCACTTTGAGTAGATCTGACGTATTCCCTCCCTAATTTCTGCCTTGTTCATTGAAGCGTAGAAGCTTAAGATAATGGGGCTAGGGGGATTTTATATTTTTTGAAGTGTTTTTTTTCACCACAGGAGATTTAATGGGAACACGTAGACATCTAAAACTCTTTGTTTGTAGAGTATAGCTTTAAAAGGTAACACAGTAATTGACTTGACACTAAAGCCCGTGTTTGATTCCTCAGCTTCAGCGAGGACGGCATGGAGGTGATGGAGAGGTTGATATATCTGTTTCGCAAGTTTCACCAATTGAAGATCAGTAACGAGGAGTACGCCTGCATGAAAGCCATCAACTTCCTAAACCAAGGTAACATCTCAAGCTCTGCTATTACAGAGCCCAAGCCTTTCCTGGCCCTTACTGTATTCCCCACATGACTCCCTTTTCATTTGTATCCCTTCAGATATCAGAGGACTGTCCAACATCTCCCAGCTCGAGCAGCTGAACAAGCGCTACTGGTATGTGTGTCAGGACTACACTGAATACAAATATCCGCACCAGCCCAAACGCTTCCCTGAGATCATGATGTGTCTCCCGGAGATCCGCTGCATTGCAGGTAAGGCCTTGAAATACTGTGTAGTACAACGGCCAGTACATTTCTTGTTTTAGATGCTGGTAACTTAGAGCTGTTTTTGTGTTTCATACAATACTAATGCAGATGATATGGTTCCATCAGCCAGCCAATGACTAATGAACAAAATTGCCAGTGAAATTTCCTACTGCACCATGTGCCCATGATTTGAGTCAGCCATAAATTCTCTAAATTCTCAAATAATGATTTTTATTCACCGTACCTGCATAGAGGCGCAATTTATTTCATCATTTGTTTTGTTGTTTTGTTAATACACTTTAGGAGAAAGCCTCCCTGCTCCCATCTTAAACGCAAACGGCAAACCTTCACAATGCTTCGCTGCTACCTCGATAAATTCAGCGTAACATTTTCAGCAGCACTAATTCCATTAGTACAACTTTAAAGTCGTGTCACACTCACCACTTTGCCGCTCTGAGTTTACCTCTTTCAAGGACAGTTCCCACTCACTAATACATTTCAATTCCTCAACTTTGCCCCCTTTTTTGTTTCATGTTAAGTTACTGTCTATGAAACTTGACACTTCCTGCACCGATGTTTCACATTGAAAACCTTCCAACAGCTCAAAGGGCATCTTCCCTCTCCGCTCTGGTTGGCCTTCAATTTAAAATGTCTAACTACTGAGTAGAAACAATTGAAACTAATTAGTGAATGAAAACTGTTTCTGTTAAAAGGAAAATCTGAAAGCAGCAGGGTGGTAAATGTGATATGACTCACAGTATTAATATTGATGGAATTTGCATAATAGAAAATAGCCATTGTGTTAGTGAATGTTATTAAAGTGCTGCATGCTGTGTTTGTTTGCAGGGAAGCTGGTGAATGTCCCTCTGGAGCAGCTCCCCCTCTTGTTCAAAGCAGTCTTGCACTCCTGCAAATCCAGCCTGACCAGCTACAGGACTGGCCCGTCGCCCTGCGTGACCACCTCCTCCGGAAACTAGACCCACCCCACCCCCACCCCACTCCCGACCCCGAGTCGAGGGACTGGTCTCCCCTCTTGTGAATGTGACAAGCAGCTAGTTTGTTTTTTGTAACTTTTTTCTTTATATATTTATTACACGACAGAGCTGAATGTATGCTGATTTACACTGTGCACATGCTTCTGTACAAAACAAATGCTCGTAGATGCATTGGTCTTTGGAGTTTACAAGTGTGTATCCAGTTTGCTCAATGTGTCAGTGTTGCTATTGTTAGAGCTAGACTTAAAAAGAGTTTATTTTATTCAGACGGGGGCGGACAGACACATGACGAGTGTTTTGAGACTACCTCAGGAAGATGTTGTTGCTATTTTCAGGTACCTTTTCTTGCTGTTAAATGAAGAGTTGCCCAGTCTAAAACCAAATCCCTGTGGATGCTTTGGCACCTCAATCAGAGACTGAATGTTCAAAGGAGCTGCATAAATCAAAGATTGAAAAACAGTGTTTTATTATGCTGAAAATGCAAAATTAATTAGCAAAACTGAGCTACTTTATCTGCATGGACTCTCAGACATCCTGCGTATGGGAGGCGGTCTTGTCAATTTAACATTCCATGAGTTAAGGTGACAGTTGTTGGATCTTTGGGATCTTCATTGAAAAAGGAGCATACGGGTATTTTTTACAATCATAGACTGGGGATGTAAGGATTTATTGCAGGGAAGGGAGGATAGCTAGGTTTGGTGTTTTTAGTTTTATTGTTTTTCTTTTTTGACCAAAGTGTTATGCAATGCTTTTTTCAAACACCCATTGATGGGTAGGAAGCTGATAGCTCCACAAAAAAAAAAGAAAAAAAAAAAAGATTTCTTATCAATGAAGGATCAGGATAAGAAATGAATCAGTCTGTGTCAGAGGGGAGAACCCTCTGCTGGACAGACGAGTAATGTTGCCGGATTTCATTCTAAATGCTGCTAAACGTGTGCACAGTCTTGTGCGCACATGTATGCACAGAGCAGACGTGATTCCCAGTTTTTGTTTTTTCCCCTCTGCTTCTTGTCAGATGACTCGCTTTTTTTTCTTTTGGGCTCTGCTGCCTTCAGTGCCAGGAATTTGATGCATTGTAGCTTGTGCTCAACACACTATCACCTAAATGTAAGGGTCCACCGTACTGGCTGTGTTTGGTTAAAGGGACGGTCTGTGAAATTGTGCTTTATACAGAACAAACCAAAAAACTGAAACGCCACACTTGAACCAAAATGGAACTAACAACTGGATCCAGGTCTGAACCTAAGTTGACACTCTGTGTTTGTGGCCTCCCGATCAATGATCCGGTGTAGGGTGCTAACTTCTGTTAGCTTATCCAGCTTTGAACCATTCCAATCCGTTCAAAAATTCCATTGGCCAGTTCAGTTTTAGAGGAACTTAGACTGTCTTCAGGTCCTGTCAGGTCCAATCAGAATTTTGCACAGACCCAGGATCAGTAGCAGTTTAAGCCGGACCTGAGCCGCCTCCAAGGGGCACTAGAAAGTGTGGACCTAATACTTGGTTGAGGTGTGGTCCTCAGAGTTTTACTGGGTAAGGTTGGCCTGACATTTCTTAGATGAACTGGCTTACGCACATTTTGCAGATTGTCACTTAAACCTGGCAAAGCAGTGGATTCAGTGTGATTGATCCGGTCCATGTCTCAATGAATTCAGGCCAGGTTTAGAGAATTTAGGTGACTTACCTCCGGCTTGCATACCCTTTTTGACAGATATGCACATTGTTTAAAAAAGCCATAGGAAATGGTCTTTATTTTTGAAGTATGAGATGATCATTTCAAACCGCTTGAAGTGTCTACTTGGATTCCTCAAGTTTTTAGCCGTTTCATGACGTACGAACAATTTGAAATGCAGACAAAATGCAGTCCTCGCAACGACTCTCTTTTTTGCACACGACGGTGAGGTTCAGAGACCTTGACCCTTGACCTCGGCCACTGCCCACCCAGTGTGTTCCTCTCTCTCAGGTCCCTGCTGACCTGGATCTAAACAGGGTAAAGTGAGTGTTATGTATTGCATTCAGGAGTTCCTCAGTGACCACGCTGATGTACTTGTATTATTAGTAGACGTAGGTTCCAGGACATTGTAGGTCCTCTGTAGAAAAGTGTTTTTCTTTTCCACTTTATTTCACTCAAGGTCCACCCCACCCCCGCCCCACCCTCCACCCTCCAACCCCCTTCATTCAGTGAAAGTGGTTGTAGTTTGAAGGGGAGGCGTGCATGGAGGATTTTTTTCTCTTGGCATTGGTGATGGATGGAGCAAGAGGCATCATCAGAATGCCATCCACCTCTGTGTGTGCAGCCTTAACACCACCAGACCAGTTCCAGTTAGCCTCTTTTCATCTTTTGATTTTTATACATTTTCATGTACCTTTGTAGTTATTGTGAATGTTTTGGGTTTTTTGTTGTTTTTCACGTATTCATTGTCTCTTTTTTTTTTTTTTTTTTTTTTTAGAGTGAAGACAACCCCTATCATTTTATATCATTTGAATTCTTTTTTTTCTGGGACATTATTTTTAACTCATTCCCTTGTCAACAGTGGTCATGAAAACAGAAGTATTACCCAGGCTATGTCAGCCACGTTTTATATGGACAATACTGACATCTTGAAGCCTTTTATGTATTATTTGAATCATTTTACAATGCAAATGTGACAGTGATGTTTTAGATTGTCAGAGCAGCTAAAGATGGGTGTGCGGAGAATATTTGTCTCTCTCCATTTCATAAACGTGCATCAGTCATGACACAGGCTTCTGAGGCTAAAGGGTCATTTCACCTAAATGACAACATTTTCTCACTTACCTCTGTCGGTGTAATTTTAGTGAACTGACCCTTTAAACCACATAATCTCAGGGATATGTACTTTTATGAAAAAGAAGTCTGAGTGATGTGATGTGTCTATAAAAGAATAATCCCCCCCCAAAATCCATAACCACTGCTGAGAGTTAAATGTTAGTGTCAGAATGTAAGGGGCTTTTCTTTAGAGCTGCCATATTGCACTGATGTTTAACAATCCTGCCCATCTGTAATGAAACAGTCTGGGGAAATGTAGAATACTTCTAACCGTAGAAGAAGTAGAAGAGTAAGGCTCCGGGTGGCCAACAACAAAGTCACTCCAGGAATGCTCTGAACATCAGACCTCTAAGATCTGACAGTGGAGGAGATCTGAAGAGGGATTTTTCTTTTAATGTAACAGCAAATTCTATCAATACTGGCCTCTGCTCGTCAACATAAAATAAAACCTCACCTTGGCTACCTTTGCTCTGACTTCCTAACCGTCATATTTGGATACAAGTGTTCTTTTTATTTTCTGTATTTGTATTTTTTTTTTTTTTTTTTGCAGACAAGGGATATGTCATTTGCAATTTCTGTACTGAAACTACCTCTTTATTTGTCATCATGTTGCTTAATTTCAAATAGGTGATTTTTGTCTTATTTATTGGTTTCATTGCACCAATGTTCTGTTCTTATGTGTCTCTTGTTTCACTCAGTGACCTCTCAGATTTATAACAAGCGCTGATATCTGTTTTTTTCTTTCTTTCTTTTTTAAATTTTATACATTAACTTGTTGCCTCATAATCGTCTCTACCTCAGACTCGCCTGCTGTCAGCAGCTTTTATTTTCTCTGACCTCTGACTGTAAAGTATTACACACCAAACACTCTCTTACTCTCTTTAATCTCTCGTTTCAGGGATCCTCTTCCTCCGTTATGTTTCTCTTTTTTTCCTTCCATGTTAAATTAGCGTCATCTTCCATTTCACTTCTGCCCTGTTATCGTGAATCCAATACCAAAGATGAAAGAATGTCAATGACAATGTCAGCATACTGATTAAGCATTCACGTGATGCGTTCTTGCTGCAGTTAACCAGTGCTTTATTTTCCTGTGTTGACCTTTACGGAATACGTCTTGTTATCTTGTGAATGGCTGTTTGCTGTGTACACTATACTCACCACGTCATGATATGCCAGTGTGTGTGTGTGCGTGTGTGTTTTTCCCCATTGTGCTCTATGATTGTTGTTCACTGGTAAGGCAGTTCAAGGTATCAAGGAGTGGTAACAATGGGACTGCGATCATATCTGACTCTATCAATGCAGTCTGTGATCGGTTATCAATCAGAGAATGTAATTGTGGTCTCATCTTTTCCTGTGTACATGCTTTAGCTCACTCGGCCACAGACAGACTACTGCAGTGTTGTCACGGGGTTGGACTAATATGACTGTTGAATAGAAGCTGCATGGCCTTACTTACCCTACAATAGGGGAAATCTTAAAAACAGGTCTGCCTTTAAACTTAATCATGGATCTGATTTGTATATTTAGTCCAGTCACAGTTAAACCAACTTTTTTGGACGTACAAACCAGAACTAACACTATGTATTACACAAAAGGTTGTAAAAAAAATCCTTTAAAGCAAGTAAAGGCTAACTACTACTATTGAACCACTATCGATCTCATGAAGGAGTCACTCACTCATCTCTGATAAAAGGTCAGTACAGGCAAACCAACATATGAGTCCAACCTCAGCACTGTTAATGCTGTTATAACTCTGGAAAGTTGAGATCTGGAGCACAGGTTCACAGTAAGAGCTTTAAATAAGTTGCAGCAACTACCATTTGGACTTAAACCTCCAGATCTCACCTTACCAAACCATGCCTCGGTCGTCCTTTCTGCTGAAGCAGACTCCCTTACCGCTGTTAGAACCCTGTTGTACAGGAGCACAAGATGAGAAGAGTTTTGGGGAAGTAAAAGAGTATAAAAATCTTGACATATCTCAGGGAAGAAATAGATTTACACACTGTCATCACCTGTGAACAGACAATTGAAACGCCTATATGTTTTTCTCTTCCAAAATCTCTTGTCTGCTCTTGTTACTTTAACTACCTGTGAAGAATGTGATCCATTACGTGTTAAAAGCATGTTTAGAATGTGTTAGGACTTGAAACCAAATAAATGTGAACGTTATGCAAGTACACAGGCTGTCCTCCATTTTTCTGTCCGTTTTTGGCTTTTCTAAGAAGACCACAGAAACTGATGTGATGATCTATTCAGGGATACTGGGCTTACTGACTGATAACTAGACAAAGTTTAACAGTTTTAGTTTGAGTTTCTAAGGTCTAGCTAGTTTGAATATAGAAGCATGGGGAATAAGAACAACATAGCCCAAACTGTGGTAAGGAATTATTGACTAAGCTATGCGAATGTAGTCCCATGCTGTCATTTTGTATAGTTTGCTGTTGTGTTCTGCACTTCAGAGCCACTGTAATACTGCCCACACACCCTGCACAATGTTATTGGCTGGGAGTTACACACCCACTGCCCAAATGTTGACACAAAGAGATGTCCCGAACACAGAGATCTGGAGCACAGGTCCCGAACACAGCAAAATAAGAAGATATAGGCGCCTCTCTACAGCACTAGTGCCTCATAAGGGATGAGTCTATACAATGTATTTTGGAAAATCCTAGTTAGGAGACAAATATTGTACAGTGCAAATGCTCTAGGAGCTCAAAATATCCAGTTGGTCCTATTAAGTCAGGCATGTCCAAAGTCCAGCCCATGGTCAGATTACATGTGGCCAGAAGCTTCATTTTTATAATGTATTATTCATGGCCTGCTAGGATTGTCAGATACTGTATGGCTGGCAGCTTTTTTGGTTGACATAACGAAGCATTTGAATGTGCTAAACGTGAACCTCTAAGGACATAACTGCTGGTGTACCTGTATGTACCTGTAGATGTGACACAAAATATTAATTTCTGAATGATTTTGTGAAAGACAAGAGCAATGATACGTTTTAAACTTAAATGTTAACAGACTTTGCATTACTCATAGTAAGTCATGTTTAGAATGAACATTAAGATCTGTATCAGCTTCATGCAAGTTTAACGTTTATTCTGTTATCTGACTCCAGATGTGAAAGAAAGGAAGAACCGGTTTTTAGATTTGTTCACGCCTGATTGGTTTAGATTTGGTGACATTGCCATTTAAAAAAAAATTATAATTGTGACAATGAAAATAAAATTGCTATAGAACAGTGCAATTGTATGCAACTTTTATTGTTCATTTTTTCATTTTTAAAATGTCAGTAGTGGCCCCCGGGCATCTTCACAATGTCAAATCAGTTTGGACACCCCTGTATTAAGTTAAATGTGGCTATAACAGCCAGATCTAAATTCTAAACAGACATGAAAATATGAACGCCACAATCCTCCATGAACTAAATAACACATATGAGGAATAAATGAAGGGTGATAAATTATCTTTGCAATATTACAGTAGGCTGTAACTTACAAACGGCAGCTCTACAGGTGGAAGATAATATCATACATAAACACTACAGATATCTGCAAATAGTCAAAAAGGAAAGGCAGATTAAGAGTATTGAGGCAGGGTATCAGATTGTTTTCACTCACACTCCGAGATCAAGGCTAGGATTTATGAAAGCTTCCTTTACAGTCACTGGCATGTAACAGATATTCACTTAATATCACTGTCTTTGCCTGCAGATTAGATCATTTATTTAAACTGACTCTGATGATAGCTGTGAAACTGATTACCACAAACACAGATATGTCTTCATTACCTGTGAGGAGGGATTGCTTGCTGCTTACACGCATGCCGTTGAGCTACTGGAGCAATTTCTTGACCAACAATAAGTGAGCACGGTGGAGCAGCATCCTGGATGAAAGCATGGTGAGATTGACCTGACACTGCATGGGTAAAAATGAGCTGCTGGGTCTCTCTATTAAAAATAGCTTGACATTTGGGCAAATCCGCTTATTTGCTTTGTCGCCAAGAGTTCAAAGAGAAAATCAACACCAAAGATATGTGAGTGCAGTATCCAGGAAGTCAGTGTGTCCGCTCAAGAAATACACATAACCTTTAAAACACTGTTTTTGTATGAATTAAACAAGATCGAACATAACCTTAATTAATGAGCTTTAGAGATGATGGAAAGCTGATTGTCTTCTCATCAGACAGAGCCAGCGTATCCAGGTTTCCCCCTGCTTACAGTCTTTATGCTAAGCTAAGCTAACTGGCGGTTGGCTGTAGCTTTAGATTCAGTGGCCACACATCAAATGATTTCTTAACCTCCTGTTCTGCCTATATTCTGCAACGTGTTTTTACTATACAAGACTACTCTTTGTCATGTTATTTAACATTTACTGTTGACATGCACACATGACATCGTGACACTACACACACTGTGCAAATGTATATGCACACAATTATTGCAGATAAACTGTCCTTTATAGATCAGACTACAGTCAGTCACAGGGTTTAAATGAAATGTAGTTATTCTTTTGTCCAGACAGACTGTAGTTGTACTGACTGTAGCAAGCATCCAAAACAAGCATAAAACTATTGAATTATTATATAAATAATACAAATTTATCAATAAAATGATATAAGAATGATATTAAAGGTTTCTCTACATGACCAAATAGAGTGCTGGTATATATGTTACAAAGAGATTATAACACACAGATGTGCATGAGCAATGAACTCTAGAAAGGGCAGGGGGCATAGATGCTTTAATATAATAATACTACTACTCTCTCTCTCTCTCTCTCTCTCTCTCTCTCTCTCTCTCTCTCTCTCTCTTACACACACAAACAGGTTATCATGTCAGTGAGTGATGGTTGTCAAGGGGCAGCTGATTGCATCATGAGTGTGGAGTGCCGGAGGTCCAGGAGGCATCACTTTATCTCCTCAAGGCTGATAGAGTGGCTTTTGACAGGTCGCCCCCTCCCCTAACAAGCCTCTAATCAGATCAGAGCCAGTCAAGGCTGCGGATCCCCCTGGGCACAACAACATCAGTGACGGGTTGGGTGAGGGTGGGGGGAACCGGAGGATGGATTTTATAGATGATTATATAAGAGTGCAAGACCTGTGCCTCACTATCTGCTGGGAGATAGCCATCTCGCAGCAGAACAGACATGTTATTATCAGTGTGAAGGGTGTTTATTTGCCTGATGTGTTGGTGTTTCTGGTCTCACCTTGGCACAAAGCATCACACGCTGCCCTTCACAAATGCCAACCACTGCGATTGTGTTATCTGTACCTGAAGTCCAACATCCTCTTTCTCTTTGATAAAACACATAGATGTTTCAAACACAGTGATAAGAGTCGAGCTGGATCTCAAACTCACAGTGGGACCACTGCTTTGATCACAGTCAGGGATGTAATATTTATAATTGTGAGTAATCTCTGTATCATCTGTATAATTAGCCAAACAAACCATTAGAAGTCAGTTAACATAGTCTGCAATATATCTTCATACATCAGTTTGCACAATTTATCAGACTTGAGCAATGTTCCATGCCATGTTCTCAGATCTCAACAATTCCACTGGTGAGTAAAATGTTATTAATGCCAAAATGATGGAACAAAATACAACCCAAGATTCATATTTACAGTTTGACAGCCTTAAATAATTCATTGAATTTAGTTGGTTAATTTCATCACTGGTCCCATCTAAGGTGAAATATTTGACATCATGCGTACAGTAACAGTCAAAAGCTTGGACTTGCCTTCTCATTCAATGTTTTATTTTTATTTCTTATTACTTTCTACATTATAGATTAATATTGAAGACCTTGGAACCATGAAGGAACATATATTGAATTATGTGGTAAACAAAAAAAGTGTAAACAAAGTCAAATATGTTTTATATTTTAGATTCTTTTGCTTTGATGATAGCCTTACACAGTCTTTGCATTCGCTCAGTCAGATTCATGAGTAATCACCTGGAACCATTGAATGAGGTGTGTCCAAACCTTTGACTGGTACCGCATGTTATCATCTTCGTAATGTTGGGCATGTTACTTGAAAGCTGCAATCGTTTGCTCAATTGCTGCATGTTAGTCATTGAAAAGTCTTTGTATTATTTTACCAGTTACAATTACTACGCTTACATCCTCTGTGTAGAAATAGACAACAAGATAAAGTGGTTTAGAAAGCAGCCAGGCTGCTGTTTGAAGGTATTTACTGACCATCAAAAGTCTGTAACTTACTGTAAAGCTATGGGGGTCACACACCCTCCACAACACCGAGTCATTCCTGAAAGTATGCGTACCAGTGGTTAACATTACACGGTAAAAAATGTCTGTAGATTTTACAGTGAAAAACTGCCAAACCGTTACAGTAAATATGTCATGAAGCATGACTGACCATTTATATTTATTTATATGGCATTTTAAGGAAATCTATACAGAATAAAGTAGTATTTTATATTAGAGAATTGTACAGTAAAATACCGTAATATTTAATATCATCTTTTACTGCCATGGTTTGGCAGTTGTTGTTTTTTTTAAATCAACAGTACTAATATCATATTACTGTAATATTAGTAAAGGTGGTGAAATGGTAAAAAAAACAAAAAAAAACTTTTTTACCATTAAAAACAACAGTTTTTCTTTTTACAGTCTTATTTTATGGCAAAATCTTTATTCACATTTTATATTAGAGACAGTAAAACACTAACATTTAATGGCATATTTTAATAAAGTGGAAAAGTTATACCATATTTATTACGGTAAAACTCTCGCAACCACAGACAGTTTTTTTTACCGTAAAAACAACTGTGCTAACACTTCCAGTGGAGGCTATGCATGGATGGATAGATGGATGGAAGGCCAGGAGTGTTTGGAGTCTTTTTTATCAGTGGATGGAGGTTGTTCAGTTGTAGATGGGCAAACTTCAGTGATCCTAAGGCTTCTTGTCAATGAGTAAGTACTACCTGATGAACAGTCAACACCTTGCATGGCAGCCTATATGAATGAGTCAATGTGAAGTGCGTGTAGCATTAAGTGCTTTGAGTGGTCGCAAGACAAGAAAGGCACAATATAAATACTATTTGATAATCATAATATCAGCTCATGAATATTGAAATGACCTTCCTGAGAAAATGCAATTATCTACTGATTGCCTTTATTTTACTTTACATCCATGTCTTCTATTTACCAAAGCATCCAGTATTGATTTCCTTGCAGAAGTCAGTGGGTTCAGGTCATTTCAGCACACCATAAAAATTATTTTGCTCGATCGATCACAGTCAACATTTGTTGTCAAGTTGCATACTTGTTGTGTATCAATATAGCAGGGACAAAAGAAAATTGACTGTGTGCTTGTTCAAGGACGTCTGACATATACAGAGCGCCGAGTGTATGCTCAGGACGGAACATATTTAAACAGAGCTCAAAAGTATTTCTAAGATTACAACCATTACAACTATGATGAGAATGTTTATGACACTGAGGTCATATCCACTGTCAACAAAATGAATAAAACATTAAAAATCATATAAAGAAAAGAATAACAGACAAACAGATGGCCTTGTTAATGACTGCATGGATTTGTCGTTGTTGTTCAATGCAGACTTTTTTATAGCTGTAAAGGAACAAATCCACAAATTCAAATTGTCCTTTCTGCAGCATCCATGATGAATTACTATTTGCGTTCTGGGTTTGAGTTCTCAGCAACATAGCTTGTGAACGTCAAGCTCTTTGGCAACTCCACCAACCAAAGTCCAACATTGTCTAAATGACTGCATGTATGAAGTGAAACATGGCGACATGCTACCTCTAATGTTTCTAATATAATGTCTTGTGTGGGTCATTCCCTCTGCGTAGCGTACGCACAGAGAAGCACTGTGTCAATACTATTTGCTTATTTATTTAACAAATGACCTTGTTTCAGTTAAGAAAATGTAATGCGTCACTCGTGTTTTGCCAATAGAACAAACGTGACATCAAATCTGTGAGTTGTCCAAAAGAGTTGATTCAGCCAGTTGAGTTGTTTGAAGAATATTTTGTACCGTATGATGAAAATACACCACAGTGTGCCTGTGCATGATTCATATCACGTTAGAAAGGATGGCACGCCTTTCTGTTTACCTTTGGTAAAGCTGATATGTGAAGTTGAAGGACTGTAGCAGTTGGAATGAAGCTGTAAATAATCTGTATTTTTGATTTGTGCATCCAAAGTGTAACATTATTCTCAAGTGTAGGTAATTCTTTCTGCAGTACTGACCTAATAAAACCTATTTTAAAGTTCAAAACTAAAAAAATTACACTTCTCAGGCATGTCAACATCTGTGCACAAGTGTAGCCATTACAACAAAGCATCACAGCATACTGTATAGTCAAACCTGAAACAAATGAGCCACATACAGCTTTTTGCATGTTTCATAACCACTCTAGTTTCTCTTTCACACTAGAAAGTAGAGTTTGAGACAACCCCTTGTCTCAAACTCTTCTTCTTAGATGTCACTAAATCCTACATACTCTTCCTTCAACAGGTGTGTCTCAGGTTGTCTTTCCACAGGTCAGTTGATATGTTTACCCCAAACACCTTTGCTCATGTTTAGCCTAGACCGTACTCTTTATAATATTATCTACAGCAACCCAACAAATCCCACCATGAGCAAGCACTTGGTGACAGTGGCGAGGAAAAACTTCCTTTTAAGAGGCAGAAACCTCGAGCAAAGCCAGCCTCATTGGTGGGTAGCCATTTGAACTTAGTAACATGCACTGATGGGGCATGAGTGTGTACAGATGGAGAGAGGGCTCAGTGCATCAAGGGAAGTTCCCCAACAGTGTAGGCCCATAGAAACATAACTATGGGATAGTTAGTTATTAGTAGCCAGTTATTAACTATAAGCTCTATCAACTTCTTAAGCCAACTCTTAAAAGTGTTGATGGTATCTGCCTCTTGAACCCAAATTGGGAGCTTGTTCCACAGAAGAGGAGCTTGATAGCTGAAAGCTCTGGCTCCCAGAAATATGATCTTGGTTCCTGTCAATACACGTGTAACAGCATTCTGAATAAACTGCAGAGTCCTGAGAGACTTATTGGAGCAGCCTGATAACAAGGAGTTGCAGTAATCCAGTCTGGAAGTAACAAATGGGTGGACTAGTTTTTCTGCATCTGCTTGAGACAGGACGCACCTTTTCAATGTTATGTTGGTGAAAAAAAGGCACTCCTTGAAGTTTGTTTTATGTGGACGTTAAAGGACAAATCCTAATCAAACTGAATATTGGAGTTGGATGTCAGGGTGATCCCATCTAAAGTGTCCTCTGGAGAAGATACAGTATTTGAAAGGCATTATGAAAGACACCAACCAAAGACACTGATCAAGTTCTTCTGATTTAGCCACAATCTGTGAGGCGGAATTTAACATAATTCCTAATCTATGGATAATCACTTTTACTGACATGAAGTATAAGTTTCTTTAAGTTATACTTTCAGACATCAATTGTTGTTCGTCAGAGACTTTTTCCACGTGTATGTATTATCTGAAGTAGAGAGAAAATGAAGGATTTCATGATCGTTAGTAAAAGGATATTGTTCCACATTGGTGCTGTGAATAATAGGATTACCTTTCTAATTAGATTTTTTACAGAGAGGGAAGATATTAAATACAGGGGCATATCAAGGCTGAGTCCTTACCACAGCGGCCTGGGTTCAATTCCAGCCCGGGCCTTTTGCTGCATGTCATCCCCTCTCTCACTGCCTTTCCTGTCTCTCTCCAGCTATCACTATCCAGTAAAGTTATATTTACGTCAGTCAGGACACGTCAAGGTCAGAACTGGCTGTGCAGCCCTGCCTAAACTCTTCCAGTTTGGCTTCTCCTGGCTCGTGTTAGCAGAGCGTGTGCTCCACCGCTCTCCTGAAGCGTGCCTTCACCAGGTGTGGTCCTCCTCCCTCCGCACTCCCCCACCTCCTCTGGCCCCACTCCCTCCCCTCTCCCTCTCATCTTGTTCCCCTTGACCCTGACCTAATGCAACCTCGACGCCGATAACGGAAGAACAGTCGCGCCATTCCTCACCCCTTTGCCAACTGACACACTTCCAGAGGCGCATAACCTTGTTCCCTCACATTTCTCTGATGCCTCTGCTGCCATTTCCTCTGTGCTCCTGAAAGTGCTCTCTGCCTATGTATTTTTTGCCATTTACCACCTTGACATGACGCAATGCTGATCTGGCTCATAAAACATTTACATAATAAACACTTACATTTGCTCTTAAAAAAATATATATATATCTGCCCTCTGCTATCTTTTAAACATTGATTTCTTTGTGTACAAATATAAAGGGGGGATACAAGAAATATAAATATTATCTGGCAGAAAATTTTGTGGTCTGCATTTAATTTGGGTAAAAACAATGCAGCAGTACAGCAAGTAAATATACAATTTTTAAAACGTAAAAAATTCTGCAACAGTCCTACAAGACATTTGGTTCCTAGAATTGGAACAGAAGCCTGGCTGTGGGGCTCTGTCAGCAGAAAAAAATGTCATTACTTTGCAACCTCAGTTTCATCTAGTACCAGACATGACTGTATTTTTGTCAGACAGTGACAGAATCATGCCACCAGGAAGGTTAAGCTTTCCATTTTTACAATTTTTCAGCTTTTTGCAGCTGATTTCTCATCCCAAACATTTGCTTCCTAATTCGAAACCCCTTCATTTCTTCATAATACGGTGCGTTACCATGCAGTGCTTTCTGCGTCGCCCCTGATTCATGGTTCGAGGTATTACGTCACGTGTTACCCCACGTAACAACTCATGAACTCTTTGCACTCAACTTGAGTTAAATGAAATGGTTTGTAGTTACTGAACATATGCTTAACAGCAGAATATAACCTTCACTGTGTGTCCAATTGATACGTGTGTGTAACTTGTTTAGTAAGTTTTGGTCACGACTTCTCTGAGGTGGTCTCATGGTGTCTTTACTTAGATTTCTTTTGGTGATTTCCACCTGTGGTGGAAAAAGTAGTTGTAACACCAGGAAGCTGTGATATATTTATGTACTGATGACACACATGCAGTTCTAGGTCAAATTATTTAAATTATTTACATCCATAAAACCATGAGAGCAGTGAAAATATGATCTGCCTATTTTCACAAGAATCATGGCAAGCTGCCTGCGTAAGGGCCTAACCACTGAAAATCTTTACTCAAACTTAAATTCCAGACAGTGAAAAATCTGTGCATCAATATGTGAATATAAAACCAAACTATTGGCAAAACCTGATCTCTAAACTATGCACCATCGCTCTTTGGCGGTGCCGTGTTATTATTCTCTACCATGAATTACTTAATGCCTGTTCTCATCACTTGATTATAGCCGAGGTCTCCAGACCGACCCCCTGCTGTGCCAGCACAACTTTTCTCATTCACTCATTCATTCTGCTGTCTTGAAGATAAAAATATGAAGTTAGTCTGTCATCGATGTGTTAAACAGAGGCTGTGTGAGGAGAGAAACATACAACGTATGTAAAGCATCATGAATACAATGTAGACTCTGTTTTAATGGCTTTATGTCTTTATTGTCTTTATGAAGAATGTAAATTTATGATTTAAATAAAATAGGCACCTTGAAAACGTGAATTATTTATTTTTGCATTTACATCACGGCATGTCCTTCATAAATGTGTCTGTCATGTGTTATAATACTAATACTTCAGGGAGGACTTCATGTGTTGGTTATTAACAACCATCGTTCTACATGACATTTTCTAAACAACGTTTAACTAACCGAACGGAAATGGAATCTTTGTGGACACTTACATGACTCGGCTACAGTCACATACTGAAAAAAATGAACCTGAGGTATACGGTACATGAGCCGTGTGTAAGGAATAAGTAATTACCTCAATCACCGTGTTAAAGGTCCACATAAATCATGTCCATACAGCATCTATGAATGTACTGTTTATACTGACTACATAATAACTGATAGGCAACTGGACCTACACATAGCCTCTGACCGCACTGGATTTGTTTGCATAGATTGGCAAGTGAATCTTGACTGGAGTGGACAAGACTGTAATTCACTGTTTTGTAAGTGAATGCATTTAGAGTTGCCTCTCTCTCACTGTTTTTCTCGTTCGTCAGTCTGATTTCTGCGGTTTTGTAAAAGCCTCTTTTATGACAGCTAATTACCAACCAACCCGCTGTGGCCTTGAAAATGAATGTGATTCTGGCATAAATCTACACTTCTCACATCTAGTGACCAGATAATAAAATCTCCCAACACCAGGCTCATAATGCAATAAATTCATGTTCAACATAAATAGTGATAAGACCAGCTAATTATCTGCTGATGAAAAGAGATATAAAACCAAAAGGAGTGAAGTTTATTTCCCATTTTCGGTTGTTATAAAATGCATGCAAAAACTTTTAAGATCTCTCTCCAAATTCTCAGAGGGGAGTGTGGGTCAAGGATTATTTGAAGGGGGTTTGGACAGTGTTTGGCATGGTTTACGGCAATATTTGCACTGTAAGATGTCTGCAAACTTGCAGTTCAGACTGTTCAGGTGTTGAAAGACGCGTGTGTAAAAAAAAAATGTTAGTAACTAAGTCTGTGCTCTCAAAAAATTAAATTTAATAAATGTAATTATTTTAATAACAAATCTTTGCTGATATTCCCTGTTTTCCTTACCGTCATGTGAATGTATCCACTAACAGGTATTATATGTATCAACGCCTGATATATCTTCTTCCTCTGTGTCATAGAACTCCATTGCGCAACATTCGGTAGCATGAACACACACACTGTAGTTTATTTCGACTCAATCTCACACACACACACACACCATCCTGCTGCCTGAAAAAGACACCAAATACGGATTTATCTGTCCCAAACAGCTTCACTCTTGCCTCTTATTTCAGCAATGTTAAATAAAAAACAAACTGTTCAATTACTGAAATTAAAAAAATGAAACTATGTATTTGTGAGCCATTTTTTTCTAGATTCACATTTTCAGTGAGGCAGGGATTAAAACTGGGATTACAAAATCTACCTTTTCATACAATAGTACACCACCACAACGACGTTCAGTCTCAAAATCGACCATATAACAACAACCAGCAGCAGCTGAACATCCCATAAGAATTTCACTGTGGTATCTGACCCATGGTCATTTTCTTATGGGTGGGTTCTTATGGGATTATTGTAGTGGCATTTGCTTTACATTACTTTCTACGTGGTGGAGTAGAATTTACAGAAACATCATTTCATTAGAAATGAGAATGAGGTGCCATCACATCCATCTGAGGATTTAGGATTTACTGTAATTCATTCATCTAATGCATTTCTGTTTTTATATAACTTGTTATGATTTATTTATTAATCTTATGTGTTTTAAAAATCTCATTCATTGTACACATTTTTTTAAACCTCTATGCTTTCTTTGGATTTGATTTTCTGCTTGTGCTGTCTTGGCCTTTTCCTGGTTAAATCGAGTTATTTTTCTTTTAACGGAGACAAAAGATTGAAGGCAAATAAAGAATGTCTGGTGACCACTGAGTATCATGTGGTAGACCCACTGACTAAAAATATAAATAATAAACAGTGTCTGTCAGTCACGTAGCTGTCAGATGTTGAGGTGTTTTTGCTCTCAGGGTTTAGTAAATAAACAGCTCGGCAGTGACACCGAGTTACAGAAATCTGAAATAAACAAAAATTCAAGTCAAACTGAGAGTTACATTAATTCACTCATTAGTTTCTTTATATGCTTATATGCACGGACGGAGGCACAAACGGACAAACTGGTTCACATGTGAATTTGTGCAGACCAAGTGGTTCATTCCAGAGCTGCTTCCCACGATGATGGATCATTACACAGGAGATATATTTAAGAGCGAGCAAGGTTGAATTTGAGTTTAGCCTTAACTAACAACGCTTTCCTATTGTTAGCCAAACACAAAAGCCAAGTTCTGAGAGGAGCACTGTCAAGAATAGGGGCTGTTCAAAATCAGGAACCTTGTCAAGGGCAAGAAGAGGTGGTGATTTATTATGCACCCCCCTCCCACACACACCCCTGCACCCTCAACCCCACCTCCTGCTTCAATGCTGTACAGCTCTTACAAGTGCCCGATGTCACTAACATACACTGCTGGTATTATGTTTTTGTGTTCTCATTCATTTGGTATTAACTGTCCAGATAATGACTTTCTCACAGAATGTTAAAAAAAAGCCTTTTCAAAATGTTGTTTGCACCCATTTATGAAAGAACGGCTATTTTAGGCTGTAAATGCCTTCCAGATAAATACATCACATTCAAATTACAGTCAAATCTCTGCCTAGGTAAAAAATCATTTTTAAATCATTACATATAATAAATGTGGAAAAATGTCAAAAGTGCTTATTTATTCATTTTCCAGTTTGATTGAGGTTTGAAGTAAATTTTCTGCTTTCGGCTCGGGGGCTGTGACTAGGATTCCTTGAGTTGGTGCTCAAACGTCTTCGCTTGGAATTGGCTGGTAGGATCATCAGCTCTCCCTGGAGGACTTGGGTACTGACGGATGAGGCAACCGCTAATCCATTGCCCTTCGTTCTTTAAATACATGTATTTAATTACAAATAACTCACTCATTTGCTCATTTCATTTTAAATAAAGCTTCATATCTGCAGCCCCTTTCACGGAGGCATTAAAGAATAAAATATACTCGTTCTCAAAGCCCTCCAGAATGACATATACCAAGGTTTTCTGATCTGACGGCAGGATGAAATTGTTTGTCTGTGCCTTCCAAAACTGTTCCAAATGTCCGATGGGAAAAGATTATTTCTCATGGTTACAGCTGAAACATTATGCCTTGGGTTAAAATAATTACTTAAGTTAAGAGTAGAAGACCTTTGCCATCATGGTTACATTAATAGACAAAAGCTTAAAGCTGGGCAGCGATTGTGGTCGTGATTAAAAGAAACCAATACTAACCAACCTAACAGCCTAGAGGCAAATGAACATGCAGGCGTGCAGGAAAGATTGTGGTTGATCCCTCCCACCCCGGACACAAACTCTTTGAGACACTCCCCTCTGGCAGGAGGCTGAGGTCCATCAGGACCAGAACCTCACACCACAAGAACAGTTTTTTCCCGTCTGCTGCTAACCTTATCAACAAGGCCCGGAGCCCCCCCTGACACTCTTTCACTCTCCACACTCTACCTCTGCCTCTACATGTCACATTGACATTGCATCCACTACTCTATGCGTTACACTAAGGCTCAGCTTGGACTTGTTTTGTAATATACTTATACTTGCATATTTAAAATACCCCACTACTGTGAACATTTGCACATTTGTGAACATTTGACTGGTACGTACCATCACTGCACAGCTGTACTGCTCTTTTAAAGAGTGCTTTTAAAAACATATATTGTTATATTTTTTATTTTTAATAGTTTATATTTAGAGAATGTTGTCATGCACCAATGACACCAGACCAAATTCCTTGTATGTGTAAAATCGTACTTGGCAATAAAGCTTTTTCTGATTCTGATTCTGATTCTGATTCTGATGCTTCTCGTGTTAATGTGGAGCAAAACTATCCTTTCTACTCATCATAATTCCTATGGCTGGCAGGGTCTGTCAATTTGAGGCACTTTCTGTAGCTTTCATAATTCAAATCTGGTGAAATGGGTACACTTTTTCGTTCACCACATAATTCCACATGTGTTACTTTATAGTTTCTTTAGCTTGAATAATGTAGAAAATAATACAAATAAAGAAAAAAACATTCAACATTCAAAGAGGTGTCCAAACTTTTCCTGGTACTTTATGTACATCACATCTTCTGAATAAGCATATGCATGTATGACTAGCGTTGTCATGAAACCAGAATTTTGACTTATATCAATACCAAGTTTAGCATCACAAGACTTGATGATGATTTGAGACTGTCACATTGGATTCTGCTCCGATCCAACAGGAGGAAAGCTCAGAGTTTGTTTTGGAACAGAGAAACTTTTTAGAAAATTTTTGTCTTCAGTTCGTATAAAATATGGACATAGCATGCATGACGTCATCCACAGCTTTCTGTAGAAATGCCACCATCTTGGCTTTCCTGCCTCTGCCGCCTCCTGGCTAATCCAAAGAGGTGGGGCATCTTTGGACCTGAAGTGGGTGAAATGAGCCTGGGTGCTCAAACAAGCCACCTGTGATGGCACCCACCTGTCAATCAATTTGGCCATGCTTTTAATTTTGTATAACTTTAAGCTTTAATATCATTTGAACAGGTGAGTTCTAACTCAATACTGTTGTCATGAACAGAGAAATTAGCTATAGAGACCAAAACTGTTTTTTGTACTAGACCGCACACATGTGAAGCTGGACATTTTAACATGGGGACTTATGGAGACTGACTCATTCTCGAGTGGACGCTTGAGGAACTGCAGTTTTTGGCACTTCACAGTCACAGAGGTTGCCGCTTGCTTTTAGTCTCGTTTTTCAACCTGTCTGCAGCAGTGAACCGTGAAAACGCAAACACACACAGACACACACAGCCTTGATGCCTGCTGCAAACAAGTAAACAATGTGAAAAATCTCTTCCCTTGTTGAGCTACAACAATTACCAAATGTAAAAGTATGGAAAACACTTTTCAGATAACTTAGTGAAGTTAGGAACAGTGACACGAAAGCTTTTTTTTAAGTTAATAATTGTACCTTAGCTAATACTGAGAAAAAAAAATCTAAAAATGAAAATGAAATAATGCATGGTAACTATGGTTGCAGTGTAGACCCTGCAAAGAGTGATTTATTCAGCTGAATGTAAAGTGGCGCTCTACCTGCCTAAAAGACATGCATACCTGACACTTCATTATTATTTATTTATTCTTATTATCACTTATTACTTCCATATTAACCATGATTTATTATCCCATTTTTCTAAGTTTTATGTAAATATATTTCACCATGACACTATATCTATGACTAAATGTGACAATTAAACTTAACTTTAGCTTTAACATCGTAGGACAGTCTGCATTTAGTTTGTGTAATGTTAGTAATGTTGGGACTTGCAGTGCGACATTGTAATTATGTAATGTGTTAATAGGATAAAACAAATGTCGAAGGTTTTGCAATGACGTGCAACTATCACATAATGTGAGATGTAGTTTCAGTGTGTATGTTACTCTAAAAGATTGTTGCCTGGATTGTTACTCCGGAAAAACTGAAAATTGCACTTGCGTGCTCACACAGTGTCTGTTGGAAGTCTACTGCAGTTATTAACTGTTAATGAGTACTAACTCATCCTTAAAATGACTGTATCTTCTGTCTTCACCTGGTGCACAGATGTTTAAACAGACATAATGCCTACATTTATAATAACATGTGGTTCAGTGGTTAAGTGATTTTTTTTTTGAAAAAGGCACCACAGAGTCAGTCAGTGGTTAAGACATACCAGCAGGGGGCATGAGTCAATCAGAGAAGTTAACAGTTATGATTTATTATCCTCTTCAATCAATCCACCATTCACTGCGTCACTAATGCAGGTCAGTTGATGGGCTGAATTCATTTTCTTGAGTAAATTTTAAGAAGCTGTGTGTTATAGGGATCACAGAGATAGACTAGGGTTTTTTGTTTTGACCTTGTAGGATGACACAGAGGAAAGCCCCTGCCATGTCTGCTTTTTTCTCCATGCCATTGTCGTCGTTCTATTTAATTTCCCTTTTCTAAGTGGTTTGTTGTGGTTGCGCCCTGGCTTGGTCAAGGACAGACTGGGGGACACTGAATGAAGCCTGTTTAGCACAAAATCTGACTATTCTTCTTCTCTTATTGTGGAACATGAAGCCCTGGCGCTCTCACCTGTTCACACAGCTCTCCTCTGTGGTATAAATTAACCAATTAGTTAAATATAAAGGTTGTGATCGTGTATCACAGTTGGAATACAGACCTTTCTTGAGGATTTTGAAAATGTTTTCACTGGTAAGGCCGGTGACGGGATCAGTGGTATTTGGCAATGTGCTCAATCACACGAGGTGATTTAAATGGAAGATTATTAGTGTCAAAATGATTGAGTCAACCAAAATAAAACACAAATAAAAACACTGATCAATCTTCAGTTAAAATCTGAGAGCGCACAGGCACAGGCAATTTTGTGCATAGGTTAAACAATCCAACAATAAAAATAACAAAATTAGTCGTTGCGTTACAATAATAATGCCAGCTGAATGTGTCAAGCAGCATTTTTTGCGGAAGCATAAATCAACGCTGGAGGTTGTGCACTGTTTTAAGATCACGCAAATGACCACGCTGGGATTTAACCTGACACTGCATGCAGGCACGGTCTAACTGGACGAGACTTCACTCAAAGGTCAGAACGTGTAAAGTGGAGTTTGCATAAAATAAACACAAACTGCTAAAAGTGAAAATTTATTTTTCTTCTGTCTCTGCATACTAATAACTAATAAACCTGTGCCTGATTACTTAAAACAGGGAGATTGAATCTTACAATTTCTTCATGAATGAACTTCCATAGTTTGGTAGATTTATATTATATATATATATATTTTTTTAACTTTCTACAGATGAATACATTTTAAAAATAGTTTCACACATTTCCACTGAGCGACAGGTTGTGACAGTAACAAAGCCAGAAAAGAAGAAGACTGATAGCAAACAGAGATGTAAACAATGCAATGTTTAAAATATTTTTAAAAAAATCTGTTTGACAAATTATTTCATGAGGGCAGAAATATATTCAGCTAGGCCTCAAGGATACACACAACGTATTATGAGATATATACAACAAGCATAACTTTTTCTTGTTCATAAGGAAACTCCACAAACTCCATTCAATGATATGCAAAACAATATTTATGTTGGTTTATTTATTGCAGAACATTTTCTGAAACAAGATACGGTATGAGTGAGAAAACAGTGTAAACAGGAAAGTGTGCCTGAGCTGTTTATGTAAGTAAAGAAGAAATCTGATTTGATATCTGTGGAAGGAAGGCAGCGCGACATAGCAGATTATCTGTAAACTATATGCTAAAATATTAAGAGTTTGGAAAAGAGGACCATTTTCAGCTGACGGTTACTAAGCAACCCAACTCACAGTGAATGTCCACTCACAGTGGGCGACGAAAAGGTTGTCTATGATCACACAAGTGCTGAGTTTGCTGTGCATCAGGTTGTGCTACAGTGGAAGACACGTCACAGGGCATCGATTGGTGCCTGTGAATGACTGACAAAGGAAGCAGGACAGCGACATGTCCTGACGTGGGGCAGTGAGAGCAT
Source organism: Miichthys miiuy (assembly GCA_036365135.1). Lineage (NCBI taxonomy): Eukaryota > Metazoa > Chordata > Actinopteri > Sciaenidae > Miichthys > Miichthys miiuy. Next base: position 5,771,758 of record CM071605.1, read on the forward strand.
CGGCGTGGAGGCATACATAGAAAACAATGGCTGCTGCAACCGATGATCCACACAGACACACAGACATTTATACTATTGCCATTTCTTCAGCGTTTCACTGGGTGTTTGTTAGTGCCATTCAAATTTAAAATGAGCACCATAAAAGTGTCACGTGTAACGATGGATGAATTTATCTTCGTCTTCAGAGTATCTCAGTCTTCAACAAGCTGTAGAGTATTCTTCAGAGGAAAGAAGAAGGCAGCTGATCGTCACGGGATCAGCAAGTTTAGAATCTGAAATCTTACAAATTATCTCCAAATCCTGCACAACATAGAAAGTCATCCTGCTGTAGCTTTCACCCAGAGTGATTGCAGCGCTATCTTTTTTTTATCCACAAAGATCCTGCCACTCCAGCAGAAAATGGTTGTCGGTGTGGGGGTACAAAATGAACAAAATATAAATGATGAAGTCAAAACACGAGTCAGGCCTTAGCCCTTCCCTTTATTTATTGTACAAATATATCTGGGAGACAGAGACAGAGCTTGTCTGATGCTGGGGCTCCACTGACCTGTAGCCACAGCACACTTGCAAAACAAAATCGTGCCAGAGACAAACAGCAGATAGGCTATAATTCTTGGCCTCAGTGACAGAGGGCCCGGCTCAGTGGGGGCCTCCTGCTCCAGTCAGCCTGGCTTGTTTTCTGGGCTGTGCTCCCTAATAGTCGGACGAGTAGATTTAGGCTAATCGAGGACCTTGCAGTGACTCTGGGAGGTCAGGGGTGAAACACATTGATAGATAGAATCCATCTCCCTCTATGCACCTTCTGCTGAGCAAACAGTCTAATAGCAGAGATGTGCTGTGCAAGTTTTTCCCCTCACTTTGTCAGGGACAGAGCAGGGCACAGGTTCACTTAGCTGACTAATAAACCTTGTGATTATAAGAATCACAATCAGATTTATGGCCAAGTCGTTTTCATCTACAAGGGATTTGCTTTGGTGTATAACAATGATAAACATAGTACAAGCTCACAGTATGAAGTATAAAGAATATTTGCAATGTGTAGATAGATAATAAGATAGATAATAATGCGCCCCCAAAAACATGACCAACAGTAAAAACAAAAAAAAAGGACTTTCATCCATGTCTATAAAAATATACATGACATACATATACATATAAGATTTTATAAAAATGAGACAGTCAAAGTGTTTAGGTCTATCCATGTTAGTGTCCTGATGTCACCAACATGAGGTGCCAAATTCAGAAATGTTTCATGTTTATATATTTATAAATGTTTCTATACACTGACTGTAAGTTATCACGCAGCTTTGGATTTTATTGTAATTTTCCACTTATTTTCAACATCATAACATGTATCAGGACTAATTGTTGCCAGAACACTCCTGGGGGGCAGGGCCTTACACATTAATAACTTCTTTATAAACCGTCGCCTTCATTGTTGAAATACTTTAGTTTCCTGGTTGATCAAATTATCCCCTAAAAGCCTGTGAAGAGATTTTAGTTGTTTAGTTGATTTATTTCATGATTTTTTTCGTGACTTAAAACCTTTTATTGGATGACCAAATAGAGACGTGGCAGGAAATGACGCAGGCCCTCAGGCAACAAACCACTATTCTAGCTCACACACCACCCCTTTAAATTTTTTACTAAGTAAAACATCACAATAAAAAATTTGATGATAAGTCTGTGACCAATGAAATTTGAGGTGAGTGTGGGCTTGACCTTTCGTCTGGGGGTGGACAGTACTTTTTTGGACAGCTTGGACACACTGCTAGCAGAAGGATAAGATAAATTTCACTTTTTAACATGTTTAAATTTAAATAACTTTGTATAAATAATATCTGTGATGTGCATGAATATGGGGAAAAGCATATTTGATTGAGTAAAGACACTTTATTAATATACTTAAAAGGTAGATTTTCATTTGTTGCCTCAGGGCAAATTTTGCTTTACTATCTACTGTTACTTACAGGAAATGGATGCATGAACATTTTATGAATATAAGGAACATGATCGAGAAGTTAGGCTCATTCCTTCCCATCAGGTTTGAGGGAGAGTTAGGAGATCAGGGTTCAGTCAATAGAGGAACATACTGTATGTAATGAACATGTGTGTGTGCATGTGTGTGTGTGTGCGTGCGCATGTTCATTAGTGGGTGAAAAGAGGTATATGACCTATTCTAATTTTAAGCTTCCGGGTTTCTTTTTGAAAAAGGTTGGCCTGTTTGATGACAATGGGCCTGTGGATGAAGAGGATGATGATGTAACAAAGGAAAATGTTTGTGCGCTTACACCCCACAGTGCCAACATCACTGATTACCCAGAAAGGCAGGCCAGCCTTCCAAAATCAGACAATATCATGCCCCTACAAATACATCATGCCCCTACAAAGAAGAGAAGAAAGAGCGATGCAAGGTACCAGGATGTAATGGTACACCTAAAGCCAAGTGACAAAAATATGACGTCCACCTCTGTTTCACATCCACCAGCAACTGAGGTTCCATACAGACTAACAGAAACTGTGCTTTGTAAAAAAAGAGAAACATCGATTCAATAAATATCCCACAGGAACACACACTCATAAACACAAACGCACACTGCAGCTAATCTGTAACCCACCGACTGGGGGCACATTTTATGATTGATATAGCTCCCAAAAACTAGGGTGAAATATTCTTTTCCTCCTAAAATAAAAATTGATGTCATGGAGGGCTTTTCAACATAAGATAATGGTGATTGGAGTGAAAGGTTAAAAGAACTAAATTTTATTCTTATCGGACCAAAAGCACATGAGTGCAGTTCCAGGACGACAGCAAAATAACCTGCAGCAATTTAGCAACATCCCAGGCCGTAGCATAATGTCTTTAACTATCCATTAAATGCTTAAGAGGAGTTCAGATTAGATGGATGAGTGATGTCATTTATTTTAGCGGTCAAAGTGTCCAACCAACAGTTGACTTTTGTATCCTTTACCCATGACCTGAACCTCATAGTTTGAATAAAAGTAGTACTAGTGGGTGTGCAGATGATCCAAACCCTCTTAAACACTGAAAAGCAACATGTTGGGACTATTTCAAATGGAAGATATAATTTAAAAACTAACTGTATTATTCACAGTAATTCTAATCGTATCAAGATTTGCTTGCTGAAGTTGGGATCAAGGCATTTCAAGGTTAATAAAGAGTTATCCAGGGGTTTGTATTCTCACTTAAAGAACTTGTGAAAAAGTGTTCAGTTATACATTTGTCTTTTGGGACAACAATTCTAAGAGTTCCTTTAAACGGATTTACAGGAAAGCTAAACAAACATTTATAGGACCCCACCTCATCAAGGACAGTCAGGGGTCTGGAAAATCTTACGATGAGTGATCATCTGAAGATCATGAGGAAGAGGAGGCTGCAGATAGAGAAGCCTTCACTTCACTGCAGAGACTGACAGTCCACAAAGTGACAGTGATCGGAGACGATGAATGGATGTGAATGTTTAGCGTTGACTTCAGCCATCCGTGTGTGTGTTTCCTCTCTTTAAAACTGTGCAGTGTTCTATAGTTGAGGACTCACAGCTTTGTTCGTGCTTCCACACGTTGACCCTCAGCAGCCTGACGGATCCTCAGCAGCCACCCACTGCTTCCTGCCTCAGCTAACAATAGACAGTTTGACTTTCAATGGTGCTTACCAAGCAAAATGCCCGGTCAGAGTCAATTAATATTAATGCCAGTGTATTTATGTATTTCATTCTGCTGAAATCTGTGCTGCCACTCAGTCAACCAGATAAATATAGAAATGTATGGAATGAATCAGCCTGCATTATTTTAATAGCAAGTCTAAAAATAAACTGTCAAGCATGTGCGTGTATGTGTTTTTATTATTATTATTATTTTAAGTTGAGCACATAATGCATGTATAACTACAGCTGATGAGGCAGAACTTTCACTAAATCACCTCAAAAGTATTTTTTTTTAAACATCTTAGTCTTCAGCCTTCACTCATTCACTGTTTCTCTCCACACAGTCTGTACCCGTGCATCTCCTCCATCAGCACCGCTCTGCTGCTCTCCTGTCCAGGCATTCTTTTTTTTGCGGAGGAGGCAGCGAGCATCCGTCACGTGACTCCGCGTCCACCAATGGCACTGCGGCAATCTAACTTTTGTGATAAGGGATTCGCAGTAAAGAGCTGAGCGGACTGAAGGAGTTTCATTCCGAGATCCTTAATGGTCAACATCACACACGCGCTGCCCCTGCTGGCTCTAAAGGCAGTTTTGGTGTAGACAGTGACCATCCGGATTTGTAGTGGTCTTTTTCTTTTTCTTTTTTTTTTTATTTGATTTTGTTCTCCCAGCAGCCCATGCGAGGGTGCAGCAACACCTACATCCAGGTTTTAATTATCAGACAATCATCACTGACTGGCTGCGGTCTGCTGTTCAAATGCTGGGAGACAAGGCACACGGTAAGTCTGTTCACTGTTCCACCTCTCACGGCTTGCATGTTCATGACAGACGTGACATTATTTGTTCGGATCAAGAAACCAGTTTAAACCCAATAAATTCAATAAGAATTTCACTGAGTCTGCCTGAAAGAACTCCAGAGCACACAGAGATCCCTAACATGATGTTAAATGATTAACATGAATAATTGTCTGACGAGGAAATTACAGCAATATAGCTAAATACTGTTTAACCCCATTACAGAGCGCCAAGTACCCGAAACAAATTAGATCAGAATGACACCTTTAAAGGTTTATAAAAAAATGTTAATAATCGTAAAAAACACCTTAGCTAAATTAGTAATTAATATTAATGATAACAATTACAAAATGGAAAAGAATAAAACAAAATTAGGCTTTTATAATAATGAGAGATTCAACTTTATGACTAAAAAAATCTATTTAAATAGTGTAGCAAAACAAAAAAACAAAAAAACAGCAAACATACGAAGTAAACAGGTTCATCATTTCAGAATGTGAAAATATAATAATAATAATAATAATAATAATAATAATAATAATAATAATAATAATAACAATTTATGATTTGTTGTTTAACTTCTGGTTTCTATGTACACCTGTGTTGCTGATGGCGCGTGGCACCACTCGTTCGTCCGGCCCGCGAGACCCGCGGGTTGCAGCACGGGGCGCGTGACACCACCTCTGGTTTCCCGGCCTGCAAATGTGCCGCTGAAAAGTCCCGTTCAGCTGACCCCAGCTGTGTTTTCTGTTAATATGCCGCGTTCTAAACGGTACACCATGTTCCGGGTTCAACTGGACACGGAGGCTGTTCGGTAGCGTATCTGTCGACGGGACACAGAACCGAACCTGAGTTTAGCTCCATGGCCAGGGTTTGCTAACGCTTCTGATTGTGATCATATTTATGAGTGCGGAGGTGAAAGTCAGGCCGAGTGATGTTTTTCTACTCACTGAGAAAAGCCTCAGCTGTCAGCCATCGGCTCGAGTCATCCACAGAAACGTCTGGAAATATTACAAGCTCGTGTACGTGTGTGCTAAAGCAGCTACATTCACTTTAGCCACGTTTTACTTTGAAGAGCGTTCACGATATAACGTAATAAATCCACAGAGGACGTGCGTGTACATGTACGTTCATGCTAACAGATAAAATAAATAAATAAATAAAAACTCTTTAAGAGATGTAAAAAATAGGTTTTACTTTTTATTTTAAATATATCTTGAAATATATCTTTAAACATTTGCGTGGGCCTAAATTATAAAATCAAAATAAACAAAACAAAATCAAATAAGATGTATATTAAAAGAGTTACATTAAGGTTCATTCATTTATTTCTTTTTTCAATTCTTTGGTTTTTAACTCCTGGTAAACATTTTATTGATATAAAGTATTTTTTATTCTGAAAAACACACGAATGTGAACATGAATGTGTTATATAAATATAGCCTAATTTCGATCAAATAAATATATAGATCAATAAATCAAATGTCAGTTGAAGTTTATTTAAAAAATTAAAATCATATTCATTTTTTTTAAAAGATGAAATTGTATTAAAAGTTAAAAAAAAAAAAGTCGGCAGATTAAACAGAGTTCGAATTAAGACAAATTACCACACAAGTATGGAGGAATATTATTTATTTTAGTAAATTCTGACACTTCCTTTAAATCGAAACACCAAAAAAACAACAGCATGTAATTCACATTTAACTAGAATTCGCTACGCTTTCTTCGTTTATGGATTTTTATTTATGAAGTTCCGACCACCAAAAAATAAAAGAAATTACGCACGGGATATTTGCATTGTATACTCATTGTGCCACGTTGTCTGTGTGTGTGTGTGCCCGTGTGTGCGTACCAGGTGTGACTTTGAAGGTTATGGAATACACATATGACGATGACCTGGAAGAGCTGTGTCCTGTGTGTGGAGACAAAGTGTCTGGATACCACTACGGTCTGCTCACCTGCGAGAGCTGCAAGGTAACACAATGCGACCTTTAGTTCACTGAACTGAAACGAACCGAGTCCAACACCTGCACGAAAATTCACCGATTGATTATAATAAACAGATTGATGCGAATTTATTTTTCTCCTTGTAATGTAAAAATGTAAAATTACTTTCACCCACTTGCGCTGACATACATAGTTCCCTTTTTTGTGTCGAGTGTGAAATACAACTCATGACAATCAATTAATAATAGAAAACGCTCATTTTCAGTCACAGTCCTCCGCTGCTTCTAATGTGTCTTCTGTTTTCAGGGCTTCTTCAAGAGAACAGTGCAGAACAACAAGAGGTACACATGCGCGGAGAACCAGGAGTGTAAAATAGACAAAACCCAGAGGAAGAGGTGTCCTTTCTGTCGCTTCCAAAAGTGCCTCAGCGTCGGGATGCGGCTAGAAGGTACAGATGACTTCATACAACCCTTTTACTACGGAGAGGACAGCACAGCAATAATTATTATACTGTTTTTTTTTTGTTTGTTTTTTTTATGTTAATATAGGGAGATAAAAACGAAAAGACAATTCACAGTCACATGCACACACACACACACACACACACACACACACACACACACACACACACACACACACACACACACACACACATTCATTTAAAAAAAATATTCTTAAAATAACAGTTTTATCATATAATTGCAGCAATAAAATATCCTTTGAATATTTCTTGATTTGTGTGCTGGGGGCTCTCATGTTGTTTCCTACACATGGGATGGGATTAATTCCCAGACAGCAATGCAGGAAAGCACCTGCTTCCGTTGCAGAAAAAGGACGCATTCTTGACTTACTGATAAAACTCCAGAGACTCCCCCGTTTTAAATCAAAAACTCTATTTAGGATACAAGAAGGCATAGAGCTGCACAGACTCTGGGGATTCTTCTCAGCCCTAAAAAGGGAAGCAAAAATGACCAACATGTCTGTTATTTACTCTGCAGGGAGAGTTGGGGATAACTAACAGCGCTTAGAGTTCAGTGCTCATCGAGGAGCTTTGCAAAGGAGGATCTTGGCAGGGCAGGACCATTCAGTACAGTTGGCGTTTCATTTGTAAATCTGTTTTTCACCTCTTGTTTCTTGTGTGACAGCGGTGCGTGCAGATCGTATGCGTGGGGGGAGGAATAAATTTGGCCCCATGTACAAGAGAGACAGGGCCTTGAAGCAGCAGAAGAAAGCTTTGATACGATCTAACGGGTTCAAGCTGGAGAGCACTGTTCCTCCGCCGGCCTCTCCTCTGCAGACTGACTACGGCTTCACCGGCACCCTGCACAGCCTGCCCACTATCTCCAAAAGTCTGCTCCCCTCCACGCCGAGCTCCATCACCCCTACAGACTACGAGGCCAACCTCTATGGACCACCATCCCTGGGCATGGCCATGCAGTCCCATGTGCCCCTCACCACTCAGTACCAGTACACAGCCTTCCCCAGCAGGGCGATTAAAGCAGAGTGTCCCGACTACACCAGCTCCCCTGAGTCTCTGACAGGATACCCTTACCCAGACATGTACCCCTCGGCCTCACCGCAGCCGCCCAGCCTGCCGCCGCTGGTGATGGAGCTGCTGCGCTGTGATCCAGATGAGCTGGTGGTGCAGAATAAAATTGTCGCTCATCTGCAGCAGGAGCAGAGTGGTCGGAGCCGGCTGGACAAGCCCAGCACCTTCAGCCTAATGTGTCGCATGGCAGACCAGACTCTCTTCTCCATAGTGGAGTGGGCCCGGAGCTGCATCTTCTTCAAGGAGCTCAGGGTGAGTCCCAAACCCTTTATGCTATCCTCACGCTCAAAGAGACACGCGTGCACAGCTGCATTCAGTTCACTTCCATTAACCCTGGTTTATACAATCTTAACAGATTACTTTTTATCCCCTTTTGTGGCACCAACATGACAATTCATGACAACCAAATTTCATTTTTGTTAAATAAGAATAAAATGGCTCCCAGATCACCAAATCTCCTGTGTGTCTGCTCCAACACACAGACGTGGCCATCCATCACAAAATCATTAGGGTCCTGATTTATGCTGCACAGAGATAGTCACAGAGTTACAAAATGGTGACATTTTGCACAAGGCTGATACTAAAGTAATTCTCTTTAATTTTATGGTATAATTCTGCCCGCTCGTCTGTCATTTTTAAATTAAATCAACTGCTCCGAGAGGCAAAACCTTTGAATCCATGAAAGTCAAGTTCTGTTTCTCTCCCTGAGCCAGTCTGTGCAACAGAACCAAATAGTAAAATAAACATTAATATAATACCTCTAATTGTATCAACATATGATGAATAGACCCATACATAACCAATACAATAGACTACTTGTTAAAAACAGTTGACAATACTAACATCAGCATTAATTGTTGTTTTTAAAGGGCAGCTATGATGTCCCCAAAAAAGTTCATCACATTAATAGTTACAATTGTTTGTCAAGGACATCCTTTATTCCATGATTTACTTTTTCCTGTACAACATAGTTTAATAGCACCAAAATAATAATAGCATAGTTACATAACGTTTGCTTTGCTAAAAGAGAATAAGAACGTTTGTTTTGGAGATGAGGTGGCTGTTTTAATATGGTTCACAGGGTTAGATGTCTTCAGTAATGTGTACCTGCTTCAGGTAATTAATGCAAATGTTTTTGTCAACATTAATGTTCATGTGTTGGATTTCACAACTCTATCAAGTCTTTGCAAGTGGCTTTAAATACATGATGGTAGTGACTGGAGACGGGAAGGGAAAAATATCTAGTCTGCTTGATAAAATGACATAATAATACACATGATTTGAACTAGAACATACACAAGAATTAGAGGAGTCCTCACTTTATGAAGAGAAGCAGAATATCATGTTGCATCATCACCATTTTAAATGAGCACACACTGTTCACTAATGTTTAATAGAAATGTACAAAAAGAGATATTTCTTTCTGATTTCCGTTGCTTAATGTAATGATGCAGTCGAGTCGGCCTAATCTTTAATGTTGCATAATATAAAATACATAATGTAAATACAAACTGTTACTTTGTTTTTAGTAATGTGGTGGAATATGTTCCGCCTTGTAAGGATAATTGTTTCTTTGCTTGTGTTCTGAGATGGCCACACACACACACACGCACAGGAACACACACACTGCTCTGAGGATAATGATTAGACATACATCAGTGTCCGACTTCATCATCTCCTGCACTGTGACACAGTGCAGTGTTGGACAGTTCACATGATTTAGCAAGACAGTCAAACTGCTGCAGAAATCGATGCTGCTGTTGTGATTAACTGGGCTGCTGCTTGACAATATGGCTGAATGCACTGACTGCTCCAAGGGAAAATGGTGGATTCTAATTCTTTTCTGACAAATCAGGCCGGTTACACAACAATGAAGAAAATTCTACCTTTCTCTGTGAGCCATGATATAATCTGTCTGTGCTGACAAACAAACATCTGTCAACAAGCCATGGTCAAACTGATTCAACCAATTAAACAGTTTAACCAGCAACAAAGGGTTGATTCTGGCCTTGGTGAGATTTGGTGAGATTCCTTCCTGTCTTTTGATCAAATACAGTTTATTTACTCTTCTATATTCAGAGTAGGCCTGCTCCTCTCCTGCTCCACACTCACTCACTTGTTGACATTCATTCCTGGGACTGCCAAGGGCTTGGACACGTGGTCAGCGTGAGCTACGCAGTTTTCTACAGTTAATATATCATCATCTGTTTCCAGACACATTTTGGTGAGACTCTTAGCACCCAGGATATCTATTTAGCTGAAGACCATACACGGCAGACTCTGATCGACAGAGCTACTCGCAATGAGAATGTATCTGTGACTTTTAAATCATGTTTTAGGGCAACTGGCTGAAAGCTACAGAGTACATCACAAATCTATGAGCCTCATACTTACATAGTTAACACATACAGTATGTTATGAGAGCTTTCCTGCTTAGGAAACGTGATTTTATCTCTTTTGTTATAAAGTATAGACCATCTATAGACTTCAGCCGAATTGGTGAAACAGATCAAATCCTGAAACAGATCATGGCTGCAGCCAGTTAAAAAGTTTGTGCACCCAAATTATAAATAAACACACTGAAATGAATTTACCTCTGTGGTATCTAAGCATGGAGTTAGTTTTGTATTTATTTGTCCAGGTTTTGAGATATCTTCCTCTAAACTCTGTGTCTCCACTCCGATATAATGTAGGTCAATAGAATTTGTTTGTTTGTAACATTTAATCATTTCAGCAGCCACATCTCCTCCTGGAACCAGAGTCTGTCACATGCCATCTCTCCACAGAACACACTGTGCAAGGTGGATTATCAACGGTTGAAATTCTAGAGACGGAGCAATCACAGAGATGTGTGTATCTCTGGGTAAAGACAACCAGAAGTGTGTAAGAATAGATGATGATATTTTTATTTATTTATTTTGAGTGTACAAACGCTTTAACTGCCTGATTTACTCAGAATGCTGCTGCAAAGGCAGCAGTCATTGTGATGATATGCTCATTCATACAACGCCACTCAGCAACACAGCAAAGTGCATCCTGGTTATTGTCTATAATATACAATCTGTTAAATAACTGGAACTTACAACTGATTTCACATCATGTAATCTCAAATACCAAACCCATGGTATGAAAATGACTAAAAATGTCTTTCCAAAAGGATTAGTCTTCCGTTACTTTTGTACCTTCCTCGTCTCGGAAACAAAGACCACATTGTGATGCTGATGAGATTGTTGCATCTTCTCAGAGTAACGACAACAAGGTATCTTTATACTGTCTGTGTTGGAGGGACACTTGGCCGAAACGCTAAAATGCTAAAAGCTTCTCTAATGTATCAGTAATGGCTCTGCATTACTGCTACACGAGAGAACCTTTCATTATCATGGAACTATTACGTAAAAATATCTCATTTAATATTGAATCCTCCCCAAAATCTGCAGATTCTTCATGAACAATATGCTTATCCAATTCTTTTCAAATAATATTTACAGTAGTGATTTTACATTTTCTGTCAAAAATACATATGCTTGAAGGAGCATAACACAAAAATATGGAGCTCACTCATATACAGTGGGTCATTTTACCCCCTCAATACATTCATTGCACACATGCAGGACTGCAACCAAAAAATATATACACATAATGTATTCTCACCAATATTTTTAAATGTAATTTTATTTAGTTTTTTTACTAGTTACATTTGGAGGGAAACATAAGTGCTGCCAAGTCCCATGTACTTAAGTTTAGGCAACAAAGCACATAATGTTAGTGAAGGATTGTCATTTTAATTAAATATCAGTAAAGAGCACCATCCTTTCCTTGCATTACGGTGACATAAAAAAAAAAAAAAAAAATGTTGTAGCTACTATTAGCAGGAATTATTTAGTAAAGGTGGATATAATAGGAAAAATCAGTTTCAATTACATTACAATTTTTTTTTACAACAAATCATAACAGAAGTTATCTCATGACACTCCATGTAGAGTGGCTCTAGGCTGTATTCTTTATATTGTTACTTAAAAAGACTCAACAATTCCCACCATTAGCAAGCGCTTGGTGACAGTGAAACTTCCCTTTAACAGGCAGCAAATGAAATAATTTGCAGACGGTAATTCAATAAGTTTCCTCATTTTGTTGTCAAGAATTTCGTGTATGTAAACGTAAATTTGAGCAGACACAGAAAGCAATTTGTCAAACAGTTGGTTCAGTTTTCTTTACCGTACTTATTTGCTTTACTTATCACACTAAAAAGTTCAAATTACTATTTTAGTTCCAATTGACAATTGTGAAGTGTGTGTGTGTGTGTGTGTGTGTGTGTGAAATGAATGAAATGAAAGTAGTTTTATATTAGCTTGAAAAATGTATTTAGTAATACCAAATGTGAGAAAATAAACAAGTAAAGTTGTATGTCAGCAAACATATTCCTTCAGAGATGAGAAATACTTTGCAGTATTTGCTTCTCATATTTCAACATAGTTTCAATAATGGCTCGTTCCATCAAAAAAAGTCTGTAGTTTTCCCACTTTGTTCCCATCTCTGTAACATGACCACAACAACTGTGCAGCCTTTTTTTGCCTTCTCAGAATAGAACATATTTATGTACAGTGGCCAGCCAACATGGACAATCAGAACAAAGATGTGCATATTTTTGCAAAAAAAGCCTTGTGCAGAAAGAGCAGTTTCTCTGGCCTGGATAATTACATTCCATGCAGACGATAACGGGGAAATGTGGGCTCTCCACTGCAGCTCAGCACAGTGTTTGTCTACATTGTTGTTAAATTGAGAGCAGAATGGAACCTATTGATTTCTGTCGTTCCCCAGAGGTGGCCTTTGTCCTGTCTTGTGTTTGACCTTCCATTCACCTGTTGAACATGGAAGATGTTGCTGAGGAAGTGCACACAATGAACATCACAAATGTTCAGCTACTAGAGGTAGTATACTGGAAGCAGTCAACTGAAAAGAAGCATGTCCTAGAAGATTTTCAAGAGTTATGCCCAAAAATAGACCTACTCTGAGCAACAAAACACATGGAGATACTGTTTGAAATCGGAGAAGTTTTGATGGACTCAAATGCAAAGTTGACAACATGTTGTAACATTTTTTTAGTTATGAGTGAAGATATGCCTTGGATTAGCTGCATGGAAACTTCTTTCATATAGATTCAGGGAGGTGCATCACTGTTGTGTGTATTTCTCGCCCAACAGGTTTGTTGATAAGGTAAAACACAGGTTAAGGTTCTTTAAAGTTTTTACAAATAACTTGTCCTTAGACTCCCAGAGTATGTTGTATGTTTGTATATCAGACTATCTAGCGTTTCACTTTTGCTATGCATAGATTTTTTTCAAAACATTGTCCAAATACTGAACATGTCATGGTCTCTCCAGGCTGAAAACTGCTTTGCAGCACTCAGAGACTCACTACAGCACACTGAACAATACTCCCACTGACGACACAGCTACACAATAATGAGACATTTTCTGTGCTGGTTTAAAAACTGCCAAACCACTGCAAATCCCACTCAACTGCACATATTTAGCCTCCAGTGCTAAATCCTCAAAATATAAAGGATTGATTTGATTGGCAAGCATAATGAGTGTATAAAGATGTCTTGTCTTGTATTTCCTCAGAGCAGATCAAATCCAGACTTGATGGATATGTCCCTGGTCTTTCTGCAGGCAGGCAGGTCTTTCTGCAGGCAGGCGGGTCTTTCTGCAGGCAGGCGGGTCTTTCTGCAGGCAGACGGGTCTTTCTGCAGGCAGGCGGGTCTTTCTGCAGGCAGGCAGGTCTTTCTGCAGGCAGGCTGGTCTTTCTGCAGGCAGGCAGGGCCGCTTCTTTATTTTTACCAGAATTGATTTTTAAAGGTTGATTTTAATATGATTCATTTGTGCCAGCAGTGGCAGACTTTTCTGCTGATATGAAAGTCAAAGACATCAATAGTGCACATTTAATAAAATATAAATAAAAGATAGAATATCTTTAGGACATTAAATGTCCTGAGGTAGACAGAAGTCTTGGTTTGTTGTGAGCTGCACCATGTGTTAGAAAACTCTACGACTAGCTGTCGTCTTGGCATCAGCTAATGGCGATCCTTTTAAATAAACAAATAAACATGTTTGACACTCATTTTCTGATAATCCTATAGAGATTTTTACTTGCTGTGAGAAAAAATGAGGCTCGCACAGGTAAAACATGACTCTTGACAGGTATATAACCTGATGTGTCAGTCTAACCCAGTTCCACATTCAAACATGGACACGCTGAACATTGAAAATCCATGTGGGAGATAAAATAATGCCCTGATCCCCACGTTCAGCGTGTTTAAGGCTTTTTTCACAGTGATTTTTTTTTGGGCTGCAGCTGAGTGTCCAACTCCTTTTGGAGAGGAAGCACAAGAGGTCGTCGAGACCTCTTGCTTCCTTAACCCCCTCCTTTATCACTGTACACTCAGACCCCCACCACCGCATCAGCCCAGATGAGTGTGTGGCCAACAAGATTGGACCCTCTCATCTGCGAGTGATATATAGTTTCATTCAGATGGACGGTAATTCTGTCAGCTCCGTGTCAGATGGATTTGTGTCTGGGCCTATTAGCAGCTGCGGCTTCAGAATTACTGACTGTCGTGTCCTTCAGTTTACAGACAATATTGCGGTTGGGGGGTGGTGGTGGGGGGCTCAATCTGGAAACACACACATACACACGCACCCATCCCCCCAGAGCGGAGCAGATGTGACTGGAAGAGGTGTCCAATACACAACATTGGACACGGAAATAGCACAAACACAGAAGGAATCAACACACACACACACACACACACACATGCAGAAGCATCGCTTCATTTCCCTTCTCTCCTTGTTTTTATGGTCTCCTCATTTTTTATCTGATCTTTTGTCACATATTTCAGCAGAATTTGGCTCTGGGATAATAGCATGACAGAGAGGTCGGTAGTATTACTTTACTCATTTAAATTAAATGTAATGGTTGATTGAGATTACACGTTGAAGGAATTCAGCCATGTGAGATGTAATAATAAACACAACAACACAAAATGATAGATACAATTTAAAATACTTTGAACATTGATTTCTTTCATACAATATGAACATAGAGGGAATGGAGGAACAGTAAAGATTAATGAGGGCTAATTTCAGGTGTCAGAGAATATTGATTAGAATTATCAGGAACAATGAAGAAGGAAAAAAGCACCAGTACATTACATAGCTTTAAGATAACGTCTTTTTGTTTTTCTGTCTCTTTCTTTGTCCGTGTGCTTCCTGGAGGTGGGAGATCAAATGAAGCTGCTCCATAACTGCTGGTCTGAACTTCTGGTCTTGGATCACATTTTCAGACAAGTGCAACACGGACAGGAAGACAGTATCCTGCTGGTGACCGGCCAGGAGGTAACAACTCCCTCACACAACTTCCCATCAGCCCAGCGTCTGCTTCATTTACTTACTACTTACTACTGCAGTTCATTCAGAGTGTGGTTAAAGAGGGGGTCATTTACAAACCTTTGGTCTTGTAGCTCCAGGGTGGAGTCCAATGTGTTTTATGTTTGCTTGAGCTATCAAATGGACCAGCTTTAAATGAATGAATGAATGAAGGTTGACTTTTGAATCTTTCTTTTTTTTTTTTTTTTTTTACAATGTGCAGTCATCTGAAATGCAGAAGGTTGATCTTCAGACTAAATATCTTTAAATTATTTTTTTTAATTTTCATGCCAAAAGCTACATGTACAGTATTTAATGTTTCCCCCGGATCTGTGCGTTTTATCAGCCTCTGAAACAGACCAAAGGAAACTGTTTTCAGGATCGCAGCTCTGCAAGGCATGGTCACTGCCTCCACACCTGTTCCACAGTGTGTGTGCATTCAAACACTTAAAATGAAAAATGATTTGCATTATGACCAAATCTAAATTCTAGCTTTTCCATACTTCTGTGGTTCATGAGGAGACTTTGTTGTATAAGAGATGGACTGACAGTGACTGACATGCCATATGCTACATGATAAACTGCTGCAGCTGCCTTTGTAGAACTGGTTAAATTGTTGGAATTAAGTAAATTGATTCCTGAAGACATTATTGAATATGTATCAGTGTGGACTGCCCTAAGCCCCCAGAATTCAGAGGTCCCTGAACTGCTGTCAACTGGTTGCTGCTAATTTAATTAAACACTGAACTGTTTTATGCAGCACTAAAGCACATTATCAGCTGACGTGATTAAAACCTTAACTTGGATCCTGCTTTATTATAACATGAGCCATGAGGCCATGTCTGGAAATTAATTTTCATTTCAGTCTTTCAGATTTGTGTCTTTAACTGAATGCATTTCAACAAATCACCACACAGCAAACCAGGTTTTAAACTGTATGTCCCTGTACTGTCCATACCAGACAGACAGCTCACAAATGAACTCACTCTGAGGTACTGATGTAAACTGTTCAAATGCTGTAAAATATGAATAATCATCATATGAAGTGCTTCAGGTTTGAAATATTGATTACTGAACGTCATATAAAAATGCTTTATAATAGAATAAATACTCATTTTTAAATAAACTTATTCCATTTACCCGATATATTGCAGAGTATAGTAGTAAAGAAATTCCAAATACACAGTGGTCTCCTGTTGTTTTCCTGTGTTTATGATACAATACAAATAAATGTAACTACTTGACACTGGAATGCACAGGCAGGAGGATTACACGACCCTCCACAAGATGACCTGTATTTATCTCTGAAAACATTACACAATATGAAGAGTTTCATGAATAGAAAAATAACCAGTAGCCCGTGTTTCCAGGTTGAGCTGTCGTTCATCTTGTCCCAACCTGAGGCCACTCTGTCCAGTCTGGTCCAGAGAGGTCAGGAACTGGCGGCGAGGCTGCGAGCGTTGCAGGTGGACCGCAGAGAGATCGCCTGTCTGAAATTCCTTCTGCTGTTCAACCCAAGTGAGTCAGCCTCATGTTCGTGCTTCTTCACTGCGATGTTTGTGCAGGCGGTGTAGCCAGAGAAGACGTATTGAGTAAAAACTGACATCAGTCATCACCTGGCAAAAATGACATTTGATGCTGTCATCAAAGCAGATATCTGACTTACTGAGGTTTGACAGCTCAAACAGGAGATTAGTATTCATATTTCATATATACCCACAGTATAGAGTCTGTTCCTTTAAACATTTTAAGTCAGAGGGATTAATTGATTGACCTTTCTGCAAATAAAGTGTTTTAAAGGCCTAAGCTTACATGTGAAGACTGTAGATTGTGTGCTTTCACAAGAATAACAGGTTTGAATGTAAGAATCAATCAACTTCGTGGGGCTGCAGGGCCATACTGATGCTGTCCTTTGGCGGAATTTGAATAGCAGCACTCACATTTTAATGAAAAAAAAATGTCACAATTGCAAATTATCTGCAGTACCTATTTATCTGTAAGGTTATAAGCATTTTCCAAACTGGCCTTTTTCCCTCCAATAAATTCACTTAATTAAATTTCTAGGGTTGACAAAAGCCAATATTAACAAAGACATCCTCCTCCATTGTCCACTAATGGCATTCAAAAGAAGCGTAATGGATGGGTCTATCATTCGATGGCAGGACCGACATTCATGTAGTGGCTTGTGCAGATGGAGAGAGCATAGATGTGGCTTGCCCAGATTCCCAGAAGTGTTTGCTGTTTAGTGCTGGCAAAGCGGGGAACAAAGAGCTTTTGAATTGTGAGAGCACTTGTCATAGGCAGAAAATATTTGCTGTCTTTGCCTGTGGCTTCTTTGCTCGTGTTCGCGCTGACGCTCTCCCTCATCTTCAGAGTCAGGTTTGTCGGGGGTAATTTAATTGCCCTTAAGCAGTTTGAAAAGATGATTCAGAACATTGATTCAAAACATTTAATTACTGTGTGAATGGACTCTCCAAGATGGGCTCAGCTGATGCAGAATGCCGGTCCACCGGAGGGCTTGGCTATTGTCTCACACACACACACACACACACACACAACACAGCCACCCACTCTCCATGCACTCACCTTATTTTATACATAAAGCATTGATATAACATATATATAAAAACGACGACCTAGCATTTCCGCCATAAATGAATAGGTCGCATGCTACATTCAAGCTGCTTTATTAGTGATATTCTAAAATAGAACTTTAATATTTACACTTATATAAGCTTAAAACATGAACATACACTTTCCTCTGAATGACCATGAATATTGCCTTTGAGCAGCATTGGTGCAAATTCATGATCTGTATAAGGCTAAAACTAGTTCATAGTAAGGAAACCATTAAATCAAATCTGCAAAAGAACAGGAATCTTCTAGAAACTGATCCTAGCTCAAGGTCCACTTTCTAGCTTTTGTTTTTCAGCAGCATCTCACAGTCCTCACCACCATATGGAGTTTGCTCAGTTGTCGTGGAGATGAAGTTGTTAAAACATAAGACTTTTTATTTATTTTGTCAAACCACCTCTTCAAGGATTCACTGTGTGTAATAAAGTGTAATGCAAGTTTTTAATACGCACATAGAACCCAAAACTTTTCTATGTTTCTTGGTAGGTCATTCCATATTATTAAAGCTCCCAATTCACTGTTAATTTTGTGGGTTCATCATGTAAATGACAGCTGTTTCTGCACTGCATTGAATAGCAGAAAAAGAACCACCACATCTCCTAACCCTGTAAGGGTAGCTACACAGAAACAGACATATCTGTTATAAAATGCTGCTTTATCTTCTGGACAATGTCAGCCATTAACCTCCAAATGACTTCTTTCTGTCATCTTGTCCAGCTCTCCACTGGAGCTACATGATGTTTACATAAAACAGAAATATTCAATTTTTGCACCATTTTATTCACATTTCTACAAAATGTGATTCAGCCTGACATATTTGGTACATTTCTGGCATCACCACTACGATTCAAACTAAAGTTCTGTAGGATTGAACAATGTTGCGATGCACAGCATGAGTTTTGAGGTCGGCGACATTTAAAGAGTCTATATACCACTACAGCGCATCCACAGCCTGACTCTGAGTCATGACCCATTTGTCCTGTGTGCAGATGTGAAGCTGCTGGAGGACCAGGCGTTCGTGGAGGGCGTCCAGGAGCAGGTGAACGGAGCTCTGCTGGAGTACACCCTGTCCACCTACCCACAGTTCCAGGAGAAGTTCAGCCAGCTGGTGATGCGGCTGCCGGAGCTGCGCTCTCTCAGCACGCAGGCCGAGGACTACCTGTGCTACATGCATCTGAGCGGAGAGGTGCCCTGCAACAACCTGCTTATCGAGATGCTGCACGCCAAGAGAGCGTGTGTGTGAGGGTCGCACACCAGAAGCTCCACCGTCCTGTGTTGTTTCTCTCGGTGAGACTGTGTGTGTGTGTGACATGGCAAGTGTGAGTGCGATGAAAAAATCAAAAGATAGACAGGTTCATATTGGGATCTTTGAAGGATTTTGTTCGAGTTATAGAGGAGAAAATGTTCTTTAGAGTTTGGAATTATAAAGCTTCATCTGGTAAATTTAAGATTTTGAATGTTCATGTTTTCATATCCTGCAGAGCTACGTGAATGTGACCTTTATAAACCGGATTTTATACCCTGTTTTCAAAAATCTAAAATTTAGATCTGCCTGTATAAATAACAATCATTATATCCTCTTTTACAAAATATCACAAGAATCCAACATCCACAAGATTTTCTACGTCCCATAGAGCTGCCCAGCAAACATTTGACTCAGATGAAGAGGCTTCAACTCACACCAGTACTGAACAGCCATGAAAACATGGTGTCAAGATGACTGTTGAGATGTCTTTCCATAGCTGCTACCTGCATCATTCTGAATCACCCCCACCTAAATATCTTTGATAGGAATTTTATTTTGAGATCTGGTGCTGGATAGTGTGATGTTAAACTGTCACATCACAGCATGGGACTATTTGCACGGTTGACATCTGCTAAATGCTTGCTGGGTGAGCTAATTAGCACTTTTATGGCAGATATTGAAGCCTCTTTTCAGAAATCAAATTTTGGTGTTAAAATGAGCCATTTTTGATCCAAATGTCAGATGTAACTTTATGATTCCAAGGTCTCCGACACTGTTCCTAGATTATTATTATTATTATTGTTATTTTTAGATGAAGGCAGACTTCAGGGTAACACAACACACTGTGGTCTTGTCAGACTAGACTTGCACTGCTCGTATCTCTGCACTCACTTTTCATCACCAACTTTACAAAAAACCCAAATATGAAAGCTCTATGGGGTTCAATATAGTTTTGTTTTAATCTATTTAGATGTTAATATATTGATATATCAAAGCCAGACATGTTAAAAACACATTCTTATTCAGTAACTCATCAAACCTCTACCAAGACAACAGAAAAAAGGGAGACGGATATGACGGAGAAAGGGAGGCAGGCAGGGAGGAGCAGGAGGAGGTAAAAATAACAAATGAATGGGCAAATGATGAGGATGATTTTAAAGCTAACATGTGAAGCATCGGTAAATGTTTGCGCTTCAGTTTTCACAGAGGAGCCAGGCAGAGATAACACAGGGAGAGAAAAGATGAACCTGGCAACATTTAGTTTCAAGTTTCTTTGTAAAATTTTATTTATGTGGGTCAATGCCTTGAGAAACAATGGACCCTAAAAAAAATGGAGGTGTCGTGTACAGGCTCACATTTCTGTCACTTTTCAACACACTGCACTGTATGCAGACTAGAGACTGACTGATCTGAGTGTGTGAAGGCTGATACTGAAGCTGCTGCACACATGGTTATCTTTTTTTTTTTCTTATCGTCAACAAACTCCATGAAAAGATGTGTGTGTCTCTCTCAAGCCTACTGCTTCCTACAGAATGAGAAGCTCAAAATATAGTTTGAATTTTAAAAGACTCAAAAAATGTTACTCAAAGAGAGGAAATAGTATATTTTGATGTTTGGGACTATTTTCTGCAGCATAATTGCACCCCCAATATTTCTCTTTAAAAGAAATCAGATTTTTCTGCCCTCGATACTCAGTGTTACACCGACTGCGCTCATGAGCATGTGCCAAAGTTTTTTTTTTTTTCGTTGTGTGTCCTCTGTGAGCTGTGCACAGATGAACACTCACAGGTCCACCACACATCACACAGTCTGTCTACACTGCAGCGTCACTAATACGATAAATGTTAAATATGAAGCTGTGTTACTGCCGCTTGATGAACACATCAGCTGGTTTGTCACTGGCCCTGGTTATCTTTGTGCCGTTGGTCCATATGAACACATGCGCTCGCCGGTAGCAGTTCTGTCAGTCTAGTTCTGGTGTGTGTGAGTTTTACTGAACGTCCAGCTTGCAACTGCTGGTTAAAGAGTTAATGCTGGGAAATACTTGCTCACATACAGATTGTGTGCGAATGTTCCACCTACTCCTGTCCCCCCCTCCTCTCTGACTCTCTCTCCTCTCTGCAAATGCATATACGTTTCAAAATGGTTTATGTTAAAATCATAATGAAAGTGGCATTAGATTTCTTGCTGTTACAGTATGAACATATTTTTTATGAAGAAGATGAATTAATCCATTCAATTATTTTGTTTTGCACTAATCAATAAGTTGTGACTGACATATCTGTCAACATGAAAGCTTCAGGAGTGTTTGCTAGGAACAGTTTGATTGAAGTTTCTACAGTTAAACATCAGCCTCAAACATCGGCCTCTCATCCACACTGTGACCATTTTTGTGGGCTGGTTATGCAGGAAGATGACATCTCTAATCTTAAACCTGCAAGGCTCTGATTGGTTTGATTTCTCAAACAATTAACCATCAATGAGCACAAAGCTAAACCTTTTGAAATCACTTAGACAGTATTAAATATATATAAAAAATGTCAATAAATAATTAAATAAACAAGTTAGTGTTTAGTCCTTCTTTTGTCATGTTGATGAGTGTAACCATCATTGGCCACTAAAGCTCTCCACTCATATAAGAATAATAACTGCATTATATCTCATCAGACGACCAGTGGACAGTGAAGGCCTTACAGTATCAGTCCCATATACACCACCACCAGAAACCTGAAGTGTGGGTGTAAACCTCTGCACTGTGTTTTATGTGTGACATTTACTCTGCTGAAAAGTAACACTAATCTATTTTGTCCCAAACTGGACAGATCAGTGTGACACAGCCTTTTTTTTTTTTAAAGCACATGACTCTCAGCGATGATGACAATGTAACTGATATTCACTGACACCAGGACCAACTGAAAAACAATGACACAGTCAAAGCAGCGTTTGTAATATTGTGCAGCTCAACTCTCACTATGGACATTTCAAATCATTCCTTGTTCGTCCATCGACGTGGCAGCGTTGGCCATTTCAAGGTATCGTAGACAATCACTCCACCTGCCTTAACTTAATGTCTGCCTGAAAATAGACACACACACGCACACACACACCACACATACACACATCTTGGTTTTTCCTGTTGAGACAGCTGTGTGTTATCACTCTGTACAGTATATTTATGTTGTGAAGTAAATATCTACTGCAAGATGAAGATACATTTCAACACCGAAAAAGTTCTCCGCTTTACGTTGAGGTCAAATCGCTACTGTTGTGCAATTGATTCTCTTGATATTGCCTTTGTTTTTGCTCTTAGTTTATTTTCCTGTGAGTTGACAGTCTGTCCCGTCTTAAACTGAAGTGTTTTAATCCCAAAAGTGAAAGTGACCAAAACATTTTGTTTGTTTTTTTCTTTAAATATATTTTATTGTAATAGCATCAAACCAATAAAATTCAGTGAAGTAAAGCTCCACTCGTGTGTGTCGGCTATTATTGCATAGCGTTCATCAGTTGTGCACAAATGATACAGAGCTCGTATTTACAAGATTCAGTACAGCAGTCCGAGTGTGGCTGATGTCACCCTTGTCTAACATACAACATTTAGAAACATTAAACAAATGTTGTAGAAAGTCGTCATTCAATGTCTCAAAAACAGACATCAATCTTACTGCGACCTTTGTCATTTTATTCTCATATTTTGAGCTATGTTTATATATTGTATATACACTCATATTTTAAGGACTAACTACATTTCATGGTAGAACAAAAAGGAATTTGATTTGTTCCTCAGATGCTCATCTACCAATCGAAGAATACACCAAGATGTCTAATAACGACAGAGACAGAGCAGACCTTCAGAGGACAGTAGCTAACATCAACAACTGTGATTCTTATGTGAAGCTATACAGCAACTACAACTTGATTCCTGGCAGGTCAGACTATCTACAAGCCCAGCAGAGTCACACAGACCAAGTGTTCAGAATATATGTGGGATGTTAACACAAACGTTTCACACTCACAGCGTCACTCTGCTGTCTGCTGTTTGTGCTTTACAACTCCATGCCCATTGAGCTCCAGTGGTCCAGTATTATTAAATGCTTTATGTAATCATCTATTTACAACAGTGAGACTGTAAACATATTTTCCAGCAAAGAATTATCATCATGGACTTTGGTGGTCTATGCTGAAAATGTTTGAGAAGAGACATATATCAAACCACAGGCCTTTGTTCTTTCTGGTGAGCATGAATCACTGTTGAACTTTAGAGCTATATACATGAAGCATGAGGACAGAGACGTGAGAATGAAGCCCTGCAGTGATGAATTACTCACATATGGGCTGACGAGATCATACGTGCAGTACGTGTCATTCTATGGAAATTTAAAGGACAGCAACAGTTGCTTTCAGATCAACCACAAGTAGACACCATTATGGAGGTCCAGTGGAGACTGTGTGTGCCAGACAATACAGTCATTGCTGATAGTTGCTGTGTGTGTGTGTGTGTGTGTTGGTAAGCTGCTAATATTTTAAATAAAAGTAATATTTGTTTAGAAATTTAAGGGTTAGTTCACGAACATTAATCAAGCCCTGTAGATAGAGTCTTTACATGGAACAATTAAGTCTTTCCAGATACAATGTCCTGATCATACAGAATAATTCAGAGAAACAAATATGTACAGTTTTCATGGATGTATTCCTCATAAACAGATGAGACATTGGTCAATTTCAAATGTTCTGATTCAAGGAGCACTACCAAGCAATAAAACATAAAAGAATAAAAAATCTGCTTCATTCTAACTCAGAAACCTTTAAATTTGTGGTGTGGGTGAAGTCATCCTTTAAGGTCACTGTGTTGCAATACACTGTCTTTGTTTTTAGCTTTAGCCTCTAAAACAAAGCCACTCATTTGTGCCTTCAAGAGGTCACTGCATTTACTCACGCTGCTGTAAGACAACAAGGGACACATGGGAGAACTTGTTAGTTTCTTATTGATGTGTGGACGTTAGGTCAGAAATGCGTTACTTCACTGTTCCATAGCTGAGAACCTCCAATATGGCTGCCAGATAGTCAACTACATTGTCAAAAGATTTTTGGACTTAGAAAACACGTAGTTGAAAGAACATTGATCTGATCTGAGAACAGAATGCTTTCTCTTCCACGCTCCATCTCAGCAAGTGTGTGTGTGTCCCTCTTCCTTCACTGCGGTGCGTGTTCGTTGTAACCGAGTATCAGGTTCCACTCCACTCTGCAGTTCAGCAACCTGCGGCGAAATAAAGTGAATGGCATCAGCTACGATTCGTGGCTCAGTCTGATGTTTAATGTTGTTTTGTGTCACAGCGGCACAAGTGTGTTTGTGTACAAAAGAGACAACAAGAAAGGATGGAAAAATGAAAGGCGGAAATGAGAGAGTGAGCAGGTGTTGGAGTGGTTAATGGCTGATAGCGTGAATAGACAGCAACTGTCCGTTCCTGATTAAGGGAATGAACTTCTCCTTTGTCTCGTTGGTCAACAATGAACACCCAGCAGTACTCAAACACCATCCATCAGGCGTTCTTCACAGGCAGCTAAACATTTAATGACTCTATTACAAACTTCCTTCTCCTCATAGCCAGGCAATTTAGAGCCATTGACAGTGCCTTAACCCTCTGGAAATATAGGGACCATCTGTTGTGTCAGCCTGCACATTCAAAGCAACAAAAGACAGCGCGGGCAGTTTTCACACAGTCCTAATGCTGTGCACTGTGCAGGTAAATGGAGACAATCTGGGAAAAATAAAACCCTGTTTGCTCTTTCTCCTCGGGTCACTTCTTTGTACCGTATGTGAATTTTCTTTACATCTCCTGTGTTGTCGGTCGGCTGTTCTCTGACCCACACACACCCCTCACACACATCTTGTCCACAAGGGTTTTAGGAAGCTCATGTTGCTTAGATCGAAGTATTTGCTTTCTCCAAATACTACTGAGAGCTTTTAAAAACAACTTTCATGACAGAAAAATTGCAACTATTCTGTGTTTCACCTGTTTTATGTGTAAGTGAAAATAAAAACAAATAAACACAAATACTCAGCTTTCAAACCCCTGTTCCACTCAAGACCACCATTAAAGAACACAATTTTTTCCTTTTGTTCTCGAGGTTGTTTCAAAAATACTGCCTATGTACTGTAGTGCCATTTAAAACCAGACAAAGAGAAAGCAGGTAGAGCTCAGTGCATTCCTAACATGGGAAACCATGAGAGGACACAGATGGATGCCGTGAACAATACCCAGTAACTTTCCCGAAATGTATAAGGTGATGGCATTGACCAAATTCATTTCACATCAGCAGCGAGAATCTGTCTTCACCACAGATGCCTACCACAGTATGTAGCAGCCGCCATACGAGACAGGCCTGTGTGTTTGATTAAAACCTTGAAAAGCAGAGAGAGACATGCTCTGAAGAAGATTTACCGTTTGGCTCGTTTCTGGGGGAGTTACTGCAGAAAGACACGTTTCACCTTTCACTTATTTATATCCTGTAATATACAATTAGCAGATGGATTTAGTCGTTTAGTAACTCTTTGAGACACATGGAAAAGCACTAATACTTTGCTTTGTCTGTTTTGCTTCACACCATGAACCACACCAGGCTTTGCTTGGAAATTTGTTTTGTATTTCGGCCACCCACAGTACACGCAGTTCTTCTTCTCACAGATTTTTCCAAACTCTTGAATTTGGTCTGATTTCTGTTGAGTCACCTGCATTTAGGTTAAAGGGCTGTGAACAGTGTTACATTTAAGCAGCTGTTTGACATTTTGAAGTACTTTCTGCACTCCTAACTGGTTTCATATGTTGAAAGCGCCACGAGAACTACACGGACGATACAGATTTACAATTTACCAACAGCAACATTTTTCATAAACATCCTGTATTGTTAATGGATGTCCTGCTCTTTGTTTCTAATGCAGTATCAAGTGATGTTAGAGCTGTACCTGATTGCTTGAACCCAGTCAGCTGGACCACCTGTTTTGATTACAAAGACATACATAATACTCAGTCATTAATTAGATGTAACATATATGCATCGATGACTCACACGTGTTACTTACTTGGTTTCCTGATGCAGGTTTTAAAGAGAAACTCACAAAGCTCTCCTTTCTGAAGCTCTCTGAAAGACAGTTACACACCACTTTGTGTTTAATGTTTGCATTTCTTGTAACATATTAGAGAGGTATTTTCATAATGAGTAATTTTGACAGAGAAAATGTCCAAATTCTCCGATTTCAGCCTCTCAAATGTTCCTTTAGTCTTCTATGACAGTAAACTGAACATCTTTGGGTTGTGGACAAAACAAGACATTTGAGGACGTCACCTTGGGCTTTGGGAAACAGTGATCAACATTTTTCACCATTTTTGTGCAGCCAACAGTCAACTAACTAAGAAAATGATCAACAGCTTAATCAATAGTGAATATAATCATTAGTTGAGATGCAAGCAATATGAAGCACGTACAGAGAAAGCTTTATGAAAGAGAAGCAAAAATGCAATCAATATGGATGACAAGAGAACATTATGAGAACATCCTTTTGGTTCTTTCTGTATTCAGATATGCTTTATTTGCCCTTCTACTTCTAAACCTTAATGCCATTTAATCATGGCCTTGTGTCTGCATGACAGAATGTTGCAGATGAGCTAAAATGAAGTTAAATGGTGTCATCAGTCTATAATTATCCGTACTCATCATTCACTTATTTCAGTCAGCGCAGTAAAGGTGCAGGAGAGAGTGTCCAAAATGAATCAGTGGATACCATCATCAGTAGATTCTATAGTTTAACCAGAAGTCAGTGTATCTACTGTCAGTTATTCTGACCTGACACAAAATGAACAGAGGGGTTATAAAGGAGGAGTAAATGTGTTTACAGTCAGTGGTGTGTGGTGATCTGCAGAAGGCCTATAAAGACGTCATATAAAACACACCCATATATACACCCATAGAGTGTGGTGGCTCTGGCTGTCATACACCTGTCCTGACATCCCCACACTAAAAGAAATATCAGACTAATGTACAGTGTTGCCAGACTGGGTGCCTCTAAACAGTAATTCCTTACTACATAGTGATAGAATTTTCAGTGGTTCTTTGCAGCATACCATTCTTAATGACCAGTGATGTGGAGGTGGAGCTGGTGGGTCCAGAGGTCTCACTGGTCTCAGGGCTGGAGGGGGTCGGAGGACTGCGGCCCCAGGAGTTAATCGGGGCCCTCTGGGAGGGTAGGAAGCTGGTTGGCTGGGAACAGTTCTGAAAATACACCAGAATCCTTTAAGAAGGGCTGCAGAGTGATGCTTTTATCATAAAACATAATATGTGTAGTAGTATTGCTACTACACTACTGCTGCACTAACAAACTGTCCACACAAAAGCAAAGTAAAATTAACATTTGTAAAGATTTTCTGTACCGCAACGATGGACCCGATCATTGCTGTGTGCTTTTTACTCACTAACCGTGAAAGATAAGGCTTTCCTCTTCTCTTTGATCCTCTTTATGGCATTCCTCACCTAAATGAGAAGCAGTGTTCTTACACCCACAGGTTTGTCCAAAAGGATGGCAGCCTCACATACCGTACAAAGATACATTCTGAGTCTCTGCCGCAGTGGTGACAGGCAGACGCACTGACAATGGACTGAATGCCTCCTTACCTCACTGTTGTAAACAGCATACACGAAGAAGATATACAGGCCCTGTGGAGAGGAGACAGGCACATTATGAAGCACATGTGAAAGGTGGAAAATGGAGAATAATAAACTCTATTCATATAGCTTTTATTGACAATGTTTTCATCAAACCTGTTTAGCACTCCACTCTGTCACCTCTGTCAAATGCTTTTCCCTTTACTAACAAAAAAGAACCATGTATTGCAAAATACCTCCTTGTGCTCTCAATCTGTGGGTGGTTTTCTACTCCCTTTTGGCACAAGCTTCAGTTGGATTCAGCAGGGTGTGGCTGAACTGAATCCAAATTAGATCTCTTGTGTCTTATAACTTTTGCAAGGAAAATGTAGCAGAAATGTAATTTGTAAAATGTGTTTTCTCGATGATTGTGAATTGTTAGCCTCTTGTATGTCCAGCGATGTACTGAAGAAGTGTGGATACTACAAAATGAGATCCCATCAGCAAGTAGAAGTGTTTGAAGATGTTCCCAATGAAAAGCCTGCCATCGTAGGGAGGGGGGGGGGACGACAGGATAACCTTTAAAGGCTGTGCACAACAGTGCACAGAGTTTCTCAGGGAAGGCATTCATAGTGCTAAACTCTGTTGTAAGCATGAAAAGTGACAGAAATGCCTGCATAATAAAAAAAAGAGAGTTGAGTTGTCAGCTTGTTGTTTTTGGAAAGTTTGGGGAAATGTTTGGGCTAAGGGGTTTCAGAGGCTTGTTGGACCGTCTGGCAGGTACTTCCTGCTGGAGTAACCCTACAGTAACTCTAACCCCGGTGCCTTCAGCTGCCATTTTTGTGGTGTGAATCAGATTCTGTTGTTTAAAGTAGGGTAAGAGTTAGTCTAACTTTGTATATAATTTCTTAAATCACAAATCAGGAAGAGGTTGTTAGTTAGCACCTTCCACAACAACCTATATGGAGCAGTTTGTAAGTTAGCGCCTGATCTGTAGCATAGTTTGTCAGTGCCTTTCAGAACCCACGTGATCTTTACAAAAATGTTGAATTGAGTGTTTTCTGATCTGCAACCTCAACGATAAAGGCTTGGATCAGTTTAGGCCAGGGGTCTTCAACCAGGGGTCCGCAGGTTACCACAGAGGCACTGCAGGGGGTCCGCCAATAATTGTCGTAATAATTGACAATTTTCACCAAAATAATGGTGAATGTGAGGGTGCAGATGACTGAGAAACTACAAACAGCGGAGGTATTTGCACTCCAATTGGATGAATCACTGGACATGTCCAAAGACGCACAGCTCTTGGCATTTAATAACCAATAATCATTTTTTCATAAACACATATAGGCTAATAACCCAGTATATAAGGTCAAAAAGGTGAAATAAAAGCTGAATAAAGTAAATATAAAAGTTATTTTAGGCCAGGCTTAATATGTGAAACATTTTAAAATATTAATTACATGTGGGGGTCCCTGTTCTGTTTGTCTCTCGTCCAAGGGGTCCTTGGGCTGAAAAAGGTTGAAGGCCCCTGGTTTAGGCAGTAAATCTACACAGAAAGATTGTAGTCATTGTTAAAAACTCCACCTCTGCCTCGAAGCGAGAACAGCCATCATTCACACGATCATGACCGTCTACCAATGAGCTTGGGTCTGCTCGAGGTTTCTGCCTGTTAAAAGGAAGTTTTTCCTCGCCACCGTCGCCAAGTGCTTGCTCATGGTGGAGCTGTTGGTCTCTGTAAATAATATTATAAAGAGTACGGTCCAGACCTGATCTGTATGAAAAGTGTCTTGAGATAACTTTTGTTATGATATGGTGCTATATATTGAATATAATAATTTACAGTCCGCTGATCTGAACAATCACATACTAAATATAAAGGGCTACATAGATTTCAGTGTATGCAATGACGCTATGAAAATCTAAGGGGGGAGTTGCTAATTGGATAGAGGGGAGATAAGCTAATTGGTTCTTGCGGCTGTTGTCAACAGCCCTCGGTTTACACTTCAGAGGACAGAGATCACAGGAATTCAAGGCCTACTGAGTCTTATATTTTGGAGCAGCTATGCATGAGCAGCTGTCTTGACTTTAATACATGTGATTAAGGCAGCGATGTGAGTAAGTTGGAACCCAAGTCAACACAGTGTTCTGATTACGTTTCTAATCAGAGCAAGCATAACCACTGTTAGATAAGAGGTCTATTATTGAAGGACATATTAATCTAACCATGACTCCATCAGAGTTTTTATTGTTTTGCTATTTATAAATCCTCTCCAGACTACAGACGAACTTCCTCTGCTCCATGTGCCACTACAGTGGCTGTAGATTGAGGGCTATGTCTTTCTTCGGGTAAACAACTTTTTTTAAGTCTCCACTTTACCAAAGCTAGACAGAGGCTTACGTTTATGCGGCAAGAAATGTAATAATTGAACTGTAATTAAGCCCAGTATAATCTGCTTTGTGGTATCAAAACAGAATTATTAATGGAACAGTCCTTTAATGGACAACTCATGAAAAGATTTAATTCATCAACTTTGAATGTCTTCAACAATTTCAATAACCTACAATAATAAGTTAAAAAAAAACTAAAATATATGTCAATAAAACACAACTACTACCTCTCCCTCATATACTTTTATAGACTATCCAAGCAACACAGTAAAGTTTTTTTACCTACACGAGGAAGAACTCCTACTGTAGCGTTATCTGCCCTCGGCTGGACACTGGCAGTAAATCTAAATTAACTAGCAGCTCTCTTCAAGCCAAGCTCATTTTGATTAATTAAAGGCTGGGGAATAGCACGGAAGGGTAAGAGGGGTTAGAAAAGACAAGGAGAGAGAGAGGGAGAGATGTACAGAGTGGATGGAAGGTCTGAGAAAAACAGGGACAGTGTATGGGAAAGGTTGAAATGAGGGAAGAATGTTTGAGAGAGGAAGTAACTGCTGTGTTATCAGGGGAGGAGAGATGAAGGTAGATGTGGTATGACCTGTCCTTCAGTCTTTCAAAGGCCTGACTGTCTTCTCCCACACACACACACACGCACACACACACATCTCATTTTGCGTGAATACACAGTTACAATTATAAAATTACAGCTGCAGACGGGCAGATATAGTACAGGTCCATATCAACACACACAATACACACAATAATAATTCCTTATATTTTATGTCTCGGCCTGCTGACAAGGTGACTGGCTACAATCTTCCAACTCTTCCAGGACCGTGAGGCGTTCAGGACAAAAACTCTTGAGACAGCAGGCTGCGGTCCGTTAACTACAGCTCATCACAAAGTCGGAGAATCCCCTTCTGACACTGACTTTTATATCCTACACATTCATGGTTACTTCATGTTGTTATGCACCAAAATTCCATAACAAACATCTCCTGGTATGAAGCTATGTTCTTGGCAATGAAATGTGAACATTCATGCTCCCCAGAAGACAAAGAAATTGGTCAAATTATTTCCTCTTGTACTACCCTTAAAGTTAGTGTGTGAGGTAATATGTAATACATGAGACTGACTTGACTAAAAACAAGAAGAATTGACCTTTGACCACCACAACTAGTGAGGCTCTGTAAAATGCCAATAACTGTTAGCGTTGTGGCTTTAAAGAATAAAGTTCCTTGTGATGCAACAAAAGGCCATAGATGTAACTACAGCCCAGCTCCCCATGGTCACTGCTAACCCCACTGCTGTCTTGAAGAACATGCAGAGAGACATATGCTACCTCCATGACACACTTTCAGCCAAACTACCTCTGTCCTCAGCTCACATGTAATTACAATCATTATGATTTTATTATGAACTTGAACTCCTTATGAATGGAATGAGTTAACAAAAGCTTTGAAAAGAACATTTCTCACTTCTTTTTTTCATTTGAAATTATAATATATTTGTGCATTTTCATTTCATTGTGTACTCTCAATGAGATCACCTATATGAATACATTTTAAGTTAAGCAAAATGCTACCTTAGCTTGAAGAGTTAGTATGGCGACATTAGCATTCATTTGGACTCATGTTTGTGTCCAGCTGGCAAAGTTACGTCTTATATTCACTCTTGGCTCAGTACTGCTCTGTTTTTTGTCTCCACCCACAAATATCTGGCTCTTTAGCTGATAAATAATCATTCGATACATGTTTTTATAAAGCCACAGCTCTAAGTAGGCGCTAATATCATGCCATTATCCAGAGATTTGGATTAAATGTAAACATAAAGTTTGCAAATATTATATATCATTGTTTACCTGGAAGGCATTGAGAGCGATGAAGATATAGGCAACTACCACAGACAGATGGACCAGGACTCCACACAACCAGGTCAGACCCAGCACTGGCAGCAGGATAAGAACTGGTCGAGTCACAGCCCTGCAAACATTCACAAAATGCACAAATCATGAATCACACGTTCTCTGCGCACCATCTTTTTGTCAAACATTTCAGAAAACCTGGGTACAGACTGAAGGATCCAGCAGCATTTTCTTCTAAAATATTTCCTCCTTCAATCCTCATCACACATCTCTACACAGCTATAGATTTTACAGCCTACCGCCGTCACACTCCTGTTTCTTTGCAATCATCCTTTCAATGATCCTGGTGTTTATACGGCCAATAACTATTTCATGGGGCAAGGCGGAAAAGGTTGCCTTTGTTCAAACCACTATTGTTGTCACACTGCTGCACCTGGGTAGAAAGATTGAGTTTTCAGACTACACTGTGTCTGCAAGGACAAAGCCGGCACCCACTTCCCTCTCTTCCCTTTTATTTTTGAAAGTCATTTTCCCTGTAATCTCCTGAACACTCCAGAGTTGGCACAGACATCTACTTTCAGTCTGTTCATGAGGGAATGAAGAGACCCAGCGAGAGTGGGAATGGAGTCGTTGCATTTCCACCAGGCTAAGACAAACGTCTGAAAAGTAAATCTGGATGGAAGAGTGCTGCTGCATGTTGGACTGATGGACTTAAACATGAAAAAAGAACCAAGTCTCTTATTAGCCGTGATACATATTAGTAATACCTTCTAAGTCAAGTATACTGACATGTATACAGTATATGTATATATCTGAAAAAGCACATTTGTACTCAAAATACTGAAAGTAAGTGTCACTAAAACTTAGTGAGCACACAGTAGATGTAATCCATTATGTTTAATCCTTACTCTTCTATTCTGAGTACATGAGAGAAATGTAGGTGTACTGACAGGAAGTGATTCGATGCATTAAAGGGACACTTCCGCCACATTACAAAAAATGATTTATCTCTAATAATGTCTAGCCATGCATAGTTTTGGTTTTATTTGTCTGGTTTTGGTGAATAATGTTTTATACGTGGTGCTCAGAGAACTGAACAATGCCATTTTTAAAGAGTACTAATTCCCATTAGTACTAGTTCCCATTGCCCTGGGTACTTCACTGACTTCACTGTCAGCAGTTCTCATTTGGACTATTAGCTCCAAAGAAAAGCGGGGTCTGTGGTTGCCATGTGTAATATATTTCATGACCCTTTAACCCTTTAATGCACAACATGGGACAAATGTATTCCTCAATTAACTTATTTACTTTCATTTTTTCTTTCATGCTTTTTGTATAAAACTCATTTTTGACATTACCCTTTGAATACACAACGCTGGTCAAAAAGAGGTTACCCTGACCATGACATCCATTATTAATGCTAAAGAGAAACATGGCCAGCTGTTAAATATTCTATTCCAGCCAGCTAATGTTAATGAGGTCAACAAAATGAAACAACAAATAGAACAGTATTTAATTATCAAGGAAGGAATCTCTGTCTGTTCATCCGATTGACTTTACACTTGGCGGGTGTATTACTAAGGGCTCAAGAAGGTGAAGCGTCAAATTTGTTGCAATTTGGCCAGATGCTAGCGTTATAACAATGAACCTTATGTTTTGGTCTGAGAAACAAAATTCTAGACTGAATTTCCACTACAGAAGAAGAAGTTTCATATTTTTAATATTCCATAAAGTTTTGCTTACAGAACTTCAAAATCTGTGGACTTAAATGGATATAAAATGTCATAAATCCTGAATGCTTGTGACAATTAGACATATTTCACATGTAACATATTTTACTGTTTGGTCCAAATCACTGATAAAATGCTTATTTAACAAAATTATTATTATAGTATGTCCTTTTTTGTTTTTAATCAACCTTGCACACAAAAAACAAAAATAATTATTGGTAGCAATTAAAAACAAGATATTTAATAAATACTTGGAATAGTAAATGAAATGAAATAAATATAAATAAATAAAGCAAACAAACCCTCAGCCATGCATGAAATAACATCAGAAATGTGTTCTATAAGGGGTCTGCATAGCATGTGCATCAGGGTTAATTGTGTTTTGCCATAAAGGCATCACCTGCACATATATAGTTTTTCAGAATCATTCCTCACCTGTGGTTATGTTACTAGAAATGCCTGTATATATACCTATAGTGTAGCAGAATTACTAGAAATGTTTGTACTATCATCCAGTAACCAATAGCAACATAAACAGACCTGTCACTATGAATAGGGAAATTGTGTTTGCTGCTCAGCTCTGACTGACAATCATACACATGTATGGTTGTAATAGGAAATATATTTCTATTTCTTAAATCTATTTCATAGATATTTCCTCCTGTTTGTGGAACATTTAAAAAATTACAGTGTAGATAAAAAAAACTACATGGACCAGCTGTACTGAGCCCTTTCAGTATAAAGATTGATGACTGTAGTGGAGATGCACGGGTTGGAGGCCACTGACAGGGTATAGGGAAGTCAGAAAATCAGATGACCACATTGCACAGCATACATTGTAAATACAAGTCAGATGAATGCATTAATGGTATGATTCAGGTCATGGGATTTGGTGACAATAAGGTAAACATTGCCAGACATCATTTAACATGATTAGAAGTCATAAAAGTAGCAGCATTTCTCCAAGACATGGTCAAAAACAAGACTAAGAATGGGTTCCTTGGTCAGTTTGGAAGTGAACATAGATGGAAGCTGAGATTACAGCACTTAAAAAATAATTTACCAAAATTATAAAATAACAGAATTTATGGCAGAATATAGTTTTAAGATCAGATCCCAAGA
Organism: Miichthys miiuy; assembly: GCA_036365135.1. Taxonomy (NCBI): domain Eukaryota; kingdom Metazoa; phylum Chordata; class Actinopteri; family Sciaenidae; genus Miichthys; species Miichthys miiuy. The sequence goes on from CM071605.1 coordinate 5,806,753, forward strand.
TGCAGTGCACCCCCACCCCTCCCACACACACACACCCCCAACGCACACAGACACGTACACACACATTCAGCTGTGTTGGGACCCGGTGTTAAGCTGATAAGCCCTTGCAACTCCCACAGCAGACTCCCGAGCCCAAACTCCCAAGCTCTCACACTGCCTCTGTTGACTATGGCTGGCTCGACCGAAAAGGAAACATGTGTGAGTGAGACAGTGAAAGAGCGTGGGTGCACAAGAGAAAAAGACGCATGAAAGAAAACACACAGAAAGCAGGTGGAGACAGAGAGGGAGAAAGAGTGATAGAGAGAGGTAGAGAAACGTATCTCACCAGGTGAGGTCAAAGGCCTGCATCTTTGATGCTGAGCTTGGACTGAGCATCTTAGCACGACGACGAGCACTGGAGACAGTCACCATGACAACCCGACACAGCACAACTGCATTGACCTGCAGGCAAAGGACAACAGCATCAACATGGCCTCCAGCAAACATGAGCCGTGCCTCTGCAGATCCACTTGGCTTGAAGCTCACGTGCAGAAGAGGGAAAGTTTACCCTCCTCCCCTCCTCCTCCCCTCCTCAGGCTGCAGGAAATCACATGACAGTAAACAGTCCTCGGCTCATGTACATTATTTCATTTTTCATTGCTCCTGGCCTCCGAGAGGGAAAAAATAGTTCCATAGAGAAAATATAGAAGGGAGATGCAGAAGCTCAATCTTCATCCAGAAACTTACTTCCATGATCTTTTGTGTTGTTTTGGATTTTTAGGGGTGTTTCGGATAATTCAAGGATTATGTCACTCATCTTATGTGTCTTTTAAAGGTGCCCTGTGGAGTTTTCTTGTCACTGTCTCCAAGTGTTTGCTCATGGTGGGAACTGTTGGGTCTCAGTAAATAATATTAACTAGACCTGCTCTGTACGAAAGGTGTCATGAGATAACTTCTTGGTGCTATATAAATGGAGGGGAATTGAATTGAAATAAATAAACAAACCCACTTGTGTTTGCATTTGGTCTTTCTACTAAAATGCATTCTTGATGCAAAATGTGTATCCTTGAAGCCCAACAAAAATGTTCAATATATCAATATCAATCAATATATTCATCATAAAAGATTTGTAAATGGACTGTACTTATATAGCGCCGTTCTAGTCTTCCGACAACTACATATCTCATTCACACTGCTGCCACGGAGTTCAGTTGGGGTTCAGTATCTTGCCCAAGGACACACAACATGCAGACTGGTTAGCGGACGACCCGCTCTACCTCCTGAGCCACTTCCATTGTTTACATCCATTGCTGGCTAGCTATCATCTTCTGCACTGCCTTTTGTTAGATGGTTTGGGCAGGAATAGATCACATTTAGTGATTTAGCTGACGCTTTTATCCAAAGCGACTTACAAAAAAGGGAAACAATCAAGGTAGAGTGCGACTAAGACATGTTAGTGCAGCAATAAGTCTGTCCAGTTGTTGGTAGTGCTAGAAGAGGAGGTACTCTCTGAAGAGCTGGAGGTCTTTAAAGGTTTTAAAGGTAGAGAGGGACGCCCCTGATCTGGTAGGAACTGGTAGCGTGTTCTACCAATGGGGAATAACAGACAGAAGAGTCTGGATTGTCCTGAGCATACAGGTGGCAGAGCGTCGTTCGTTTGAGGTAACATGTGCTTGTATAAGGGCATTCAAATAGGCGGGTGCAGAACGAGGGACTACTTTGTAGTCAGCATTAGGGATTTGAATTTAATGCGGGCTGCTACAGGTAGCCAGTGGAGCTCGACGAGCAGCAGAGTAACATATGACCTTTTGGGCTTATTGAAAACCAGGCGCGCTTCCGTGTTCTGGATAATACACACACACACACACACACACACAGTGTAGTTACATACCGCCAAGACAAATATAACAGGACCCACAAAGGCCCAGATCGTGTCAGTCTTCACATTGAGCCAGCAGTGATCATCTGCCTTGTACTCGTCCACTGATACTGCCAGTGTTACCCCAACTATGAGAACAGGAAGTCCTGAAAAACAGATGATAAAGAAAATGAAGTATGGCAGCTATGACAACAAAAGAAGCAGCATGTTTAAAAGACATATTTATGGAACAGTGATTGCTGCGGCGTCTATTGAACAGACTATTTAGTCTTTCCTGTTCTCCTCATCTGTTTAGTCTGAAGGGGAACATTCAGCACATCTGCATGGAGAGCTGAAAGGAACACCTGAATATCGAGTGTTTGTGGTGCTTATTCACACACTGTTCTCAGCCATTATGCGACATAACACACACTCACAGATGGATTTGGGAACATGAACAGTAGCAGCTGCAGGATGTTTTTTTTTTTTTTTTTTTAACTGGGTTAAGGTTACAGTAAAACATAACATAACATAACATGCATCATGTAACACTGACATAAATAACACCAATAAATCGTCCTCAGACAAACAAGTCTAAATATGAATACCAGGAGTTATTAACATGCTGCATATGCATGGAAGCATGAGTGCAGCAAGTCTCAATCTCCCTGTTGATTAGAAGATAAATTAGTCCTGAGGATGATGTGCCCAAAATGGAAAATCATCTTCTGGCAGGACGACAAGTATGCTCAGTATATTTTATGGCATCAGCCAGTTAGATTTTAATATTTTTGGTGTGCAAATGCAAATTGTGACCTGTTGACATTATATTTGAAATAAATATACAAAGATATTGCAATGCTATAGTGCCATTGTCAACATTCTACCACATGTTTCTCTCTGTAGTGTAATTTGTGGCTTCTAACAGAAGCTGAGATCACTTTCAATTCCTCGAGTGCTGTTAATGATGTATCTTCTCTTTATATATTTTGGTTTCACACTGAGCCATCGACACCGTCCTGGCTTACTGGCTTTGGACTGAACATATCACCACTGCATTGGCATGGCATCATAGCAAAAAAAAACCTATCACAACCAAATGTTAGATTTAATTGTGAGCTAGCTGGCCAAACATAGTAAATGGCTAAATCATCACAGTCTCTATGTGAAGCATGAATTATCACTATGATGCTCTGAGACTGATAAAATGATGTAAAAGGTTACATGTTGTGGATGAAATAATCTCAGCATTTCACATGACTTGTCTTTTTTTTCTAATTATTTCCCAGAAAGATCCTAATAGAGGTAACTACCATTGAGCCACTGCGGCCACATGAAGCTGCCTCCATGTGCCCTCCCCACCCGTGTGTCCCCACATGAACTCTCCCTATCAGCTGTCTGAGGACAGCAACATGTCCCATTCCTGCAGCCTGCTGGACCAGGCTGAACTAAAATCCACTCTCAGTACACGTTACAAGTGAAATCATCAGGAGAGACCTAACACACATTGACTGCAAATGTGAACGCTTGTTGAGATTATTGATATGTCCTTCAAGCAGATTGTGCACTTTAGAGGCATAATCAGTGATGACACTTTTTTTTACTTTTTGGTTCTGCATTTTACTAAAAAGTCTCCTGATGCTCTCGCTTTTTAAAAAAAAAATGTTTTTATCTAAATTATGAGCAAGAGAAGCAAGCAGCTGAGTGTGTTAGTGTCAGTGTCACCTCTTCAAATCATATTATGTATATTTAAGAGTGTGGCTGCTCTGATTGACAGGTAAGCCTGTCTCAGCTCCACCCACGCTTCACCTCACCGACGGAGGCAGGACAGCCAAGAGAGCAATGACCAGAACCTGTGGGTGATGTCACAGTGTCCACGTCCATGTTTTATACTGTTTTTGGGTCAAACACACCCAGACTTTCTCCCAGGAGACCACGGTTCATGTCCCATGTGAAACCAAAAGTCACTTCATGTAATTTACATAAGTTACATCATGTACAAATTTAAATACTTTTTATTTAAATCCAAACCATGATCTCCTTGTAGTTTTTGTTCCTTAACTTAACCAAACTGTGTATGATTTATAATGTTAAGAAAAAGGACAACAAATGTTCCAGTACCCCATGAAAACCCCCATCCAAACCAGGTCATACATCAAACACCAACTGGACAAGCCAGTGAGAGGGAATGAAACTTTACCCCAGCCGATGATGTAGTAGAGCTTCATCCTGCGGTCCTCGCTGATGTTCACTGACACAACTTTGCTCCAGAGCAGCAGGCCCTCCACCAGCATCCAAGAGAAGGAAGCCATGAAGAAAAGGTGGAGTAGTGCAGTTACCACGTAGCATGCTGCCTGCAGGATTAAAAATATAGAAAAACAGAGATGGTTTGTGGACTGTGTGCACAAATCACAGTCATGGGTTTCTTGGCAATCTCGATATTTATACTGACTGGAAAAACTCTGGAGATGTGGGTTTGTTTGTTGGAACTAACAGTAATAGGTCTTATTTTAAGGTTGAGTAAGGTTGTGTAAGGTAAGGGTCACAGTGTTTTCTTAGAACATCTACAGTAAAGATCAGGGATACCTCGCAATCAGTATTTAAGATACCTCAATCAAGTGTTGGTTAACAGGAAATCTTAAATGACCCGTCCTGACCTGAGCGTGGGACAAGCAGAAATATAAATGAGTCACCAAATTAGCATTATATGCTGAAATTCGAGTCTTCAAAGCCCTGTGGTGACTATCGCAGTCTGTGCTGTGGCTGATTGGGACTTTGTTCCAAAGGAAGATGTCCTTGCAACTATTTCACACATTAACATGATTATGACACGATTATCTTCAAAAATAGTGGAACATTTTCCCAGTCAGCTTCTTACTGTGAGTGGCAGCAAACTTGATTCACATTACAGATTTATCAACTCTCAACACTACAAGCAGCTTTTTCCAGATCATTTGATCCATTGTTAATGATTTCATTGTTAATAATTGATTAGAGCACTTAAAAATTTTAAACCAAGTACAGAGGCTTTGAACCCAACATGTAAAGGGTTCAATCGAAGACATGATGCATGAACCTGATTTCAAAGTTGGCATACAATATACAGAAATGTTCATGCTAATCTGTGACCAACGACTGTGAGATTTGTATAATAATCCTCCAACATGGGTGTATTACAGAATGGAGCAGGTTCAAGTGCTCAAGGCAGAGCCTCTACATGAAGTCATGTTATTCATTTTTTATGTTCCAGGGTCCAATGACAGAGTCATTCATGTCAATAATGAAATAATAATTAATAATAAAAGTTCTGAACTGAACAAATAACCAAAATATGATCTGATAGCTGTATATGTGCAAAATGGAGCAGTGGTGCACCTAAAAGAATGCAAAGATAAGAAAAAGAACCAACGGTAGAGGATATATAAGTTACATCAAGTTCCTTGCATTTTTTTTCGAAAACATTCAAAGGAACTATGAGAATAAAAATATTGCGGAGGCCCACAAGCCCACAGCGGGGGGTGGTGAGGAGGAACAGCCAGCACTGCCAGTGCTTTACCACCGCAACAAGTGCGTGCTGGCAGGGAGGGCTAATGTAAAAACACCTCATTGTCTCTCTAATTGTGGACTCTAATTGTGAAAAAAAAGGCATTTGAAGCTTTACACTTTAAATGTACAAATATGTAGAATCTATGGAGTCTCACCTCATTGGCAGACGCCCAGTCACTGCACATCAACAGCAGCTCTGCGATGCCCAGAGCAACAATCAGGTTCTTATGGACAGTGGTACGGTCTGATTTAGGGACACTACACAGGTACACACACACACACACACACACACACACACACACATATCCGTGGATGCAAACACACACAGCATGAAATATTTGAGTGAAGATCTCACAGTAGTTCTCAGGTTTTTTCAAAAATGTTTCACTATGGTGCTGTTGACATATCTGCAGAGCACAATGTTCTGTTTTTTTCTTCCATTTAGTGATGTGAATCTGGCAGGGTTTTATGAAATGCTTTTCACCCTGTTCGCTTTACAGAGTGCACTCTGTGACGTTTGTGACTCACCCCACAGCGATGAAGAGGATGAAGGTGAAGAGGAGGCCACACAGAGACACTCCACAGCCGATAAACGTCAGCACCTGCAGAGCTTTTTCGTTCTCTGGACTCCTCTGACACACACACACACACACACACACACACACACACACACACACACATCGAGAGCATGAGCTGTAAATAGTAGCCCATGTTGTAGATGAAAGCCTACACAAGATGCAGAGTGATAATTGGGCAGAGGAATGTTTACCTGGGCTTCGTAAACCTGGAGCAGCAATGCAAAATTGGTGGTGTGGTTGCAGTAGCACGTGGTGTATCCATATTGTTTGGACACTACCTCACAGCCTTTGGTATTCCACCACCCACCAGCCTCCGGACTAGTTAGACACAACAGCACATACTTACATATCTACATACATAAAAGGAATGCCAAGAATGAAAAAATTCTCCAATGCTTTCAAAAGTGATGCAGAATTTATCACATTTTTTAATGAAACAGGTTTTAGATAACGGTAGTACAGAGGCATCTGAGACCTCCAAACTGCCAACGCTTTGTTTATTGGTACTTACGTGAGATCAAAATCCCAGAAGGCACACACTGGATCATACACAGTACCAGCAGGATTCTGTGAGAAACATAGAATATATAATAAATGTGATGATTAATTAAAAAAAAAAAAAGGCAATAGAATTTCAAAGGAAGGCATTTCAGACAGATTTAGCTAACCTGCACTCGGTGCTGGAGCTGGAAACGAACTGCTGTGCTAACTGGCTGGTCGTCTCCCAGCACTGTGGTGGATATGACAGAAGAGCCCAGGACGGTGCCCAAATACCTGGTTATGTACACAAAGTCACACATTATAACGATGAAGAGCAAGCTATGGCCTTATGCTACCTTTATTCTAATATAAATGAATCAATGAATTTTTGCTTTGTGGAGCAAAGTTAGATCGGGTTAGGATCAGGGTTAGGGGTATGCTAGCTTTTAGCTAATATTAAATAAATAAAAGCACCAGATTTCTCTTTAACAAAAGCATGCTTTTATCATGAACTCTTTGCCGAGTTACATTTGTGCTTTATCTTTGATGACAATAGGTAAGGTAGGTGGATTAAAATCAGTGTTGTTCTGTGACATGTGGTACCTGATCCCATATCCGGCGTTATCTGGTATTTAAAAGCATGCTATACTGTGCTTGTACTGTGTTGTCATGTTACCTCTGGCTGCCGTCAGTGACGGTAGGAACCATGGTAATGTTCTCTTCAGGATTGAAAAGAGGCCGCAGAGAGCCGTACCACGTGTTGACCAACGTGAGCTTATTGAAGCCTGCGCACACAACACAACAGCAAGATGAGGCTTCTGCTTGCATCAGACATCCAAATAACACAGTACTAAGAGAAATGTAGTTCATTTAGGATGGCTTATTGTTCAAGATGAATAATTGTTGCAAAACCCAACAATGCGCCTCCATTTGCACTTCACTGCAAGACCTTGGAAGTGTAAGTAGGTGAGTACATGCTACACATTCACAAGTATGTCGTCGGTGCATTGCAAGACTTCGGTTAATAAAATGTGTCTTCTCTCTTTGCAAACACTCAGCGTTGTGACAGATAAGTCTGAATAAGTGATTGCTGTAAATGCAAGTGGAGGATGACAATTCTTGCAACATTCCCCTACCGTTGTTATGGAGATCTTGTATCTTCTGATGTGGGACTGAAATACAGTCTAGGTTGGTGCGTTTCTCTGTCTCGGGCCCACAGAAGCTTGATCCTCTGGATCCTTCCTGCAGCCTGTGCTGCTGTACCTCCAGTTCTGAAAAAGACAGGACAACAAAGAGCAGATTTGCAGTTACTGTTCAATTGCTCTGCACAAAGAATCTCGGAAAAGCACTTTCCAAACCGCCTCCTTAGATAAATAATATTTTATTATTAAGTCCATTTTAATGTTGTAAGATTTTTTCAAAGCTGACAATTTGTATTATATATTGCATTTCAATCAAGATTAATTAACCTCTGCTGGAACTGTGTTTCCATGGCAACTTTAGCATATTTCTGCTGGATTGTGAGAAGGCAGTGCTTTATTTTATCTCAGGAATCTACTTGAGATCTTTTCTTGCTGCATCCTTAAGTGCAAGCAGAGATAAGGAAAATTGGACGCCTTAAAAGAAACGTTGATGTGTCAGAAGTTCCATGAACAAATCTTCACAGTTTTTCTCAAATTCTGGACACCACATTAAAATTGCTAGTAACTGCTTGAACCCCAAATTTGGTCTAATGAGACAACAAGCACAAACAATTAGACCATTAGAAAGGCTGTGAACACAACAACTCAACAAATTTGTCAGATTAGTATTCACTTTATGTCACGGTCAAACTGAGCGCCTGAAATGTCCAGACCGTACTGAGGATGTTCACAACAGACAGTTGTTACAGGGTTACAATGTTACTGTTGTTCTGTGTTTGTTCACAACCTGTCTGATCATCGGACTGCTTATGTTTCTTGACCCATATTATTTCATTCAGCACCTGTTGAGTTCAGTGTTGGTTAGAGCTACAAACGTTTTGCTTTAAAGGCCAGATCTCCTCACCAAACTCTGGTTTAACAAGTGTGTTTGCCAAAGTAATATACTATCCCAGCACACCTGGGGTGCCTTATTAGAATACTATTGAAGGTTCCTTTTAATGGCTATAAAGGGCTTTCAAATAAAACAATTTACCATTTCGTGGACATACTTGAATTTGTCTGGGAGCTGATCACATCATCCATGAAATGATTGATTTAATTTGGTGTCTGTTAGCAGACATGTGCTGCGACTCAATTTAAGTACTTCCATACTGACACTTACTATTTTGAGTACATTCACGCTGTTAATTATGGCTAAATGTATTGTAGTGTACTGTCAGTATCTGGATAGTGCCCTTGTGCAACAGTCATAAAGCTGAGTGTGAAACACTTCTCGCACTCAGTTGTTGCCATTTTGGCTACATAGCAGAAGGGGAGGGAGCACCGGCTTTGTAAAAATGGCGGCTGAGGAAGCAGTTGGAGCTGAAGGCGGTGGCGGTGAATACCTCAACATACAAATGTGAATTGTACATATATATTTTGACAGTCAAGTGTTGGTGCTAATGCTTCACTCACCTTGCAATTCAGAAAAGAAGAAGAAGAAAAGGTGATGAAATGTTGCATTTCTAGTAAATCCGAGATGCAGCACTAGTGTCAGCACATTCTCTTAATTGTAGCAGTTTTATGATGGACCCAGATCTAACTGTGTCATCCCTCTTTCAAATTCCTTTGCTCTAATTGTTTCAAACATTTGAGTATGTCAGTGTGTGTGTGTGTGTGTGTGTGTGTGTGTGTGTGTGTGTGTGTGTGTGTGTGTGTGTGTGTGACTCACTGATGTTCGGACTGTGAATTGTCAGGCGATCAGTCTCTGCCATCAAGCGAGGGCTCAGGCTGGTCACCATCCGGTCAATACTCTTGACCACATCCATGGGGCCGTTCACCACCTAAAACACACAGGCAAGCAGCAGCGACACTCATCCATTCTGCGCTGCTGGGCACAGTTGTCAAAGCTAAAGAGGTACATTTCAAAATGACCATTCAAATGCCACACAATAAAAAAAAAAAAATGTTTTCAGCACTGCTAACTATTTGCAGGAGTCTACGCAGAGTTTGGCTGAAGAGGGCACACACAGTTCAATAGATTGGCCTATAATGCAGAGCACAATTGCAGATTTTGCCATTGTCTGTTTTGAATTCAATATGCCCATCTAAGAGCTGAGCCTTGGAGACAGAGCTGGGAGCAGAGCGAGGGAGGTTTGTGGATGAGTACAGCCACAGTTTTTCAGAGTGCTGCTCATCCATTGAGTCTGGGCTGAGGTGGCCTTGGAGCGCTGAGAGGCCTGGGGGGATGGGGGAGGTAAGCGCTGAGAGAAACACAACACTTGTCATAAAGCAACCTCATCAAGTTGCACACATCAATAGTGCAGAGGCAGAAGTGACAAAAAAAGCCTTGGTAATAGAGTTTGGAGAGAATGAGATGTACCCACTGTGAACTGGGTTAGAGCATGGTTTCCTCACAGGATGTATGGAGGCTGCTATAGCATTTGTCACCTCTGTTCTGCTATTCTTGTGGTAATTTCATCTTTACGGTGCTGATGATGAGCTCTTATAATAATGCATGTATAGAAGCACACTGCCCTCCAGTGCTTCAGAGCTGAAATAGCATCTATCTATCTATCTATCTATCTATCTATCTATCTATCTATCTATCTATCTATCTATCTATCTATCTATCTATCTATCTATCTATCTATCTATCTATCTATCTATCTATCTATCTATCTATCTATCTATCTATCTATCTATCTGTCTATCTATCTATCTATCTGTCTGTCTGTCTGTCTGTCTGTCTGTCTGTCTCTTAGTGATTTAGTGACTTAGTGGTTTTGCTACGACGTGCTGTCGTAGCCATGATAATATTTTAAGGCTTTACCGTGAATCACAAGTTTGAAGTTTTCCCACAGTCAGCACAACAGAAGTCAACCCCAGGATTTCAAAATATATTCATATATCTATATATCATATATTCTAAATCTATGTCATATCAGACAATGATACAATACACAATCTCACACATGCATCAGGCCTGAAGACAAAGTGAAATATGCTGTTCTACTGTAGCTGTAGTACCTCTTTGATGGCCTGCCACTTGAGGGCGTTGTCTTCACTGATGATGCTGTCAGCCACACTGATGAAGTTCTGGCTGAGCTCCTGGATGTTGTCCTGGCTGTGGTTGGTGGCATCGACGAGAGGCTGTGTGGGGACGTCAGCAGCCAGAGACAGCAGCTGGATGAGGGACACCATGTCTGTTGGCTGAAGTCCCTCCTGCTGGGTGTCCTCCAGGGCCTGGAAAGAGACATCCAGCAGGGCAGATGCCTGGGCCAGGCTGCTCAGCCCTGACGGCTGCTGCCCCAGCACTACCTGAGAGTGGAGACAGAAACAGGGTTAAACAGAGCTACAGCACTTTCATTTGTCATCATACATATTTTAATAATGTGTTTATTTTTTATGAACACTGGGTGATGTTAATATTTTATGGGACTCCATAGGAAGTCCAACAGAGTGCCCCATCTCCTATATATCATTTAAGATATTTCATTACATATTTATTTTATAATTTCTCAGTACTGACTAACTGACTAAGGCAATTATTCTAAAATGTCAATGCTCCTGTAAACTGATAGAATTATTTTTAATTATTTATATGAACATAAGACCAAGATTATGAAGTTAAAACATTGGTACCAGCATCAGAAACTGACTGATTCTTTTTCAATAAATTGTGATCAATTAAAATGAACAAGTCTTTACTCTATGTTAGGCAGACATTTTCAAGTAGTGAAACATTTGAAGAAGCAGGGAAAGAAGGGCAGTTGTTTAAAGAAAGGTGTTTGGGTTCTCTACCTGGGTTTGGTTGGAGAGCTCCATCAGATGGTTCATGAAGGCAGTGGGCTGCGAGTTCTGAGAATCACTCATTTGCTTCATCTTCAGGTATCGCTCTGTGCCGAAAACAGCAGAACATCAGCGTGGATGATATTAATGGCGGGATGCTCTGCTGCTCAAAGAACTCATTCTGAGCCCGCTGAAGCGTGCTGGAAAATAAAACATTAAACTCCCTGCAGACACTGATCTCCCTGTCAACAGGGAGCTCTTCCTCATTTAAGGCTCACATATTATGATTTAGTTACAGAAGGCAAATATTTTTATACATTTGTACTCTTAATTGTATCAATCACTTCAGTAACCACTGACAGTAACCACTTGAGGTCACAGGTCATCATTATACTCCCAAAATGAAATGATATTATTCACTTCACATCATGTATATTAACATCTCATGAACCCCCTTCTCACCTACATGAAGTTTTATATGCATAGCCTATTGTGTTTCACAGACAATAAAGAAACAGCCATGTCACTGTACCCGCTATTAAAGGCAGGGGTAAAACACGGCTGTAGCTAACCCTAACAACCTTCACCAAAAAGGTAGGTTAGCCTGCATGTAGCCTCAGAGGCAAAACCAAGTCCGAAAAAAAATTTCTGCACTACACTCAGTGTGCTACTGCTGCTGTTTAAACTCACTGCTTTGTGCACAGTAACAACTGAAGTAGGAGGACAATGCTAAAAAGAAAAGTTGCATGAAAGAAAGAATGTGAAACAATAAAGGTGAGGGGGATGAAAGTAGGATTTTGAAAAGTGAGGTCAGGGATGGGGACCCCAGTAGAAATCAGTCCTCTGTTGTTTCCTGGAAACGTAGGAGTTTACATTCTACACTTAAAAACTCAAATTGTGACAAGATTTCCAGCAAGATATGCAGTATTATATTGTGCATATTATGTATGTTTAACTTTGAATAGCTTTAGGCAAATAAAAAGACTTTACTAAAGAAAGGATTCAGTATTTTAGCACCTGAATAATATTCAGGCAGTGTGGAGAAGGCCTTAAAACATGGCTTTAAGGAGAGATGGAGGGAGAAAGAATACAGGAGACACTAAACAGCTAACTGAATGACCAAGATATGAACCATCTACATTAAATAAGATGATCTCAATTAGATGATTGAGTCTGCTATTAAACTATTTCTGTAGTGGTTAAGCTTGACCTTGGCTATTTGGATTCAATAACTTCAATAAATCCAACCTTTTATTTTTACTGCATTGGTACATTTACATTTTAAAGTGAATGTTTGAGATCTTATATATATATATCTGACAGGTTTAGTCTCATCAAATGCATCACTTTATTCAGGCTACATCATAATGTATTCCTTAGAGTCAACATGTGCTATCATCGTTGCCACTTCTATTCATAAATAATAATAATTGGAGTACAAACCCTGACAAAACCTGACGACCTCTGTTCGTGCGGACAGTGTGTGAAGCTCACCTCTGCTGCTGCTGCAGATGAATGGCAGTGGATCAGAACAGTCTGTCAGGCCGAATTGTGGGAGCTGATCTGCCCAGCCCTGGAGAGTCCTGCAGCCCTGCAGCTCCATCTGCTGGCTCACTGCTACAAACACATTCATGAGATCCACAAATTCATACATGCAGAGAGAGAGAGTCCAAATGTCTTCAGTGGTGAAAAATATAAACGGATGAGGATGAGAGCTGATTCAAAAGAATGATGGCATTCAGGAACTTTAAAGGGTTGACAGTAAATCAAAGCATGAATTTAAGTACAGATATGTTGTAATAAATGATAATAATAATTTAAAAAAACTCAGAACTCTTTAAGCTTGATTTGTTATTGTTAAAAAAAAAACTGACTGCTTGGATCTTGTAAGAGGAAAGGAAACTCAGGATCAGGAGGAGTTTCTGTTCAGCACTGCGTGGACCTCTGTTCTCCCCGAGCTGCCCCCACACTGCCGGAGCTGTGGGAATCCCCTCCATCCATCCCTCCCTCCCTCCCTGCTTCTCTGTCTCACTTTCACTCCCCTTCATTCTGCCCACTCAGTCATCCTAATGTGTTTCTAGTTGTGTATCTTTGTCGGACAGTTCAGCTTCACACTCTCTAGGTTTATAGGCCATTTAAGGGTGTAATTATTCCCGAATGACCCAAACCTAAGACAACAACACTACCCTCACTGATCTGGCATCAGACACAAGGATGTGAGTTGGACGACAAAAAAGTAAGAGAATAGGGTAGCATATTAACATGTAGTATGAATTCCTTACATAAACTCACAAGTAGCTTGTTTAATTGATAGTTTTGGTAAAGTTAGTTAGTTAGAATTAGTTGGTTTTTAAGAAGTTTACTATGTCACTCACTTCCATGAAGTTGTGGGACTCACAGGGAAAGCAAGAGGGGACTCCTGACTTTTAGGCTTTGTCCTCTATTATCCCATAATGCAAAGCAAGGTTGTTGTTTTTTTTTCCAGAAATCTGAATACCTGACCTCATTTCTGTCAGTTACGATATCATCGTACTCACAAAACAACTCTCCATGACTGGAGTGACTCTATAACACACCCACCTTCACCTACTTCAAGCTTAAATGAAAACAAATCAAATCAGTGAAGGAGTATTACTATGTACATCTTTTCTTTCAGCAAATAATGTACTGATTTGTCAAGTTTTATCCTGTTGTTAGAGATCTGAAGACTAGTGGCCTTAACTTGTGCCTCCAACATTATTCTTGTGTGAAAAAAGACAAAGCATCCCTGTCCTTTTGAACGTGGCCACTGCGATGACAACAACCTGAAGGCCAAAAAAAAAAAAATACAACGAAAACAACAAAAAAACAAAAAATGCAGCATCATAGATTCTCTGTCTCTGCTGTTCATCTCACAATTGTTGTCACAAAAGATAAAATGATTATCATGGTGATAACTTTCAGTTGTCAGATTCAGTTACATAATTTTAAAAACACTCTTCAGTGTTCTGTCATCTGATGAGCCATTAAACTCATGGATCTATTACTCATGACTGACGCAGGAAGGATAACAGATAACCTTTGGAAAAGATCAGTCCCTGGAAGAGGAACCAGCAAATACAAAATGTGATCTTACCTGGGCAATGCAGAAGGGCCTGCACCTCTTTCACCACTGGGTGGCTGCTTAGATGATCAAGCTTCCAACTGAAAAGCACTTCCGGTGTAATGGCTGAACATGCATTGAGGGCACGGACATGCCATTTTTCCAAAGATATATTCCAAACATTCAGGTCAGTGATATTTCCAAAAAAGGGCTCTGTGAAATTCCCTCCAAATGAATCTTGGTCCTGACCCAGAATAAGTATGCCATCCCCATAGATATCCCTGGAATTGTCTGTGCCAGAGCCCATGTCCTTCATGTCCCCGTCTACATAGATAGCCCAGTGGCTGCTATTCTGGCGCCACGTGACACAGACGTGATGCCAAGCTCCATCGTTGGGGAAGGACGCTTTATATGGCAGGTGCTTTCCGTGGATGATGAGTGCCAGGAGGATGCGTCCCTGCATGTCCACTTGGCCTCTTAGCTGGAACTCATTGGTGAAGACAGGTGCGGCGTAAGAGAAGATGGTGGACACCTCATTCCACTCTGGGTTCCACTGAACACGAACACACACACTGACAGACGATAGGGCAGGAAAGGACATGTTGACACGAGCAAAGCCCTCACTGGATTCCTTTGGAAAGTTTAGAGCTGAGAACTGTAAATCTGAAGAAGACCAGAAGAAGAAGTCATTAATCAAATTGCATAGTTTAGTTTTGTACTTCATTACTTACATTAGCTTTATGTTCAGTGATTTCACTCACATTGTTTGGAAAGGGCCACAGGTTTGGAGGATGCTTTACTGGGATTCCTCACCCAGATAGGTGAGTGAAGTCCAGTTTGCTGAAGCAGTTCTAAGGCTCCATCCCGGTCCTCCGGCTTGTCCAGGGTGGAGAGGGAGCTGAACTGGCCTCTGCAGAAGCTGTCAGCCCTGGAGAAGGCCAGTGAGTCATTGACCAACTGGAAGGCCCAGTGTGAAGTTATATGGACCAGTCTGGATTGTCCTGAGGAGAAAAAAAAATGCATGAATGAATAACAGTGAGGCCGTACTAATACATATTTAATGATTATTTTTTTGATGTATGGAGTAAACAGACAGACAGGAGAAGCCAGTGCTATGAACTGAAACTGCTGGACATTAAATAGCCACTAAAAGTGATTAACTGACTCACCACGTGAGTCCCCGTCTCTGTCTGGCCCAGCATGTGTTGGCTCACTCTCACAAACCACCTATGGGAGAGTTCATTTTTATTATTTTAACAGTTGCCATGGAACATTTTCCTGCACATTTAATATAGACAACATTCAGTCAATTCAGATATTTAACAGTTGTTGCACTGCATAGCATTTTCAAATGCAACAGTGAATTCTAAATATCAGTGTTTGCATGTTGCATTGTGTAGTATAGAATGAGGCGGTCATTACCACAAATGAGAAGAGTATGAGTCCAGTGTGCAGGGCTCCAGTCATCTCTAAGCCAGTGTAGACTCCAACTGAGCTTACCTAGAAAATAGTCGGATCCACTGGATCCAGATGTACTTCACTTCAAAGAAAGGTTTCTCTGTCAAGTCACAAAGTAAATACAATACCCTATTTACTATTGGTGTTTAAGCCAATAATATCTCAGACAGAAGATGTCAGGCAAGCCAGCATTTTAGTGTATCGCTCTTCAGCTGATAGTTATCTGGAGTGCATGTCCTGATTCATTGTTGCACTCTTAGTTGTAAAATCTCCATTTTCCTTTCAAAGCAGCAGAAAGTCCCTCTGAGTTATCTGGGAACAAGCTCCATGTGTTGTATGATCAAACCCAAATCTGGTCCAGACTCCTCATCCAGTGCGTCGGCATCAATATCCAGCATGTCGTGCAGAGTGTCTGCTCTCCTGACTGGGAGAGAGCCAACGATCCCAGTGCGTCTGTCCAAGAGTCCCAGTCTGTCTCCTGCCTCCTTCAGACCCCCGCCCCCAAACCCTCGCCCCTCCCTCCTTAGTACCCTGAAGCCATCTGCCTTTGTCATGCAAATGCAGTCATTTTTTAAAAGAACCCTACTTACGCAAGCAGTGTCAAGCATTTGGCACAGATAGTTCATCAAGAGCAGCAGGGCGGCAGACATTTTTACCACATAGCCCTTTTTTATGCCTTCTGTAGGACTCTCTAAAGTTAACTGGGACATCTGTTTTACTGCTCTACTTCATAGTCAATAAACGATTAGTGCTACCCATGTAATCAGTGTACAGTAAACCATAAAGTTTGTCTGCTTTCATCTTGTGGTTTTGTGCAAAATGTTTTAAAAGCTTTTGTATGCCCTTTGACATCAAATGCATCTCTATGCACAATACACCTGCCAAATGCTTTTCTCTGGCATCTGCAGATTGATGACTAAGCAATTGTATACGTCACAGATGTAAACGCTACATCCCAAAATCTAGACTTGGGTATAAGAGAAAGAAGGTCGGACAAGCAGGTAGCAAACACCATAGTGGACTGAAATAAGACCTATCTGGTTTGATTTGTTAGTTTCACTGCAGTTTATTTCAACATGGTTTTTACTTTTTTAGTTTTGGCCACCATTTCTATGATGTAATCCGACAATCACAAACAAGAAGTGGCAGGAAACACAAGCAATCAGAGATGTTTCTTGTCTGACAGGATGTAAACAAACCACTAGGCCTAATTTGTTACACTAAATGAATTATACTTTAAGTTACCACATGATCTCAATAATAATAATAATAAGTATAAACCCATGGTGACGTTACACATTGATTCACGGACAACAATTTTGAAGCCTTTTGGCATTCCATCCATTGCCTTCTTGTTTTTTTGGAGCCAGAAGTCACCATAGATGGTCGGTAATGTACTGGGCTGCATTTGGTTTTAACTTCTGCTGGTTCCACTTGCCTGTAAAGTTGCAGCCAGGCATCCTTAAATGAGAGTGACTGATCTGAATGTTTTCTCTCAAATGCAATAAAATTTCTGCCTGTGTTAGACCTTGAATGAAGTACAGTCTAATGTGATGATCGGTAATGTGTACTCTTTGATCAGTTGTTAAGACGTCTATGCATGCTGGCATGGCACTCTGAGTTTCTAATAAACATATGTAATAAGACGAAATGACCTTTTGTTACCTGTGATAACAGGTTGATTATCTTGTTATTTCAACATAACAAAGTTTGTTTTCTATAACAAATTAACTCACGATCTTGAGATGACAACGTTAAAAAATGAACTGGAAGCATGTCCATTCTCAGCTTCTGTAGTCTTTTCGCTTCAGCAAGTTTTTATTTGAGCTGTGTCTACAGATATTTTTCTAGCTCTACATTATGAACAGAAGTGGTGGAGGTCTGTGGTTGAACATATTGTGTTTTGGATGGATTTTGGCTTACAAAGACTTCTTTGTAAGACAATTTGTATTAATTAGCTACATTTAACTGTGACCATGCAACATAGGCATTTTCATCAGGGTGGTTCATCAGCGTTTAGGACGCCTACTGAGCAAGCCATTCAATGCCATGGATGCCTTCAACACAAGATTTTTGTTGCTTGGTATTTTACAAAGGAGGGAATGACAGAAAAAAAAGACTGGGCGGTGTATGACGGCTTTCAGCTAACTGCATACATACATGTTCTGTCAAAAAGAGCTGCAAGCGTCATTGCCATTGACACTCGTCTGTGACTCACAGACTAACAGGAGCCTTGACAACAACACACTGAATGATTGACACACATACACAAACTAATCAGTGTTAAATTCAGACATTAGGTACTAAAGAATGGATCATAATATAGGCGCTGGTAACAAGTAGCACTATGAATGTTTCTTTAATTGTGCTGTAAACCAGGACAATTTTGAAGTGGATGTTGAAAATTGGGATATTTTTGTCTTTTAACAGACTTTTTGGGGACTCAGCACAAACTAACCCCTGACAAAAAGGGAACATCAGTAAAACATAGTTACTGTTACTTCTACAAATAGCCAAGCCTACAGAGACCTACTTGCTCAACTGTCGAGAGTCCCTCGTCTAGCTAGCCAGAGCATTGCCCTGTAGCTGTGGATGGACAGTTGTTTCTATTCACCTCCATTGACTATTGAAATAAGTTTGGCTAATCTCTTAGCTTATTTATAACTTGTCTGTTTGTGAGTGTCTGACTAATCTTTAGCAATGTCGCTAGAGCTCAGCAATCGACTTGATGAGTACAACCAGAATAATCCTTTAACATGGACATCTTACACACACCTGTCTAGACCTACACACACATACACGCACACACACACAGACTGATGTACTTGAGAGTAAGACTGCTAGAGTAAAGCCTTAACATCCCCAAAGCCCAGGAACCAGTGATCCAGAAAAAGACTGTTTGAGACAAAGCCAGCCATTAGTATTCCACCTAGGTATCCACTCACAGTGTGAAAAACTGGACAAGAGCCCACATGAACAAAGGCTCCTCCAGACTGAGACTCTTGGACATCGCTTTCCCTCGTGCCCTCCTCTCCTGCTGCCTATTCATCGGACTGAACAACAACTTTCTTCTTCAATCACATCAGAGCTTAGACATTGCTGAGAAAATCCAAGCATTTACTTGTCAGTGATTGCACTGAAAGGAAATGGATAGGGAACAAAAGATCCCAAAAGTTTTTTGCAAAGCACTATCAGAGATTTATGCTCTTAGAGAATGTCAGCTATGGATGAAAAACAAATGTTAAAAGTTAACATTTCTGAGCTCATTGTAACACATAAGGCATATTTGCCTGTTTGCCAAAGTAAGTGCACGAAATGTTCAGTTTCTCTTACCTCTCGTGTAGCCAGTTTTGCTTCTTTTTCAAGTTCAGGACATTTATTGGAGATTTCTGCTTCAGGCACAATTCACTGGACATGAATGGAATTTTGTTTGTTGCACTCACAGCATGCAAACAATACAGAAAAACATATCAGCATCTATTATATTAGTTTAGATAAGTCACTGAACACTTTGGAATAACTTACTACTGGAAACACAGTGTACTGAGTATAAACATAATCACCAATATTGATGCATTTATTATAGTTGGGCCCAATTATAAATAGAACATTTTAATTGAGCTTGATCTTTTTTTTTAATTACATGACAACAGCTTCCACATTATTCTTTGCAATCAGCACATGGGCAAATAAGGTTGAAAGGAGTCCCAACTTATATTTTAAGTAAGTTATATTTAAAGTATGTTTGTCCACCGACTGACTTAACATAAAAACAATTATGACTAAAATTATTAGAAAATGAATTTGGGTATTTACTGTACACAATGGGGTGAGCTGGACATAGTCATTAATCACAATCTTCAACGTAAAAATACATTTTAAGATCCAGCAGAGATGTAGCATGTTGGAGAGCAAAAAACAACAACACTGTTTTCATTGTGTTGTTGTGTTATTACTTTATTTTCAATTCAAATCAATTGTCACTTAACGTCTGCTGCTTGGGAGTAAGAAAGAGATGCAGATTTTACAATAAATACTGACCCACAGATGGAAAACTGTGTGTATGTAATTCCATCCTAGGAATAAACACTGAATGATGCACAGCAGCGGGGATTTAGAATATGTGTATACCTGTGTTTCCCTTGCACTACACCGCTGGTTATGGGTTGAAAGTTGAGAGTTTTGTTGAGCTATGCTCAGATTTAAATGAAGTCACTTTGTCCTAATAAGTAACATTTTATTGTAACTTGTCCTGCAACAATACTAATGTTTTGATCAGAGACAGGAAGTAAAAACATCTGTGGGGTGACGTACATTTATTTTATTATAATTTTTTTATTATTATTATTTATAGAAAAAGAAGATTGCTTGGAGAAAAGTAAGAGAGGAAGTTGGACTACCTGGTAAGTGCAAAAAATAAATGTCTGTTTCAGCTTTACTTTTTGATAAACAAAAGTCAGTGTAGCCCTCATCAATCCAAAGTCTGTTCACAGAACAAGCATTTTAAAAGTTACAGTGATTTCAGACTTTTTACAAATCGTCATGGTGTAGTTATTTTCATCTGATTGATTGCAATCAAAATGTTTATTTTTAGTTTATACCACTGTAGCATTAGTAAGTGCATTCAATGGCTCATAGCAATTAAACACAAATGATCCAGCAGTCATATGGTGATCACTTGGCATTACTGTTTTGAGAGTTTACAAAGTTTGCTATACATTTTTGAGGACATTGCAAAATGTATTACCAGTGTCTAAATGTAGACAATCTTGAAGAGCATCATTGTATTGAGGGTACATGGTGCCCCATCATTTTTCATAGCATTTACCCAGTTGAATTCCCGAAAAGGGCTTCAGAAACTCAACAAGGTTGTTAAGAAAAAAAGAACAAAACAGAATTTTACTTTAACCCCGACACTAGCTGCGGTGAAGCAAACTTCTTGTAAACCTGACAGCTGGTGAAAACAGGGAGGTGCTGGAGTGGGTCAACAACAATCCAGTGAATTAGGTCATAAAAACAGTCGCAGTCAACAAAAATGCAGAGCAAGAGATGCTAAGGCATTTCTCTGTGCATCCCTGAGCAACATGTTCACACAACACGGTGACACAGCCCTGACCTACTTAACTTAACATCCAACATTTGGAAGATTTCTGTTGTGAAGATATCCAAATTCTAAATTTACCCAGTGTGTCTCCACACGCCCTGTCTTAGATGGATTAATGTGTAATATCTTATCGTATGTGCAGACATAACAGAAACATATCCGGAGGCCAGAACGAAAGTAAGGTACTTCTTGTGTGTGTGTTTATGCATAAAGTTTTTTTTCAGCCTTGAGCTCAGTGTCCAAACAAAACTCCTTTACTGTCTCCAAGTCAACACCGGACTCTGCACACTTTCAGTTCAGTTAGATGAGCAACCGGCTGAGCATTCAGGAGAGGACCATTCAGCTTTTTTTTTTTTTTTTTTTTTTGCATGATTCAACACAGTCAGTAAAGTCATATAAATCTAACATATTTAACTTGTGTGTGTTTAACGTGTGTGTGTGTGACCCCAGTGAAGAGTTGCAGTTCTTAACGAGGTGTGATAAATAGTGCTCTATTATTTTGTGTTTTTTTTGAGTAATCTGTCCTGCTTTTTGCCTGATGTCAACAAACTCCTTTGGTCGGAGCTCTCTTAATCAACAGACTTGGCCACAGTGAGCAGCAGCTCACAAAAGAGGCTGGGCTAATTGACCTCCTCCTTTTTTTGCTCACTCTTCCCTTCACTGTAACTTTGCTGCCACTGCCACCCAGTGTATTTCCATGACAACCTGGGGATTGTAAGAGCGGTATGGAAACGTCAAACACTCGGTGGGCTCGCATCATCGCACACAAAAGGCCAGTGACCTACATGTGGAGTGAGGATGAAGGCTTTTCCCAGAAGAACAGGCCCAGTAGAGCATCGGAGGAGGATAGGACAGAACCCCCCCCCTCCCCTTCGTCCCATCCAGCTGCTCAGTTGCAGAACAGTCATGAAATTAAGTTGACTCCTCTAGCATATAAACCTGTTTCATGGGAAATATACTGCACCTTGATCTCACAGAGCAGTAACATCATATGAAAATGGAGCAGCTGTAACACATTTTTATAAATGCTTTGGGGAGTGCGCTCTGCACATGCTTCATGAAGTAGGAATGGTTTAAATATAGATGGTAAATTCTCAACAAGTTTGTATCCCAACTTACACCACTGTGTAGAGTAAATAGCTGACACCTTCAATCCTCTGCTCATATAGCACTTATTAAAGGCTTGGAGGATGTGTGTCTGTACTGCGGGCAGAAAATGGCGGAATGCTCCCTTGTAAACAAACATTCCTGGCTGGTCAGCAATTGGGGGGGCCATGTTTGTCTGGCCTAATCTGGCAACAGCAGATAGTCTTTATGGCCGCCCCTCGGCCATCAATCAGGCCCGCTACTGAAGACTTGGACGACAGCGGCAGGGGTCACATCGTCGCCACGGAGACTGCCTTTGAAAGCAGCCATATAAACGATATAGGGTGTTGGCATGAAACAAAGAGAAGGAGAAAGATGGGCGGAGAGAGGGTCAGGCCAGTGTTAGTTGTGTCCTCTTTGGACAGGACTGGGCTCCAGCTTGAGTGAGACAATACTTAGCTGAGTCAAGCTGTCTCTCTGTTCATCCAGTACAACACTACAAGGGTCACACTGGGTTTGCCACAAGCATGCTTTCATTAAAAATCAAATATCACACAGTTAATGGTGTCCACCTCTGACAGGATATGACATGGGGCAGTTTTGATTGGTTAGAAACATTTGTATTTATGCATAATAGATATATTATGGAGATATTATTCTGACTTTCAGTAGACAGGTTTCAGGGCTAATATGCTGTTGACAAGACAGTTCTGTTTTCTGTTTTAGTTTTTGTTTTTGACTGTGAAGGACAGAGTCAGATTTAATCAGGTTCAGCACAAATGTTAAATATTAGTGAATTATTATCATGAATCTTTAAAGAAAATGACAACAGGAAGTCCAATGAAAGAGAAAGCAGCTGTAAAGGGAATGTGGGAGAGCATAAAACAAGTTTGAGACCCTTTGAGACCATAATTAATGCAATGGTGATAGATGTTATTTTATGTTTGTTTTGTGTGTGTGTGTGTGTGTGTGTGTGTGGATTCAGTGTTCACAGCACATTTTCAGGTACTTGAGGTCACATGGTAGAAATCTTTTCCGTGTGTCTAAACACTCAAAGTCAGGTAAGCTTCAGTATTTGTGCACATAAAGAATGGAACAGTTCCCTCCTGATCTTAAACCTTCTCTGACATTGTGTTCTTTTAAAACCAGACTAAAGAGTTTTTTTCTCAAATGAACATGTCACATTTACAGTACAGTATATTTATTTCTATTGTGTATGTGTGCATGGATGCCTTTGTTTATAAGCACATTATTGCCGTTATATGTTGTGTTTATGTAAAGTTCGCTGCTTACAATATGGTGCTATACACATCAACTTGATGACTTTAATTTGTTTTGAGCTGTGTTTAGGTCTTCTTACATCACTTAGGTTATGATCCTCTTTTTCAAAGGTGTAGATATACTGGCTGGGTGTGGTAATCCTTCATTTTGGCACACTGACACCATGTGGCAAAATGATGCACAGCTTTGCCATGTGTCGTGTAGACTTTGTAGACATTGTGTCACAATTCTATAAGGTCTTTACAATTTTGTAAAGACCAGTAAGATTGTCATTGCTAAATCATGAAACACAGGATAGATATGTGTGTATAGATACATCATGTATCCATTGGCGCCAGTATGACTTTACATTGGAGAGCCAATTAGCCCATCTTGCGTACATGCAGTATTGTCCTTTATTCATCATTTCTCCATGCTTTTAATTCGCACCATTAAATTTTCGATCTTTTGCCTCAAATTTCTTAGAATTACTTTTTAAGAATTGTTTACACCATTCTAATCAAGTATATAGTAACATTTATTATGACATCATCAGTAAATCAGTGAAATAATTAATAATAATAAAAAAAAGACATGATACTATATTAAGTTTATTTTTCCTTTCCTCTGCACAGGTTTGTATTTTGCTCTTTGTTTTCAGTTATAGTCATTGTTCAAGAAGTGATGCCAGTAGCCTTTAGGTATTTTTGATTATGCTGTGTCATGACTGAGTCATACTTTGTTGTACAGTCTGAAAACAAGCTAGTGTTAACCTTTACAGGGACTATACACATTTTTAGGTGGAGGGGGACTTACAGATTTATTGGAGAATTTGTTATTTCTTCATGTTTTTTCATCACTGGTTCTGTCATAACTTAAATCTGCGTATGGGGAGCACTTGAAGCCATTATTATAACGCATAGCAATCCATGTTTTCCCAGTTGACTGTTGACTCTGGTGACAAAATGCCATGGAATGTTATCAGTTGAGATCTTGTGGTCTATCACAAACACAGCAGATGACTGGATATCAAAGAGTGAGGGATCACTTATTATTGTGTCATTAGTGTTGATCAAGGTGCCTGAATGTGGCGATCTTGAGTTCACATTACACACACAAACGCACACACCTTACAGCACTTGTACATTTCCAAAATATCACAGAGTGGTGTTTGAAAAGGAATGAGAGACGGTAAGAAGAAAAGCAGTGTGTGTGTGTGTGTGTGTGAAAGAAATCACACCATTGCACAATCTCATTACATTTAATCAGTACAACTTTCATCTGCAGGTCTCTTATCAACCACTAGGTGGTGCTCTGGTGTAAGACTTGACCGCGTACATGTATACATACTCTGTGAGTGTGTGTGTGTGTGTGTGTGTGTGTGTGTGTGTGTGTGTGTGTGTGCCGAGGAAAAGCTGTCAAAACATCCGTCCCAGTTGTCCCTGCATATCTCTGCTGATCAGAGAGCAGACTGGTTTCCTGGTGCCGTTTTACCTGCAGTCACCTGCAGCCGCCCTCCGTAGAGATGACTGAGGAGAAGGCAATTACAGGAGCAAGCAACGGGAAACAGATGTGCAATTATGAGAACAGAGGTTTGCACTTAGCCCGCTCGTTGCCCCAGCGTCGTCGCTGCAATCCACAATGCAATACACAGCAGCCAAATCCACAAACAGCTAATTAAGTCCTCATCACACCTAGAGAGCTACAAGCACTGATCAACACAAACACAAGTCAGAGTCAAATCCGCTGCTCGTCACGACGTGCTTTAGCAGCACAAACATCACCTTTCATTACACTGATACATTTTCAGGGACCCATAAACTGAATCCAAAATGTGCCATGGCAGAGATCCAAATCTGGTGACTGTGGGCCTATATGAGTTTGTACCTTTAGACTGAGACTGCCAGCAAGTAATACTTCTACTGATCTTAGCAGTGTCTTTAAATTTCACCATTTTGATGCTGTAAGTTGTAAGTAGTTGTTACACCATCAAGGCACGTTAATATTCTGAAATGTATCCATCCATCTTTTCTGGCTTATAATATAAAAGGTCAGAGGGTGGTAGGGGTTATTCCAGCAGACTGAAGATGAATGATTCTAAAAGTTATGTGCCAATGTTTTTAAAAATGTTCTCATTACATATGCGATCATATTTTGGACAAACGGTTGTGAATTGTCTTGCTGTAATTCCAGTGTGACGATAATTCATATGAATACAGGACAGATCGTTTAACAGGCAGAAACACATCTTGGCAGGCTTACACACACTCCGCATTCGAATTTAGCAAGCAGATTCAAAGTGGCTGTGCTAACCACTGATCAGGTGTGCCATGTTTGCCACTAAACAAAGTGAAAACACTCCAGGTTTAACTAAACTGACACCAAGAGGAGATAACTGTGTCCCATTCCCAGACTGAAGGCATTATAACAATGCTTGTCTGGGGCTGAAGAACACGTCCGGTACAATCAACAGTATCTTTGAGACTGGACTGTCATTTGCGAGGGGCAGGTTCAACCATTTTGGACCGTAGACAGCAATGTCAGAAGGAAGTATCCCCTGAAATGGGACACAGCTATCATCTGTTATTTAAGTTAACTTTTGGGTCACTCATTGATTCTATAAAACTGATGTCAGAGAGGGATTGGATAATTGGACAGTAAATGTGTGCTGACTTACCTGTTAGGTACCTTTCAGCTTTGTTGATGTTTTATGACATTTAAGTCTGAAATCATGGATCATTTAATCCAGGAAAATGTAAATGTTCAGTATGCTTGTATGAGGTGTCATTTGACCATGTCGAGTGATGACAAGTATTGACCAATTATTATTAATTATTATTATTACTGACCAAGTATTCACACCTATTGTAAATGGTCACACCTCCTCTTGGTGTCCTCCCACTGCCTCACTGATCCCTCTCTAATATCTCTGTTTCTTTTGTGTGTCTTTGCTGTCATGAAAGTCATCATTGCAACGCTGTGCACTTTCATACAAGCTCTTTAAAGGCATCCATGGTGTTGCACATGAACACTTCCGTCACACATCACAAGGTAGCGGAAGTAGTTGTGTGAAGAATGTAAAAAAGAGAGCTGTAGAGAGAGGTTCAAATCCTGTTACTTTCACACTTTTGCAAACATGGCCAATTACTGGTGTGTGACTGTAGAATTGTCCATTTTTAGAAATTTTGAAAGTTACAACAATTACATCATCGACAAGCACTTTGTTTGGTGCATTAACTATATGTTAGCACACTGCCTGTGCTGTTTCAACTATAGCTTTAACTAGTCGCACTATAGACCCAAGGTTTTAGCATCTGACATATTTCAGAAAGAAACAACTGTCAAAAGATTAAAAATGACAAAAATAAAAGGTAATCCTCCAACTCTACATTCTCTCAATTGAAACCCGTTTAAAGCCATGAAGATAACCACAATACAAATGCCACATTGTGTTTGTGACTGTGTTTTAATCTGGAACAAAACATCTGTTAAACTCTCCCACACAAGGCATTAAGCATTTTAAGACTTCACAACTACGGCGTGACCGCTGGTCCTGTCGGCTATTTATACACTGACACACCTGCACTTTCCCTTCTCCTTTTGACTTATGCATGCCCCTGCTGACTGATAAAAACATGGAGGCCATGCGGAATGAGGTGTGCCTCTGCTGATGAGGGACAGATTGAAGGACCCACATGCATTTCCTGTGTCTCTCCGGGCTTCTGAGGAGATCTGCTGCTTACTCAGGAGTGAAAGCCTCAAATTAAAGTGTTTGTGCTGACAAAGGACAAATGGGATTTTTCCTTCGCGCAAACGGTGCAGGATTGTGTTGGCTTGCTCAAAGTGTCAGGGAAAAAATGTCTCCTGGTCGACACCTCTAATGAAACATGCGCATGAAATTAAGGCCTGCATATTACTGCCGATGTTTAGGTTGCACATGTATAAAGCGGTAGGCAGAGGAAGAGGGAAAAGAGAGAGATATGGCAAGATGCAAGAAGAGAGCAAAGAGAGAGAGAGATGCCGCTCCTCTCTCCTGTGTATAGATATGTCTTTTGTACCCTTGAAGTAGGAGTAAATTGAATATTCATGAGTGAGCGTGAATAAGTGCTCTGTCAGCCAGTAGTGTCACTGATAGATGAGGGGTGGACCTGCATGGAGCTCCAATGGCCAGCCATAGAGAGCCATGCAGGCAGGGGGCATCAGGTACAGAGAAGGTTTGCCCTGGAAACCGACAGGATAGAGGGGTTAACGTCAAGGCATACGTATATTGAACTCCACCTTTAGGAGGCCATGCCACAGGAAGTTAAGGCTGATGTTGACTTGTCAGTTTGAAGCTTTACTTACTGACTGAGCTGGGAAAAAAAAAAAAAGCTGATGGAGGGGAGAGATTCTTTTCTTTTACACATGGCTGGACTGAAGTCTGGGGGTCTCTCCTCTGATTCCTGTTTTCCAGCCAGTGAGTCCATGGTCCAGACACCTCCTCTAATTTCCTCTGACAAGTTCTCACAGTTGCTTCTCAATCCCCAGCGTCTACCTCCTCCTCCTCCTCCTCTTCTTCCCTTTCCGCAAGAGAAGGAGGCCGACACATGCACAGGCAAACGGATAATTTCACAGCTGATATTTTGATATGATAATTTTATTCATGATGCCACTCCACGGCCGCTGTGTAGCTCGTCTGTACAAGTGTAAATGAGGAGTGTTGAAAATGTAAAATGTTCTGCTGAGAGGGATCAACCAGGCTCTGTGGCCAAAACAAGGCAATATACAAAGTGAGTTGTGTTCCAGTACGCAGACTGGCCTGGCCCGCACCGACTCCAGTCAGCATGCCTGGCTCCACCAACATACACCAGATGGCCTCATCCTCAGGCAGAGAGAGAGACAGAGAGAGAAAGAGAAACACAAAGAGAGAATGAGAGAGAGAAAGCACTGGTGCTTGACATGTCCCAGAGGTGCCGGGCTCAGTCAAAGTTACATCCAACACTGGGCTTGGATGCTAGTGAAGCTCGTCTAATGTGAAGACTAACTAACTGGAAAAGCCTAAATCCCACAAAACTGACATAGTAGGCGACCTTATTTCATTTTCTCTCTCTTCCTTCCATCTCATTACATATGAGGACTTACTGTCTGAAATCAACCAAATAAAACTAACCCTTAAAATGACTTTTGGTGAATTTCACCATAGAGATTTAGGGTAGAATACTACATTGGCAAGTAAATTGACTTTGACAATTAAAATTGGTGGAGCATCCCTTTAACACAGGCATGTCCAAAGTCCGGCCCAGGGGCCAATCACGGCCCACAGTCAGATTTCATGCGGCCCAAAGCTTCATTTTTATAATATATTATTTATGGCCTGCTAGGATTGTCAGATATTATATGGCTGCCAGATTTTTATTTTTTGGTTGACATAACGAAGCATTTGAATGCACTAAATGTTAACCTCTAAGGACATGCTGGTGTTATGTACCTGTAGATGTGACACAAAATATTAATTTCTGAATGATCTTGTGAAATACAAGAGCAGGAGTGATGTTTTAAACTTAAATGTTAACAGACTTTGTATTACTCATAATAAGTCATGTTTAAAATAAACATGAGGTTAAGATTTGTATCAACTTCATGCTTAGATTTGGTGACATTGCCATTTAAAAAAAATGGTGACAATGAAAATAAAATTGCTACATTAGTGCGTTTGTATGTATGTAACTTTTATTGTTAATTTTTTCATTTTTAAAATGTTAGTATTGGCCCCTGCATCTTCACATTGTCAAATCTGACCCTCCTTATAAAAAGTTTGGACACCCCTGCTTTAACATCAAGAACTTTTGTAATCATCATGAAAATAAAAAAAAAAATAGACCACAGACTGTGAGCTCCTGTTTTTTTTTTTTACTGTCTGTGCGATCAGACTAGAGGAGTGTTACTCCTCTTCAGTAATCTCAAAGACACTAAAGAAGGGTGAAAGGGATGGGAAGTAACATGGTTTATTGGAGATGTGGTCTTAAATCAAAGAAGACTTCCAATCATCTCAACTATGGCTTCATTTGTTGGGAGCAAATATTGGAAAAACCATGCAGAAGATGTACTTCCTGCACCAGCAATCTGCCTCTCAACCTGTTCCAACTCCTCCTCTCTAGGCACTTCAGAGCACTATTCACCAAAACAACCAGACCAAGAATAGTTTCTTTCCACAGGCCATCACTCCGATGTTCAGTTAAATTATTCATATAGTGTCAATAATTACTGGATTATACGTAGTAATGCTTTAATTTGTAAGCGTCACTAATGTTATAACTGGTAAAGGTGGAACTAATTTCATATACCTTTTTTCACCGTTGCATAGCCAACAACACTATGTCATAATTTATTAGTTGATTTATATTTTCTATTAACAATCTGAATCTGGAAAGTAATTAAAGCTTCATGAACAGTGCACCTCAACTGTACCACTTCTGGCATTTTTATGAAAATCCACCTTACCCCATTGGACAACAATTTATTTGGACGAAATCAGGACAACCAAAGTTTCAAAGTTTTCGTCAACCCATGCCAACCAAACCAGCAACAGAAGCTGAACAGGTTCCTGAAGACCCCTCTTTCTGTAATTCAAAAGCAGTCCAGGAAGCCAGTCCAGCAAGCAACAACTCAGTCTCGTCCACCCAGTTGATCTGTCTTCAACATGAAAAACTACTGCAATTCACCTACTGAATCCTCAGCATCTCCCAGCCCACATCCCTCATCAAGAAAGGCCAAGAATGGCCATCATCCCAACTAATCTCTCCGATATGGTATGCACTATATCGCACACTCTGCAACCAGTCTTTTATCCGTATACCACAGGCACTTCTGTCTAAAAATGCAAAGGATAAAGCAATACCTTTTCACAAAACAGACAACAAAGCAAAGTTTTCCAATGCCCTCATTTCAGACTGTTGTGTTCTCTGTTCTGTCAACACCAGCTCTCTTCCGGGTAATGCCAACGCACACTTCAACAAAAGGCTTTGGCATCAGTGTCCCGTTAAAGGGTTAGGGTTAGTTCACCTATATCCTCCAGCTCAAAAACAGCAAAAAAGCCAGCAACAAAAGCAAAGATGGAGGTCACCAGCCAGCACACACAATAACAGGGCTTCAGCAACCGCCTCTCGTCAAAATTTAACACAGTTACCTACTTTCGATGAAGATGTGGAATTGCGGGACCATTCACCTCCCATCATTTTTTTTGACACCAGCATCAACAGCCAACATCATCCAGGGCAAATGACACTGGGACGTCAGCACCCCTGCTGTGTACTTCCAGCAATCACAGCAGCCAGCCTTAGCGGGGAAATCTGGCACCAGGATGCTAGCGCCCCCTGCCACCTACTTCCAGCAACCACAGCAGCCAGTCTTAGCAGGGGAACCTGGCACTGGAAAGCGAGCGCCCCCTGCCGCCTACTTCCAGCAACCACAACAACCGGCTTTGGTCAGACATTTGGCACCAGAATGCCAGAGCCCCCTGCTGTCCACTTCCAGCAACCGCAACAGCTTGATCGAGCCAAGGCTCCTGGCACCAGGATGCCAGCGCCCCCAGCTGTCCACTTCCAGCAACCGCAGCAGCTTGCTCTAGCCGGGGCTCCTGGCACCAGGATACCCGCATCCCCAGCTGTCCACTTCTAGCAACCACGGCAGCTTGCTCTAACCAGGCTTCTTCCGTCTCCTAGTCCCTGCCGCTCATGTCAGCTGGAGCCTTCAACACCAGGATGCAGGTGCCCGGCTATTCTCTACAGCCCTTGCAGCAGCAGCAAGTACCTTCCAAACTTAACTTGTGAAGTTTTACTTCACAACACCTTCCAGCCCAGCAGGCAACCATTAACTTCACCCTCATTCTTCATTTGTCAACCTAACTCTTTCATTTCCTGTCCTTCTTCAGTTCTCACAACTCCATTTCTTGATCACTCCCTATCTTTATCAACCAGCAGCTGACAGATTCCTTGAAGGACATGAAGGACACCTCTAACTGAAAGGGAGAACACCCACTCTTTACTTTATTTACTGAATTTACTTATGCTTTCTCTCTCTGTTGGTTTTTTGGGGTAGGATGGCCTCAAACATGACATGTAGAACAGAACTTACACATCTCACAATTGCAATTAAGGTATCATAGCATGAAGGGCTTGTGTACATAAAGCACCTTTTTCAATTGTTCCTATTGAGGAGCCAGCATCTTTGGCCACATGCAGCCACCTAGAGAAAACCCCCACACCCACTGCTTTTTTCCAAGCCCTTTTTGTGCATCCACTCAGAACTTTTCAGAGTGGCATTGGTGTTGTCACTGTTGCTCCTTTCCATTGAAACCAATCATATATTACATGGGACAGGACTTGTTACCATGGTATAGCTGAAAATAGGATGAAGCTTGCTCTGGCCATGTCTGTCTATCCTGAGCGCTGTGATCATAACAAAGACAGAAAAGACCATTTGTGGGAGCAGATCAGCCGGACGCTGAATGAAAAAGACACTATAACGAGCCCTGAGAATCATACATCGAGCACCTTAAAGAAATCGACACTTGCAGATATTTTATAGTTTGCAAAAGTGCTACGAGAATACAAGAGTACTTTAAGATGTAAGAAGCAAATGTCATTTTCCATCTCCGAATGGCCGTCCAAAGCCATAATACAGATGGCCCAGTGGCCCCTCCTTGCCTCCCACTGCTCTGTTTTCATTCCTCTCTTTTGGTGATAATGTATTGTCTACAGGGTGTGTAATGATCCTCGAGAGCAGCCGTATACCACTAACAGGCACTTCTGTCAAACACATCACCATCGCTGTGCTCATTGATTTGTGTTGCCTTTAAAATGGGCTGTTTCCTCCATGCCGGGCGCAGCCGTAATTGCATCTTGCTTAAATGATTCAAATAAGGCGGTCTGTTGCTCTTACCCCACTCCCCCCTCCCTCCACTGTCACTGTCACCCTCACTTATTTCATTATGGATTCAGCAGACTTGATAAAACAGCAGGGGTGCCCCATTCCACAGCGCTTAGCCAGCCCAGCCGAGACAAAGAAGTGGTCAAGCGGGGCAACAAATCACACCAAATGGAGCGTTTGCTCTTTGTGCAGCCTAGTTATGGAAAACTGATAGCAGCATCCAGAATACTGAATAGGTGCAATAAATGCTGAAGAAGGGGGATTCTTTTCCTAATTGGGTAAGGGGGGGCAATGGAAGCACCGGCATTCCCTTTTTGTATCTGAAAATGAGTTCTGTGAAATAGTCTAATAGCCTGTACACAGTTAAAAGGGGCAGTGCAATCCCCCTCCTCCTTTTTCTCAAAGCCATCCCATCCTGTCTTTGGGCTGACAGATAAACATGTTCTCTGCTGGCTAATTGCACTACCTGTTTCTACCCAGTCTCAAGTGACAGGCTAGCTGTGTCTACGTGAAGCCTCAGATCTCCTGGACTAGATGCTGGAGTAAAACACTCAAATATACAACAGCCAAAGTGAGGCTGAGGAACTTCTGAGGAGAAAGTGGAGGATTATGTACCTTGAAGCGCACTGTGCAACTTTCCAAACGAGCGGTGAAGTTTGCAGCTAAAAGAGACAGCTGTCGGACAGGCATTGATGGATTAACTAACATGACAAGTGTGCCGGAAAATATGACAGCATCTGTCTCATGATATCAACGTCAACAAGAGGGAAAAAGCAAGACAGATGATTTAAAAGGTAACCCAAGAAATTCATATCTTAGCGTAGCTGGTCTCCTCCTTTTCACAATGAAATAAAGATGTTCAAAATCAATATGCAGCCATAGACATCAATATACATGTGCTGTGGGTCCCGAAAGTATTCCATGGAAGTACCTTTGTCTGAATGGACTGCAAGTGGTCATAAAAGATGCAGACCCTCAGCTGGACACTGACTCCCTCCAGTCAGATGAATAATAGTACAAAGGGCTGCTAAATCATTGAGACAGCTGCTCTGCTCTGTCCAGACTGCGCTGGTCCAGCACAACACTGCTAACAGATCAGTGCAGAGGACATAAGAGGCATCAAGGCCTGCGATCCTCCAGATGAAGCCTCGCCTTGCTTTCTGAGAGAGCAGTCAGAACTCAGGAGGCCTTTCAACCCAGGTGTCTGTTGAAAAAAAAAGGCTGATTAGTTGAAAGCATCAAAACTGCTTCTACATTAAGAAAAAGTGAGACGCCGTTTTGGTAAATGTAAAACGGTGAGATTCTCAAAAGTTAAAGACGTGGGGGCTATCCATTTAGACATGAGAGGGTACACAAGTGGACAAACTGTCCTCTTTTCTCAGACCCATGATGATCATCTTGAAGGGGAATGGGGGGTCTGCTTCTCTTGCGCTTTTGAGGAAGTGACCCAAATATGGGACAAGGTCATGGCAAATCGATTACATTTGGATGTTAGCTAAGAGAGTTGGTTGCAGCAGGGAGAGAGGGAGAGAAAGCATGTTGTTTCAGTAAAACCCTCAAGAACATTATGATTTATTTAAGTGAGGAGAAAATATGAATAATGTATTGGCTATACGGAGCATGAATCTCTTTTGTACTAATTGTCAGGAAGGCTTGCATCCAGTGTGTGAGGGGTGGAGGGGCTGGAGGACCCAGAGATCACAGGGGCGCTGCGGCTCAAAGCCGCCGGTCCTACAGCCACAGCCATTGACTTGCAAATGAGCTCAAGGAGGCTAATTAATGGGGGGGCTAATGAAAGCGGTGGTTGGGCTTGAGTGAAGAAATAATCTGGGACCCCCATTTCATTTTTCCCCTCTTTTTCTGACTTCTCCCCCCCCCCCATTCCCTGGCTTGATCGTCCTCTCTTCCCACAAGATGGCTTGTGCCATTGAAGTTGATTGCAGAACACATCAATAAGTGAACAAAGTTGTTGGTGGTGGGGGTGTAGTGGTGGTGCTGATGAGCAGTGTTACTAGAATTAGCATTCATTTGAAGCGGACCCCCACACCACCACCCCCAACCCTTTCCAGCTCTGTTATTTATTCTGTAGCTTTTGGCACATTTTCTGGTTCTTCACTCCCAAGAGGAGACACGGAGGGAGATGGAGCAGGGTGTTTAAGATGTGTGACAGGCTGTAATGGTAACTTTTGCACTTCTTCTTTCTTGTTTGCACTGGAGAGAGTCATGCAGCAATGAATAGAGAAGTCACCCTCTCCTCCTTGTTGCGGTGGTTGGAGGTTGGAGGTTGGAGGCTCGTGCTTCAGATACTGTGCCTTGGGCAGCACTACTACTATCACTACTGTGGCTGCTTCATACGAACATTAACCCTTAAGAACTGTCTCTCAGTGTAAAAACTCATCACAGTCATATACTGTGCTGTAATTGCTGAATGAACAGTAAGACAGAGCGACTTACACTCAAGATGTGTAAAATAAATCATTTATCTATATTTAATTAAGACCAGATAAAATCATGAAAAGTTTGTACCTTGACGTTGACTTTAACAGCAATGATTTGAGATTTCACTTTAGTCTTTTGATTTGAAATGGTTTGATCCAAAGTTATACATTTTTTATTTATTTATTTTTTATTAGATTTGTTCAGTGGTGCATGTTAAGATTCATAACCAAGACTACACCTGACTTGACAGACTGAGCTCTCCCTGAAAGCTAATACAGTAAGGAGACCTTTGAGCTCTAATATGTATTAATGCAGCTCTTCCTTCTGCTTGTTATAGCTATTATCACTTCTATTATTACTTTTACCACTATCACTGTCAATACTACTTTTATTATCAGACTTAATAATATTAAGTCAAATAATAATAATAATAATAATAATAATTCCACTATTATTGCTATTTCTGCCATAGTAGTGCTTAAACTTCTTTAATCTGTGCTGCTACACCTCTCCTACCATCACTACCTCAGCTAGAACTACTCCAACTATTACTACTACATTTTCAAATACTACTACTACTTCGAAGATTTAAATTTGACAGAACTGTGTCTGAACTTATCCATTCTGTGTCACTTCTTTTAAGGACATTTGGCACATTTTTTTGGTTATCCACTCCCAGGAGCAGAGATGGATGGGGATGGAGCGGGATGTTTAAGCTGCATGACAGGCTGTAACTGTAGTTTCTTCAGTTCTTCTCTTGTTTGCAGAGAGAAGAAAGAGAGAGAGAGTTAGGCAGCGGCGAAGAAGTCATTCACCCCCACCCACCTCTCCTCCTTGTTGCGGTGGTTTGAGTTTGGAGGCGCATGCTTGGATCAGATGCTCTGCCCTGCAGTTGAGTCTTGTTTCTTTGAAGCAGTGTGACTCCTCTCAGCCACCCTGGTAGCCCCCGGCACTGCCACCGTCTGCAGGGTCCTGCTGCATAGAACCATGCTGCTGTTTGAAGATATGGAGCGAAAACTTTCTCTGCTCGACCCCTGCTACTGCCACAGGCACACACACACACACACACACACACACACAGATACATGCACATGGGTGCTCACAGACATACTAACTGCCACTCATACAATCAAAATCAGTCTCAGCTTCTTGTTACCTTTTGATATGTACTCATGCTCTACTCCCACCCTGTCAGACCTCAGTAACAAGCAGCATCAGTAGCTATACTGTAGTAACGCTAAAAGCAGCTACTGGGAATTTTCATTTTGTGATGAATCTGGTGGCCCCTGTGGACAAAAGTGGCAGTGATTTTGAGGGGAATAGGACCGAATCTGACCCAGTAACAGACATTAAGAATAACTATACTATAAATAAATAGCCAGTTTTATTACTGGTACTGGTTTGTTTATGTAGGTCATATGGAAGCATCAGTGTTACACTGAGACTGTTTCATAACCAGCATACGTTAAACATACCATTCATTTATCAGTCATTTATCAACTAATTATGCTCACATTGCTGTTGCTAATAGACCTTTAAAAGTATGATATGTGATTCAGAGCTAGAAGGAGACTGAACATTGAACTTACAGTTGTCAGGCGGCAAAGAACATGACTCTGAATGAATGAATGACTGTTTTCTAACAAGTTCATGGTAATGGAGAACACTGATAGCTAAACACACTGAGCAGCAGCCATTACAGCTATAACCTTTGCTCTACGTTGCAGGGAAATGCACTTCCAGGTGGAAATTAAATGAAAAATTGACCTCCCTTTGCCTGTTAGCAACCTTGCACCTCCATATCTTGCAGCACGTTAGGTTTCTTTAATTGGTCCTGTTAGAAATAAAACACTTTCACATTTGAGGGGCACATTCATGAAGTGAAGCCCAAGTTTTGTCAACCTATGCTAAATTCATCTCTGAGGAAGGACTCAAATCATCCTAAATTTTGGCATTAAACTGTGTCAAATATCTACATATCTACATTTTTGAAGAAATATAGTGTTTTGACCAGATTGGAAAATATGAATCCAAATCTTCAGTTTAGAATTTAATCCAATCCAACTATTTCAATGAAATGAAAAATGTATTTCCACGCTGCTTGTAGTACTACTATATACTATAGTTTGTTTTTTTATACTCCACAACCATTTGGTGATCTTGTGAGCCCCTTGAGGGTCCCAATCCGCTACTTGTTAGCTACACTAATTTAGCCCAGATGAAAAGTCACGAACCAAGACGTTACAATAAGAGCAATTAAGCCACAGCACTCTGGTCCCCAGATTAACTTGGTCACTGTCACAGTCTGACAGATGAGCTGACCTATTCTCTTTGTCTCCTAAAGACAGAAATTGAAATAAAAGAATTTTAGGTAACATTTTCTCTACTGGCTTACAAATTCCTGTTGTGTAGTGTTTCGTGTTTTATAAAATATCTGTGAGGAGAGGCTTGTCAGTGTGGAGCTGCAGTGGCAGTAAGATTTGGACAGCCTATCTTCATCCCTGCCATGAATAACATCAGGAGAATCTGAAGTTCACTGGGTTACAGTGAGCACAGGATTAAAGGGAGATTTGACTTTTTATAGCTGATTAGCAATATGGCTGTGTTCCCTGGTTATAAAGGTAATTAACCGGTTGTAATTAATTGGAATCATCCTTAAAGTTGTGTTCTACACTACATAAGGTCTGTTTCAGTCCTGTAATATACAGTAGCTGCTCCTCTCTCTGACTCCTGGTGTGGCCTCTCTGGTGGTTCCTCTCTTCAGTGTCTCCTGGCCCCTAGGTTACAGGATCATTGGGTTTGTAGAGACCCGTGCCCTGCCCTGCATCCCTGCAGCTCCTCCTCCCTCTCCCTAGGTATGTGAACCCCTTCTACCCTCTGCCTCCCAACTCCTCTTGCCCCATCTTCCCCATCGGGGAGCAGGGCCTGAGATGGATTGCGAGGCAGAGCATAACCCCCCAGACGGGCTGATTTATGGCACCTCCTTTCCATCTAGGCAGAGCGGAGGCCCCTGGGGGCCCTGTCTTGAGAGCGCTGGGGACAGCCGCCGTCTCAGACCTGACGGCCCTGGGCTCCCAGTCCACTGTGATGCCAAGTACCAAACGGCCACTCCAGAATGGTCGCCATCCGTCATATGGGCAGCCGGGGATCTGCCTTAAAGAGCGGAAACACAGAGAGCAGGAACAATGAGATTCGCTCCCTTTCTCCCTCGCCTCTTCCCACAGACATTGATCTCTGCTGCAACAATTTATTATATCACCTCTGCTATGGCTATTGTCGGGGCGGGGAGACACCTCCATGCTTTTGTTTAACGGTCGATGCAATCGCTATAAATATAGAAACATCACAGGCAGCAGAGAGCAACCTTTTCTGTGCTATATTGACAGGATATGGATACTTGTACTTTATTTAAGTAGACCTGTGAGCCTATGCAGCATTAAGACAGCATGCTGTTCTGTTTGTGTACGCACAATGATAATATGCAGTGATGTATAGGTGAAAAATATTTGAGTAATGTATATGATACAGTATGAGCTCAATATATATTCAGGAAAGCATTACTTTAAGCTGTTATTTGAATGACCTGTTCTAATATGACATTAATCATGTATGCCACGGATGTCTGCTAGGAAATAACGACTAAAATACTGACAAGAGCGATAAAGAGAGTTAAAGAGATAGCTCAGGCTTTTTGAAGTGGGGTTGCTGCTTGTCCATAGTCAGTGTGCTACCTACTGTAGACAGCGGTCTGCACACTCCCAGTTTGGAGAAGCAGACAAGTTCTGGCATGGACAGGGTCAGCAGAAAAACATGTTTTGGCCACATGTAAAAATCAATATCTGTTTAAAGTGTACGTTATAGTGAGCATGTTCTCACTGCACTATCTTGCCAGACATCCCTTTCACTTGGCCCTACACCTAAGGCCAAGTGTGCACTGTATTATACCACAGACGAGATGTTTGGGTCAGAAAATCACAAGATCAGAATGAAATCAAACTTCACTTTTCCAAAGTTTTCCAAGACATCAAGCATCAAGTCTTTTACTGCATTACATACCGGATCCATGTCTTGTCTTTGTTTAATTTGCAAGACATGCTGCAATGTTGTATTTCACTTCACATTCCATTTGTAAGTTTCAGAATTATTCCTCGTACATGAAGCATGTGACATAGACGTCAACCGAAGCTTCCACTCTGAAGAGACAAAAAATAGAGCAAGTCAACACACATCAAATCAAATCAAATCAGATTTTATTTGTATAGCCCAAAGTCACAAAGTATATTTGCCTCTGAGGGCTTTACAATCTGTACAGGGAGTGACACCCTCTGTCCTTAGACCCTCGGTTCGAGTGAGGAAAAACTTGCCCACAAAAAACCCTTTTAACAGGGAAAAAAGGTGGAAGAAACCTCAGGAAGAGCCACAGAGGAGGGATCCCCCTCCCAGGACGGACAGACGTGCAATAGATGTCACGTGTACAGAACAAATAAACAGAGACATATTGTACAATTACAATGAATGATAAACACATAAACCCCATCAGGTTTTCTACATCACTTTTTACTGTTTGAGGTTTAACTTTTGATCACTTCATCTTGTTGTGTCCTGTTTTTAGTAGTTTAATGGCACCTGATGGAAGAAACTAGAAAAGCATTAATTTCCTAGCTAACACCATGATGTACAAATAAAGAAAACAGTTTCTTGTTGTTCATGTGAAGTGTTTCAGTGTTTCAAAATCAACAAAACTTCTATCCCATGCACCTTTTCGATAATGGATGAATCAGTGTTGATTCAGTCATGGATGAAAATCTAAGTGCTTCCCGTTTGGGTCCAAAGTTAGGCATCAGATTCAGTCCTAAATTTCACTGTTGATTCTGTCATATTTTGCTATCTGGACTGTGCTCTGGCCCAGCTTGCAGGGCATCTGCACTGCAGAGAGTGGCCAAGACTCTGCAGCCTACAAGTTCACCTGCCAGCGCCTGGAGCTGTAAAGTGGTGGGACAGCAGCCAGGCAGCTTGTCAGGGTGGGGACGAGTGGGCCTAACATGGCCTGGTCCAGCTCCACTCTGCAGTGCACTTACAAGTAGCATTGAACCATGATACTGAGTAGATATTTACCTGAAATTAAAAGCCAGTCAGTTTCTCCACCTCTGACACCTCTGGTGTTTGTTTAATCACATATTTACTGGATAACTGCCACTGACAGGTCATAGTCACGCTGACGCTACCGGTTCCTGAGGGAAATATCTGGCTCTTTAGCTGCTCTACTAAGTTAGAAACTAACTGTTTGGTGCCAGTCAGGTGTACTGTGGGTTCATCACTGGGTTTACCGGTCAAACCATTTAAAAGAGGCTAAATAGCTAAGACCTGAGGAAAACTGCAGAATTGATAAAAACTGCTTCTCACCATCGAAATGTTGCATTTTACATTTCTAGAAATGATATACATTTGGTGGCACTAAACCTCTAGCAGAGTGCCAACAAGTGCAAAAGACATAAGTTGATTCAAAGAACGCCAGCCCAAGTTCAAATGACGGAAAACGATGTTGAAAACATGATAGCGACACGACACATCTGTTTGTTTCATGTATTATTTGAAGAAGGTTACAGTTTCCTAATCACTGCACACAGTTATGATGTTTTCATCTGCCACTGTTTTGTGTTTCCGCTGCAGAAGCTCGAGCGGACATTTAAATAACATGCTTCATGATTATGTATGTTTCCGTTGCACATTGTTGCATTTTGCTTTTATTCATACACCAACTTTTCTACCTCAGCCATGTCCAGGGTTTTAATTCAAAATGTGCATTGGATCATGTGCATTAGTTGTCATTAAGTGCAGCTTTAAGCTTTGCTCTCACCTGAATAACACTGAAGTTAAAAACATTACATTAACCTGCAAGTCACAAAAAGATACATCTAACTGTATCTGGAACACAGTTCTCTGTTGACGGAGGCGAGGAAATGTCAGGACTTGGGCATAGTACTGAGGTTACAAACCAATGTCTGCGGGTAGCAGCTCTGTCAGGCTCTCACTAACTCAGGCACCACTGAGCAGAAATGCAAAATAGACAGTATGGATTATATAATCCAATAGAATTTCACTTTTGCAGAAGATTTACACTTTTAACCTGAGGAGAAATATGATTAGATCAACAAAAGAGCCCCCCAAAACAACAAAACATTGAACCAAATCAAAATGAAAACATCAGATGAATTCTCCACGGAGCAGTCAGACAATGTTTCGTCTACACAGTAAAGATATTTCTCTCTTAGCCGTTTCTGATTCCCGTCACTATTGTAATTTTTCCATAAATCTCAGCGGGCCATTAGTGAG
Source organism: Miichthys miiuy (assembly GCA_036365135.1). Classification (NCBI taxonomy): domain Eukaryota; kingdom Metazoa; phylum Chordata; class Actinopteri; family Sciaenidae; genus Miichthys; species Miichthys miiuy. Next base: position 5,847,776 of record CM071605.1, read on the forward strand.
CATTGACAATAAGCAAAAGACAATGCGGGAAGGATCAGTGGTGCTGTTCTCTGTGTTATCCGTGTTTTTTGAAAGTGTTATTTCAATTAAAAAGTGGATAAACTGCTGATTAATTCAGCACACTTCCCAATTACAGATCAAACGGGCCTCCTGGGGGCTGCAAAGCCCCAAAGATGGCAGATGCCATGCACACATTCAGGCATATTTCATATGTCTATGAAATATTGAGCTGGTGTGTGGCGATGTGGTACCACTGGGTGTCTGTGTTGTTGGGGCTGTATGTAAATCCGGCTGTGACACCCCTGTCTGCAACAGGAGACTGATATCTGGGACATGTTGGGAGATACTACGGGGAAAATGATGCAATCTGAAGCTAAGATGCTCCAGACAAGTTGCGTCTCACATTCTGCTCACTACAGCAGAGCAATGTCTGTGCAACTTTGGAGGAAAATTCATGTGAATGCAAGCATTGTGATGAGATATGCATTGATGTGAGTAAAGGTTCAAGAAATTTAGCATGTGAAGCAAAACTCGACTTCATCTGGGTTACATGACAAACACATCTTAAGTTCTCTGTCCGCTGGTAAGGTATTTATATCATTGTATTATGTTCACTTATAACTGAATATTATTAAAAAATAAATTACAGAAATATGTAACGTGGAAAACAAATACAAATCCTACTGTATTAGACAGCAAGTGAGCTGAGCAAGTAATTTCTGAAGTGGACCATGTCACAAATCCATACTTCTTTTTCTGTTGTATCCAATGTAGTGTAGATGAAGTGCTCAAATAAAAAGTCTAGTCATATTCTGTATTTCTTATTGTCATGAAAATACCAAAAATCAACAATGAACTGATCTTACTAACGACTGATAGATCTTCTTCCTCTGTGCCTCCATCATTTCCCATAAACTAATAAAAACTCATCATCATTGGGTCACGCTGTTGCACTGGGTGACATGTTCTTTCATTACCATGAACACACACACTGTAGTTTATTTTTACTTAATCACACATCCTGCTGCAGATTAATCCACTGCTGAAAATAGTCCCTAACAGAAAGCATTATTTCCTCCTGTCTGGGTAAAGTTTGATAAAAGATACAGTGACCAGACAATATATTCATGATCAAGGTTTGTCCTCAGGACTAATACATTGTTGTTTTTGGTCTTTTCATTGTTTAAAAAGCAAAAATATAAAATCAACCTTTAGATTTAGTATTTCATCATTTCAGGTATCTGCTGTTTTTTTTTTTTTTTAAATATTTTATTTCCTGTTCATGTTAATTTCAGTTTACAGAGTTACGAGTCTGTTTTTTGTAATTAGCGCTCTGCAAATCAACCTGTGCCTGCACCCTGTTTAAAACCTGACCTAACGTCTACAAGAGTAAAAGCAGACATTATTTTCTCTCTTTGTCCTTTAAATTTCAAGTTTTGGCAAGTAGAGTGGAAGAGTTTCATTTATTCATTTATTATTGAAATGTTTAATGCTGTGAGTTCAGACAAATCAACTTATTTGTATTGTAATGGAGGCAGTCTTTGCAGATAGACAGATAGAACCAAAACTTGCATGGAGAGCTATGGTTGATGGTTAAAACTGCACTTAACAGTGATTAGCAATGCTGCTATCACCCCTCTTCCAGTATAGACTAGGTGAAACATCAGTGATCCAGCAGCCAGAAAGCAGAAAAAATGCTGAGCATTAGAAGCTGAGGCCTTTTTATCTGCATATGTATTTACATGTGTAGTTTCTTCCTCTCCCTGTGCAGTGCTTATAAGTTTTCAGATGCTGCGCACAGAATTGCCTGATTTTTCTCTTTTCCTAAGTTGAGCATTAGCGGGGGCTTTAACTTCTAGTAGTGTCAACCGATCCTGATGATAGCTTCTTACACTGCAAGATTCATGGCGAGCATTGCCAGCCTTCCCTCCCTTAGTGTGTCCATAACTCATTTGAGTGTAAGAGCAAACAAACTGCTGTAACAGCTCTCTGGACAGGAGTTTGCCTGGTCCAGTTATATGATGCTGCTCTTCTCTCGCTGTGCCGCCTCCCAAACGAGCCTGCGGCACTTTGTAACCACCACTTTATGTCCCAAAAGACGCCGGACCAATAGTTGCTGAAATCCGATGTGACCATAACACATAAATCATCTTTTAAGCACTGAGAAGAGCAGGTGCGGGCATAAACAGTGTCGACGCTGCTTTCTCAATGATGTAAATAATTTATCAAACCTACACACACACACACTCACACACGCAGCACTGTTTATTTCATCCCAGTCAGTGTGTAATCCTTAGACGCCATTTTAGTGGAGGGCCTGTCAAGACATGTGCACACACACACACACACACACACACGCACGGTCAGTGTTTTAGAGGCGGCCCTGTCTGTCGCCGTAATGAATCCCACTGTGATCACTCTGGCAGTTGTGGTCATCACTCTCTGACACACACACACACACACACAGATGCATGCACATGCATACTCCCACACACACACACACACACACACATACACAGAGGTCCTGCTGGCTGTCTGCTCATTCATCATGCGACCCCTCATGGAGTTGCTTGTGGGAGTCTGGGGATGCGATGGAGATGGAAGGACTGAGAAGGAGGAGGAGGAGGAGGTGTGTTGGTGGTGGTGGTGGTGGAGGTGTGCTGGTGGTGGTGGAGGTGTGTTGGTGGTGGTGGAGTGGGGGTGGTAAGGGTGTTGGAGAACGGGGCAGGGGGGGTCTGTGAGCCTGTGTGAGAGAGGGAGGATGGTGAGCAGACAAACAGAGAGGGATGTGTCTGTACAGGCGAGGGATACTGTCTTATAGAAGAGGAAGAAACCTCATAGCGCTGTGCCTGGGGACTGACTTACGGGCAGAAAAGGCGGAGGGGGTTTGGGGTGGGGGCACCCATGGGACCACAACCAATCCTGCTTCTCCCTTATACTCTCCTGTAGTAGAAACAAAACCGGCCACCACCACATAGGTTTTAATCAGTCTTGATTTTGGCCGCGCAGTACCCTGAGAAGAATTATCCCTTTCTTATCTCCACACCATTATGTTGAAGATTCCCTCTCCCTCCGCCCGCCAGCAGCTAGACGTTAGCTTCCCCAGGAGCGTTAAGTGCAAATCTAAATAGTTGATGAGCACTAAGCTGTTGGGGGAAAGTGTCGCCGGCGGCGCCTCATTGAATGCTGCCTCAGAGACGCCCAGTGGGACTGCTTTAAACAACCTGGCGTCCCGCTGCTCGGCAACCTGGGAAAGGAGACGGTTCCGAGCCCAGCAGGTTCTTCACCTCCCCAATCTTTTAAGATAATTATCAGAAGACACAGCTGTGTTTTATTCCATTCAAACGATGAAGGTAAAGTGCAGATGAATGGAATGTATGCAGGGCGATTCTGTGAAGAGCTTGAAAGGGAAAATCTCCAACTGACTGTTATACACCACTGTGTTGCAGTGTATTGTGATGTTTTAATTGACTTTTTAGTGATCACATATCCCTTCAACCTGTCTTGACTGCTTTAGATTCCTTACATCTCTCATTTTGGCAGCCGTCAGACGTGAAAAGGATTTTGCTGTTAGCAGCTCATCTTCCACGTGCGTTTTGCCATAAAAGTGTTTTTTTTTTTTTGCCAAGTCAGTCAGACCTAAAATGATGATAACCAGGAAACAGTTACAGCATTCTTGACTAGACTGTACAATAGCATGTGCCATATGTTCAAACACTTAGAACAACCGATGTTTATATTTATCTGACAGGCGTTCTCTTGTGGCCGTGAGAAACTGTGACTTTTTTTTTCGGGAAGCAACAGTGGAAGTAGCTTGACACCATTTTAGCACTACAAAACCACTAAGGGAGTAAGATGAGTTAGTATTTGGGTGACAAATGTCCAACACACTTGCCACACCCCACTGAAATTTTACCTTTTAAGAGACTGATGTGTGAGTGATAACTGCTGCTGTACCTGTAGGATACAGGTCAGAAGGTCAACTCTAGACAAAAAAGGCCTCACACTGTGATTCTCAACTACAGTTTGCCATTTAGTTTTTTTGTTACAGTTTCCAATATCAGGCTAGATTCATAATATTCACACAGCGGCCATGTTCCTCTGATGTCACGCTCGTGGGTGTGCTCAAATGTTGATTGAGCACACGCACTGATGCTGCTCTGTTCCAGGTTTGTAGCAACCAATAATGTAATAACGTCCAATAATGCAATACCTGCTGATAGCGTAATAATTTTGGCCATTTTGAATGTAATAAAGCCAATAATGTAGTAATTTAGTAATAAATAGACTGATTAGACTTTTTCATCTAACACTGAGCAAACATATGTAGGTCACATGACCACTGTTCTCTTCCTGAATTCTAGCACATTCCACTAAGTGATCTAACTACCATATACACTTCACAGTAATGCATTAAATAATATTCCTCCATACATTCATGAAATTATGAATTTAAATATCCAATCAAATAAACAATACTCTAAATAAAGATTTTGTGCAACAAATAATTCTCAAATTGTCTCTTACAACCATAATTAAGGAGAGAGAGAGCTGCATAGTACACGCCATTGATGAATGAATATGACGACTATGCCATCCACTGTATCAATTTTTGATGAGCAAACTGCACAAAAACTGCAAAATAATCTTTTATTTCCAAGAAATTCAGTCCTATTCATGTATTATTACATTATCGGATAACAATTTTTTTTAATGCTACACCAATAACGTAATAACCAGCCAATAATGTAAGAACTTATTACATTATTGGCAAAATGTTATTATGTTATTGGCTCAAAAACTTGGCAACATGTTATTACATTTTTGGCTTTATTACACGCCCAAATTATTACGTTATTGGCAGGTATTACTTTATTGGACTTTATTACTTTGCTACAAGGTTGCACTTTGTATAAACATAGGGATAGATGGATAGTGAAAATCTGGAGGGACATTTTTCAAAGGTAAAACAACATATTTTAACCCATTAGCTACCGCTACATAACGTTAGCGTTCAACCACTTCCTTGCTAACGTTACCGTTTGATACATCGTGTTACATAAAACAATAAGAAAGGTTTAAAACGCTCGGTACAAACTTTGTGTTAGATGTAATTTGCATGAACATTACACAGACATTTGTTCCACTTAGTGCATTCAGGAGCATTTAGGGCAACTAACATGCAAAAGGTGGCTGTTAGAAAGGCATTGCATTTATCATTGCAGTTCTCCGTTACTGTACTCAAAATAGGGCTGCTACTAATTATTATTAGTTTTATTATTATTATTATTATTATTGATTGTTTGATTCACAAAATAAAATGATGAAAAATGTCCAAAGGCAACAGCAGTCCAAAACCCAAATGTGTTGTTTATTATCACGTAAAACAAAGAAATCATCACATTCTCACAATAAAGAATTCAAAGATAGATATTGTTTGGCATTTTTGCTTTAAAAATGTTGGAGATTAATTTTGCAATTTTGCGGTAATGTTGTTTTAAAATGTTGCAGTTCCTGAGCAAACTCTCAAGCCTCAGGTGTCAGAGCTTCCCAAACACACACTGCACCACTCAGGGAAATGTGTTTTCAAAGTGGGCACTGCTTGCAAGTTACTGTATGTCATAAAATGATGACATAACTTTGAGAAAAAAAAAAATAATAACAATAATAAAGTGGTCCAGATGTTCATTTTGGTGAATTATGAATCTCAAGCAGGTGTCAAGCTGAATTTCATGCATGTGGGGACCAACAGCAGCCTGAGACTGCTTTACAAAAATAACGAGACATAAAAAAACAAAGGAGTGATCCTTTGACTGTATTCATTTTCCTTTCCTTATCCTTGAACACATCTCTTTCCTGCATCTGTTTGCCATCAAGCAGCTTTCCTGGTTCAGTGCTGATAGTTATATGAAGCATCCTCTGTCACTGTGGTGTAGTGACGCTCCAAGTTTACACTTTCCAGCTGCTTTTACTGTTGCTGTGTGTGTGTATGTGCATGTCCATAACTGCATGTGTGTCAGAGTTTGTGTTGCAGTGTGCGCTTCATTCTCCTCCAGAGAGCTGGGAGTTGATGCCCACACTGTGGCAGTGCAGAGATGGAGGAGCTGGCTTGTCCAGAATTGATGTCTCTTGAAGGCGTTTTGTTGTTGCTCACCCCTGCACCCTAGGGACCATTAAGCTGAAAATAATTGGCTCTGAATCTCCTCCCTTCATCGATCCTTTAGAGTCAGTGAACTCTCCGAGACACAAGCGCCAGCGTATTCAGAGACAGAGAGAGAAATGTACACACTCTCTCACACACATACACACAAACAGAAAGCCAGAGAGAGAAGAGTGTGTAAGAGAAAGGGAAAAGGGAAAGAAAGGCAGGCACACAAGGGTTTAAACACTAGCAGTCAGCAGCTCAATATAAGGAAGCACATGTCCTTAGAATAGCAGTCACTGGTTCTCAGTGGAGGTTAAATCAAGTGAATTTCTTCATCTCTGAAGATGTTTTTTTTTTTTTTTGTCTTTTTGGAACAGAGGAGGAACAGTGGCCCTAACACTTCTGGACCCCCATTTATCTCCAGTGACAGTCACAATGGCCCCATATTTCCTCGATCACCAGCAGAGCACAGGCCAGTCAGTGGCCAACAGAGGGAGCCCATGCTATTCCACAGACATGATACCACGATGAGGCAAGCCATATACCCACCTGAACAAGTCACTCAATACTGCACAGTCTCTTAAGCTTGTCTTAATATTGAGCCCGTGCTAATGGACTTAACTAATCTCATGTACTGTTGATTTCCAGTACAAGTCTACTTGTTTTGCATGATTTTCTCAGGGCAACTGAGAACATAATGAAATATAGTGTAGATAACAACACTTATGGTGCCACTTGAGGCTGCATTAATTGATTTTTGGTCACTCAAGGGCAGTGAAACACATTGAAAATACAATATTGACACATTATCACCGTATAAAGTTGCATATTTACACACCCACCAGATTTGAAGCAACATTATCGTTCATTTAAAGTTGAGTTTGGGTCCACCTGGTGAATGTAAGCCTCTTGCTTACTCTCCTTCCGGCTCTGGTTTGTTCTCCACCAAATAAATACCTGCAATTGTGGCTGCTAAATGCTCCACTATGTTTAGCAGCTAGTTTCTGACTATGTCTGTTGTTTGGTGCTGGGTAGGTAACAAAAAGTTGGTTTATCTGAGCTTCTTTTTGCTGAACAGCTGCCTGCTGTGACTAGAAATCTGTTTGATAAAGATCCACTGTGTTGGATTGGTTACATCTAGCTGTGAGATTGCAGATTGCAACTTACTGAATACCCTCACCTCACCCTCTCCTTCCAAGCATGAGGGGAAACTTGTGTGGCCCTGAAACTCACAAAAAAAAAAAAAAATGTGAAAGGCTCTGTCTCAAACCAGTATTTAGTTTAGTAGACCATTTTGTGCTACTGTAGAAACATTCAACATGTCTCTTGACGAGGATTCACAGTGTCTGTAGATACAAAAGACTCATTCTACCAAAAACAATGATTCTTATTTTAAAGTGATGGAAACATAGTTATGAATATTGTATTCAATTTCTGCCATATTCTGTAAATAGAGAGTCATAAATCTGACATACTGGACCTTTAAGAAGAGTTAAAATGTCTTGATCACAAACGGGACAGAATAGCAGCGTTTTTGTTTTTGAAGCTTTATTGTATAAAGACAGGAAATGTGGGGAGAGAGAGATGGGGAATGACATGCAGCAAAGAGCCATAGGTCGGATTTGAACCCTGGGCCACTGCGGCAAGGACTGAGCCTTTGTACATGGGGCGGATGCTCTACTAACTAAGCTAACTGACACCCACAGCAGCATTGTTTGATATTTTCTTGTCATTATGACCAACTCCTTCCACATGACACAGTCATTTGATCAACTGTTCATATAAAAAGTATTGAATAATGCAGCTTTAATTAAGAGCAACAAAAATTGTAGTCGACATATCTTTTTTTACATTGTTGTAAAAACGGCTTCCTTAAAGAGCAATGCACATCTCCCTTGTCATGTCAGTATGGCATCGTTATGAATATTATTAAGTTCATTGACTTGAACAAGAACCCTATGAAACTGTCAAATTAAGGATGAAAACATATCTGAAAGCCAGTATTCCATGTAGCTTCTCCTTCATTTACTGAAAAGCATGTCTGTGAAATTCTTGGATCATGGATTCAAACAAGGGGTTGAATTAGCAGCCATGGCGTGCATTCATCTTCAATTACCTCCTTCAATCTTCATATAGTCAGGTCCGGATTTAATTAAATCTATATCCATCTGTCTTCATCATTTGTGTGGTTGCTTGAGGAATCCACAGTGCCGGCGCTCTCGTCATCAATACAGGCGGATGAAGGCTGTTCTCGGTGAAGAATTGATGGCCACTGAGGACACAACAGGGGGTGTTCATCTTCAGCATCTCTCACTCCCTCTCTGGCCTTTACAATGCAGAGTAGTTCATCACCATGAAAATGAAATATATTTACATACCCTGTCCATCCATAACGTGACACCAAGATAATTAGTTCTCTTCATATTCATACTTCAGATATGACATGAATAATAATCCTGTCCCCACCATTGGAAATAGGTCAGGGATAATTGAATTTGTTTATCGTATTTTCTCCCATTAAGAGTAATCAGATAAGTAGTGGGGTACGGCCCTGTGACAGAGTCCTCCACCACTGATGAACCATCACATTAATTGAAGTTAATGGGCAGAGCGGAGAGCGACGGGGTGAGAGAGAGCCAAGGAGGGAGGCTGCATGGATGAGTGCATCGGATGAGTGGCAAAGGGAGGGCTGAGTTTGTCCTCCTTGTTCTTCCAGGCCAGGATAAGAGGGCTGCGTATGCACAGGAGCAAGCTGGGTAGCCAAACACAAAAACGCCCCGCATAAAATATTTACTGAAATTAACTCTTCAAAAGCTCCCTGCAAGTATCAAGGCTGTCCGATGTGCTGTGGGAATAGTGCATTCAGTCTGAGCTCTAATGATGAGCTCAAAACACTCTGTAGTCGACAGAGCAATAACTTTGTCCACAGCATCATCCCAGTTAGTTACCGGGGCTACGTTACAGTATACTTATGTACTGAATAATGACCTGGACAAAAGTTGAGCGTTCATGCCAAGTCCACTACTTATTTATTATTTTAGAGCACTATATAGTGCATGAATTTCACACTCAAAAAATGGTGCATGGTAAGATGAAAGTCATGAAGATACAACGTTTTACTGGCCATGAAAACAAATCTCCCTCTAAATCTGAACTTGTAAAGAACATTTGGCTACTTGAAATGTCCAGAAGACTATATTAGTTTAGTTTAATCTAGTTTTACAGTTATGTAATTTCTTCAATTGAAATGTGAGAGAAATAATAGAATTCTAAAAGTTCTAATGAGTTGATTGGTTGACCAATGAAGATGTTATGCTACACAAAGGCTGGACGGTATGAGAAACAATGTTGTAGATAATTGTTTGATTTTAGATATTACATAATGTCTGATCAGATATTTAAGATCTGATATCGAGATAATGTATAATTTCAGTTGCTATCTCTGTGTGTTTTGAATTTCACCTGTAGGAGATTCAGAACCTGAAACCAAGAATCGTACAAGCTGCAAACAGAGAATTTATTAAAATCAATAAGTTATGCAAAAAAAACCCAATTACATTCATTCATTAAAAACTCTCATTTCTGCCCATGTGTACCATCTGCACCATTAAAAAAACAACATATGTGATGCGTCTATTATCAGAGGAAAATGCTGACCCTGTCAGGCACATTGTTAAGCAGTGTAATTTACCAACAGTATTATTCAAATTTATTATTTTCTTATTGAGGAAATGTTTCTTTCATGATCGGTGTTCATATAGTTCGTGTTTCCTAGCCCTGCAGTATACAAAGCATCAGTGTGAGTATGAAGCAAGCAGCCACATTAATGTTTCTGTTGTCAGCTGATCTAAATGAACCTACAGCCACATCAGGAAAGCTTTAACTTTACAATGAGTATGTTTATACTCGGGGTCAGATGTATGAAAGATGTGTACACAAAAAACATGCACACGCCATCTCTACACATAAACTGGTGTTCTTAAAGGAAGAATACTCAGACTTCTGATCAGTACATTCAATTATTCTACAGCCAGCTGCACATGATCTGATAAGAAGGACATAAAGTATACAGTAAGAGACTTGTTAAGGTTGTTTGCCTATTTCACTTCACTTTTAATTGGGAAGCACTTTGTTTCAGTATGAGCTCTACAGTCTAATCATTGATCACTCTTCTGGAGTTTAATGATGATTGTGACATCACTGCTGATGAAAGTTTACGGGTACATGTGATGAATGAACGGCACGGCTGCTATAAATAGCCACCGCTGTGCGTAATTGTTGCACTGGACAGCTGTTGTGGCGCTGCTGGAGAACCTCCTCGATTGGACACAGTCGGTAAAAAACGCAGTTTGTCTGTTTGTTCATTGACTAACGAGCGGTGCAGCAGACAGAAGTATTGATATGCAAACAGGTGATTAAGGACATTTGTATTTCCTCTCATGGCTAAATTTGGCAGTGGAAACTGGGCTCGTGCAAGCACCCCCAGCTTCACAATGATTGAGACGTATTTAACAGAACCGTGCGTGTGCACAGTTTTATTTATGCCTTTTTGTTGTGAATCTACAGACCTGCACGTGGCCAGGAAACAGAAGAAATGAGTCAGCATGACTGTCTTTGAGCTAAGCTCACATCATCCTGTGAGGAAGGTTTGTATTTGTGTTTTTACGACTGTATCGAACTGAGAAATTTTTCGTTGGCTTAAGCACTCTTTGAATCCATGCACTGACCTTTAAGAGCACAGCCACAGGAAGTCTACACCTGACTGCACAGCTTTACAATTTAATGTGTGTGTCCAACGCACAAGGTCTGTCAGGAAGACATTATTTGAGGCACGGATCAGAGATTCTTGCCATCTTTAGCAGGACGTCATTTTGATACAGCACTATAAAATGTGCTGCAGTGGTTAGAACCGAGGATGAACTGTAAGAACCAAACTTTGTTGGCAAAAATAAGAAAGAAAATAAGTTTGAGAGTAACTAGTTAACAAGTGATCTCTGACAAGTGTAGTGCTGAAACTCCAAAGCAATGACCATTTTAGAACCAAAGAAAAAAACAAAACAAAACAGAGAAATAAGCCCAAATGTGTCTGATGAAGCTCGGGAGCTGTTAAAATCCCAGACTGCACCACTGTAGTTACCTGCCAAAGCCAGGCAGAGGAACGCCACCGCCATAACAAGGCTTGACGGGGATCTCGGGAAGCAGCAACACACACAACAATCAATAGGCCAGCCTCGGAGGAAGAGCATCAGGGGGAGCCAGACTTCACAACCAATCTCCTCTGAATGCATTAGAGCGCCTCGCTTCCACCCTCACTCTAACATGGCTTCATCTAAGTGAGAGAAGCGCTAAAGAGGAAGAGCGTGGTGACAAGTCGTATGAAGAGAGGTAAACCACTGACAGAGAGACTCCTTTGTGGAGCTGATCTGTGGAGAGAGCTAGAGCTCCACTCCTCTACTCACAGCATGCTCTGCAACGCTTCCTGGTGGCTCTGTCACTTCCCCTCAGGCTTTGTCTTTGTGTGTGTGCATGTGTGTATGTGTGTGTTCTTGTGATTCTATCCTTGTAAGAACCCGTTTTAGACTTTCGGAGGGAGGACATTTTGGCTGGTCTTCAATTTTTCAATAATTCAAGTGCTAGTTCAGGAGCAGGACAAGGGTTTAACAATAAAAGTAACCCTCGGCACGCAAAGCAAGATTGGGTTTATTGAACTGTCCACCTGAAACTATGATCAGAACAGACCAAAAACTGATATATGAGCAGGCATCTAAACCAGTGAGTTTAAAAGTGGCCCATAAGAGGGCCCAGACCCCAGGTTGGGGGTTCCTGAGGACAGGGTCTACTAAGGTTTGGATGTTGTCAACTAAAATCATATTAACTGACTTAACATAGTTACTGGATAATGCAAAAGACTGCATAAAAAAAACGATTTAAAAACATTTTTTTGTCCTCACATTAAAAATAGTTACGTAAGCTACTTAGTTAGGCCACAGCTCTTTGACCTGTGACCTACACACTCCATCAGTTTCATCAGGTCAGCTAGCTGCTAGCTCATCCTCGTTTTCCCTGCAGTAAGACCATCATTATTTTATGAATGAAACAAAATGTCTGACAAACGTGAAGGTGCTGGTGACTCAGCAGTTACATTAACTTTGTTTTTATCTGAAGGAGAGGTTTTGGCCTAGAATGTGTCATTTGTGGTAAGAAGCTCAACAGCGTGAAGCAAGGCAAAATAAAAAGACAAAAACATCACACCATGACATGTTATTCTTTTGAGTGTGTGTGTGCAGATTTAGAGGGACTCAGCTTTTTTTTTCACTTCATCAAGTCAAGTGGTCATTGTCATCTGGATTCATAAAAATAAATCCCATGAAAAGTGTGATTGTGTTTAACGCTTCATATTACTTTCTTATTACAAGCAGCAGTGCTTCAATCATCATTTTTTAATCAGTGGACAGAGCTTCCAGGTGTGTGAAGTGAAGCCAATGCAATCACTAGTTCCACGTCTTCTTCCATACAGCGTGATGTTTTATGCAAATTATGGCTCCATTCAGAGTAAAATAGACCATAAAACAGGGCATGCTTGGATAAGCGTGGCTACCTTGTGACTGACCTCAACGTTTTTAGTGTTTAGCTGTAATATGACAACATGTGTGACTAGTCATGCCACCATTTTTTCCTGCTTGAAAACAAACCAAACAAAGTTAAAACCAAACTCAGCCCAACTCACAGTATGCCACCCACCTAGGGTGACTGCGGCTCAGGAGGTAGAGTGGGTGGTCCACTAATAAAATGATCCTCCAGTCTGCATGTCGAAGTGTCCTTGGGCAAGATACTGAACCAAACTCCTCTGGAAGGCTGTGCCATCGGTGTGTGAATGTATGAATGGTTAGCTCCTCAAACTGATGAGCAGCTGGCACCTTGCATGGCAGCCAATGCCATCAGTGTATGAATGTGTGTGAATGGGTGAATGAGATATGTAGTGCAAAAGCACTTTGAGTGGTCTGAAGACTAGAAAGATGCTCTATAAGTACAGTCCAAGTTTACCATTTACTCTCTCCACATGTCCCAAAATGGTCACTTCTGGCTCCAAAAGAACAAGATGGCAACGACCATAATGGCAACTCCAGATTTACACTTGGGTTCAATCCAAACAGCCAAGCAGCCTAGGGTAAAGATGACACATTGAAAGTGAGAAAAGATATATGATGTGTAAGACGTTTACGCCAGTTAAATCAGACACTGGTTTGGTTTCAACGACAAGCAGTACTCTGCAGGTTTGAGTCAAACATCCCGTGCACCTAGGCGCATTGAACATACTCAGACTTCTCTGTGGAAATCACAAGAAGCTTACCAACTCATCCACTGATTCTGACCAGAACAACCTATAGCTTTCAAAATCCTTTCACACCTAACCTGTTTAGTTGTGCAGATCAGAACTCAATTCATTCTCCAGCTCGCTGCTAGCAACTGTTGACTGAAGCAGCTGAACAAATAACTGGAATAATAATTGGAAAATCTGTCCAGCATGCATTAAAATGTGAAGTATACATTATTTTTAGTTAAGGAGATAAATAATTAGGAACCACATTAAGTGTGTGTGTAAGTGCATTTTTGGGTGTGTTGTCAGATTTTCATGTGATGTACTTCTATGTATGCCTCCATGGTTACTGTTGTGTGTAGGATAGTGTATGTACACCGACCTCTCTGTAGCAGGGTGGTGCAGAGTTCAGTAGGTTGCTGTCAGTGACATGGGGGGCCGGCGGTCCCCAGCAGTGTTCTCTAACCCCCCGTCACCCCAGGGTGACCTCTCCTAAGTAATTACCCCTGTCACTCTTGTCACCCCGCTCTGTCCCCACCCAGACAACATCATCGCCGTGGCGATGGATAGGTTGATGCTACTAATCACTGGCTGCCCTCTGGACAACATGCCTCCCCAGTTCTCCTTCACATCACCTCCCTGCTTTTACATGCCTCTGTGTTCTGCATCCTCACAGCGGCTCCACTGGTTTATATTTGCATAATTTTTACCCGCTAATTGTAGTGGGGGATGACTGCGTGTTGTGGACGGTCATGGCTGTTGGAGGTGATTTTAATGGGGGAGACACCAGATAATGGCGGTGCCCTCTCGCCCCGGTTTGTGCCCGAGCCTCATTAGGGTGATCAGGGAGTGCCAGTCAGAGAGGGCTGCAGCTGGGGTGAGAGGGCACAACACAGCACACTTATTTATCTAAGGATGAATGTCATGAAAATATTTCATTATGGTCTGCTGGCCTTCCAAAACTTTTTCTTTATTTTACAAAAACAGTAATGATGTTCAGAAATTGTTGCACAGGGATTTTATTTGCACAAACTAAAAACAGACATTGGCTGATTCAGTGCATGTTCTGCTTTTGGATGCTTATTAACAAGGGCTTATTTTCATGTATTTAAATACATTTGTGTCCCTTATTCACTTTTACTTCTATCAAGGGAGGTATTATTTCATAAAAAGGTAACTGAAAGTGGACAGGAAGCATACTGATGAAACACAGAGAGTGCTTACACATGAAAACATTCTGATTTATACCACAGTGCATGGCAAGTCACACGCTGATTCCCCCTTTATTAATCACAATTAAGTCGCAATTTGGCTTACATGAGCAAGGTTCTTGTCCGGCCCTTTTAATATCTGCAGTTGCCTGTGAAGTGAAACATCAGTGAAACTCCCCTAGTTAATATTAATCCATACTTGCTGCATGAAGACAATGATGGCATATTCTGACAGAAAAACTCAAAAAAAGAAATTTCAGCCAGTGTGAAATTAAAGGTATTGTTGGGAAGACTGAAGCAAGAAAGAAGATTTTAGGTTTAAGTGTGGCAGCATGTGGCAGCCAACGTGGATGCTGCTGACTCAGTTCAGTCTGACATACAGTAAAATTAGAAGCCAGAGGGCGCATACCTACACATAGAGTTTTATGCCTCAACCCCAACGATGAGTGACTTGATGAGAATGAGTGGAGTAGTAACGGAGGTGGAGGGAGACACAGATAAGATGCAAGATGCACCAGATGACCTGGGTACATCATTTGTATTCCCTTGTTTTTCTAATGAGAGTTCAGGTTGTGTTTGAACATTAATTTTTCACAAAGAAATGAAACATGTGCGTGTTCCATCGAGCTCAGTAGTGCTGCCGCTGAGCAGGTGCTGAATGCACCCATCTATGGCGTCTCCACTGCACCCTGTGTGTCTCAACACTCCGGTCGCCAGTTCCTCACATGCAGTACTGCAAACGCAGAGAGACACCATCAGTTCAGTGAACAAAGTTTCCAAGGAGTTAAAAGAAATAAGACCAGTTGTATGTGACGTAATCTTTTTATTCTTATTTTGTTCATACCTTGTAGCTTCACATTAAAAAGCACCTAACTGGCAAAACATGAGTTTTATTATGAAGTAATCGTAGGAAATGAAATATGTGTGTCAGTGAGCTTGACACTTACCGCTATCATTCACTGAAAAAAGCATTTATGAAACAAGACAACGGTCATTTGCAGAATTTTTTGACAGAGGATCGGTTTGAAATATTGCAGGGAGTAATGGAACAGCTGCGGCGAGCTGTTAGCTGAAGAGCTGCAGGTGACAGGCTGCACACCTCCAACTTCTCAGCAAGGAAACCAACTCCTTCCACATTCACTGTTCGCAGACTTGTGCTGAATGCAGCATGAAATCAGACGGTCGCTCACAGAATGATTGAAAAAGTCCAATTATTGCCTGATTTCAGCTGCTGCCTCTATAATTCTGTATCATAGACATTTAAAACCAAAAGTGTTATTTGTGTTTCTTGTGTTAGTGATCCATAACTTCCAGAAGAATCTTCTAATTTTTATGAAAACTCAAATTTAACTCAAAATTTCATTAATGCTGTCTTACCATCACAATCCCCAGTCCCAGGACTGTGTGACACTTGGGGTCAGTCGTAGAACACACTGCACATGTTGAATTGTTAGCAGTCTGGCTTCCTTCTTCACTGATATGAATCATTTTTAACTGAATCACATATAGATTAACTGATGAAATGATCATCATCGGTTGTAGACATCCCAGATAACATCAAATAGCATTAAAGAGTTGCAGAACAGAGCGTCTTTTAATATTATCATGTTTTAATAAATTAATCAATTTAATTATTAATGGATGCAAGCAAATAATATAATAGACAATACAGTGAGCATTCTGTTGTTTTTCTTATTTTCAACATCTCATGGCATTTGGTGTTTGGCTGCTATGGACCCTGGAAGGTAGGGGTGTTACACACACTAAACACTACTGGTTCCTTTGAATGCCAATTAGTATCCACATCCCATCATATAAATATCAGCTTTCTTCTTCAAGATCCTAAGATAACAAGTAAAGGATCTGATGCTAGTTTTATTAAATATTATTGGAAATATGTTTAAATGTAAGAGTCCAAAAGGGATTTTCTATGAGCAGGACCAGAACTGATGAAGTGTTCCAGTCTATGTTTACATTTGTCACATAAAGGAGCGGTGTTGGGGGTAGGTATAGGATGAAGCCTGGACTTTGAATAATGGAGTCTGTGAACTACTTTGAATTGTAGATTTTGCTTGGCTTCAAGAGCTGCCTCCCATACCTCTTCAGATTTCAGGAAAGGCACGGTTGTGGCAGATTTCACTTTGTATACTTTCTTCTGCCTTGTACTTGCTGTTTTGTTTATGCTGTTAAAACAACGGACCATTCGAATGGGCAATGTATTCTAAAATTCAGTATTCTGCTGCATCTTGCATTCCCTCATTTTCAAATGTTTCCTATGCTCCTGTGTAGCAATTGCATGTAATGTTTGGAACTGGTCCAAAAGGTCCAAATGTCCACTTTGTTCTGGTATGGGCATCAGATCAATCTTCCCTCAATTTATCTTCTAACCTGAAAATCTTACATAAGTATTAATTAATTGCGGTCACAGTGGGTTGGATGCTTTGGACCGTGACAAAAATGTTGTATCATCTGCGATTAATGACATTGTTAACTGTGCTGTGAATTCAAATTGGGGGAAATATTGTGACTCTCTCTAATGTGGTGGCTAGAAGCTAACTTGAAGAGATATGAAAAAATCCATCCATCCATTATCTGTAACCGTTTGTCACTCCTATTCAGCTGATATATATATATATATATATATATATATATATATATATATATATATATATATATATATATATATATATATATATATATATATATATATATATATATATATATAGTTGCCAGTTCATCACAGGACACATAGAGACAAACAACCATCCACTCACATTCACACCTACGGACAGTTTAGAATCACCAATTGTCTGTGAACTCTCACCAATAATAACTGATGCTTGAGAGTGGGCATGAATAAAACTAATACAGTTAATAAACTCTTCACCAAAGTGGATAACATATACTCCATTCAGGGCCGTTTCTAGCTGTCTGGGGGCCCTATGCAAGATGCTATTTGGGGGCCACTATTTTATCAAACTCTGAGGGAGAGATTCCTAACCTATTCAGATGATCTGTGGTGATGCAACAGTCTGTTACATTTTAAGATGAAAACAGGCTGGAGTACATTAATAAATGCAACAGATGCAGCATGAAACATGTTTATGGTAAACTTTGAAAACAAGGTGACATAACATATTAAAAACACTCTCCCCACCAATCAAAAACAGTAAAAAATAATAACTTAACTTACTTAAATGAATATAAATACAATGGACCAGCATCCATATTAATGTGCAAACAATAAAAACAAAAACTAATAAGAATAATACTGATGTTCCAGGAAATAAGAAACATTGACATATAAAACTGCAACCCCTTCAGCACCATTTCGGATCTGTTTCTCTGATTGTGGTATGTAGAACTACAAGTGTGACGTTTGAGGCCACTGCACAAGATCAACAGAAATCAGCAAAAGCAAAATTATCTTAAATAAATCTGCAAGAACCCAGCATCTATTATAAAGTGTAAAGAATGAAAACAAACCAACAATAAGAATAATAGTTATGTTGTAGTTTAATAGTTGATTACCCCGCTAACACTTCCCTATCATAGCAGCTTAGTTTGACTTATAACCTATGAAGAGGCTTATATGCTTAAGCATAGAAGTGCTTCACACAACAAATGACAAAATTGCTTTGCCGGGCTACAAATAAAGACAGGTGCTTTACATTCTCCCAAAATATATTGAGGCTGAACTTGCAGCTTGGGGGCCCCCTGGTGACTGTGGAGCCCTATGCATCCGCACAGTCCGCATATAGCAAGAAACGGCTCGGCTTCCATTCAGTGTAATCCAAAGCCTTTTCAGCTTCCAAGGCAATTACCACATCTGTGTTGTTATGATACATAAATGGAAATATATGTGTGAGCCGAGGACAAAACCCATTTGACGTATTATATTAGCTATATACTTGCATAGTCTGCCACCACTTTACCCAGTTCTTTTTATTCATCTATAAAGGGTCTTTTTTAAACATCAGTGTGTTTGCTTTATGAAGCAAGTGGTGTAGCACCAAGGTTTCTTTTAAATGTTTAAACATGCATAAAAGCATTGGGGCCAGACTTAGTAAGTATGTTTGATAAAATTCAATGACGAACCCATTGGAGCTGGGGCTTTATTATTTGGAAATTGAGATGTAGCAGTTTTAATCTTGTCATATCAGTATCCATCACTTTCCCTGCTTCTTTGTCTAATGTAGGGAGCTGCCTGTTGTTTAGGAATTGGCTTATGATCTGGGTAGCAGTGGTTTTACTTTCGGACTGGTATAACTCATAATAAAATAAATGAATATTTATTGATGTGGTGATTATTGAGTTCATTTTGTACATTTCCGATGGTTGATAACAATTTAGAATCTAGAGAAGAGCAATCTCTTGTCAGTAGGATGTTAGTCTCAATATGTCTCCCAAATTTAGGTTCTTTAACAATGTCTTTTAATACTGTGCATGTATCATCAAGTATGGTTTTAGTTTTCATAGTTTTTGTGTTTTTAAAATCACTGTAATGAACACAAATGTGCTGTCAGGCTCACAGAGCGCACTGGGAGACACTGTCACACACACTCTGCCACACAGTCACCTCACCCGGCGCATCTTCAACACCTGCACATATGAATTGTGCAAATTAGCAAAGCCTGGAAATAAAATCAGTGACAGCTCTCGCACAATCATTACACTCCATATTCTCGTTATGAGTCCTAATCATAATCCTCTTAGTTGTTGCCAGTTTAAAGAATCATTGATCAGCAGGCTCATTTCTATGCATCAACATTCATGAGGCGCTTTGCATTGACCATTTATGGTTGGACGTGGTCATGTAGAGGGCGGGGCATGAGGCTGATCCATATGCGCACATTTACAGGTAGACTGTGATTTATAAAGCTAACATCACTTGCAGGTGTGCATGCACATGGTTTTATAAATCTGATTATTTTCTGGCTCTCGACATTTTCTGCTTCTGTGCACATGTGCACTTTTAGTATGAACCTAACACACTGTTTTATAAATGAGACCTCTCGTGCTGAAAGTTGGCTACAAATTGATATACAGTATGATCAGGAATGTTGCTTTTCATTCAAGGCAATGGCGGGTCCAATTGTCAACCTGTTTTTTTCCCCTGGTGCTATCAATTATCAATTTCTGTAACATTCTCCTTCATCTAAACTCCTGAGGCTGTGTGTGTGCTGCTGTACTCCATCCAGGTATGCAGAAAGAGAGGTCAGAGATCAATGAGATTCTTTGAGGAGGAGGAAAGGAATTTTATTTTGAAATTCCATTTTATTTCACTGTTTTTCTGTTAAAAATATTATATTTGGATATTTTGTTTTCTAGCACCATGGCTCAAGGGATGGTAATGCCATTCTGTCCACAACTTTGGTCCTTACTTAAATATCTAACAGTTGAATACATTACCATGAAATGTACTACAGATGTCTGTCTCTGGTCCCCAGAGGATGAACCTTAATAACTTATGATTCTGACTTTACTGCTAGTCGGACAGGATTGGTTTTATGGGACTATTTATGCGTTTAACTTTGCTGTGTCTTTTTGTGTTTTTTGCATGCAGTAGTGTGTTCTCCCATTGACCCTCAACTACCCACAGACCGATTGAGAAAATCCCAGAAGGAACATCAGGTGTGCAGGAGCACCACCAGGCCTTAAAAAGCAGAGCACTAAGAGCTGAAGCAAGGCAGAGCAGAGGCAGCAGAATGCAGGCCAGAGCACGGAGCAGCACGGTGCAGCATGGAGCCATGGAACAGGGTTCATTACAGTGAACTGGGCTTGGGAATGCCCTCAGATAGCCACTACAGGGAAGGGAGCTTGGAAGCACAACAGCTCTGTTTGAGCAGTGAAGGTGTTTCCCCACTGGGCAGGGTTTTGTTCAAATTATCAGTTTTAATAAACTCTGTATTTTTAGATGTTACCTTTGTGTTTTTCTTTAAACTGCTCTCCCCTGACCTCAAGAACCTGCGTAGGCTCTTTTCTCTACACCTAGGTGGCTTTGTCAGCGTTTTTATCTAATTCATTTCTAGTTTTAATTTTAACTTTATTAATAGTTTTAACTTGCCACACTAGTGCCACCAGAAGGTTATTATTTTGGTTTTTCACTTTTCCTGTGTAATATGTCAAAATATAATTGATGGACTGGCCAAAAAATCTGTAGACCTTCACGATTCCTACACCTACACGATGAATCCTAATGACTGCTGATCCTGATTTCCTCTAGTGCCACCATAAAGATGACATTTGGGTTTTTTAGTGAAATGTGCTGGATTGTCATGAAATGTTTCATCTTCCTAACAGAATGTTTGTAATCACTTTGGTCCTTTACTCTTTTCCTCCCATGATCAGGTCAAAATTTTAATTTAGTACTTTTTGACCATAAACCTGTGAAACTCATTTCCATCAGCTTCAACTGTACTTTGTGTTTAGTGCTAGCTTAGTAGACTAGCTGTTAAACCAATTGGCTCCCTGTTTCTGCTCTGATTAAGTTCAAATCACTGATGCTTGCGTACAGAGTGGCCATAACACTGGAGCTACCTACCTGAACCTCCCATTTTAGGTTCATGACTCTTCTCATTCACTACTGCAAACAACGAGTTAATCGAGTTAAACAGCTAGTCCTATTGACACTGTGAATGGGAAGCCACACCTCCTAAATCATGTAAGTTTATCAAGGCAGTACTATGTACAATCATAAGCGTCACAACTCTTTTTTACAACAGTGGTTTGGTTTGCTATAAATGCCAGAGGTATTTATGATACAGGATACTTAGTGAACTAAAATACCAAAATACTTTATTTTATGTAGACAACAGTACTTCTAAAATGTCTAAAAAGATGTGTAAAATATATGGATTTTCAAAACACATAACAATCTTTCTTATTGTTTTGTAAAATGACATAAGTTTGTTTCTAATTTTGGAAATAGAGAAAGAATTAATGAAAAACATGGAACTAAAGGAAAGCAAAGTTCTTCACAATACTGTTTTTACAGTAATTACATTCATAGTGAAATATTCATGTTTTATTTTACATTTTAAGTCACATTATACCAAAGAAATTGCATGCAGAGTTGCATGCAGAGTTACACATTCTGATAAACAACTCTCACAGTTTTGTACAACTGAAAATAAAAGCACCAGGAAAATGAGAAGAACTTGATGTTTATTCAAGAGAGATGACCAAAGCAAATTAAGCAAAGAGTAATCTCATATAAGCAGAACTCGGGTTGAGGGGGTGGCATCCCTGATTATCGTGGGCCTTTTTGAAATAGTTGCGCCTAAAAATGATGTTGTGGGGAAAGTTGCGTGCTTTTACATTTTTGTTGCGATTTTGTTGCGGAGAAAGTGAAAGGCGATAAGTTGCAATTCGACAGTCGCGCGGGCGAGCCCGAGAGGGCGCAGCAAGCACTAAGTCCACGGTCCTGGAAAGCGGCGAGGTCCGTGCGGGAGGGCGCTGTAAAGCTCGCGGCCGGAGCCGTGAGCCACCTTTGCCCCCGTGCCTTTCTAAGCCGACCCAGATCCAGTCGCGGCGATGCGCCGCGGAGGAAATGCGCCCAGCGGAGGCCAGCCAGCGCCGGGGAGAGGTACCGCGAGGAATCCTCCCACACCGTGCGGCCGTCCCTGACCTGCCGAGTTGAATCCCCCGGGCAGACTGCGCGGAAGTTGTGAAAAAATCACGGTGATTGGTTAAAATTGCAACACCGCCCTGAATTCACGGGGATTCACTGAAGTAATTCGTCTTCTCAATTTTGCCATTGTTGTTTACATAATAATCTCTAGATGTCCATAGTTAAGTGGTTAGTGTTTCTTTCCGATAAATAGTATTGTCTTGTGCAGGCCATGCAACTGAGAATGCAAGCAATGAATCAGATGGGATTTAGGATTTGCCATGTGTAGCAAGTCACCCTAAAATTGACTAGAATGCAGGAAATTGCATCTAAGAAATACACCCCCCCCCAACAGAAAATATGTCACAGAAATGAAAAATTTCACCATCCCCCCTGGTTTCATTTTACAACTCAACTACTGCATATACGTGTATAAAAAATGGATTGATGATGATTCATAAATAAAAATTTTCATCATCTTACTGGTAACTTTACTACTTTCTACTTTAGAGAGGCTTAAGTTTGAAAAGGAAGTAGAACTGGAAACTATAAAGCAAAGGAACAACTGAAGAACTCTGTGCCTGAGCGTGTAGCCATCTACATTAATGAACATAAAGTAAAAACTCCCAGAGAGGCTGCAGTCCTGGCTGATGAGTACATTCGAACACACAGATGCTTCTTTGATACAAAGGGTGAAGCTCATCATAAACATGACACTTACTCTAGGCCAGGGAAGTTAAAAATTGCTAATGAGCCAGCTCAAAAGGTTAGTCAGAGTGGGCGGAGTTCAATAGTCAACTCCGACACTTGTAGGTATTGTCAAGCAAGGGGTCACTGGAAAAAGGAGTGCCCAGTGCTGAAAGCCAGGAGATTCTCTGGTCAGGTGAAACCTGCTGTTATGGCTGCTCCAGTCAGTACATCTAAGGGCAGGGAGCTAGGCCAAGTGCAGGATGGCACTGATCTGGTAGCTCCTCGGGCTGACTTCAAAGCCTTTATATCAGATGGATGGGTCTCTTTAGTGGGGAGTAGTGTGCAGGTTCCGATTAAAATCCTAAGAGACACTGGAGCACTAGATTCCTTTATCCTTGAGTCTGTATTGCCATTTTCTGCAAAAACTGAGACTGGTGGATGTGTAATCACCCTAGGGTTGGGTATGATTCTATTCTCTGTCCCACTGCATCAAATGAGCCTCACTTGTGGTTTTGTGGTGGGGGAGGTGTCGGTCGGTGTCCGTTCTCAGTTGCCAGTGGAGGGAGTGCATATGATTTTGGGGAATGATTTGGCGGGTGACAAGGTGTGGGCTGATGGTCAGCCTAAGGTAGTGAAGCCGCTCACATCCCCTCAGGTAGCGCCCTCTGTGACACCACTGCTTTCAGGTGTCATTTTCCCTGCTTGTGCTATCACCCATGCTGCCAGTCATGCTGCACAGTGTGGCAGAGCCAGAATGTCTGGATTTGCCAGATACTTTGCCGGTTGACCAGTTAGCAGGTTCTCAGGTTGAGTTAGTGGCAGAACAGAAGGCTGATTCCTCTTTGACTGAGCTGTTTGACCGTTGTGCCAGTGTTGGAGGTGAGGAATTCTGCTCAGTGCTATTTTATCCTAGATGGTCTATTTGTTCGAAAGTGGCAGCTACATGGTGCTGAGTCTGTAGGAAAGCCAATCTTTCAAGTTGTTGTCCCTACAAACTGCCGCAATAAAGTGCTCCAGATGTCCCATGGTGATGTGGCAGGTCATCTTGGCGTCCGTAAAAATCTACAATCGCATATTACATTTCTTCTGGCCACACTTAAAGAGAGACATTGCTCTTTTCATTAAGACATGCCATACCTGTCAGCTCACTGGTAAGCTGAATCAGGTCATCAAGCCTGCTCCTCTACAGCCCATCCCTGCCATTGGGCAGCCATTTGATCATTGATTGTGTGGGTCCCCTGCCTCGGTCCAAATCTGGACATACATACCTGCTCACTGTAATGTGTCAGGTTACCAGATATCCGGCTGCTTATTCCCTTCGCAGTATTACAGCAAAGGCAGTGGTTAAAGCTTTGACCCAGTTCATCTCAATACAAAGTAATACAGTCTGACCAAGGTTCCAACTTCACATCCCATCTGTTCTCTCAGGTGCTTAAACAGCTGCACATAAAGCATAATAAAGCAACAGCCTACCATGCACAAAGCCAGGGTGCCCTTGAACGTTTTCACCAAACGTTGAAATCACTGTTGCGTGCATATTGTACGGAACTGTCGGGTGACTGGGAGGAGGGGTTGCCCTGGTTGCTGTTAGCCGCTTGTGAAGTTGTCCAGGAAAGTACTGGATTCAGTCCGAACGAGCTGGTGTTTGGCCATAAAGTGCGTGGCCCACTTGCAGTTTTGCAAGATGGATGTTTGCCAGAGGATCCCCCCAAAACCCTTGTAGATTATGTTAATGGCTTTAGACTGAAATTGTACAGGGCAGGGGAGCTGGCTAAACAGAAGCTGCAGAGGTCACAGGGCAAGATGAAGAAGCAATATGACCAATGGGCTAAGGCTCGTCAGTTTAACCCAGGTGACCGTGTGCTTGTTCTTCTGCCTCTGGTTGATTCACCTTTCCAAGCTAAGTACAGTGGTCCTTTCTCTGTGGTGCGACGAGTCTCAGACCTAAACTATCTGATTGACACTCCTGGCCACAGAAAATCTACAAAGCTGTGCCATGTTAACGTACTGAAGCCTTATCATATGCGTGAGTCTGTGCCCCCACCGCAGCAGAGCTCCCCAATCAAGCCAGTTTTGGTTTCTGTCTCTGTTTTGACGTCGCCTTTTCTGGACCAGTAGTTGAGGGGGAGGAGGGGGACATTGCTCCTGGGTTGTTGCGGGGTCGTTTGAAAAATTCAGAGAATCTGGATATGCTAGTCAGGCACTTGGATGGGGTTAAACGGCATGAGTTGATTAAATTAATTTGCAATTGTCCATCTCTTTTCTGGTACTCCATTACAAACACACCTGATTGAGCATGACATTGATGTTGGAGTTGCTGAGCCCATTAAGCAGCACTTTTACCGTGTGTCAGATGAGAAGAGGAGACAGTTGGAGGCTGAAGTACAGTACGTGCTCGATAATGGCATTGCTGAGCCCTGTTCATCCAACTGGGCCTCCCCGTGCCTCCTTGTTAAAAAGTCAGATGCTAGTTTGAGGCCCTGCACTGACTACCGTAAGGCGAACAGCCTGACTAAACCAGATCTGTATCCACTTCCCCGCATGGAAGATTGCATTGACCTGGTAGGTTCAGCCATCTTTGTAAGCAAATTTGATCTCCTCAAAGGGTACTGGCAAGTTCCGCTCACCAAGAGGGCAAGGGAAAACTTTAGCCTTTATAACTCCCTCTGGCTTGTATTCATATACTGTCATGCCATTTGGGTTGAGGAATGCTCCCGCAACATTTCAGCGGTTAATGAATCGGGTTGTTTCAGGACTTAGTGGCTGTGCGGTATATTTGGATGATGTGGTAGTGTATTCTGACACCTGGGAAGAACATGTTCAGCGTATAGGTGCACTCTTTTATAGGTTGGTGTGGGCAAACTTGACTATAAATCTTGCTAAGTGTGAGTTTGCCAGAGCCACCGTGACCTATCTAGGGAAGGTGGTGGGTCAAGGCCAGGTTTGCCCAGTGGAAGCCAAGGTCGTGGCAGTGCAAAAGTTTCCCCCACCTACCACCAAGAAAGAGCTGATGCGTTTCCTAGGGTTGGTTGGCTACTATCGCAGTTTTTGAAAGAATTTTTCCTTTGTGGTTGCCCCATTAACCGACCTTCTAAAAGCCAAAGCTTTTGTTTGGTCTGCAACATGTCAAAATGCATTTGATAGTGTAAAAGCTTTGCTGTGTTCAGCTCCAGTGTTGGCAGCACCAAGACTTGATCAGCCCTTTAAGCTTCACGTAGACGCTAGTAATGTGGGTGCTGGAGCTGTCTTGTTGCAAGAGAATGCGGAGGGGGTAGATTGCCCTGTGAGCTTCTTCTCACGCAAATTTAACAAGCATCAATACCATTACTCAGTAATAGAAAAGGAGGCTTTGGCGCTTGTTTGGGCTTTGCAGCATTTTGATGTCTATGTCGGCTCTGGTGTAACTCCCCTGTCAGTTTTCACTGGCCACAACCCTCTTACTTTCCTGAAGTCGCTGCAGAACCCTAATCAGAGGCTCATGAGGTGGTCGTTGTTTCTGCAGCCTTACCAGTTGGATATTCAACATATCAAGGGGACTGACAATGTAATTACAGATGCACTGTCCCGGGCACCTGTGGGCCCTTAGTAGATTTAGTTGCATGCTGTGTCATATTTCCATGCTCTCCCCTGCTCATTTCTCGGTTCTTCCTCCCCTAAAATTGCTCCTTTGGTACCAAGGTTGCTGGGTTGGTGAGGACGGAGTAATGCACTGGAGGCTGCAGCCTGGAAGTAGTGCACTGCGGCTTAGTCAGCTATGGGTAATGTATTGGTTATGACAGTTCAGTGCTGACACCTGGAAAGGCCTTCCACCAGATTATAAATGCCACTCACCATTCATTCTCTCCCTCTCTCTCTCTCTCTCTTAGGCTCCACATTGCTCCCGGTTTTTGGGTTTGTTTTGGTTTTGCTTCCTTTTCGCATTCAACAGACACACATACATTCCTCACACATCCATACATTACATTCACTACTGATACCGCCACTCTCCACGCCTCATGCTGTTGTTATGAGTAGTTGTGGGTAATTTACAACAAACATTCTTTATTCTTCACTAACCCTTGACCTCATCGCCTTTGTCACATATCTTGAGCCAGTTTGTGACATAACAAAGTGTATTCTTCCATAGAAAAGATGAAGGTATTTCAGCTGGAATGGCGAAAATGATCAGAACCCATAATCATTTTTTGTGATCCAGCCCATGGGCCAGATCACTAGAGAGATACTTTCACTAGCACGGACCAAACCATCAATAAGATACGTTAAAATGATTTATTGACAAAATGAATGATTGAGAGTGAAGTGTGATCTTGTGTAGTTCTTCGGTCTGATGCTGCGGTGTGGGGAAGCTTCGATAGGGAATCCACCGTAGCACCTGGGCATGACGGACCCCCTCAGGGCCCTAGGAAAGAGAGGAGAAAAGGTGAAAGAACTTCATAACTGAAGATACCATTAAAAGACAAAGATCAGTCCATAGACTATCCAACCATGTTTGAAAAGTATTCACGTCTGGGTCACAGTGGCAACAGATGAAGAAGAAGGTGGTATTTCCTGGAGAGTCCTCCTACTTGAGCATCCCTAGAAACTCATTTAGACTGCTGTGTCATTTTACATATAATCCTGCTGTAACACTGGAGTACATGAAGGATTAGACCTTTTCTACATCTTCTCCCACTGCATTCTTTCAAAGCTGATGTCATAAATAATTTCACACTAGCGTTTTGTGACCCCAACTGTTGCATAAGTCTTGCCCTCTGAAGTCTCGTATTTTATCTGGAAGCAATACAACACTGATCTGTCCAGTTGACTTTTATATGCTGTTAACAAGGCATCATTTATTGAGACAAAGAAATAAATGACTTCGTAGTCTATAACATATGCCAACAGCGTTTCACAAAGTTTATGAAGTTTCTCCTAACTTAGCAACTCCCCAAATGCAGTTGTTCAGTTCAGAGTCTGGGGACTTTCTCCATGGGTGACGACCAAGTATACTGGTTACTCTCTGCAAACTATTTGTAAAAATTGACACGTTTACCATCAATAAAATGTAGTATAGGTGAAATCCATTGAAACAGTACGCTCACAAACGCAGGGATCGAGACAGGTGAATGGGTTCCAGAACCAGAGCTGGATAAGCGGACAAAGTAACCAAGCTCAGCAGATGCAGAGCTCGGCAGAGGAGAAGAGACTGGAGAGGATGAAGAAAGCTAAGAAGAGAAAGAGAATGACCGAGCAAGAAACCAACAAATAAGATTAAATCTGGGCCTGGTCTTTAATCGTTTGTGAGAGTTCCATAAAATAAAAGGTGCATCTTCCACTAGTCCTGAACATCAGCAAGACAAAGGAGGTGATGTCCCATTCCAGTGTTGGAATACTGTGAGCACAATTCATAATCCTAGTTAAACATAATACAATGTTCTACAATCAGCCAGTTTCAAGCTCCTTGGTTAAATGCAGACATCCTTGCACTGGAAAGATCCACACGGTCACATTGTGCAGTATATGCTACATGCAGACTTACACAGTCAGAGCCAGCTACTTTTGAATGTATTTGGTAAGAAGGCAATCAGGGAGGGAGCTGCTGTGATGTTGCGCGAGATCAGAAAAATCCTCTTCACTGTCAAGAATCTGGAAGATGCTTGTAAACTCTTTTTGATCCAAACTGACAGAGGTGGAATGGTTAATGTGCGTGTGTTTTTGTTCCTTTTGGACTCTCACCCGCTCAGAGAAGAGAAACCTCAGTGTTTTGGTAAGCTGAACAATAATCAGGCTCATATGGTGAGGTTATACAGGCCTTGAAATGAAGTGGGGAGTGTTGGAATGCATGTTAAGATGTGCGTGGGCCGGTGAGAGATGAGCAGTTGGGGTGAAGGTTGAAGCACATTGTAAAGTATGATATAGCATCATCACTGTGCAGAAATGTGGGCAACAAAGTGGATGGTAAACCGTGACATCCAGCAGGTAATGTTAACATGCAAACTAGAAATCAGTTGTGTCATAATAAGTTAGGTATAATTATCTTAATTGAATCTTGTATTAATTAGGCTGTGTGGGAGTCTAAAAAGGTGGGTAGACTCTGTTTAAAGTGTGTTTACCCTCAGTTACATCCTGGTGTTTGATATAGACGGAAATGGAAGTATACCACACGCACAAACACACACACATGCACACACCAAACTGATTTATTAAAAGCAGGGGGTGATGGAGGCTGGGTGGGGGTGTAAAATCGATGGCCGTTCCCCCAGCCTCAGTCAGTGGAGAGTTAAAACACTGTTAAACTCCAGCCGAGCGGACGCTCTCCCTAACCAACCAGCCTCACTCTCATTGATTTTTTATTTAGCTTCCAGCAGTGATATGTCTTCCAATGCACACAGAACACACCAAGCCTTCACAGCCTGCCAGCACATAAATCAGGCCCCATTGAGCCCGGCTTGCCCAGTGTGCAGAGAACAGTCTGTTAACAGAATTAAACTCTTACTTAGTCCCACTTCCAGAGAGGTGAGTGCAGAGCTGCGAAATGAGGCTCTGACAGCAAATCCAACGCCGCGCACTGCCAGGATGAGAGCATGCCCTGAAAAGAGTTTGCATTTGTTTATCTTTTGTATGGAGGTAAAGGTTTCCAATAATACAGTGTAATAGTATAATGACTATACTAAAATGTAAATGAATGCACTCTATTGTAAACTGACAAGAAATGACAGAACATGCTCCGACAGATACCAAACCAATCAATGAGCCTCTTCTGTTGTGTTCTCTTCAGCCATTGCTAGGATTGAAAGAGAACTTCATGTAGTAATGACAGCAGGAACTGCCTGCAGCTCAGTGCGAGTGAAATCAAGGAGCTGCTGGTGAATTTTCAAAAAATAAACCTGCCCGACTATACCAGTGAGCATCCAGTGTGGACAGACAGATGACAGCACTACATTAAAGCAACACTGTGTGTACCTTGATATTTTTGCGATTTAGCACCCACAGTTTAAGAATGTAATCCCACTGTGGCAAATATGGACAGCTGTCTAGGTGTATTTGTTATGTTATGTTATATTACTTATGATCAAAAACTAGCGAGTCCACAACTTTGCCAAACATCAAGCGAGGTCAACAACACAAGACATAGCAGCCAGCTAATATTACTTACAAGTCCAAAAGCAGTCAGCCCAGCTCGGCGTCTGTCTTTCACCAAGCTCTCCCCAACGACTGAAAGTCAGTCCCGGATTTGTCCCGGATCAGTGCAGAAACAGGTGTACGTGGCGCAGAACAGAATAACAGAATAGCAGAGACACCATTTAGTGTGTTATTTTGTGGTTGACAAGTTGCTTTTAAAGAGGTGAGAAGATTTTTATTATTAAGAATTAAAATAGAGAACTTGAGAAAGGCCTTCAAACCCTCCTTACTTTCTCACCTCCACACAGCTGACCACTGTGGCATGTGGCTGTGACTGTTGGGTTGTTGGACACTGTTGACACTGTGTGCAAATGAATCAATAAGTTGCAGCCGCATTGTACAGCAACACTACAGTACGGATTGCATGGAATTTACATCTCAAATTCATTATCAAAGTTATCTTTATTATCAAACATTATATCCTCTGTCTCTATGGATTGCACAGTACAGTGCTGACTGTACAGTGATCAACCTGTAATGTGCACTGGCCAGCGGCGTGTGTTTAAAGAGAACAGTGTTCGATTTATTTTTTAGTTTTCCTTGTTGGAACCCTCTGTGTAGACCCCATACTGTGCCCAGTCTGTGGTCTCATTGAAATGAATGAGGTCAGTTTGAACACAGTCTTACAAACACCTGTGTATGTACCTCAACAAGGAAGACAGAAGGAAGTGGACAAACTGTTCAGGAAGGCTGGTGGGGGAGAAAAGGATGAAGGCTAAACTACCAGTCATCCTGGAAAAGAACCTGATATCAATTTTACTTAAATGGAATCATGAGTCCTCTGAGAAGCAATAGCAGGCTCTACCAGCTTTGAGTAGCACCTTCATTGTATTGTGGGATAATAGTGTCCATCAACACTATACATTTGAAAATTGAGGAATTTGGCCAGAAATGGGTAAAAGCACTCACCGTCCACTCCAGAGACCAATTTACAGTTCAGTCCCCGCAGCATTGCTGCTGGCCGGGCGAGGCACTTCATCCATCATAATGAACAGTGTTTGTGGGTGGGAAGACAGTGAGGGATCATGTGCTTGTGGCTTCACTAGTGACCCCTACAGGCTGGTCAAGCTGTCCGTGCAAAAAGGAGGGCGGGAAGCTTTCCATGCATTACAGTCTCCCAGTGAAGTGCTTTACTATAACTGGACTTTTGAGGTTAGATTACTTTGTTATATACAGTTTAGACTAGTTTTCATGCAGCAAAATGTTTTAAATTTTAGAAATAACCCTGAATGTAACAGCACTAAAACCTCGAGAAAGACTTTCACATTAGAACCTTCATGAAGTTAGTATCAGAGGCGCCTCTAAGCAGGGAAAAATACAATTGCTGGCCTCCACACTGCATCCCCAGTTCTGCGAGTCTCATATGTATAATATGCTTTCAAATCATGAGTCATGTATGCACAATTTGCTTCTGTTTGATATCTAATACTTGGTAATGTTCATATAAATTAATCAGATTTAAATAATACTTCCGATTGACGCTACACTAACTTGGTTACTGATCTCAGCACTCTGCAGAGATTCTGCTTCTTTCTCGTATTTCCCTCCAGTCTCAAGTCTTTTTCCTCTCTGCTCTCTTCACGTTTGTGAAGTAAAGTGAATTTTTCCTCCAGTCAGCAGTCAACATGGACGAGTAAAGACTAATTACAGTACAGTATAACACTGACAGTAGAGGTTAGTACCTCCACGGTTCGTTGCTGCAGACAGGTAGAGAAATGAGTGTGAAGATAAAGCCACTTTAGAAAAATAAAGTCTCCTCCTCTGGATCGGAGCAGAATCTGGTGTTTATTCATCCAGAAGCTCCGGCTCCATCCCTGGTTCTCTCCTCCAGAGCTCCATCAGCGCACAGCAGCTGTCTGTGCAGCCGCTCCGCCCAGTCCTCCAACAAAACTCTGCAAAGCCTGCGATACAAAGTTTTTCCATTCAAGTTAAATATTTTCAAGTCACGTAATTTGTGTCATGTATTTTGTGTCCGTGCATTGACATTATATGCAATCGTAGTACGTGAAAAACTTGCTTCCCTTTCACCATAAAGCCCACTAATTACAACATTATCCCTTGTTTGTTTAATAAGGGCAAAAATCAAAGTGTAAAAACAAGCACTTTTGGATTTATGGAGGACGCAGTGGATTTCTGGAGTCTTTGCCAGTTGCCACCAATACATGCTAACTGGCTGTTGGCTCCAGCTTCATAATTAACAGACAGATAAGAGAGTGATATTGATCTTCTGATGTAAGTCTCATCAAAAATGAATGAATAAATATATTTCCAAAAATGCCCAACTATCCCTTTAGCCAGTGCAGTTGCAGTGCAGTGCACTATGGTTACACATATAGTATAGAGTGTGTATCACAGCTTGAAAAAAGTGTGTATTCTTTTGGTTGAACATGAAGAAAGTGAACATGAAGAAAGTGAATTATGAGCAACTAATAAGAACTAAAGTGGAACACAAACAGCACCAGGAGAAGACATAAGGAAAAGAGGATAAGAGTAACTTAACCTTGGACTATTCACTGAATTCTTTTAGGACATTCTTTATTTTGTCTTGCCTTTTTTCTTTTCTGTTCCCATGACATCAATTAAAATTTATGGATTTTTATTTTACTGTTTACTTGTTTTCCATAGTTGTTTATGTGTTCCATTTTTTTCAGCACTATAACCTGGAACTATGCACAAAACAATAATTACTTGTTCATATAAGATGCAGACATATGGTGATATGCTGAAATGGGGTTTTAAACAACAGTACAAGAATCTGTATTATTGCATATGATTAGTACTTGTTTGCTAATTAAAAAGGGATTTTTGTTTGTTGGTGATACTTTTTTTTTTTTACAGAAGATAAAAGAGGGGGAGATCAGATGCAGCTAATTGTAGCTCTTGTATTTGTGTGGCCTTGGATTCATGCACAATGCACCAAGCTTCACTATATTATAATCCTTTCACACAAAGCTAATCATGTCCAATATCAGCATATAAAAATGAAGCTCTTAAAATCTCATAAGATGCTCAGTGAAATGCAAAGGTACAAACACGAACAAAGGATGTCAGGACTCACGGTGTATTCTTGGTGGCAATGTGTAGGGTACGAACACAACTGCACATGTCATAGTATATGACCAAAATAGATTAGTGATGCTGTTGGTTTGGTTTGAAGATGACCAGAATAGTTTTCTTAGCTACTAGATGGAGGTGAACCTGTGGAACATTACTAAACTAGGAACCAAACAACCAAATGACAGTGAAACATAACTCGCTCTTTCAACTATGGCAGTTGTTGGACATAACTTGCCTGGGAATCAGTCAGCAGTGGAAAGGGGTCAGTTCTTTTGAAAGCAGTGGTGTAAGAAGTATCCTGAGCTCCTTAATTTAAAAATAATCCACTACAAGAAAACAATTTAAATTGAATGGGTGAGACAGCCTTCTGATTTTTTCAGTTATTGCTAAAACAATTCAATTAATGAAAGAAAATGTTCTGAAATGCGACCAGTGATTTAATATTCACATTTCTAGCCCTTATATTGATAGAACTGCCAACCTCTGCATACACAGTGGGCACTGCTGAGCATTGCAAACCCCTACACACAGTTCCTGGTACTACCCCCAAAGCCAAGAACTATGACCAAGCAGCAGAGGTCCGACATTGTCCCTCTGGTTTGCAGGTAAAGTAACCCTAAGCTTTACCTGCAACCTCAACCCCTCATCTGCAAAGAAAGATGGACACATTGGGTGATCCTGCATATAGCACCTACAGTATGATTAATATTCAGGAAAGATCATGCTAATGGATTATAAAAACATGAATGTTAATTGCATGTCTGTGATGGGAATGTGAACACTACTATGGAATATGGCACCTGTTTGTTGCTTAAACTGCAAGCCCCCTGTTGAGGACTGTTACGCTTGTGTTGTATGGTAGAGGTACAGAGAAATCAGGTTTCTCTGTCTCACTGATTAAAATAATTTGGCTCTTAATGAGAAAGGAGGTAACACACATTTAAATCAGTCATCAATCAAAGGAGGATGAATGGTAATTTTTTGAAATACAGAAACAAAGGGAAGGACAAACAGTAGGCAGAAAATATAGGCAGAGAAAGTGTCTAATCATTGAGCGCATACTGAAGCTCACAACACTTTTTCTCCTAATGATTCACTTTCCTGGTACTCAGGCTGTTCTGCAGGGTGGAGGGTCATACGTCGGCGTAGTCCGAGCCAGAGTGTGAGCTCCTGTCACCCCAGCAATCACTAATGGAAGTCCCAGCAACCCCTCCTCTGCCTCCCCCGCCCTTCAGAGCAAGGGCAATGTTAGCACACATGTCAAGTCCAGGATGGAACAAGAAGGACATTCTGGCAGAAGAAAAGAAGGGGGGAAAGGACCGACGGGCCATTTGCATACGCCTGTGATCCTAATATATACAGGTTGCCAACCTCCGAGGTCGGAGTTCACCCTGGTTGCCGGGGCAACTGGGCTGTTCTCCCCATCACTAGCTCGTTAAAGAGCTGCGGGAATAGGAATAGGTCCGCCAACTGTCCTCATCGTGCTGTGGCCATGTCTGTATGCGACCCCGCCAAGTAATGAGGACCTCTGCCATGACGTCCACGCACACACACACACACACACACACACACACACACATACACACACACGCGCGCACACACACACACAAACACGCATAAACAAAAAGAAGCATGAAAAGCAGCATCACGCACAAACTGTTACACACAACAACAACATTCAAATGAAACATGTTCTTATGAAACAATAAGAATACAAACAAATCCCCACACACGTGTCCATGTGCACACACACACACATACACACAATAATATGTCAAAGACATATCGCACATAGTACAGAGATACGTGCACCTATTGAAGCAAAAAATATACAACCTCCCTGCACACGCACACAAACACACACGCACAAACCAAACCAACAGCATCAATAAGCATGCAAAAATGCAGGCATATACACATGCACACAGCCTAGTTACACACACACACACTATAATAGCTCGCCAGGATTTTGCGACTAACTGAAAAAGTATTTTTCAACAACTCATCTTTAAACCTTTAACCCTCCCAAAAAACAAGCTTACAGAGTGAGTGTTGCACCTCTCCCTGGCTTTCTCAGCATCAATTAGCATGTTTTTGTGCAGCTGAGCGTTTCCTCTGGTGGGCCGAGGTAAATAAGGAGATGGAAATGAGGTCCAGTGCTCTAATCCAGCCAGGGTGCAGGTCTCACAGTAATCCCCCCAAGAGCTGCTTGGCCTGGGGCATGCAGAGGGGTAATCCAGCCCCCTGGGACCTCATCCACCAGCCTGCTCGCAGACACACACATACACACACACACACACACACACACACACACACACACACACACACACACGTGAAGGGAGAAATGAGAAAGAGAGAGAGAAAAAGAAGAGAGAGGGAGAATAGAAAACAGCACAAAGCACCCACTGGCTGAAATGCAAAACTTGGGTGACACAGACCAGATAACAATGTCTAAAATTTCATTGTTCCACGTGTTTGTTTTTTTTAAAGGTATGATGTGTTGACTTAGATGAACGGAATAAAAATGACAACGTGTGACAGGCTTTAACAAAAGAAATGACCTCTTGTCGGACAAGAGTTTGGGCTGATGATTTATCATGACCGACCAACCAGAGGACCATTTGTCCACTAAAAATAAGATGTTTATTATGTGTTTGGTCTTTTAATTCAAATATGAATAAAAATGGTCTGAATGTTTTGTAAGATTCAGGAAGCTAATTCATTAATTTCAACAGTGCCAGTGGACATAATGGTATTGTGTTTAATACCATGAGCTGTTGATCTGTTGGATGTTCTCCTCTGATCACTGCTGCAGGAAAACAGCATAGACATACAGTGTGCTTGCAAATTTATTGAAACATATAACTGGGTTTATACTTTGAGCTATGCATTGTGTAGTGTGTGTAGCCCAGTTACTGATTGTATATATTTTTTCTTTGTTAAATGATCAGCATTTGACTATTTTTTTTCAATAATTAAAGTTAATGAGATTTATTTTAATGATCGTAGAATGCATCATAGAATCTTTCTCTTCTGCTGAGGAAGGGTAGGGCAATTTGGAGAGAGGCGTTCAGATGCAAGATGAAATGATGAGAAAATATGCTCTGGCTCTGAGACGTGAGGCTCAAGTGATGGTGTTAACAGTGAAAAGGATTCTACAGTGCACACTCTGTTGGCTCAATCACTAACTACTCGAAGTGGCTTTTTGTCCTCATGATAAGGAGGCCAACACACGCCATACATCCAAACTGTTGGTTATTATGGTATGATGTAATGCCAAGCTACAAATATTTCAACCCCTTGAAACATCCTATGGTGAACTACAGCAAAGCACACACACACACACACACACAGAGTCAGCCTTGCAGCATGATGAGCTCTTAACATCCACCCTGTCTGCCTAACCACGCTTAGGTCCATTAGTAAGAAATTTTCTGAAACACTCACCTTCATGTATTATCATTACTAAATAATAACTTACAATCATCATAGACAATCATTTCCCCCTAACCTTGTACAGTATTAAAGACTCAATCAAAAGGCATCGTTGATGTTTTACTGTTTTACAAATGTCACACAACATCAAAAAATCAAGCTTATATTACATTGAAGGAGATATGATTTATTTAATGTGCTGTATGAAACTGTAACGTTGATATAAATAAACTTATAGAGTAGTGTACTTGTAGCCAGAGTATGTCTGCACACCAAGCGGAAGCCTTGGTGTACCTGATCGGGACCTCAGAAGACATCTTCATGGACATTTTGGACTAAATCTGACAGAGACGTGCAAGTCCTGAAGAGAATTACAATGACCACAAACAGACCTGAACAGAGAAAATACCCCAAAACCGGCATGACGCTCCACCAGTTAACGAGCAGTCACGAGAAGGAATGGATTTAACTAAAGAAAATCTAAACAGATATAGACCTCAACAATCCAATTAAATAATTTAAAATTCCAATAGTTTAACTTTTAAAGCTCAAATGATATTTGTTAGACTGCTGGATGAAAATATCACTGTTATAAATCTATATCCATTAAACAGACTGCAGCTCTACACTAACTGATCCTGGTCCTTGTCTTGCTGCCTGTTGATCGTACAGTAACCTCCACTGTTTCAAATTCATTGACCCACTCTCACCTTAGGCTGCTGACAGTCGGACCCGTCCATTGTGCACAGGGTTGGAGGCGCAACGGGCAGGCCTGAGGGGCAAACCCATTGCAGGAAGTGGATGATGTGGCTGAGGGAAGGCCGGCTTTACCTGTGTGCATTAACCGGCTGGAGTGCAGGCATGTGCTTCAAGGCAGTGTAAACAAACAGAGTAAAACATTTCCATATGGCTCTCACAGGACCAGCATGCTGTCTGTCTACTAAAACACCTCCACAGCGTCCAGCAGCATAACAACCGTGTGTGACAGTCAAACAACACACAAACGCACACATGTTTATAGTGCTTTTCCTCATGTGGGCATACCTATCTGTGCATACACTCACACAAAATTACACACATGCAAGCACCTTTTATTGACTTTTGCACAACAGCCAGAATGCTGCTCAACATCAAAAGAATTATTCATTTTTTGCGGGGAATTTAACCTGCTCCCTTCCACCTTTAGAGGCCAATTAGTACCTGTAGTGTAATGAGGCTTGACAGCATGTGAATGTTTCACATAATTAACACAAATGGCATTAAGTAACTGCATGACAACAGGCTGCATGTGGTGCAGCCTCTCTGAAAAACTGATCATAAGTCCGTCAGGTTGACGCGAGCTTGTGTTGTATCACGTTAGTGTAACCAATTCACAAACACTGGAATCGAGACACGGAACGGATCACATTGACTTTTGTCTGACAGGCTGCGGGTGAGTGAGTCTGTGTACAAATTTGTCAGGCTACTGAGCGATGTGTGTGAGTACGTGTGTGTGTGTGTGTGTGTGTGTGTGTGTGTGTGCATTTGAGGTCCACGGAGATGTGGTGTGACTGCGTTGACATGTGTCCGACAGTGTGGCTCGCTCCTGGGCCTCTCTCTCACACTCCACTGGCCTGGCTCCCCTGAGCTCCATGCATAATGCAGCGGGCCTGAGACACCGCCCCGCATGATAATGTGCATGTACATGCCTGCTGTGTGTTCTGTGTGACAGCAGGAGGGAGCTAGCTGGCATGGCTGCTCAGCGAAACAATATGTGTGTGTGTGTGTGTGTGTGTGTGTGTATGTACAGTCAGCATGTAATCCAAAGTAGCATGCACTCATGCAACGTTACAACATATTTTTATTCAACATACAGCAGGGGTGTAATAATGAAGCGAACATTTATGGGTATACAACCACAGGTCTGAACCAAAATCGATACAGCTGTCAAAATTCAATCTTTCCCAGTAACTTTGTCTCTCTGTGCTCTGCTGCGTCTGACATTAATCTGTGTGTTTGTGTGTGTGTGTGTGTCCACCCCTCTCCTGCTAGCTACCTACATAGCACAAACACACACCTAAAAATCCTGAAAGAAATTACCACACTGAAAGAAATATCACTCTACTGTGTCACTGTCTGAAATCTTGGCACATGTGCATAGTGTAAAAAAAAAAAGAATAATAATATATAAATAAATGAAATATTCCAGAGACACGTACGTTTATCGTGGAGGTAAACAATACCCACACCAAGATGAGCTAAAAGGTTACACATAGATCATTTTTACTGGTGTTGATGATGATAAAAATGAGGAAACATTCTTATTTTTTAATTTCATAATTACTAAAATACTTTCATGAAGTAAAGTAAACTAAACACTATCAAACCGGAGCTGAAGCGTTGAATTGTATCATCAGTGCTGAACTGCAGTGTATGGTATTGTTACACACTGATGAAAAATGGTGCCTTCTCTAAGGAACAAAGGAACAATTATTCCTGCAATAAAGGCTACACCAAGCTGAGAAAACAGCAATAGGGCCAGAATACAGGTTCTCTCCACTCCACATCCAACAGTTGTGACTGTGGTCATTATGGCTATATATAGTTGTGCTGCTTGTGGCCTTCATTAGGCCTCTCATTTTGCGGTAGTAAAGGGCAGTGTGGCTCCTCCACGCTGCCCTTTTACTCTGTGGCACCATGGAGCTGTATGCAAAGGAGGACCCTGACTCTCCTAATAAAGGCCTTCATTTGGGCTGGAGGAAAGATGAGCTGCCAGGCCTGATTCACACCGTAATTGTTATGGCATCATTATGGAATGTCCTTTATAGATAGCTTGGGATAATTTAATTCTCGGTAAAGGGGTCAGATATGCATAAGCCAAAAGAGTTGAAGGGTACTCTACCCCATTCGTGTCCATGTTTCAAGTCTGGCTGACATGTCCCCAGTGTCAGATTTGACATCCGAGGCACTAAGTAGGCTGGCAAAGTGCCCCTGGCATCAGGGCACCCAGATGGACGTGGCTTGACCATGATCAAAGCTCAGACACTGTCCTCCATCACCCTGAAGGACACTACCGCAGGCGCCTGGTCCCGCCCCTTCCCCATTGCCCCCTTTTCCCTGCACCCACTGTCTTGTTTTGCCTTGAAACAGAGCAGCAGCAAAACAGGCAAAAAATAACACTGGAAGTTTCAAGAATTTTAAGCCAAACATCAAAAATCTGGTATAAAAGCAAAGGTGGGAAAGCAGGCTAGACTGTGCATTTCAGAGATATCAATAGTCTGGTATTGTCTCAGGCATGAGGAGGAGGAGGGGCAGTGGATCAGAGAGCTGTGCCCAGTGAGGGCTCAGTCTGCTGGGGGCAATGCTTCTGGCAAACCCCCTTACCCCTGCTCTGACCTGGAGGATGCCCCGGCCGCTGCATGCTCTAGACACAGTGGGGCAGAGAAACTGCACTGAATACCAACCAGCTGCCAGCTTCTCGGGAAGCTATGCACAACAGCAGAAGAAAAACAATACAGGAGTGAATTGTTGTAAATGTGTGATTTTAAACACTATCAAAGAAAATACGATTTAAATACAAGATAGACATTACAGTACCTGCAGAACCAGCTGATAGAGGAGACAGGCTCTCTAACAACCGTTTCAGTTCACCAGCATTCAGCTTGTGGCAGTTTCCCTCTGTCCATGGTGTGAATGATGGGATACAAGCTGCTTCCTTGTATTGACATGCTGAGCAGCTCCTCGTAAGATGTCATGTCAGTCATTCAGGTTGAGGCAGGGGAAATGGCAGTGACAGCCCTGTACCCAGGTGTCTGAGTCTGACTTGTCCCATTATTAACATGGTCCTGGGCTCTTTTAACAAGACCCTGAGTACGAGCACTCAGCTCTGCTGTGAC
This sequence comes from Miichthys miiuy, assembly GCA_036365135.1. NCBI lineage: Eukaryota > Metazoa > Chordata > Actinopteri > Sciaenidae > Miichthys > Miichthys miiuy. The sequence continues at coordinate 5,888,280 of CM071605.1, forward strand.
GCAGCCCCCTCTACACCCCCGTCCAAGGGGGCCCCCTGGAGCAGCCAAAAGACCCCTGACCTGTGGGCTTTGCACTTCCTGAAATGCCACATGGCTCTCGAGACCTTTCGACCACACTGACTTGTATAAGGAATCAATCACCCGCTTGCTGTCTGGCCCGCTGGGTCAACTCCCCGCCAGAGTCACAGCTATTGACAAGCTGGCTTACAGTAAAGCAACTGAGGGAGGGGGCTCTGGCTCCACCACAAGCTCAACCAGCCATGTCACTGGTGTTGAGTAAAGAGCAAAGAGTCTTGTTTTTGTTTAAAGACACAGCAGTTTTGGGGTGTTGTTTAGCTCAGTTGGTAGAGCATCCGCCCCATGTACAAAGGCTCAGTCTTTGCCATGGTGGCCCAGGGTTCGAATCTGACCTGTGACTCTTTGCCGCATGTCATTCCCCTATCGCTCTCTCTTCCCACATTCCTGTCACTCTCCAGCTGTCTCTATCAAATAAAGGTCAAAAAAAGAAAAAGAAAAAAAAAAAGACAGCAGTTTTGAGCTCATTTAATGTTTGTTTTTTATGTCACAAGCTTCACCATCCTCTTCCATGCATGTTGGGGAAACTACAGTGAAACCAGTGAAAAACATGGAAGGCCAAATCATGCCAGTGTTTGGTTTGCATGTTCTGGGCTACTGTAGAACCACGGTGCACTTTTGAAGATGACACACTGCGTCTGTAGATATAAAAGGCCCATAGTTCTGAATATTATATTGTATTTCTGCCATATTCTGTAAATGGACCCCCCTAAATCTGACACACTGGACCTGTAAATCATTTTGAACAAACATGCAGCTTTACACATGGAACTTACCAACCACAATGCATGCAGACAAAATACTGTAGAAATTGTGTTAATAATGGAACAAATAAAATACTGAGCAAAATAAAATCTAAAAATCTAAAAATGCTTCTATGATAATAAATGTTTGGACAACTCATTTCCTCACAATGGTGATTTGAAATGGAGTTGAACCAAATGAATTCATTTGAGATTCTAATTGTGTCTCCTCAGCGTATTTTTAAGTTGAATCAATATCATTTCCTCTCTTCTATTGTAGAGCATGTGCCCCAACTTTTGCTCACTTTGAGGCCGCCATCCCCAACCAACAAGCAACGGCGGCTGAAACAGAGGTTACTAGATGGGAGAGAGGCAGCAGGACAAGATGGTATCAGTGGGTGGGTCCCCAAATGTTGTGCCACTAGCCACATGCCTCAAAAAGTCCACCATCATTCCTGTGCCCAACAAAACAAGACTAGCCTGACAATCACCCAGTGGCACTTACCTCTGTAGTAATGAAGTGCTTTGAGTAGCTGGTCAAAGATTACATCTTCTTCAACAAATATTTGTGACTATTAAACTGAGACGAATTTGAAATTGGCGTTTAATGCTCACAAGTTGGGTTTAATTAAACATTTTTTTCAAGTGAGGGGCAAAGGAAAGAGATATTGCATATGACTCTGGACTGTTTAATCCGATGTTTGTTATGTTCAAAAATTCTGTTTTTTTGTTTGAATGAATTCTGGGGATACCACTGAATACTTTCTATTTATTATTTACTTTTTATTTTTTGGCATGAAAACTGCAGAAATGATTATTTACCAGGAGCTTTATTCCAAAACCGTCCGTTGGTACAAGCCTTTAGACCCCCTATTGGTCGAACTCTCTGTAGCACCTCTCCATTACCACATCAACTAACTTCACCCCTGTTTCCCCTCCCACATTGCCCCGACCTCAACTCCCCCGTGTGGCCCAGCTCAGGAGGAGAGCAACCCACTCTTGTGGACTTCAGTGAACTCCTCTGCCCCACCTCCTTCCCACCACACCTCCTTCCCTCCACACCTCCATCCCTCCCTCCTCCCCTTCCTCTCCCCGCTCCCACTTCTGCCTAGCCAGCCGGCCGCATCGATTTCATGTTTGGGCTGCCCACATTGATTTTCATGCGGGTCCATGGATCATACCGCTGCTTCCTCCATCTCAGTAGTACAGTGGGAGGCAAGGAAAATCGTCTTTGACAGTTGCTGCACAGAAACGCAGCAAAACGCCCCTGCAACCCAGCTTTCACCCCAGCTTGCTCCTCTAGTACCTTCTGTACTGCTTCCCTCTCCACGTAAACCTGTTTTCTCTCCCTCTACCGCCTGCCCTTCGACACCAGCACCATCTCCAGAGCCCACGGCCTCTCACTGGCATATGGTGGGCATCAATTGTACTGGAGCGATGAAAGAAAGGGGATGTTTTCACTTGGGACATAGCTCCTGTGTACACTTTTGTTCAATAAGATAATAATAATCTCAAGTTTGTGAGAGTTGTAGAAAATGGGCATGATGAAAATCACTGGTATGGTCTGGTATTTTAGAATGGAATTTCTTTCTGCAGCTTCTTTAAGTTCTGCTCAGCATTCATTTCTCTTCAGTGACAACCAAACTTGCTCAGTGATCTGCCTTTGTCCATGGATTGAGTTGCCGCTTCAAGAAATTCATCAGTGTCCGTCATGTCCTGGCCTTATTGTGTCCGAGCAACCCGCATGTCTTCTGCTTTGAGTGCCTCGGATGGAAACGGTGAGATTGGCATTAAGCCCTATGTAGATGTCGAGCACTTCCCTCATCAGAGGCCACCAATGGCTGGAGTACTTCCTGCGTTGTGAGTTGAGATTAGAGTGAACTCAAGTTTGACATCAACATCCCCACGGAAGAAGAGGTCCTCCCTCGACTGAGGCCATGCCAACATCTCAGCTGAATGACGATGATCATCTATCTTCTGTTTGCAGCCTGTCATGAGCCCCCACCACAGCCCTCACTTAAACCACCTCATGAAATGCTCCACATCATCACCTCCCTTGTGATCATGGCCCAGCTTGAAAAGATGTCTGAGAGACACCAGCAAAGCCCAACAGTTGGGCATATTGGCACAGATGGAACCCTCTTCTGGACTGATAGAGTCCAGAAGAGGGTTCCATCTGTGCCAATGGAACTAAGGGTACAATATAGTTGAGCCGTGCCTCCATCTCTACTCTTCCCTGGCGTCTCCCTCACGGGGCGTACACACTGGCAGGTAAGAAATGCCTTCTCCCAATCCTTGTTGTTGGCTTTACAAACGTGCAAGTGTAGGAGTGTGCAGCGATGACCTGAGAAAGTGGCAGAAATGTCACACACTTCATTTGTGAGGCAGTAAAAAGCCCGGCTGTCTGGGGAGCCATCGATCTGACAAGTTATTACAGAGGAGCGGAGGCAGGAGGAGGCCGTCAGGAGCATGACACTGACAACAGCTGGGGATCCCTCTCGCTCTCTCACTCCTTCACTGTCTCCCCATCTCTCACCTCTCTCCCTCTACTATCATGTTGCCCTCTCCTACTCAGCTCTCTTTCTCTCTCCCCTCCTGTCTTCACACTTTCTACTTCCTTCTCTCTACCTCTGCCTCCAAGCTTTGACACTCGCCCTTGCTCCATCCCTCTCTGTCTCTCTCCCTCTCTAGCTCTCAGTCTTAATCTCAGTCTCTGTTCTCCTTTCACCTCTCTCACTCCCTGCCTTCTTCTCCACCAGCTACTTTCTCTTTGCTCCTCCTTTGCTCTTTTTGTGACCACTTTCTTTTTTTTTCTCCTTCCCTAAATTATCCTCACTGTCACATTCTCACTCTTGGCCTCCCCTGCTATACCTCTATCACCCAACTCTTCTTTCTTTTCACACTTTTAGTCTCATTGCTTTGAGGTTTTACATTTTATACCACGTTCTTCTGACCCCTTTCAAAGGTTGGAGAGTATTCTGTTCCAAGAGTACACAGTTCTCTTACAGAGAGCTCATCTCAGAATATGTTTCCTGAAACAGAAAGTGATAGCAAAAATTGAGAAAATGCAAGCTTTTATATAGTGTGGAAATCTAGGTGATTGGTGCATAGTCACTGTCACTTGACTGCCACTGTGTGACGCTTTGTAGCAGTGTCTTAACTTGGACACTGCATGGCATTTTAGATATTCTATATATTATGTGCATGACTTTTGGGGGTTGGGCCTGATTTTGGGCCTGCCTGTCCTCTTCCATGGAGTTTTTACACTAGCCCAGAAGGGTCTGGAGGTGGGTGATTGACAAATTTTGGTTTTGATTTGATACCAAGTAATACAGGGCTTAAATCTCCAATATACTAAATGAATGAAGTCATTTGCTTACTGTTCATTGTTAATACACAGGGCCATTTTTTAAAGGCAAATAACAAAAAGTGTGGATAACAAAGAATATTAGCTAAATACGCATAATATATAATTAATATATAATATTAAATTAAAAATAAGCAATAACTAAACAAAACCACAAACTCTACATTCTTCTTTCCTTCAATTAGAGCAATAGTTTTGGTTGCATTTAGGCAAATAAAACAGGGGATCAATGTTATATATGTACAATTTAATGTGATTACAGCACCTTTTCAATTGCTTAGATGAAGCTTTTGTTTGTAGGAAAATGATTCAATCCTGTTGAAATTTGGTCTTCATTTCATCGTCCTTGCAGGTAGGAGAAGTTGCAGCAGTGTCCATAATTGTCTGCTGCAATGTGATTCTTTATATTACAAATGGATGGTCCTGAAAGTGCAACTGCTGCCAGCCAGGCACATCATCATAATTCATTCCATTCAGATAAGCAGGGGCCTGTCATAGACCATCACATTCAGCGATATTTGACTGTAATGACAGTTTACTTCAAACTCCATGCAGGCAGATGTTGATCAGGATGTATTTTGTTTGATAGCAGCGGAGCAACACCTGCGGGAGAGCATCCATAGTTGTAATGTCCTTCACATCACAATTCATACTGTTAACTCAACTCTACTGCACAACATTGCCACAAAGGTATTCTGTTTTCTGACAGTGACCTTGCCTGCAGGTGAATAATAGCATTAATTCCCCAGCAAAGAAATGAAGGCTTAACCTAACGCTGAGTCCATACGTTCAAGCAAACCTGTCTGAATTGGTGCTAGTTGGGTAAGTGGATGACCCCAAACAATGTTGTGAAATATGAACAGAAAAATATGCAGAAAATCAGACATCATCTGTTTTTATACTCCTCAAATACTGTGCAGATGAAACCATGGTAGCTACTCACTTAACATCCTTCCAGCTGCATTGTGGTGGGCTGCTGTCAAGTTCGATTACCTTGCTTACCCCCTGCCCTCATGTAAGACTTATTATATTATAATAGTACGATAATAACACAAACAAGTCCGAATGTAGACAAGTCTTTCTCTTTTTTTTCAGGATTTTCTTCAAATACTATTTTAAGAAGCTCACCATGGCAACTATGTACAAACAAATGACAATGTGTGAAGTGACAGACACAGAGAATTATCACCTAACTCCAAATGAATGATAATGTTAGTCTGTGTCTGCTGGTTTGCTAACACGTTTGCCTTAAGAACTGATAATATGTAAATGTTTTCTTTACAGTTTCTAGTACTGCCTCCAATTGGTTCGAAATAATAATACTAATTAAAAAAAAAACTATTATTTTACGTTTAAGTGGAACAAAAATGTATGATTTTATCATAACATTGCCTACCCATTGATTTAAAATGTCATATTTTGTTAGGCTCTCCTTTTATTAATACTTATTCGTGAGCAGTTGTCAGTGTTTTAAAATGTGTATGTGGCGTGAGACTCTTCATTCATCTCAGTTGCAGTGTGGTTGGCAGCTCCTCAGCCCCGGCTGGCCTGTACATCCAGCTGTCAGATAAACAGGTAGGAGGAACAGATGAGGTGTGGGGGTTACGGCCCCAGACAGATGAATAGCCCTCTTGATTGACGCTGGCCTTTGTGCGTATCTCAGCACTGCTGCTGTTCTGACACCAGTCTGTTGCACAGTAATGTGTGATCAGAAGAAAAGGGCACCGGCTGCTCTGATCATCATTCTGCCCCATTCCCTCGTCACCCCCCAACCACTACCTTCACGCCAACATTCAACTGGACGGAATCAGACTTGACACCAGACACACACATTCAACTAAGTCAGCTGAGCGTGGGAAGAGAGGAGAGTAAACTGTGGGGCGGAGGAGAGAGATATTGCAGGTGACTGTGGGGTATGAGTTAAAGATAGGACAAGGCAGTTCACTTGCTAACTCACTGTCAAATGTAGTAGCCATGGGCGTTTTTAGCCTGAATGAGTACCTGACCTTTTATGATATGTTAATTGGGGTTTAAATGATATCCTAGTGCCATTAAACTAGAATTTGCACCATATTCTTTGAGCTGCTTAGGAGTCATGACGTACTTGTCCATACTTATTATGTGATCACTAAGTAAAGTCGTTCGTTACCTTGTTAAAGGGTAAAGGGCACCTCTGCAGTTCCCAAGAGGTGAACTGGCACCTTTCCATCTACCAGTCCTACCTCCATACTTTGGTCCATGTTGGATTTGAACCGGCCACCCAAGCCAGTGCAGTCTTTCACAGAGTGTCACAGAAGTGGCCTTTGTGCTATTTTCAGTGTTTTGCACATCATCACATTTTGTTTAGATTTACATTTTACATTGTGTGCCAACTTTTTTAATTGAATGTAAATTATGTGAATCATTTACATACACCAGTCACCATGTGTTGGACAAGTTCTGCATGAATGAAGCTGGCATGGTATGCTGTATGATATGGTATAGTATGGTACAATTGCAGTGAACCATCTCCTTATTAGGACACGGTTTTGGAGTAAAACAATTGTAATAATAGGGGTGGCCAGGCTGAGACCATTCTTCATTATGGGGTGGTACAGATATTTCAGTGTTCAGTGTTCATCTTTTTCCATAGGGCACTGCCGGCCAAATACTGACAGTTTTGGTTTACTCATTCTAATCAGTTCTTGTCCAGATATTTTGGTCACATTTACATGTATTAACAGATATTAGTTTCAATCCAGTGGTAAGAAAACCATATAAGCAGAAAATTTGACTAAGGGAGGGGATGTATAATGAAAAGAGAAGGAGACTAAGCAGTTTCACTTGAAATCAGAGAGGTTCAGGATCAGGTTTGGATCAAGTGTTGTTCAGGTGAGTTATGTCAGAAAGTCTGTTTGATTACACATTTATCGTCACATTTTAATGTGCTCCCAATAATATAATGATTGGCTGGACTAAATGCTGCTTCAAGTGTTATTTTTAGAGTTATTTTTTTTGACAAGAATATGGTTACTTGGTCACAAAGACATTAAATATAGGTACCATTACAATTCAATTCAATTCAGGGCAATTTTATTTAAATAGCACCATAACATAACATATCATATACAGAGCAGGTTTAGGCTGTACTCTTTATAATATTATCTAGAGAGACCCAACAATTCCACCATGAGCAAGCACTGTGGCAAGGAAAAACTTTCTTTTAACAGACAGAAACCTCGAGCTAAATCTAGCACATTAGTGGATGGTCATTTGCTGCAACCAGCTGAGTGAAAGAGACAATAATTAGGTATGAGTAACATAAGAATAAAAATAGTGGTTGTCAAAAAACCCAAACTGCCCATCTATTTTTTTTATGATTCAGTGTTTAGCATAGTGAGCTGGATTGGAGGATAAGAAAAAAAAAAGACTTGGCGGGACATTTCTAAGACCGCTAACCCTGCGGTGGAGCCCTGATGGAGTAAAACACTTTGGGTAATTAGTGCTGCTTGGGTATAAAGGGGTTTCTCTGTACAATGCAGGGGAGCACTGAGTGGCACAGCCCTCTGCAGCTCAAGTGCACACTGATGGTAGCACTTCAGCCATAAGAAGAGCTCTGCTCCGCTCTGATGAGGGACAGCTAGCTCTCACATTTTTTTCAATAACATTCCCCACAGACAATCCAATGACAGATTTGTGTTGAACAGCTGTGTTAAACTCTTTTGGCACCATGTCTTTGAAGCTACACTAATCAATATTTTTAATTATATATTCACTAACAAGGACCACGCCGATATAGATTTAAGTTTAGACAAGTGATGGAAAAGGATGTGCTGAGATGATGTCAGATGAGAAGATGTAGGAGAGAAGAAGGGATGAGGATCGAGGATGAGGATGAGGGTCGAAGGATAAGGGATGAAGGGATGATGGTTGAAGGATGAGGGATGAGGGTCGAGGGATGAAGGGATGATGGTTGAAGGATGAGGGATGAGGGTCGAGGGATGAAGGGATGAGGGTCAAGGGATGAGGGTTGAAGGGATGGAGGGATGAAGGGATTGAAGGGTGAGGGTCGAAGGGGTGAGGGTCGAAGGGATGAGGGGATGACCAACAGGGTCGTTGGTGGATGGAGGTTGACCGGTATTGGGACTGGATGGAACCTGGGAGTTGAGACTCTGGGTGGGGGAACCGTCTCTCCGTAGCTCATGTCTTACAGCCCCATGGTTCCTGTGTTTGAATGAAAGAGATAAGAGAAAAGAGAGATAACAAAAAGAAAGAGGGTTTTTGGGGGAGGGATGTGAAAACTGAGTCAAAGAGGGAGTGAACGGATAAGGTGTGTACTTGTGAAACGGAATGGGTTCGAGGCATGGTCCTTGTTCCTGAACCTAGTTATAAAACTTCATTTAATGAGTGCAAAACAATAGTTTAGTGAACACAATGAAAACTATTCATTGTTGGATTCATGGATGAGAGCAACCAGAGTTCGTAAGAACCTCCATTATTGTGGTAAAAGATTCACATATCTTAAACCATTGACAAAGAGAACCATAGCTATCTGAATGGATCAGTACTACCAGAGGTGTGTAAAAAACATACTTTTATGTGATGGAAGCCTTCCAAAAGTTCATTTTGATGGCATGTGTGTAGCCGCATTGCATGCTGAGACTGCAGTCCACTGAGACTGATGGGTAACTTGATATTGACACCGCTGGTGATCGTACTAATCCATCCCACCCTACCCAGCCCCACAAACATACACACACACACACACACACACACATCAGAGAACAGCCCACTGTGGGGTGTGTTTATCGCTCCTGTCCAGTCGCCGTGTTGGAGCTAATGTTGGGTGACACTCAGACACCCTGGCTGATGTGTTTTGGCACCGCGAAGATCCCAGCTGTGCATTTACATATGCAATGACCCAGATTAGCATCCCTCCTCACACTCCATCAACACTAATTAGAGCAGCACAGTTAAAGCAACGCTTGTCCAGCGTGTCCCCGTGACCACAACAACTTCTCCGTGTGACTGTGCATGCCATTCTCAACTTGATTGCTCACTGGCTTGACAATGACAGCAAAGTAGGTGAAGTTTCAATGAGCATTAATCAAAGAGTTCATCCCCCAAAACCACACAGTTTAATTTCAAAGGGAAAGTTTTCGACTGTCATTTGACACTTTTATTTCATAATTCACCACGTGAAAGAAGGACAGACAGTTATCTTGAATGTTGGAGAGAGTTAAAGAGATGAATGGGCCAGTTCACTAAAAACTGGGTGGTATGTAGCCACACTGAGTTTTATTTGTCCAAGTTTTGGGAAAGATTTCTGTCACAATCATGGCTGGCACCATGGAGTAACCATGTCACTGTCTCTGGGAAGAGACGTCGCTGTTGTATGTTGAATGTATGAGCACCACACTTCCACTGACATGTACTGTATTGGCATGGAGTATCAAACTATTTCCAAACCTGAACAAACTAAAACAAAACCATCTGCATGGCTAGTTTCTACATGAAGTGAGAATGTTTTGTTTTTTTTGTAATTTGGGTCCACCTTTAAGACAGATTCAAAGCCAAGTCATTCAAAGATACTGCATACTGCATGTGCTTACTGAGGCGACAGGAGACCTACTATGGACACTATTGTCTCTTATTGTATTGTCTTTTTTTTTTTTAATTTGAACAAGGCAGGTCAACAGTTATGAGTTATGAAGAGCCAATATATCGAGCATATCTAGTAGAGAGGTTATTCTTGATGATGTGCCTGAAAATAAATAAGCAAAATAAATAATCTTTGCAGGATGAATGTTCATACACAGTGTTTACATTCTATTAAATTATTGCATTTCACATGTTTGGTTTTGATGTAATATTTTAATGAGCACGCAGTGATGATATTGCATAGTGTTAGTGGAGACATTTGGGAATTATGCTGCACATTTTCAAAAGGATGTCTGTTGGCAAGGTGACGGCTAATGGTGATCCAAATAAACAGAGAGACTCTAGACTCAAATCAAGGTCCAATAAGATCAGATAAACAATTAAGTGTCACAGCATCAGAAGTTCAAGGACAGATACATAGACTACATAAGAAAACAGTGCACTAGTCTGCAGCTGGGGCACAGCTAGCAGCTCCATGTATAACTACATGTATAACTGTTTTTAATTGGGACAATTGAACCTTTTTGCTTAACACCATGCATGTGCAGTGCTCCCGATCACCAACTGATTGATTGATTATCACAAATACGCTGTGAGATGCTCGCGCTACTAAAAGCTTCTGAGCCTGCTGAACAGCACAAAGGCACATGTGCACATCCGCAGCTCAGAGTGTGAGTGTCACTGGTGCAGAGGAGGGGGTACATGCACAGGGGCAAAGACGCAGCTAGATTACTGCTTGTCATTAGCAGCATATGCTCCCATTCATTAACTAATTGCACTTTATTATGATGTAATTACAACGTCCACAGTGTGTGATGACAAAAACTAAGCTGTGGCTCTCCAGCCAGAGCCACCCCTGCACTCCATGCAGTAATTGCCCTCTCTGCTTTGATGAATAAGGAGATGATTAACCTTAATTCCCAAACAGCATCGGGGCATTAGCAGTGAATGAATTACAGGGAAGTGGATGTGACTAAGCGACTTAATATGGTAAATTGGTTGAGCATCTGAAGTGGCTCCAGTGATGCTCTATTAGCTCAAGGCCTTTTCTCCCGCTGCTACTGATTCCAGGTCTGAGCCTCTTCAATCAGGCTCTGGCTGTGAGTCGAGATGCCAACTGTCCCCATGCAGCACAAAACTAATCATCCACTTCATGCAGGTAAAGATTCAGCCACTACCTCGCATGGGGGGAACCCAATTATGTAATCTAGATGAATTCATCCCGAGCACATGGCATAATGACTGGAAGCTATCCGATCTAATATCCAGCTCATCAAAAAAACAAAAAAACACACACATTCAACACACAACACATTCAAAGTGAGTGCTGAATGGATGCCACGGAGTCCTATCCCCCCACATTCCACACCATGTTCACTTTTAATAGGCGAGGGATTTCACCTCCCATTCTCTTAATGTACCCACTGCCCAGGAGAAGTGGCTGCTTTTTGGCTGCCTAAGCAAAATGTAGATTGCGTGAACAAAAACTCCACTTGCATGGCAGTAAATATGATGACATTGCAAGCTTGTCTTTTGCCGACAAAGTTGTGATCCTTGTTTTTTTGATGAAGCAGTGAAAACAAGCCACTATGAGAGCATCGCCAGCTGTGTGGTTAAGGATACAAACACTTCAGCCGCCTCCGCCCCACTTTCCCCTCTGCACCTCTCCCAGCACTGGAGCAACAACACGGCAGAAAGTGGAAGTTGAGATTGAGAAGGAATGACAACCCGCGTGTGTTGCGGTGCAAATGAGCTCTGTAAAGGTGCTAATTGTAGGCTAAGAAAAACGAGTGTGTGTATGTGTGTGTGTGCGTGAACATTGTGCACTGCACTGTATGTGTGTACATCCTTTTGCCTAAAGATGCGAGAGGCTAATTTTGCTTACCAGAACCATTTTTGCTTATCAACAGAAAATGAGGAAAATATGGATCTTAGCTCATTATGGTGTTGTTTATGTTTACCCAAGTAACCCATTAAACCTGGGAGAGAGCCTCCTTTAACTGTGAGCATGTTAGTAATGTGGTCTCAGTCATTGGAGGAGGCTACTCATTACTCTTTAATGTGCTGAATAAACATTTCACAGGCTCACTGTTCCCTGCTATTGTTCATATTGTTGTGAATGCAGCATTTTCTTATTGTTAGACCACGGCAACAGATATGCTGTGCCGTGCATGCAAGCTACAAAACCACAGGGTGCTGGGGGCGGAGAGGGGTGGGGTTAATATATTCTGTAAAAGAAGCCTACTTAAACACTTGCTTCACAGTACAAGAATGTTGAGTGACATGATGGTGGTGATATTTTTTTTAAAATTCACGATTAGATTGATGCTTTAGGAAGCTGTCTTTTATGTTTAAAGGTGATTCTGGTCCGTGATTTAAGTACAGAGCTGAAATAAGGATGTTGTTAGCCTAGCTTAGCATTATGAGTGGCAGTTGCTTGCATGCTTCTGTCCAACAATATTGAATTGAATTTTGACAAAATATATCATATTATATCACATCATATTTTGTTTGTGAGTGAACCAGTTTTTGATCAACAAGGTTGCCAGATCAGGTCAGTGAGGACATATTTTTGTTTTCATACAGGCACAAACTTGGTAACCCAAAGAAACTAGCATGTAACTTCCTTTACAGTTTGTACATTTCTGTTTGTGTACGTGTTGGTTAGTGAACTTTTGAGATGCTGGTAGATTTTCATTTTTGAAACAAGCTAGATGTTTCCTGCTTCAGTCTTTATGCTAAGCTAGGCTAACTTCATTGCTATATTTAACGCGTACGTTAATTCAATAAAGCATTCTTAAAGGATACGATCACAAATTTACAAGTCTGTCTCTATGTACCCATGTGATTTTGCTTGCTGTAGGGAGTCCTCCTGTTCATACCGGCCATTAACCGAAGCCAATGTGAGGTTTCAGCTGTCTGAGTAAGTAAGTATTTCCTAATTACAGTCTTTTCTCTTTTTGTGTTGTTGTCCCTCCACTGCAACTCAGCAAAGGAAACACTGCCTTGAGGAACACAAAAGGGAATTTGGCACCAAAAAGACAAGAAAAATAGTCCACTTGATTTGGCGAACACAGACCGCTAAGGCTTCATATTACCTTCAAATAAACTTAAGTAATGGGGCACCCATTATTCACATTGGAAAGTTTATTGACCAGTATGAACCGGAGGAAGGATTACTTTGAAAAACTGTCTGTAATCAAAACGTGAGCTGGTCATCTCTTAAAAGAAATATCATCATATTATCATCGAGTGGTAATGCATCTGTAAGGGATGTTTTTAGTACATTCTTACATGACAGTAACATGACTTTGACAGTAGAGCTGAGCTCATTCTTGATTTTATTTTTTAAATAAAAAAAAAAGGAATATGAAAAAGTCTGGCATTTGTAACACAATGCTTCACAACGCTTAACTGTTGTTTTTCAGTCACATACTGGGTGCACAATCAGCAGCATTTGTGTTTTCACTTCAATTTTCTCCTTCTATTAGTGGAAACATTTAGCAAGCTGTGCTCAGCAGTCAAATATGTTATTTTGCATCAACAAACGTGGATTAAATCTGGGTTATGATTAAAACATTGCAACATGTACTAAGGCTGAGTGTGCAGGTTTGATTCCAGGTCCTGTCTCTTCTCTGCTGCACCTATCCAAAAAATAGAAAAAAAAAAAAAAAGAAAAGAAAAAATAATCTTTAAAAGCAAACAATCAACCAAACTCCTCTTTTCTTTGCAAATATTCTTAGTACATTGCAGTAAAAATACAAAGATTCCCCATTCCCAAATCAGTGACTGACACCAATAACATGTTCATACACATTTCTACTGTATTACTATGCTCTACCTGTAACATGTACCATATTCTGAACAGGATGTTATTCAGATTCACTGTATTATCATGGTGAATAACATTTATAGATTTTTTTTTAATAGGCATCAGTGAACACTGGTACATGAACAGGATGTTATTCAACACTGTATTAATGGTTATTCTGTATTAATTGAATAAAAAGTTTTACTTTTAATAGGCACAGTGAACACTGGAATGCATGTCTCTTATTTTGAAGTTTACATTTGTGCCAGAAGCTGGATGTTTTAACCATTTATGTATCACTTATCACTTAGCTATTTATGTATCACTTATCAACCAATCTGCTTTCCTGCTCGCAAGATTTCACAAACTGTCAATCTCAGGGTGGTTAAGGTGTTATAAAAGACTATGGTCAGTGGGAAGCTAAAGTTTGTCCTGTGCAGTTGCCCTATTGTAGATAGTAGTTATTTGTTATTTTAAGAAGAAATACATGGAGTGTGAAGGGGTTGTGTTCCGTGTACTAAGCGAGTACAGTATTATTATTGCAGAAAGAATGCTTGGCCAAAACAATACAAATAAGTTCCAGTTTGTATAAAACAGGAATGTCCCTGTAAGTATTAGTTCCGGCCTTCAGAACCACAGACTGGTTAAACTCTAAAGGAAAGCTGTATTCTACACAGGTTACAGAGGGCATTTTGAAAACGCCAGTGCAATTCAGATCAGGGGACTGAGCATCAAATATGCATAGATGGCAGGGAGCGGTGAGAAGTGAGGGACATTGAGTCATTGGTATTCTAGCGACTGGTGCAGTCAAAGGTGGAGGTTGAGGAGGGGACTCAGAATCAGCCCAGCAGACCCAGGCAGCTTAGTGGGATAGAGAGGGAGCCCAGTCACTGGGCTTAGACAGGCTCAATGCAGGGCTCAACTCATCACACGGCTGTCAGACAGACACCTGCCGCACTGAGAGCAGTCACATACATGCACACACACACTCAGATATACACCTGCCTACTTACACAGCCTCTTTAACCCATTCTTACATCCTGCAGTTCTTCTCGTGCAAGAGTTTCATGATGCTTTAGACGCAAGGCAACAGCATTTCCATTTCCAGCATCCTATCTCCATAATTCAAAGGCTGGAACACAGTGAATGTCAAAAAAATGTTCAATAGTTTTCATGCTTTGTGTTGTAATGAAAATTAGGCTTGGTTGGCTTTCACTTCCTTTGGTCCAAATGTTTCAACACACAACAAATAACTGTATGTAAAAGAATAGAGAGTGCAGTGTTGCCAGAATATAAGAACTATATTGGTGGAACATTCTGATGCTAAATACTGGTAGTACTATAGCCTCTTTTTAGCTTTCTTTTTCATAGGGGTGAATATATGTACAGACTTTCCGCCAAGGATCCCATTATGCTTTGGGTGATCTGCAGTCTGCACTGAGAAAGTGAGTGACTATTATTTATTTTATTATTCAATTATTAATTCTTTAATTATTCACTTTGGTAGAACTCTGAAAATATGAGGTACAATTTTCACTGCGAAAATATTTGTAAAATTGGGTAACAATCTTTATCTTTACAGTTACCACATTCTTCAGTTCGCAGCACAGGAATACAACCATTTTATATATATAGAACTAATCAAGTCAAAGTGACTTGTGTCATGATTCTCATTTTTCATGAAGCAAAAAAAAAGAAGCTAAAAGCTTTGCCTTGGTAAGTTCAGCTGCTTTGACTTGCGTTGCTGCATGGGGCTAGAAAATAGATTCATGTCCTATTTTCTTCTTTTTTCTGTTGCATTAGAATGCAACCCAATTTTGGCCTTCTTTTGTGCATGAATGTCTGCATGCAGCACGAGGTGAATGTGTTGACAGTAATGACTGATGAAAATAATGTAATAAAGGTGAAAAATAAATTGTTGATTGCACCTGTGACATTTGCGAGGTTGTGGATGTGTGTATCGGTTGTTTCCTTCTGTTGCCATGCTCTGAAACTCATTTTGTTGAGGAGTTACCTGCTTCCGTGTGAAATTTCTTGTAAAGATATTTTCCTAAGATAGTTTCACTGATGTCTCAGGTTGAAAAGACAGGTGTATCTTCACATAAAAACCCTGCTTAGTGCCACTTTAATGACATCTCCAGCAATGTGGTTGCACATCCATGTTGTTGGTGTGTGCACATTGCGGCAGATCGCTGTCAGAGCTGCGTTCTGACTGCGAGAGGCGCTGCCACAGCCAAGTGCACACAGCTTGCTTGTGTCACATTCAATTATGGCTCCTCCACTTTCCGTGAGACAGTAATTGAGCCGGGGGCACTCACTCTATTTAAAACCACAGGAGCTCTGCAGTTCACATTGTGTCCCCTGAAAGCTCCATCTCCGCTGATTTTCACCAGCAGAAGCCTCCCTGTGGGACCTGCTGGGGGTATCACAGAGATGGGGTAAGCTGGGGTTGGGCCGGGGTGCTCCAGGCAGTGTTGGGGCAGTCTGACAACACCCCACCAACACACACAGACACACACCACCTAATAGCTAGCCACCCACCATACTCACCAATTAGACACAAGATTAATCAACCCATCTTCCAGGAAGTCAGGATCCACAGTTGAGGCTGCAGTCCAAGCGGGGTGGAGCAGAAAAGTCTCTGCCCTACTTTTCAGGTGTCTTGAAATCAGTTTAGCTTAAGTCTGCACTGGCTTTGTTGATCCCACTTTTTCAGGCTACCTTCGAGACTCAAACAAACTTGTGATGTTACCGATGTCCAAATTAATTATAATAAAATATGTATAATTACAAGTAACTAAACTACCAAAACTCGCAACTTCAACTTGTTTGGACAGCAACTTGTTGTAAGGAGGAGTTTGTGGAGATCGGGGAGGTAGATTAGTTGGTGACTAGTGCATGTTGCATCACAAACTTGATGTCCATCTCCTTTTTATCACCCAACCACAATCTTTCTCTGACCCTAACCTTTAAATTGTTTAAGTTATCTAACCATACCAATTTCTAAAGGATATTCAAAATGAAACATTCACAATATTTACACTTTTTAGATCTTAAAACAATAGTGGGGTGATTGTTGATACTGGTTTTGCTTGCTGTAATCGAGTATCTGTACTGGCCATTCCAAAATCGACTGAATATAAAAATGACAGGAGAGCAGATCAAATCCAACAAATCCACAGTCTCTATGAGTCTTCTGGGTTTGGCAAATTAAGTGGATATCTTCCAAATGTAGCTTTTTTAGTTTAAAAGCATAATGAGTGACAAGTAACACAAAGAGCCACTTTGTGTTACTTGTCACTCATTATGCTACAGCTCAAGAACACAAAGAGGGAACAGTATTTCAGTATTGCAGAATGTGAGAATTTAAAACATCTGTGTTATAAGACTTAGAAAACTACTGTCAGTTTTAGTAGTAATAGGAAGAAAATTACATTTTTAAATTGAGAAAAAAAACAAGACCATTCGTTGAGATTACCTGCAGTAATCACCAGTCTGTGCCCTGGAAATACTGGTCAGTTACCATTGGCCAAGCTCCCAGTGTGACGGGGGGATAAGGCTGAAAACAACTGTGCATATTCAGCAGATGCTGTCCTCTCTTGGTAAATAAAGACTAAAACAACTGTAGTTTTGAACCGTCCTGCTCTCACGACTGCTGCTCTGAACTTTCTAAATAAAACCCCCTGCTGACCTACAGCATGTAATCCACAGAATTACCTCAGGAAACAAACAAAAAAAAACAACAAAAAAGATTCTTTCCAATGCCATGCATCTGAATGCTGGGGCCCTCATAGCAGAAGCCAGGGAGGAGGTTTGTTTGAAATCGCAAAGGCCTCATCACCCGATCCCGATAATGACTCCCTCTCTCCTGCTCTGACACTTAGGAAGATGAAAAGCAGAGATCCAAATCACATTAACACGAGCTGACTTATTCATATTTAGGCTGATTTCAGTCCATAATCTCTCAGCTCAGATGTTCACTGGGCTTATTAAAACATGAAAGAAAAAGCCTAAGTCTATAAATCTGACATGAAATTTTAAACACTCCTGCATATCTTGTCTTTCATCTGTTTTAAAGGAACTACCATTCGTTGGTGGATTAAAACATGGCTGCCACTGAGCGCAAGTTAAACGACCAGCACTGGGTAAGGACCACCCTCCATGTTGATGAAACTCATAGCCAGGCTGTACACGCTGCTCTTTATAGTGCAAATCCACAGGCGCTCTGATAATTGAAATGATTTGCTTGACATTCTTCCCTTTTAGGAGAAAGGATGTGGAGACATGATCAGTATACGTCACATAGGCTAATAGGACAGCCAGTCTGCAAGTTCTCCTTATGGCTCCTGCAGCTCTGGAGAGGGAACAAGCATCTAAGAAAGTTGGATAGAGTTAGTTTCAAGTTGAACTGTAAGCAGTGGTATTATTACAACATGATGGACTCTTTATGGAGTTCTTTGGCCTAAAATATGATCCCCATTTTGTTTTCACTTTTCACATTTTATCTAATTTCTAAATATTTGGCTTGTTTTAAATTGTTGTTTGTTTTTGTGTGGACCCCAGGAAGACTAGTAGACACTTTATGGAAACTGGGGAAACTGCACACTTTACTCAACCTGGATAACTGGATGAATGAAGAAACAATATCTGAACCATTTGACAAGATGCTGTTCTGTATAAAAAATATAAATAACTGTCAAAATGAACCTTAATTACAAACTGTATGACAGCAGTACACCACTGTGGCATATTAAGAAGGAGAAGAAGAATAAGAAGGGAATGACTGACGATGGGAAATAGTGGAAGAGTGGCTAGTCTGGGGGTACCAGGCATTCAATCCCAGTGGACAATGTGGTGGACGGACTCCACGATGAACAGATACAGGAAAACTGGCTGGCTAACAAGTAACACAAAGTTCACTTCGTTTTCTGTGCAGATAAGCTGCTGGCAGTAAAAAAAAATATCGAGCCCCATCTTTGGACAGTTTTCTTGCATGTCTACAGCCTCCAGCATTATTACGGCTTGGTACCAGTATGCTGCATGCTTATTGGCACACGACACTGATGAGATTTACTTCTTAGATACTGAAATTTAGTAACCAAATGACAAAACATTTTTCAATACTCGTATTGACACAGCCAAGGCAGCAAGGGCTGGTATTGGTTTCACCCTGCGGGTCTGTGTGTGTGTGTGTGTGTGTGTGTGTGTCATCAGAAGAATGTGCTCCTGGAGACACTCTGTAGCAGGAACTACCAGTGAGGCAATTTTCAGTACTTGGCAAGGACTTATACAGTATGTCTGTCTGTGAGCAGACTTTTTTCAACACGATAGCTTCACAACCACCACCATCACCAAGATTCAGTCTGTATCTGTACTCAGAATGGACCAGGTTTGAACTCGCCATGGGTGGGACTATCCGGAAGTTCTTAGTACAGATACTGACAGGTTCAGCCGAGCACTCGCTTATCTCTAACGGTGACATGACTACTCGTGTCAAAATGTAGTAATAACGTCAATAGAGTCCCAACCATGCAGTCAAGAAACTGTACTAAAGTGTAGTTTGGATCAAAATTAAAGGCTAACTTTTTTCAATCTAAACCTTATTTTCCAATGTTTTTGTGTCAAAGTGACTAATAGGGACAAGTTTTGATTTTGGTCCACTAGTGAAGGAGATCACTGCAGCCTGCATGGACCACAACATAGTAACAGTTTTAATGGATGTAATTTTACGGTATGCAATTGCTCACAAGGATTAAATCGTAGCCTGTTTCTCAGCTGCAGGTGCCGTGCTCTCATTCATTACTGGACTAAATTCAAAAATTGTCCCCATTAATCACTTTGACACAAAAACATGTGAAAACAAAGTCCGTGTTGACCAAATACCAAAGTTACCCTTTAAGGCCAAGTTCCAACATGGGTGTGGTCTAACTGAACTGCTGGCCCTCCCAGCCAAACCTACTATACACCATGACATCAACATCAAAACTGAAACGTAGGGGTTATGATTGATGACCAACTAACTTTCCACAAGCTGAGGTTAACTCAAGACTAGATTACTGTAATGCCCTCCTGACGGGCCTTCCGGTCTGCACAGTGAAACCCCTTCAGATGATCCAGAACACGGCGGTGCACCCAAAAGGTCACATGTTACCCGGCTGCTCATCGAGCTCCACTGGCTACCTGTTGCAGCCCGCATTAAATTCCAATCGCTAATGGATGCCTACAAAGTTGTCTCCGGTCCTGCACCTACCTACTTGAACATCCTACAGACATATGTTACCTCATGACTGTTGCGTTCCTCCAATGAACGACGCCTGGCTCTGCCACCCATTTGTTCAAGGCAATCCAGACTCTTGTGTCTGTTGTTCCCCCGTTGGTGGAACACACTACCAGTTCTTACCAGATCAGGGGCATCCCTCTCTACCTTTAAAAACTCTTCAGAGAGTACCTCCTCTCCTAGCACTACATGACAAATCTACTCCTTAAGAACTGTCACAACACTTATTGCTGCACTAACGCTTCTTATCGCACTGTACCCTGATCGTTTCCCTTCTCTGTAAGTCGATTTGGATAAAAGCTTCAGCTAAATGACTAAATGTAAATGACCCATGAGTACAGAGTGGGTCAGAATGTCAACTTGTTGCCATTTGTCATGACCTCTTAGTGCTCGCTGCATTCCATTTTGTGTGATACAGTATACTCCACACACAACCCTGTATATCATTTGAGGGTAGCTGCTGTATTTTAGCTTATTCCACATAACATTTAAATAAGATGATCTAGTGTATTGTAATCTGTGTAACGTCCATTTTGATTTATCTCTTTCTTGTGTTGCTATAACACTCTCCAGGCATCAATAAAGTTGACATCCATCTTATATTACCTTCTAGTTTGAATTCACTGACAGCTGGTAAAAGTAGACTTTCTACTGTATCTTTTGGTTGAGCCCTGCATACCATAGGGTAGCAGCAAACAAAAGAGCAAATTCTGAATTTAAAATTTCACTTCAACTGTGCACCAAATGTGACCATACCACAGAGAAGTGGAAAACTTAAAAACTGGAAATGACTGTGATTATTTCGAGGCAGAACTTGCCTCCTGGACATTCACGGTTTAGCACTTGTTTTGTAATCGATCATGACAGACGTTGTGAAATGTAAGGGGGAACAACATGCTCTTTGAGATCTTTAACAGCCTGGTATCTAAAGTTAAAAGCTGCGTGTCCAAGGTTAAAAGTTGGCCAAGCTCTCTTCGTCTAAAACCAGCACTCTGCCAAAAATCTGTCTTGGGTCAGGTCTCCCATCCAGAGTGTGGGCTGCGTTAGTGCACAGAGTCAAGGTTTTATTCAGTGAGTCTGCTAGTCAGGGCCTCGGGCCTTGGCACTCCTGATGGCTGCTGGCCGCTAGTAACCCCTCCTCCTCCTCCTGTTCTTCGTGAGTGCATGGCGAGGATCTGGCAGAGTAGAAGGACCCCGGCCTTGCAGACTTTGCTCCTTTCTCTTACTACTCGCTGCAACCCCCCCCCTCCCGCGCCAAACGTCCTCCTCCTCTGCTCTCCCAACATACTTCCCATCTCCTCTGTTAAAGCAATGCTAATGCAGAGGTCAGCAAACCAGCACATGGTTTTCGGAGGCCAACAGCTCCCGAGGAGGTGCGTTTGATTTTCAACTCCATTGAGCTGCACTTATTCAATATTTACTCTCCAAGACCTCTGCATTAATTTTACACCATACTTCTAAGAGGGCCCATCTAAAAAAAAACCCTGTAAAGGGCCTTATGCAGCACTCCTAACAGCACCCCCCCCCACACACACACACACACCCTTAAACCTCCCTCTCTGTGCACTCCACCAAAGGCTTCATTCTCCACTTGTCTCTGACTCCTTCCTATCCACCAGTGGGAAGGCCAATCCTGGGCTAGTTATTGTTGGTGTGCTGTTCTATCATTACCACTAACCTTGACTCCTGGCTGCTTGCTGTAATCACGTGGAGCCACCAGGGAGGAGGTCTGGCCTGGGGTGAATTATTAATTAGTAAGGCTGGTCCTCCCCCTCAGCACTCCCCGGGAGAGAGGGGGAGGGGGGGCGCTGTGCGCTCCTCACAGGCGGTAGGGGTTACCCACCATGCAGATGGTATTAACACACCTATCAAGGTAAGAAGGATCAACACTCTGGGCTACTTGTGGAATTGTTAAGCAACATGGAATCAATAACCAACAGTGCATCCGCTTCCTGCCATGCATGATGTGTGCCTCCTACTTTCCATCCCTGTGAAAGGCTGTACAGTATGATGGAGAGAGGGAGAGGGGGGGGGTTAGGGTTTATTAAGAGGGTTTATTAAGATGAACTTCACAGGCTTTCTCACTGGGGACATGCTGGAGGTTGATGAATTCCAGTTTTCAACTAATGATCAACTTCTATATGTCGAAAACAAAGAAAAGTGTTCTAATACGTGTTATCCTTTACTGACCTTTTTACACTTTGCCCCAAGCGAACACAAACACACACACACACACACAAATTTCTAAACTATCATATGAAGCTGATACAAATCTCATACAACAACAACAATAACAACACAGCCACAAAACAGAATATGACAAGAGGCAGGACTACAGATGTACAGTTACCTCACCGTATGTTTTGGAGAGCCTCAGTTCACTTGTTTGGCGGATCCCCCCGGGGTCATCCATTTCCCAGCACCCCTGACTTTCCCCCCCTAAACAGCAGAGACTACGGGGACTGAGACAGAGGCTTTGATCTTCACACAACTCCCTTAAATCACAAAGAGGAAGCGTGGATTTTCTCCAAAGGGTGTCTCTGTGCTCCTATTCCCCAGGAGGACTGAACCAAGTCATCTATGAAAGTGAGTGAATTGCAGAGCAAAACAGTTCTCCCCAGGGTGCAGAAACAGATACTCCACCAGTCACTTTGCTGCGTTGCCGAGGAACACTGGTGATGAAAAATTTATCACTGTGTGATGTGCAGTACCTGAAGCTACTCTACCTGGTGCACAGTCACATACAGTCAGTACTATGTGATTATGACAAATTCCTTTTGAAGCTTAATTGTCAAATTTATTTTAGATTATACAACAGTTAGTTCTGACCAAGTAATTTGATTGGACAAGAGGCATTCCATGAGTGCTGATATGGAGCACAACATCACTGGGACTTTTAACTCCATGTATCTGTCCGCTTCACAGTGTTCTTAGGTTGGAACGCTGAAAAGATTAACATTTTTGCACAAACAATATTTGACTTAAACTATCGAAGGAAAGATGCCTGGATACCTCAGCGTAAACCTCCAGGTGTGCTCATGACATCAGCTGAACTAGACAAATTAGAGAAGAGCTAAAACGAAGCTAACACTCTAGGTAAACAAACAACATGGGAAACAACATGAGACTTGGTTAAGTCTCAAATATATTAACATCAACTGGCTTGCAGTAACATGTAGACTTATAGAAGCTAGCAAGCCACTGTTCGGGAAAACGTTGATGTGTTGCTTGGCACCAGTGCAGTCCCAGTCCTCAGTTGCAGAACTATTTGAGCTGTTGGATAAAAGCAATATCACACTTGAGGTCTTGATATTGTACTGAATATTTGTACTGTGCCGTTGTACTGAATTAACTTCGGCACAAGGCCACATGTCGCACTATGACCAAATCACTACAACATCACGTGATATTGCTTAAATGTTCGGTGGTTATTTAAATCACCACTAATGCACTAATTGAGCAACTCTGACACAGTTTACAGTTGTCATCAGTAAATGTAAGATTGGATGCAATGTTGCATCCTTCAGAGCTTCAGATTATCTGTAGGCTGCTTAATACATTTTCTTTTTTCTCTTTTCATATCTTTCAAACAAAGGACAGATTTTATGTGTCACCCAGTGTACTTCATACACCATGGCTGGACAAATAACAGGGAGCTGTGAACAGTATAGTGCAATCCATTGCAATAGCCCTGCAGCAAACACTACCTTTGTGAAGCTTAGAATGCTCAATCTTTGTTGTAAATTTAATTACATGGTAACTTTGAAGCCATAGTTTATATTGTTGAGTTGGATTGTACGATACTGTAAGATGTTCATTATTTCGCTCTCCCCCAGTGTGGTAGTAGTTTTTAAACTCTGATAACCTAATCAAGTTTTACAGTCACAATATTATTTCTGTTACCAGAGGCAAAGTGTCCCAACATGTGGACTGAGCACCAAAGGGTCCCTGTTCCAAACTAAATGAGTAATAGTGGAACACACGGACTAAGACAACTCACTGATAACAAGAAAACCACACGGGAGTAATGATCAAAGAATAAGCAGGTTAATGGTAAGGCGCAGATCCAAAAATATAGCCTACATAATGCAAAAAATGTATCCAGCTGGGCTGGGCTTCTTGCTGTTGGACTAGTAAGTAATATTAGCATGCTTGTGCTGTTGCACTTGCTTGATGTTTGGCTGTTAGCAAAGTTGTCGACTCGTGAGTTTTTGAACTCTGAAACTGGGTGTGCTAAATGGAAAATCCATGAAAACCTACCTTTTAAAGGCTTCACAGTCATCATAACCTAATTTAATTATGACTTAACCATAAAATAAAGCATGTTTTACAAACTGGTCCTTGCAATTCACAGTGGCTATCAAGTATTGAACTGTGCTCGATGTCTATCAAGAAATTTCATTATACAGTATACTATGATTCGTATGATTTCTCAGGAAGATGGTGGTGTGGACACCAAGGTACTGGAAGCTGTCCTCCCCTGCTTCTTCCCATAGCTGTAGGTGCTCTGACATTAAGACTGAAGGTGGATGTGGTTCATTCTGGTTTCCAGTTCTCATTTTGTGTAAAAATGTATATTTCAGTTGTGTATATAAAAGCATTTCACTGGTATGTGTTTATATTTTTTAGTAGAATATGATAATGAATTATACATTATAACTCGGAATAATGTTCTGATTTACTTTTACCCTATGAACCCTCGAGGACCCTCAGGTCTTCTGGGAGTGGCCTTTTAATAATCCCGAAAGTCAGAACAAAAACCCACTGTGGTCCACGTTTGGGGAACAGCCTCCCTGAAGACCTGAGGGCATCAGATAATGTTCATATTTTTAAGAACAAATTTAAGACTTATCTTTTTAATCTGTATCTTTTGTATGTATTTTAATGTTACAAATATTTTACTTTTATTGATTCATTTGCTATTATTTATTTGTCTATTTATATATATCTTAACATTTATTTTTAGCTATCTGTATATTTTTTAATGCTTCACTTTTATTCTTTTTTATCTAGCTATTTACACATTTTTACATAATTAGTTTTACTATTATACATTTTAATGTTTTTTTTGTATTTTTTTTTATTATTTTATTTTATATTTATTTTTTATGTATTTATTTATTTTTAACCTGCCTCCGGTGTTTCCTCAGTGCAAGACGATGAGATGGCGCTTCCTCAGTTTGTTTTGTGCTTTGTTTATAATGGGATGGGGTGGGACAGAGGGTTGGGGGTGGATGGTGGGTAAGGGTGGAGAATTGGGGTTCGGCTGTGGGAGTTGGGGTGGAGGGCATGGAATGGGTGGTGGGTGTTGTGGTGGAGGGTTGGGGCGGGCGGTGGGGTGTTATTATGTGACTTTGTGTTACATGTTTTGTATGAAAAGTGCTATACAAATAAAGTCTGATTGATTGATTGATTGATAAAGGCCCCTCATATTATTATATTATATTATATTATAGATCAAGTCATACAGTCAACGTATTTAATGTTTGTACTGGGTATACAGACTTTTCCAGTTCTGCTGTTCTGTGTGTGCTTTACCTACACCTGACTTGGTGACCATATCCCAGATGCCAGGCTTCCAACTCCTCTGCATGTAACCAAGCTATCAGAGCAGATTTTTATACTATATACAGTAACCGAAGGCGGATGTCCAGAAGTCATACTGTGCCTGGATGGTGCCACCCTCCTGTCTGAAAGACTGTGCTAACCGTGCTTGCCTGCACCTTTACCCACACACAGAGGAGGTAGCACTGGTTTGTTAGTCTCCCCAAATTGAGATTTTCTCTCTTATCCAGTGAAATTAAACACTGTTTTGCCCAATAGGTCCTCTCAGGGGAATTCTTATTCCTCGGACTTTGATCCCTGTCTCTCTCTCTCTCGTCTTGCATCCTCTCCTATCAGCTCTCCTTTCACCTGACTTCCTCTCACTCATGTCTCCTGCCATGGTCACTCTCCTCTCTGCTTTGTCCACTTCTCTGGACTCTCTCTGCCCTCTCACCTCTCTCTGTTGTCTGAGTGTGTGCTGACAGAACCACCCTGTCGGTGTGGGTCCCCAATCCAAAACCCAGGTGGCAGCATGAATCTCTGCATTTATGGCTGATATCTCTCAGTAGATGGCTGCACACTACCTGATACTCAACCTCGACAAGACTAAGCTGCTTTTCTTTCCCGTCTACATCCTCTCCATTACCACTGACAACTCTGTGGTGTCCCCATCTTGGATTGCAAGGAACCTTGGTGTGACAGGACTATCTGTCATTCGCCAGAATTACTGTGACAACGCACTTCTGTACATTTATTCTCTACATACTAAAAACTAGACTGCAACTTGCTCCTGGCTGGTCTGCCTCAAAACCTCTGTAGCTCATCCAGAATGCAGCAGTCTGGCTGGTCTTCAATTTACCAAAGTTCTCCCACACAACACCGCTTCTTCGCAGACTGTACTGACTGCCGGTGGCTGCTCTAATCCAGTTCAAAAGACAAGATGCTTCCTATCTGACAGGAGCCAGCGTGTTCAGCTGGGGAAACATGTCTCTGACTCCTGGCTTGTCCACTGTGCTCTGTTACTGCCAGATATGTTTACGACTTCCTCACAACAAGCGGGGAGGGGGGTACTGTTCAAATAGATCATGAATGTTTGCGGTCCTGGCTCTGGTGGAACAAGCTCAGGACAGCAGAAACTGTACACGTCTTCTGTCGCAGACTGAAAACTCATCTGTTCAGGCTTCACCTTGGCCCATAGTGATATTGTTTCTAAATGTAGCTTCGAAGCAGTTCAGCATATTTGATGTACTTGATTCTTGCAGTTTTTGGGTTGTATCGACAATAGTTGAATGTACTTATTGTAAGTTGCTTGGAATAAAGTGTCATATCTTCTAAAGACAGACATTAATGTTGTTCTTCATTGTTGCTTCTATACATTTTAGAATTAAATAATTCTATATTTTTTTGCTTTCTCATAGTTACCTGTTCATGTTTAACTCACGTCAAATTCCTTGCCTGTGTACACACATGCACACACACTTGGCTCATTAAAGCTGATTCTGATTCTGATGCGCAAAGAGAGTTTATTCTTTCTCTGATCCAGCTGTTTCTTGCATTTTTTTCCCCCTCCATTCCCAGTTTTTTTTTTTTTTACTTCTTGTCCAGCAGATCATCGCATATCACAGAGGTTTCCTCTTTATTTGAATCCTCGAATTGGATTTTCAGCCCTGTGCTTTTGATGAGAAAAAAACTACCTTTATGAGGGTAATTCATCACCTTTATAAACGTGTTCTTCCGCAGAGGCTGAGTGTTTCTGAAAAGAATTATGCCTCAGAAATCAAGAATGTAAGGATGGCTGCGGAGGCAGGTCCACGGGAGTCATTTGTGGTCCTACTGTAACTGTGCAGCACTGTGGTGGTGCAATAAAACACAGGGTTTTTAAGGGTTTCAAAGTGGCTTTCCTGCTCTTGCTTCTGTCAGCCATAAATTGAGAATAAACATGGCTATATATGGGGCGCCCATAAATGCCTTCATAATTCATACCTTTGGGGAGAAGCTCAGGTAGATTAAGTCGTTTCTGTGATACAATGTTTTCACGTGAATAATATACCAACAACCCTCCACCCCACTCCTGTTCCTGCACTCCCCTCCCTTAGCTAATAGCTTGATCTGGACAATAAAGGGACACATAACATATTGCAAATGATTAGACTCGTGGGTATATAAAGTGTATAGGTGTAACAGCCCCTCATATAGCAATATGTTCCATTAGAGCTGCTCTGTTCATCTCATCATCCAGGGATAAAATAATTACCTTCTGGTTGGGCCTTTTTAAAGGGGTATCACAATGTTACAAAATCATTTTCTCTCCTTCAACACTTTGTTTGTTTCTCTCAAACTTGTTTTATAGAATTAGGCTTTCTGTGATTAATTCAACTAAAACATTTCAATCTCTGCCTGCTGACATGATTTTCATCCTTCTTATATCCTTCTTAATAATGGTGGGTGACTGGCATATGGCAAAGCCTTAAAATACAACAACACAAACATAAGGCCTACACAGCTCTGTGGATCTGATGCTCATAAGCCAGCAGAAGATAAAGTCGTAAAAGACATAATACACCTCAGAAAAGAGAATCCAAGAGAGCTGGGTGCCAGATTTCTGATCAAAGCACCTTTTGAAGTCTGCACAGGAGGTTTATAGTGTGTGTGTGTGTGTGTGTGTGTGTGTGTGTGTGTGTGTGTGTGTGAGAGAGAGGCAGAGAGTAAGAGACAGACTGAGACGGTGTTTGTATGTTTTCTATATATTTGCCTGCTTGTCTGTCTTTGTCAGCGTAACAAAATGCACTGATCAAACATACAGTGTTTTAACAAGATGCATTCCATAATAATAATTAAATGTTAATGATTAGATGATTACTAAACCAGATATCGTCCAAACTTATAAGAATTCAATATATGTTCTATCCTCTCTAGTATTCCTCCTGTTCTTTATGGACTTGAAAGCATCTTGTCCAAACTGTCAACCTTCCAGACATGAAGAACAGCGTGTGCACATAATCACACGCATGCACACGAAAAAACAAAAAAATTGCAGGTCTGTGTGTCGCTCAATGCACTCCTTCTCCTCAGTGGAGTAAAAGCACAGAAAGTTTTAACAGTTCAGTCAGAGAGATGAATCCCAATGGCAGCTAAGGCGAAGTCCTCATAAGTCCTCATCACAATAGAAAAAGTCCTTTCTGTTGAATAGCGTGGTCTGCTCCAGCCAACATTAGCTCAGTTAGCATAGTCACACTTTGCACAGAGCATGCACTATAATCCACTGTGACTAAACAAGAGTGCATTATTGTCTGTTGCTACAATATGTTTTTTGGGGGTTTTTGTCCTGTTCAAAAGGACAGGTCAGTTCCCCTCTCATCAAAGTTGTAAAAACTGACATCTACTTTGACAAAAAGGGTGGCGGGGCCCTTCCAAAATTTGCATGCCCATACCCAACTTGCATAGTAAATGTAATGTGCAGAGGCTGGGCCTTAAATAGCCCTGGCCCAATTTAACTGCTGGGCATGTTGGTGATACCAGGCTGGAAGTTCCATTGGAAACCTCTCATGATCTATAGGTCATAGCCTTAAGGATTACAAGATACGTTTGGACTGGTGTACAATGGAGAGAAAAGCTACAATCTTTCAATTTCTCCTGAAAAGTATGTTGTAATAAAAAAAAATGCTTTTTATAAGAAACATAATTTCAGCTAGATCACATTCATCAGTGTAATGGAAATTGTATGTTGAGCAAACTGTTCACTGCCAAGGCAAAATGTTCACATGGGACCTTAAAACATCTGCTAATGACTGCTAAAACAAGATTTTATTACATTATTTTTATATAACAAAAGGCTGAAAGACAGACGCTGAGCTGCGCTTCTTGCTGTTGGACTAGTAACTAATATTAGCTGGCTGCTATGTCTTGTGTTGTTGCACTTGCTTGATGTTTGGCTGTTAGTTTGTCTGTTGTTGACTAATTTTTGATCATAAGTAATATAATCATAACAAATGCATGTGTACAGCTGTCCATATTTACTATAGCACTATTGCACTCTGAAAGATAAACTGCAAAAATATTAATTTTGACATAAGCCAAGTAATTCATTCCACGTTTTGGTAAAAATCCAGACCTAAGAACTGTACGAAGAGCATTTTCTACCATCTTTCCCCAGATTAAACATTTAGTGGCCTTAAACTAAAAACAAAGGCGATGCACAATGTGTGTATACATCATATTTTTTTCTTACCCATCCCCATATCTGCAACCATTCCCACCACAAATATAATATTTATAATATACAGACATGTGCATCATCCACAGACCTGTCTACATGTCTACAATACATACACAGACTTGCACCGGTACACCTGCAGTAATCTGCACATGTAACAGTGATCCAGCAACCTAGTATTGAAATCTGAAAGCAAAGAAAGCAAACAAGTCCAAGCTGTCTTGACTTTTAGTCCCTATAAGATCCCAGAACACTGGATTATATAGTTCTCATAATGCAACTTGGCAGTCTATTTCATCACACCCTCCCTGCCCCTTAAATGCCCACATCTTTCAAACTCGACGCCCCCAGTTTGTTACACAGGCTCTTAGTTATAAATATGTAGTCTCAAGCAAAAAATGAGATGACGCTAAATACATCAACAGAACATTTTTGCATGCACATTCATTCACAAAACACAGAGTTGATTTTTTTTTTCTTATTATTTCCAAGCCAGCTATTGTTCAAAGTGAACTGCTGAAGCCATCTCATACTTTACCCAGGATAGCACCCCACCATTCTCTTGATCCTAGAGTCCATGGGTGTGGGAAGTAGGGGTCCAGAGGGGGCTGCAGCACCCCCTAAAACAAAGCATTCTAAAAAAACATCAGTTGATACACAGTTTAAACATAGTGTGTGTCATACAAAAGAATGTTTTGGGAAATAGGATTTACTTTGTTCTTTATCCTTACAATATGTTGTCCACTATTAGACTCCTTGTGACACAGACTTCTTCAACATATTGAGGTATTTAGAGAAAGTTTTCCTAAGTGTCCCAGTGAATAACCTAGTAACCTGGTAACCTGGTCATAGGTCATAGGTCCGGTCTCGCTCTCTCTTGCTCTCCTTGCAGTTCATGTTGTTAGCCATGTAGTTGCTGTGGCTGCTTGACATATTATTGTGCTTTTATTGTGTTATCTATTTATTGTGTTTTATCTTGTTGTGCAGCACTTTGGAAAACCTTGTGTTTGCTAAAATCGTGCTATGAAAATAAAGTGGATTGGATTGGATACAGTATGTTGGTGTTCAGGTCTGCTGTAGTCACAGTTAGTGCAAGCAGAGTAGAAATACAACGAATTCAATCCAAATGAAAACTTGAAGACAGAGCTGGTGCAGTTCAGATGATTTAATAAACAAAAGGGTAGTGGTACATAACTTACATAACCATGAGGTAGTCTCTAAAATAAAGCAAAACAAAATCAAAATGAGTTGACAGAAAATCCAAAATCCAATAAACAAAACAAGGAAGAAAAGGTCAATCAAAACTGGCAGGAAACACATGACAGGAAGAGAAGACACATAAGGAAAGAAACCCAAATCCAAAGTCATGTGCAGTACTGTAAAACAGAGTTTTTCAATCCTGGTCCTCGGTGACCACTGCCCTGCATGTTTGAGATGTTTCCTCCTCCACCACACCTGATTCAAATGATCAGCTCGTCATCAAGCTCTGCAGTGGCCTGATAACGAGCCACTCATTTGAATCAGGTGTGTTGGAGCAGGAAACCAGGATTGAAAAACACTGCTGTAAAATGCTCTAAAATGTTGTAAATAACTTTTAGATATAAATTGTCCTGGACATTCAAAGGAAACAGTTAGTATGATAGATGTATATATAAAGTCCCTATTAGCAGCCCCAATTTTCAGCATCATTGGAAGGGCCTCCATCCTTGAATCATCCAGATACTGATTATTTGAAAAAATAAAAAAAACCTAGCAAGTACTCCAAGATGGCTTGTGTTTACACTTGAGTGACAAAACCCTCTTGCTGCCATATGAATTATGTCAGGAGCAATGGAGGAAGTCAGGTGACACTGTTATAGAGAGAGTGATGAGTCAATAAAACTAAAAATCAAGTTGTTGATTTTTTGAAGAATGATCACAATTGTTCCCTAAACATAACCATCTGTTTATTATTGTAACCGTGCGGACAAAGCTGCCCCAACTTTAACAAAGCAATTATTTTAACCCAAAGAAACAAACCAACGATGTCAATGTTTCTATATTTCACTGTGTCAGATCAGGGAATGTGGAGGACTTATAATTTATCAAACTGGGATCACAACACAGCATTTGCCTGATGTCAGTTAAAAACATTATTCATCTGCTCATCACCACTGGTCAAATACCTACAATATTTGGACCCAACATGAAGTATATGGGACAGCAAATGTAAAAATCTCTCTTGTGTGATATTAGAGACGGAGCAGAGACACCATTCTCTATGAAAATGTCTCAGATGATTACTGAAGAAAAATCATGAGGAAGCCAGAATTTAACGAGCAGACGGAGTCCTTCAGACCTGGAACAAGTACCCTCCGTGGTGCTTGTGTTTAATGGCCCCAGAGAGGATATTGCCCCCTACCTCTGTGAGAGGAGCTCTCCTGAGTCAAGTGACTTTGATGGGCTGCCCCCTGAGCCCGGTGCTTCTCTGGCATGGGAATGGAAGGCAGAGGCCCTTGTGAGGTGAGGAGAGGGATTTGTGTGCGGCCCTATTGTTCCCAGGCTCTCTTCCGGTGCACCAAAGACCCTGTACCTCCCAATGTGCAGCACACAGAACAATGCACCCCAGTCCCCCCAGTCTGTCTTGGACAAAGGAGATGTTCTGCAGTCCCCTCCAATCTGTTGATGTTGTCCGCCTGATGTTTTAATCCCTCCTGATAAACTGGGAAACACCTTTATTCCCAACAGGCATGTATTTTGTGACAATAAAGTGAGATTGGGTGAACCAGGGGTCAATCAGTCAGGACTTTGCTACAATGGTCGAAAAATCTAGAAATCCTTCCAAGATGCCTTCAGAAACCAGATATGTGTTTCAAAGTAATGTATGTTTTATATGCTGTTTGAGAAACGAGAAATCTATTAAATATGAAGCAGTAATGGCTGCAGTGGTTTTAATCTCATTTTAGACACTCAAAGATTCAAGTCTTTGTCTCTGAGTATCTGTTGGCATTTTTGTTACAGAAAGGTTAGATAATCGATGTGGAATGACCGCAGGATCAACCATGAGTTGAACTTCCACTAAACTAAAACTGCTGATAATTGAGACTAGAATTCTATTTTTTTTTTTCTTTTGATGTCACACAAATAAAAGATCAGCTTTTATCTGTGCGCCTCTTGTGCACAAAAATCTCACTCAGTAAACATGTGCATCATTATCCATTCATCAGGACGTATTGTTTGTTTACTGTGGCCCCATTTCCAGAGAGCCCAAAAGCAGGCCGGTGGAGTGGGAAGCCCTGAACAAAGGCCTTTCTTCCCCACCCGCCTGGGCCTCAGAAATGCTCACCACTCAGCCGGCACAGAGCCTTTCACCAGGCTTTTGGCCGCCCATGAGTGACAGTTGAATCACAGAGAACTTTTCCCAAGTACAGGAGCTGGGTGACTACACTGTAAAAATCTTTTAGCAAAAACCCAAATATATAGATTTTTTGAGGAGACTGTTAAATTAAAGTTTTGAGTTCTGTGATGTGTTTGAGAGACAATCATAATAATAATAATAATTCATTCTTGACAGGTGTGAAAGCTGAATGAGATATGTCAACCTTGAGATATCTGAATTACACTTGCAGTATGTCAATATAGTGGAACTCACTGTGAAAAAGTGAACTAACTGTCAATACTTTTAACAGGGTGTGACAGGCCGAGCTGTCAGGTATGAGGAGTCACAGGTGGATTTTTTAAAAAAAAAGGTTTTATTTACCCAAAAATGCAAAATGCAACAATATCCTGGGCACGATCAGCTAAACAGAAGTAAAATAACTGAATATAACTGAACAGACTGAACCCAACAAAGATAACACTGACCTAACAAACACAGAGACACACACTCACTACACCACACAGTGTGACAAACACTTGGTACAGTCTGATTGGTGATTGGCCACTTCCTATATTTAACAGCTCTACTTTTTTTTGTTATTTTTAACAACAAAGCTTAAAAAATATCAGCAACATTTCCTCTACTGCCACCACCAGGCCTTCTTTCTCAGTGTGGTGTAATGCATTTCAGCCTCTAGGGGCCATAGCAGAGCTTTAATCTTTTAGTCCTGTTTCCAAGAGGAACCACTGACAGACAGCAGCTAGAGAGAGACCTCCTCTTTTGTGTTTTTATGGAATAACATTCTAACATTGATGATTAGATTAGAGATTGGCTGCTTACCAAAGCACACAAGCAGTGGCTAATGAGTAAATTTGACTAAAGTGAAGTTTTACAGTGTATGGACGAGTGCTGTTTTATGGAAGGCCAGGCCCAGCTGCATTGCTGGGAGGTCTGCCTATTGTCTGGGCACATAAAGGCAGGATGAGCCAGGGACAAGGCAGCCCAACAAGCTGCTGCAGAGCGCACACACACACACACACTCACTGACCATGTAATTGACGCATCAAGAGAGGTGTGATGCTCTTCACGTAAATGAGACAAAGACACAAACACAGACACACTCTCAACACACAAATCTTAACATCTGGTTCACACACAACATCAGTGCCATGTGTTACTTTGGTAATTAATAATATATGGAATTCTATCACATTTTCTCTCACTGTCTCCAAACATCACTTTGCTTCTACAGTAACTGTTTTGAACACTCTGGGAGAAATTCATAAAGAATGGACTGCAGCCACTGATAGCACCGTGAATCGTGCATCACTTTCAACCATCTATCTGCCACGTCTCAACGTCTGATTCACAAAACATATTGCACTAATGATATTTAAGCACAAACACGCCCATAAAGTTTTACAGCTGAGTGCAATTTGCCCTTGTTTGCCCTAGTGGTCCAGTAATATTTGTTCGTAAGGTGCACTAGCATATCACATATGGTTAAGCTCATTTGAGTCCAAAAATAATGTCGAAGAACAATATTTTCCACTAATTTCTTAAAATATTTGATTTGAAAGAACGTGTTCTGATTATTATTAATAATTTTAATTATCTATTAGCTAACATCTATTGTTTTAAGCAAGTTGCAACCTCTGTGGCTGTAAAGTGCCAAAAACTGCAGTTCCTTAAACACGGTGATGGTCAGAGCCACCACATTCTGAGCTTCAACACGACTCTTCAGAAACCTATTGGTGACGTCATGTGTGTTAAAAAACAAATGTGCTAGCAAGACTGGCATCAGAACATCATAATATAACTAAGTTGAAACTCATAAATGTCATCAACACTAGGAAAGCAAGAGATGTTGCTGCATGGAGATCATACAGAAAAGCTGTATGCTCTTTCAGGTTGAAGTATCCCCAGTTACGAGCTACCAAAGCTTCACGATGACACAAGTCACATCAGAGCTCTGGGGAAATGCCAGGTGTAAAACAAACACTGCAAAGGTCAGAAAAATCTGAAAAAATATTTCAGCAAGACGGTTGAAGTATATTTGGTCTGCAGTGAATGTGTGCAGGTCTGCCTGGGCTGACGTTAGATTATCATTATTACCATTATTATCGCAGCCTGGCCCTGCCCACTAGCAGCACAGGAGCACCATGGAGTTTTAAGGAATGGGTTGTTTTGTTTTGTGTTGTGCAAACATACATGCATATATGTACGTACATGGATGGTGTGATTAAGTCTAGCATCTGTTTCATGCTATTCCACTGATCAGTATTTAAGGTAGTGTACAAAGCAACAGTGTAACAAAAGCAGTGCAAGAGAAGACTGTACAAATCGCAATTTAAAATGTTTTTAAAAATTAGTTCTAAGGGAGAAAATGTATTTAGCATGCTTATTGGAGGGTACTTCTGTTAATTTACAAGAGAACTCCACAAGGTATCTTTATTTCTGTGTCTGGCTTAAATGGCTAAATTGACGCAGGCTGCTCACGGTGTCCGTCAAAAGTAAAACAGCCGCGTAATCCCCGCAGAGCTGAGCGGAGGCCCGCTTCAGGGACGCTTCTGAAACGGACCGCAGCGGAGCCGGTGGAGTTTGAAACATTGACTAGAACGGCAGTGTAGCGGCAAACACAGGCGCAATGCGGTGCATCCGCGCCCAGTGGAATTTTGGGGTAAAATGTTTTGAGAGCACAAATTAGTGATTTGTGATCACAAATTTAAAAATGTAACAATTAGAGATCAAACAGTAATTTCGGAGTATGTATAATTCTAATGAGTGAATTAGTAATTAAAGAGAAAAATAAGTTAGTAACCAGACTTTTATTGTCACATGGTTAACATCATGAAATGGACACTAGTGATGCACGGATCAGGTTTTTTATTACATGACCCATTATGAGAGTCTGCACCACTCAGTCTACAAAAATATGCGTTAACCAACCAACCGTAAACCGCCAACATTATGCTTATAGTAGCACTCTCTAAGGTGCTGATATGTATAAATGCAGGTATATGGAGCATAAGGAATACTTAATTCAAGATGCACAATTATGTATCTGTCTGACTCTGGGTCAGTATTTATTAAAAAATCTGCACTTCTTCTGTGGCTAATGTTGATTTCATGATGATCTTTACTCCCTGAAGTTAAGTGACAATGTGTAAATACTACTGGCCCATTTTGGGTGAGCTAAATATGCAAGAGAAGTCTTGTATATCACTGTTTATAACACAGGGCGTTCTATCTATCTATCTATCTATCTATCTATCTATCTATCTATCTATCTATCTATCTATCTATCTATCTATCTATCTATCTATCTATCTATCTATCTATATCTTTTGCAGGATGGGAGCACTTCTCCAGGCACCACCACACCACTGATCATGATCTTTCCCTGTTGACCAAAGTGTTTTTGTTGCCTAAACCAAACCACGGACAAGAGTCTGGACACAAACCCAGGACTCTGGTATCACAGTCCTGCACTTTGTACTGTGGTTGTCACCACTGTTTTGGCCCAGCTCTCTGCTCTCTGTTTTTACAATCGGGAGTCTGCACAGGGTGTTTTATGATGAAAATCAACCGGGTTCTCTATGCCATTTGTGTGTCTCTAACTTCATCTTGTCTGGACTGCTTGATGCGATCACGGCATCTATGGTGCTGAGCAGAGAGCTGCTTCTGATGGAATCACAAACATTGTCCAGCATTGCTGTGGTGCAGCTGTGCGCAGTGGAATTACACCCCCCTCTGTAAATCTCAGATGCATAATTTGTTTCTATCCGATAAATTCCACTAGGTAATATTAATTTCAATCAATAAATTTACTGATAATAATAATATATAATAACATTAATATATGTATACTGTTACTTAATGTAAAAGAAAATAATTAGAAATAGCTAGCTAGCCACTTTTGACTGTCACCCTGGGTTTTATTTACACTTTTATTAGCTTTCAGTTTGTGTTTCCTTATTTTTACAGCTTACTCCCAGTTTTCAACCTTTTTATATAAGAAGATTAAAAAAAATCTTCTATGCTGATATCATTCATCTATGGTGTTTTCTCTCTTGTCATGTTACTCTTTCTGCACTCACAAAGCTCGGGCGATGCGTGCAATGTGCATCCTGTGCCCTGCTTTCTGACCTGAATGCACACACAATGGATCAGCCTGCTGCTAATAGCGTGAGCCTGCGCCTGTGGCCTTTACAGTGTGCACAGAATAAAGTTCAGGTGTCAGTAGTTCAACTGATTTATAATGGTGAACAGGTTGTGATTAAGTGCTGATGTCATGGGATTCCTCACCACTCATTTGGGGAATCAAGTAGTTTGTATCCAAACAAGACAAATGGGCCACTGGCTGGGTGTAACCTTTCTCATGTGCATGTTCCTCCAATCATATGCCACTGCTCCTTGGCTCTGTGAGCTGACTTTATTTATAGCCATGTTCCTCCTGTGTGTGTTTGTGCATTTTGTGCACACTCTGTGTCTGTATTATGTATCGAGGAAACACAGTTGTTCAGACTTAATTTCCTTTTTTTGCGTTTTCTGTGCATACACTCACCCTTGTCTTGTTATCCGGCAAGCGCATGTGTACACGCGGCAGATAATTAATTTACATATAATTTTGTGGAGTGGATTGATTTCCACAGTTACGAATGCACAAGTTAAGAATGAATATTATCGCCGCAAAGAGGAGGATCTCAGCTGCATTAATTGAGCCACTGTGCACTTCAGCATTCTGTGGAATCTTCATTCAGGCAGTGACATATTAAAACTTGTTAAAATAAAAATCTTCTGGAGGAATTTGCGCTGGAAAAAGCTGGACTCATCAACTTGGAATGTTTTTCAAATATGCAGCTACAAAAACAACCTTCAAAAAAACTGAAAAGGAAGAAGATGAAGCCTGTTTCCTCTCTTGTTCTTCATGTCACCTTGAGGGATTTGAGAAGTTTTGAAAATTACCGTCAGACCATTCCAACAATTACCTCTCGCTGCTGTGTGGAGCTTCAAATGTACAAAGTTGCTTACAGTGCAGCATTAAAACCTCAATGAAATTACAAAAGAAAATCCTCATAATCATCAAATAAACTCCTGGAATCGAATGTATAAAAATCTTGGTTCATTTTTGAATTAAAATAAAATATATTCACACATTCAAAGTTGACGGTCGGTGAATAAACAAACAGAGTGGCTGTCAGGACACTCAAACTGCATTTCACTATTTACTCTCCAATGTGTTCTGATCTGAAAGATGACGTCTGAGTGCTCGTTGAC
This sequence comes from Miichthys miiuy, assembly GCA_036365135.1. Lineage (NCBI taxonomy): Eukaryota > Metazoa > Chordata > Actinopteri > Sciaenidae > Miichthys > Miichthys miiuy. The sequence continues at coordinate 5,926,588 of CM071605.1, forward strand.
AGGACTGTTGTACTGTTGAGGACACTGAGGTCATGATTTCTTACGGCAGCATATTACTGTTTCCATGAAAAAACAAATATTTGCTCAGTTTATAACAAAAACTTTATTTTCTCATTATAAAAACAAACCAGCTCATCATGCACTAATGAGAAGAACTTGTTTTAATGAGACATATTGGTTTTCTTATATAGTATGATACGTACGATATGTTATAACAAGCAAAGTTTTTTCTTCTGTTCAATTATACTCCATTTTTTAAGCCAGATTCTGATATTTTATTGAACGGATCTTCTTAGATCTTAATAAATAAATAATAAGAAGAATTCTGTACCAGCTGGTTGAGAGTAATAGTAGGCAATATATTATAATCTGCCTCTATAAGCCAAATCTATCCGATGAGGTCTGATATACAGCTCCTGATCATACCTTTTATTGGAACATTGTCATTGTTTACATAACCAAATGAGAGGAGGGAGACGAGGACGAGGTGTTTGATCAAATGAGCTCAAGGTTGCTATCTTATCATATTGCACCGCTAAGTGACACAATGTCACCGTGGCGCTGCGGTGAAATGTTTCATGTGACATTCTTGTAGTTGGAACGAATATTTTGTAAAATATCCAGAATTCATTATTCAGTCCCCAGTTTTGACTTTAATTAGTTAATTCCAAGAGGGCGAGTCGTTGCACGGTTCTCAAAGTCGGATTTGGGGACCTCCAGTGGCCACTGAGGGCGCCACTGTGAACCTTGATTAGGAATTAGATTAAAAAAAAACTATTGCAGACTGTTCCAGGCCTGCCCAGTGTAAATAGTCACTAAACAAAGCATATTAAGACCCATTCAGGTACCTGGGAGCAAGCTGGATCACCAGGCACTCTGTAGGGTAGTGTAGTGTGTGTGTGTGTGTGTGTGTAACCCTGTATGTTACGAACTTGTTTTCATAATTACATTGTGATGACAAATATAATCTCTGCCAGGATTATGTTGAGAGATGACGTTTGTTTAAGTGAAACACTACATTAATGTAACACGCTGCAGGCAGCATGGTGGTTTATATCCAGACTCCAGTGTCTGCTTAAATTTAGGTAACAAATGTACTTTGGTTAATGTTCGGGAAAGATCATGATTTCAGTTCAATGTTAATAAAAAATCCTGTGTCTGGAGTCACTGTAGTCAGTGCAAGCGTGTTGTAATGGAAAACGGATGAAATATATTGTAAACATGTTACTGATATGTTCAGGATCAACATTTTTACTGCTTGCCAGAACTTGCATGCAAATTAACAATTCAGTAGCTGGTGTGTGTGTGTGTGTGTGTGTGTGTGTGTGTACTGCGTTTGACTTGGACATTACAGCAGGTTTGGGGGATGACTCAGTTCACCTAAATATAGTGTTTCTGCCATCGCAAAGATAAACTTCTCCTCTTTCACTGGAGTTAACTCGCATGCTTGTCAGATGAAACAGGGGGCAAATGGAGCTCAGCTCTTTAAAAGTGACCTTTGACCTTTTCATCACCTATGACTTGATAGACTTACGTGTCTAGCAGTGACACAGTGAGACAGCTTGCCTGATCTCGGTGCGTGTTTTAGTTAATCAATCTTATGTTTGTACAAAATATCATCACACTCCAGCAGAAAACATATTGATTATCAGTAATGATAGCACTGCAATTTCCAAAGAAATATCATATCTGTTTTATCTCCAAACAAAGCGATTCAGATCATCTGCATGACCTGTTGGTTGTTTGAGACTTGTCTCAGTGTCTGACAGCTTGTGTTTTTCTCCTGCTGGAATTTGTTGCTGTCATCATGTTCCCAGATCTCAACAGTTAATTTGAATAGTACAGTGACAGACATGATGGACCAAAACCAGGAAAATGAAACCAGACCAGGATCATCTATTGAAGCCAACACTAATTCTAAGCTATAGGTTACCCCGATGGTAAAAAAAAAAAAAGGTCTCACCCTGCACTATATTTATCTACCTTAAGTTAAATCATGTCCATTCTCATTGGCTGCCATGGTAATTTTGTCTGACACTGACAGGTGTTAGACAGGCCATGTGAGTAGGTGGGTATTTTATTTCCAGGATATGGTACATTCATGATATCTACAGCTTTCATAGAGAAAATTGTGGTTTCCACTTTTGTGTTTTTTGGGGCAGCAAATCTGGGACAGATTTTACACTGAATGTGTGGGTGGAACTATGTGAGAAAATGTGTTCTTTTACTGTGCATGTGCATGTGTGTGTGTGTGTGTTTGTGCATGCGTGTTAGTTCCATGTTAGCTCCACTCACAGCCGGGTAGCGGCGATGATGGGGCCCACACATGCTGGAGCTCCTCAATTATTCCGGTTATGTGTACTCTACAAAGACTTCATCACACAGTGTTTCAGGGAAGTTTTCACATTGCTAGGTGAATCAAAATGCCAGTGACACCCATCCCCGGCCCGGATGTCATCTGTGAATAAACAGGGTGTCAGTCTAGCTGTGCTCCTACTGCCTGCAGACAGCCTCTGTCAGCGTCAGACCAGGAAATGCCACCTCTCTGCTGACAGCTGCCTGTGCCGCACTCACACTGGCACCCGCAGGGAGAGCCCGGCAGCTCCCCACCCAGCTCCATGCCCCACCATGCTAAGTGCAGATCCCCAAACCTGCCGCGCGTCGCCCTGACAGCACTTCACTGTATATCTAAATAGAGCAGAAGCCCGGCGTGTCCCAGGGAAACTTTTACATTCTGCTCCATTCAGAGAGGATTTGTCACCTGGGAAGGAGGATAATGAAGCAGTGTTTCTTCTCTGGTTGTTCAAGGCAGTCCTTTCCCGTAGACATGGTAATGGCTGAATTGGATTAAATGAGCTCTCCTCCTTGTCTGTCAAGGTGAGGACGGTTGAGATCTGTGGAACATTTAGGTTTTGTTTTAAGCTGCAAGGGTATTAAATGAATATGATTAAGGCGCAAAATGAAAAAAAGTCAGTATTTGACTGAAGGCGCTGGCTATAGATAGTTTTAGTCATTGCCAATCCTGCTGCCAAAGCATCTCTGAAGAGGGCCAGATAAAGATATGCAAAGTCCAGTGGACTGAACGGTAAAGTAAGCTTTTACGCTTGCCACTATCTAATTAATATCTAAAAAAAAAGTGTGTTCTGAGCTTATATTGTTAACTAAACAGGCTGGAGGCATTGGCTCCATGATACTAACTAGCTTGCCATCACCCCATCAACCAATACCATGAAGTAACCCACACCAGACCCACGGCCAAGCCACCAGCAGCTGACCAATCCCAGCTGAGCTTCGGTCACAGTTAGCTAGTTGGCCCATGCTCTTTGTCACACCATTTATTGTTGGCTATACATATATATATATATATATATAATTCTCTTTATTTCTTATTTGGCCTTTATTTTAATAGTACAGCTGTATATAGACAGTGGGGAGAGAGAAGGAAGATGACATGCAGGAACGTCGCGTAGGGACGTGCACACTTTACTGGGTGAGGTACTGGGGTATTGTGGTGTTTTGCTAGTGACAATGGTAGCAGGCTAGGAAAACAACGCCTTCTGATGGCAAATGTCAAGGCAGCCAATTTACCAGCCAGTTAGAAAACAAGCCATTGTCCAAACCATTTCACTAAGGTAATGGCTTAGAACTTGGAACATGGTGACATTACTAAAAACAGGTAGTCAGACAATCAGACAGGTTGGAAACAAACGCCCAAGTTAGCCAAGTGTATTTGTAAGAACAAACAGTTTGCTGGAAAAACCCATCACACACTACACAGCCTTTATCTTTGAATGTACTTATTGTAGTTGTGTGTATGCAGTTTTTCCAATTCATTCATTTTAAGTTTGTGGTTAGATCTTCTTCTGAACTGTTTACAAGCTCTGACTTCTTGTGTTTATTGCCCCAGGAGAATGTAACAAGATCTCAGCAGTTAATTTAAAATGTAAAACGTTATCATGCTAGAATAGAAGGGCCAAAACCACAGAAAATAAATCCAGCTTATAATAAACCTGAGCCTCTTCACACTTTACATTTATTCTCATATATAAACAAAGCAATAGGTCATTTGTCAGTGCTTTTCAGAGCAAAATCGCCTTCATGGTTAAAAAGGAAACAACATGACTGTTATTATGAGAGAAAATATGACCTCTGATCTCTGCTGCACACCCAGCCAACCTAACCTCCTAGCAACAATGTAATCACATCACACTACTTCACGCCGAACATAAACATATATTGTTACAACCAAGGACTCCATGTTGTTTTTTATCTAACTCATTATTCATACAACCACAGTTGTAGGTCACATGTTAGGAAAATGTAGCTGTTTCAACTAATGACCATTACACTGAAATCTGTGGTATGGACAGGTTGCTTCTTTGTGCTACTACATTAATCTCTCCCCAATTAGTAACATTGAATTAGCTTTGTCTGTTTGTTGCAGTAACTATTGACCAAGAAACTGCAACAATTCTAACAACCATTTAATGTAACATTATTGTTTACTAGATGACAATATCAAGGCTTTGAATGTACATCACAGAATTAGTTGAGAGCCGGTCTTTTTATTCCCGTCAGTCAGCAGAGCTTTGATAATCTTGTTAAAGCTGTCCTCTTGTAACGCAATGCTGTAATGGTTTATCAATTATCACTAATATGTTGGCCTGTGTCTAACGACAACAGCACAACATCTGGATTAGGACTGACCAAACATGACTGAAAAACACATTAACCAGTATGAGCAGAAATACAATTTCAGCAGTAACATATTTTGTTCCGGTGTAAAGAGATATAGTGGCTTTAGTAGGCTACATTGGCATAACTTTCTTGGTGCTCTGTCATGTGTTTATGTATGTCTTCCCATTGGAGGGTGGCTCCTACTAATTGGTCTTAATTGTTGGTAATACCCCCACGTCGTTTTCCTTTAGATTGCCTCAGCGTGCGGCTGAGAAGATGCCTTTTTTATTGATGTGACAGCGCTAAATTGAGAACCTTTGGCGGAGTGTCAAAGCCTAATTAATCACTCTAATTTCATCTCTCCATGCGTCCTCAGCCATTGAGTCAATGTGATCAGAGGGAGAGCCGTCTCTGCATTAGCTGAGCCTCCTCATGCTAATTAGCTGCTAGCCCTGAGATGGAGAGGCCCTCAGGGTGAGAGGCGAGGGGGCTAAAGCTGGCCTAAATGGCCGCATAATGACCAAGGAAAAGGAAACCAGAACCCAGCTCTTTTTCATTATATATTAAATTCAAGTTTTCCATACTTCTTAGTGAATGCTGTCACTACAGAGCTATCAGCTTCTGATAGCTATTAGTTGACTATGATTGACATAATTAAAGCCTGTTACATAGACAGGACTTCTGTCATCTGTTTGGAAAAAATGCTACTACTATTACAACAACGGAAGGGTGAAATACAAATCCCTCCACCTTTTCCAATCCCGCCTCCTAATCATTTTTGTACAGGCCCTTCATTTAACTAAAACTGGTGTCATTGTATTTTTGTCCTGATTTGATGAAATTACAAAAAGTGAGCCATCTCTAAACATAGTCTGTCATATAAACAAATGTTCAAAGAGTAAGAGCAGAGCACAAATGTATGTACTCTTATTTTAGAAGATCAGTCACGATATTACTAAGCCACTAACCAGTCAACTACTTGAACTGTGAACTGTCAGTACAGATGGATGAAATGGTAACTGGAAGGCTGGTTATGTTGAAGACAACTCAGGAAATTCTGCAAAAGAGGATTGCCATGAGAAAGAATGGCGGAGGCAGTTCAACCAGCTTATCCCAAATTTCGCCATACTGGCTGTAAGGTAAGTAGCAGGTTAAGAATGGTACGATGAACTAGTTCAAGCGCTGACAACAGGTCAGCCTGTGTTTGGTTGTCTGCTTGTTTTGTAGGCACATACACATGATGCTACACTCACAAACATACATAAAGTTTTCTCTTTTTGGACTATTGAGGTTTGGAACAACTCCCGGAAGTAGACAGTGGGAGTGATTCTGCAGCCTTTTGGCTTCAAGTGACTTAGATGATAAAGATGACTATGCAGAAATTGTTTTTGTTTTTTTAGATTAGAACTGTGGCAAATATGGACAGCTGCACATGTGTATTTGTTAGGATTTCATTACTTACGATCAAAAACTAGCAAGTCGACAACTTTGCTAACAGCCAAACAACAAGTAAATGCAACAGATAATAGTACTTACTAGTCCAACAACAACCAAGCTCGTCGTCTGTCTTTCAGCCTTGTCCCAGATTTACTCTTGATTTGCTCAGCTTCTTCTGTCAGTGTCTTTTTTGGTCTTTTCACCTCTGCCATAGAAGCTAATGAGCCTGGTTTACATTGCCCACTTGCCCAGTTACTGGCTTCTCGTATGACACCAGCTCCACTCCCAGCGTTCCCCTACGCCCCAGGCCTGAAATCCCCTCTTCTTCCCAGTGGTTCAAAATGCCTGTGGTACAAACACTAACACTCCCCTGGTGCTCTGAGCTGACAGTCCAGGCTATCAAACTGAGCTAACATTAGCTAATAGCAGCTACAGTTCACAGCAGTTTACTTTACTGTCCATCAGGAAACTCTGTAAGTCACAGAGAGTTCTTGTTGTGGGTGATCACACCTGGAGCCCAAAGTTACATAGTGCAAGGGCAGACGTACGTGACGAAGAGTGGACCCTGATTACAATGTTGTTTTATGGTAGAAAAGTTACATGTCACTTGAAAGTGTGACATCTAAGCCTGTATACCTAGAGGGGGAGATATTATCATGGCTGATTATCCTTCAATTAACTGTCACCCATGTGCATTTATGAAGAATTACAATCTTATGGTTGCTTTAGATCTAGTTGATATTTGGAGGGTAACATTTATAATAACCTTCATTAATAAATGGTAAATTGATTATTATATAGTTATTTCAATTAATAACGTTTACTCAATATTTGTAATGCTTTAATTTATGTTGTTTTACTACAGTTGTATACTAATTAGGCCTGCGATGGCATGTTCATGACAGGTTATGTTGTCTTAGTTAATGTCAAGTTTATGTCAAAGACATCACAAACTAAGTCAACTCTGTGGGGGCAAGAACTCCTACTACTGCTGCAGCCAAACTAACAGATTGCTTGGGCAAGGTGGCACAGTGGCATGACACCGCCTACCCAACACTGAATGTTAAAAAACCGTCTGTGTTTCTCAATCTGAAAGCTCCCAGTCAGACACCTTTAAAGTGAGGGCTAAACATAATGAGGCTATCTTGTTACTTTGACTGAAGGTTTGACAGACATGAAAAAGTTTGGTAGAACTGTTAGGACCTATAGACAAACCTTTAGGCAAATCAGACTGAATACAGCTCGAACATTTATGCATGCTGTGATTTGCTGTCGTTTCTCATGACATTTCGCATAACCGCTTGGTCTCAGGCATCAGTCTGTGTGTATGTTTCATATGTTTACTGTCATGGAAGCTTGCTGTTCTTGTCTCTGATTAAGCACTGATATTGAGATTTTAAACTTTAGCAATTGTAATCTTTGCCTAAAATATCAATCAAGGAAATGGTGTTGAAGATTAGCTCTCTACATGTGTACAGTATCTGATATAGATATGAATGCAGAATCTAAAGCTCAAGAATTGGAACTTGCTAAATGTAGAGCTCATAGATGTGTGTGACTATTATCCATCAAGATCAAACAAGGATTTCTACATTTAGTTATATTGGTAATAGCATACACTTAGTATGGGCTTGGTTTGGGAACCTGAAGGTGGCCACTGCAAGTCAACCACGAACCACAGCATAGAGAGGTGGAGAGGTGTCAGCTCACCTCCTGGACACTGGAGCCCTTGGGCAAGGCGCCAAACACCTGACAGTTTGAAGCGCAGTCTATGTGGCAGCCCTGTCACTCTGACAACTAATCTATGTTTATAGGTCCTGTATTTGTGCATCTGTGTGTATTTCAGGCCTATGTGTACAATCAATTATAACACCTGGGTGTAAAAAATGAATTTCCCCAATGAGGCATTAATGTAATCCTTAATTGGGGAAAATTATGAATTGAATAAAAAAGCCAGGTTTTTATTGCTGATTGGGGAAAGCCTTAGATGAGCTAATTTAGATTTCTTCACAAAAGTTCAGACATTTTAAGTTTGTAAATGTTTAATTAATTGGGTTAGAGTATGACACTAATTGTAGGATTATCAATAATGGTTATATTTTAAGTCTGTTCCCTTATTAAAAAGGGTAAAACAAGGATGTCCTTTGTCATCATATTTATTTCTAATTACTGTGGAAATACTGTTCAAGTTAGGTCTAATGGGGACATATAGGGGCTTGAGTTTTGGGATAAGCAAACACAAATTTCAATGTATGCAGTTGACACTAGCTTCTCACAGGATGTAATGAACTTATTTGCATTCTTCTTGAACTTTTGGAACTTTTTCATAGTATTCTAGTTTTTAAAAAATGTGTATGACACAGCTCATAGTTTTAAGATTTAGGGACTGAAAGGCACAAATTATAACATTTCATGTATCCTGATTATCTGGACTGACAGTCCAGTTATTGTTTTAGGTACTGTGATTGCAGAGAACCTTTGCACAATTGTCATAAGTTAGAAGGTTTGCACGGAATTTATTTATGTGTGTATGTTCCTCCATTGCAGTCTTTCATGTCTTATGAATATTTTTTTTTCAATTTCTCTGGAGTAACAAACCAGAAAATCAGAAGAGGAGTTGGTTAAAACTTTTACATATGAATGCCCCCTTTGTTCAAAAATATACTCAGATGACGGTGGTGGTGTTCATGTTAAGTTACAGGAGCGCAACCATCTATTGTTTAAAAAATGATCATACTTTTATCTACAGATTCAGCCAGCTCACAAACACCATGTAAATAACTTGGATTGGAATCCATGTTTCTGAAGGAAGCGATTCGGTGCTGGCTGCATTTTCAGTTCCATCCTCCAGAAATTCTGCAGCAAATAACACGGTTAAACTCGAACATATTAGTTAAAGACAAACCAACATTTTGTAAAAATGTATTTGATTATGATGTTTGGTATTTTAATGATATTGTGTGTGAAAATAAGTTTTTTATGAGGCATAACCAGCTCACCAAAACATATGGTATGATCTCTTCCCTTTATAAATATATATAATAAGATCTCGGCTTTAAGAAGAGGCTGGAAATGAAAGATTAATGGTGGGATGACAAAGTTGTTAATACACCAGCCTATTGCAAGAAATATAAGATGGTAAAAAAGAAATAAGATGATTTCTAATTGAATCTAGGTCTGGTTTGATTTTGTATTTTGATTTGTGTCTTTGGTGTTTTCTTTGTTCAGTGTTTATTGTTTTGTTTGTCATTTATGTTTTTGCTAAAAAAAATGTTGGCAGCGTTCCTACACATTAAACTTTACGGGGCTCAGTGTTTCTATACTACTGCCTGACGTGTTGTTAAGACTGGCCCCTCTCTATTAAAGCCTTCATCACACCACTTTATACGAGTGTGTGGGTACATCTGGCCGACGTATTTGGCATCCTCTGTAGATTCTGGCTCAGACACCTAACATGAGACCTAAAAGCCCTCGGCACCAAGCCTGCCTGGCACCAACTCCTCTGGGAAAACTGAGCTGGGAGAACAGGCCATGAAGCAGGACAGGCTGAAGAGAGACGTTGACCCTTGCTCTACTTACTGTTGGTTGCTTGTAATGTTGGTGATCCAGGAATTTAAGCCTCTTCTGCTATTCTGTAAGTAGCTGTAAGTGGTTGTGCGTCACTCTGCAGACGTGCACGAGCTCACTTCCTGAAATGCAAAAGTGAATGTGGCTCCACTTTCTCAGTGAATAAACCAGATCGTACTGAGAAGACTGTAGGAAAAAGACAGGTAGTTAGGAGGGTCAATTAAATCTATAATAAAGTAGTAATGATTAATAATGACGTGTTTTTATGTGGTAAATAACTATTAGCTTTAATGACTCATTAGTCCTCAACACCTTTGGATGTTTTTGCTTGTTTGTTTTTTCTTTTTTAACAATGCAGCTTCAAAGCTCTGCATTTGTGTTTTTGCATAAATTACATGTATTTAACATGAGTGCAAAGACATATCACAATCTATTATCATGTTTGAAATGTTTAGTCTATCTCAGGAGAAGCCAAAGTTTCCATTCATTTTACAAAGCTCTGAAAAACAGTCCGTTTGCATTAATATTGACCATCATGCTGCTTTTGCTGCTGGTAATATGACTGAATGCACTGCAGTGCTTTTGAATTGGAAGTTTCTGTAATAAAGTAGCTTGTATAAAAGTAACTCAAGCCAGATACTCGAGCAATTAACACTAATCCATTATTTATTTTCTTAATTGTCAGCAAATCCCATGAAAAGAAACAAGAAAACCAACAAAGTATTTGTCAACCTGTCAACACTTCCTGACATGCTGACTCTGTCTGTGACACTCAGACCAAAGCCCATTCACTTTACATTTTTAAAAACAAATTATAGTATAATATATAGTTCCTTTTTTTTTTTTTTTTAATGGCCTCAGTTACATAAAAGAGCCGCTCATTACTTCAGGAAATACCGTTGGGAATTGTTGGGAACTATTTTTAGCGGCGGATTAATCCACATTTGGTGCTCTAGTGAGTATTTGTGGCAGCAGGACGGGCTATGTGGGATTGAGTCAAAATAAACTACAGGGTGAGGTCATGGTAATGAAGCAACATGTCACTTAGTGCAACAGTGTGGCTGTCACTGATGAGTTTTTAATAGTTTTTGGAAAACAATGGAGGCACAGAGGAAGATATCAGGCTGTGATACACAGGAACATTTGAGTAATCGGATCAGTTTAAAGCTGCAACTAATGAGTTATCGATTATCCTGTTAATTATTTTCTGAATTAATTTCATTTTTTCTGCTATTAATAAAATATCTAAAAAATGATTCCCCAAATCCGAGTGTGCTTTATTCAAATGCCTTGTTCTACCTGACCAACAAACCAAAATCTAAAGATATTATATTTACTATCAAACACTCCCACAAAGAGAAGCATCAAATCCTCACTTTTTAAAACCTGGAAGGAGACAATGTTTGGCATTTTTTGCTTGAAAAATGAATCGACTATGAGAAGAGTTCTGACAACGGATTCACTGACTGTTTTCAGCTCTAGGTGTGTTAGATTTGCAGTTTTCTTCTTCTTTTTTTAAAGATATTTTTTTGGCCTTTTCAAGCTTTATTTGGTAGAGACAGCTGAAGAGTGACAGGAATGTGGGGAGAGAGAGATGGGGAACGACATGCAGCAAAGGGCCGCAGGTCTGATTCGAACCCTGGGCCGCTGCTGAGCCTTCGTACATGGGGCGGATGCTTTACCAACAGAGCTAATTGACACCCCAGATTTGCAGTTTTTATGGGATCTAAGGACACTGAACGCCTTTTTCATTCTCATCATGTTGATTTTCATGATGGAAAATGAATGAAGATCGCTCGCTTCAGTGAGCATGGGTAAAAATCCACAAAAAAAAACAAGAAAATCATCGGTCAAGAAATAAAATAAATGATAAAAATCAATCATATATGCAAGCACACTGTTAAGATCCTTTAGAAGTAATATTTCTTATTTCTCTTTATATTGCATATAAAAAGAAAGATCAAATCCGGATTGATGGCTGCCATGCTGTGTCATGACAGACAGTGTTTGAAACAGTGAAATCATTCAGCTGAAGACTAGATTTTGTAAAGTCATTGAATCCCGCCTTCTGCTGTGGAAAATCCTTATTACAGTTTATTGTGCTTAGAATCACAATTGCTGGGAAAATAAAAACATAAGCGTCCATTAACACACAGTAAAATTTCAGTTATGAGCCTGTTGTGTTGTTTCTCTGTGATGCTTGCCAAGGCTCTTCCTTTCTCTGCAATTACTGGATCAAATTCACATCACACATTAACATGAAGCAGGCAGCCAAATATGTTTTTTTTTTTTCCTTCCCAACACTGATAATTTATAGGCTGATCTATGTTTTGTCCTTATATCGCACGGAGATGCAGTTTCAGCCAGGCTTGGCCAAGACATCCATATGTTTGTTTGACCTGATTGATTTCCTGGAGTGAGGGCTCCAAACACACACACACACACACACACACACACACACACACACACACACACTTCATATTCTTGTTTACTGAAGCTGTCGACAGACCTGTAGAGATATGGTCAACGTGATAGGATTTCGTCACGTGGAGTGTGTTTCGTCAGTGGTCACATTAATCTCCTCACATCATCGCAGAGATAATTACCAAGTTTGTAAGCAGCGAGGAACTCCTCTCTTTTTTTTATGTACATCCATTTCTAATTATGCGCTGCACGGGAAGTTAAGGTCTATTTTTTATAATTCATGTTTTGCTTACAAAGTCTTAAAGACTGCTATTCTCCAGACCTCTTCCCTCCACCAGCCACTCACCACCTCCTAGTTAAACTTCCGTGTTGGATTGTAAAGTGATAGTTTTAAGTGGAAAATCTTCCTCCACCTTTATGATCAGCTCAAGTCCCCGCTGCTGGAGCCATGAGAAAATTGAGCACATTTTGCTCCAGCAGAGTGAGGAAAAGCTGCTCATGAAAACAGATTTTTTATGATTACACTTTCGGGAAGGCTGTCAGCTACTATCGCTCGCAGCTTTGGCACAGATGCTTATTTTAAGTGATCGGGGGAGTGAGTTTTTTTTTTTTCTGTTTTTTCTTTTTAGTGCCACATTTGGTGAAAGTGGATGAATGTAACGGTCCTCATGAAACGGGATAATCAAACATACTATTCACAGACAGCAGGCCGCAGCCCACACACACGCATACACACATATGTACACACACTTCTTGCTGCAGAAATTTTCACTGTATGGAGTGAGCATGATAATAAATTAATCTCATGTTTTAAAGCGTGGCTTGCCTTTAGAGGTCAGGTCAGATCTACAGGACTTAATATCTGGACCTGATCAAGGCCTGGTTGTGTCTGTGCAGTTATCCTGAAACATTCTTTGATATTTTATTTTCATTTTAAGTTCAGTTTATTTTAAGAATTTGGTGTACACACTTTGACTTTTACACCGATTTTCCATGCCCACATTGTACGGTGGCCCTGGATGCGCTGGACAAGATGAGCAAATTAAGAAAACACCAAATGTGCAGCATTTAGAAAAAAGGCTGTAAAGTGAGAAACACAACCGAATACAGAAACCCTCTGCAGAAATGGGTCTTTTTTAGTGGTGGGGCGGCACGTAACTAAGAAGAAGAAGAAGAAGAAGAAGAAGAAGAAGAAGAAATGGAAAGCCTGTCTAATCAATTTTTTGTGATAAAAATCTGTTTCCGTCAGCCTTTATCAGACCTTTTCTGTAATAAAACTGAAACAAACTCAGATTTGTATCTTATGAGCAGGTACGCAAATGTCGAAACACAAGAAGTAGGAATGCACGAGAAAGAGTAGAGTGGATTTCACTTGGATGGATGGATTTTTTTTTTTATGTATGTTCAGCCCAACCTCTCAGTGGCTGAACTTAACTGCAATTCCACTCATAGCTCTGGTTTAGAGGCGTCACTGTGCCACAAATCCCTTTGACCAATCAGAGAAATGCACCACCGTGTATATTCCAGCCTGACACATCAGTCGATGAAGAACACTTACACTTGGAGTTGCAAAAGATCTTCGAAAAGAAAAGTGTTATAATTGGTAGTGTTTATATTTGTTACAGAACCGGAGTACAACGGGGACGTGTACGAGAATGTGCAGGAGCAGCACTGCAGGAGGATTTACAGCACAGTGTACAAGTTCATTGATGTGAGATAATTCCATTTGTCTTAAGAGACATAAAAAAAAATAAATAAATAAAAATAGTATTGCAGGCTAACGCTAGATCTTCCTCTTTTGCTTCAGAAAAAAATGCTTCAGATTGTACCAGAGGTCTCAACAGACATTTTCCATGAACAGAGGGGAAGAGTAAAGTTTGGCTTATTTTAACATGATCTGTTTTGATATCTGATCTTTGAGATCTGTGTGGATTATTGTTGGCTGACTGCACAGCCTCATCAGTGGACTGATGCCCTTCATGCCACATATACACACTGTCAAGACACAGAGAGAATATGCTCCGTCTCACTGAAAATATTGCCCCAAAATACTGAAAGAATAACTAATCATCGTGTCCAGCAGGTTTTAGCTCTCTTAACAAAGTGAGGAAGAAGATTCTAGTAGGTAAAAAAAGTTACGATTAGGAAGAATAATTAGTTTGCCAAAACTATAAACAGAACGAACCATACACACACACACACACACACACACACACACACACACACACATGCAATGAAGTCAAATCACTGGTGTCTGATCTTGGTGGACTTCTGAGAACAGCAGTTAAGATAAAATGGACTGTAAGGCACGTGGCAGTCGTAGGATATTGTAACCTGTCTTTAATCTCAGATTTTCAAAAAGATTTTTACAATCCTTCTAACAGTGACTCTTGTACAACAACATAAATACTGTGCTGGAAAAAAAGAATTTCCAAAAATTAAGCAGTTTTTTTCCCCCCGCAGTCTCTTTCTGTAAACATTGAAAAATGCAAATCAAGTCTCCTCAGTTCTCGACAAGACAACAACATCAAAATAACAACAACTGTTCCATCTGTAAGGCTGGGCCGCCTCACTATGCAAATAGTCTCTAATGGACTCAGAGCGAAATGAAATCTTTTTCTTTTTTTAATGTTTCCGTTACCTTCTCTTTACTAATCCGTTTAATGTTCGAAGGAGTCAACAGTGCTCAGTTTTAGATCCAGGCGGGTGGAGCAGAGGTGAGGGGGGGTCAGGGGGGCATAGGGGTGAGGCTGCGCCCGAAGGGCTCCTTCCATCAGAATAGGCTAGTCAGCGTGGTCTGTGATGGGCTCCGGCACTCGTGGACGTCCATGCCGCTCGGCACTGAGGTGAGCACAGAGGTGACGGTGGGCATGGTGGGGTTGGTCAAGTCTGTCAGGGTGGTGGGGGTGCTAGAGGGGCTCATGGAGGCGTTGGAGATCTCCGAGGCCGGGCCCGATGGCGTACCGCCCTGCAGCGTGGAGCCGTCGGACGCCTTGTCCACCCCGGTGCTCTCCTGCCGCAGCAGGTTTCTCCTGAACTTGGCACGAGCGTTTTGGAACCAGACCTGTGGAAATAAAATAACACAGTTTTGAGACACGCACCGTCACACCAAAGAAAAAATCCTCTAGTAGAATCTCTATCTGGAAACAGGGATCATTTCTTTCAGTTCCAGTAATAACTCTCAACTGTAAGGTCTGTGAATTATAAAGAGTAACCAGGACACGTTGGTCATGAATTCTAGAAATGCGATCTTTCAGTGCACAAACACTGACAGCTAAATATTTTATTCTGAACATATCACGACCTTCCTGCTTTGTTCAGCACTGGTTAACTGACCACAGCTTCTGTTTGCATGTTTAACTGCTACAGATCTTGACAGCACTGGCCACCATTTGCTTATGCATACTTTGAGATTTCATGTCAGCACTCTGTATGGAATAAAATGTAATTTGTCACGATGAACACGCAAGACATCGTGTCTGCTTTTATTCTGGTTTTAGTTTTTTGCAGCATGCTAACGCAGTGCAGACTTTTCAACTCAGTTAGCGCTTACCTCGCCACACAACCATAATAAAAGTGACACTAATTAAAGCCGACACGCTCACATGCTCGCTGTGATGGATTACCGACTGTGTCTCAAACATGTTTGCAGCCTGTGTGATTTTGATACTGTGGTTAAAATGAATGCAGACCGACTGTAAGGCTGCCTGAGAGGAGGGAGCATGAAGGTAAAGATATTTAAACTGTCCTCCCCATCAGTCACTTGTACAAATGTTTAAATAAGACGTATCTCTGCATTTTTCTGACAAGGCCTTCGTCTCGAAGACAGACCTGTTATAACCCCTCAAAACCTCATTATGTGGAGGATGGGAGTCTGACTTTTTTCCCGTTTTCTACTTAAAGTCAACATTGATACATTTTAGCCATGACCAGGGTCAGTCCCTAACCTTAAAGCTGCACTGATCAATATTTCTATTTGAACATGTTATGAGAGAATTATCTACAGTTCATTTCAACTCTACGGAGCCTTTTAGCGTCTTTTATCTAATTGTTTTGGTTCTCTGGCCCACGACTTTTCAGTCTCTCCCTCTCGACAGGATTGTTTATAATGAAAAAGCTCCGATAAACCTGCTGAACGCTCACCAGCCCAGCACCAAACAGCAGACAGACAAAGTTAGCAACTAGCCGGTGGACATAGTGGAGCATTTAGCAGAGCTCAGGAGAGTGAACATGGAGTCAAAGACTTCTTTAAGTCAAATAAATGCTAATGTTGCTCTATCAATGACGGATGCCTAAATAATGTTTGCTAATACATTATACAGATCAAAGTTACAAAAACATAATATGTCAAATGTGAGTTCTATCTTCAAGTGGCCAAATAAACTGGTTTAATGCAGCTTTGATGTATTTTTTGCCAAATTATGATTTTTATTCCTGATTTTTCACCCAAGCTGTAACAGATGAGGACACAGTCATATAAATAATGTCACACTGACAAACGCTGTCATCCTGCAGTCCTGAAAATGCTCATATGAGACGTTTTTAAAGGCATTGAGAATGTACACTATACTGTCATTTAGGTTGGAGAAATTTTCCAGCAAAGGGAACTAAAGCGCGCGTCCTCCTTTCACTGTTAGTTAAGTGTACACACCAGCGAGCATCTCTTTGTGTCTGTTTAAAGTCTGTTTGCAGATGCTCACGCTGGAGTCAAGGATAAAAGAACACTTAATAACACAAAGCCAGGGTGCTCTTACTGTGTACAAAAGTTATAAAAGCCATTAGTTGTTATGGCTAGTCATAGAGAAAAAGGCAGCGCCAGCCACAGAAAAATAAAACCTTTCTTTTAAGTTTGCACATGAAAATAGAAAACCCCGGCTTCCTGTTTTTGTTGATACTGTGAAAAGATAATAATGCACCTGTCTATGGTGTGTGTGTGTGTGTGTGTGTGTGTGTAGGGAAAAGCACCCTTGACTTCAGTCATTATTCTCATATTTCAAATGCTGATGAAATGAGTGGTTTCTTCATCATCGTGTTGACCCTATGAACCCTTTCAGGAAGGCCCTGCACCTCAATTTTGGAGCCAACATCCACAGTTCCACACTGATGTCCCTGATGTTCATTTATTTTCATATTTGATTTTTGATTTTTTTACACTTAATCTTTGCTCTTTTTCCTTTCAATAATAAAAAGTAGTATCTGAGCTGTAGCGAGTGAGCTGACGATCTGTGTTGGAGCCTGTTAGCGATGGAGTCATGACAGAGCCATGGGAAACAGGCAGAGGGAGAAGCGCTTCAGCTGGAATAACAGGCATGAGAACTCGAACGCATCAAAGCAAAACGACTGCTTTGTTTTCTCCGAGCGATAATTAAAGCAGCGGGATGATTTCTTTTTTTTTTTTTTTTTCCTCCTTCTCAGAAAAAATTTGGATTCAGAAACCTTTTTGTCTCATTTTTCTTCTTCTCAGTCCCCCAGATAATTTGCTGTCGTCTTTTGTGGAAATCAAACGCTCCGTTGTGCTTTCTCTTTCTTCGTGTGTACTACAGAGCTTTGTGTTTTTCATCCTTCAGTCCACACTATAACATCACATCGCCCACTGAAATAAATTACATTTTGTTTTTTTATGGTTTTCATTTTCAGGTAATTTTGCTCTGTGAACACACACATTGTTTGTTTTTCCCAGAGGAAATTAGAAACTCTGCTTCCTTTCAGTGCAGCTTTTTTAATTCATTTCTCTTTTTTTTTTTTTTTTTGTATTGTGAAAAAAATAAATAAAGGGAAAGTAAGAAAATCCATTTCTGATTTTGTTCAGCTTGTTTGCAGCTTCCTGAAAGTCTTCCAAGAATTTCACTGGAATGAAAAACAGCACTATCTTAAAATAAAGCAGCTGATTTGGCTTCTTTGAGGAAAACCTCACTTCATATATTTTACACTTGGAAGCAGTCTGATTTGCATTGGAAACAAGTGAAATTCTTTCACCCCTGTTGGCATTTGTCTCCTTCTCCCCTGAGCAAAGGAAACCATACACTCATCTGAAGAGAAGGGGCTGCTGTGGTTACCTGTAAGACCCTCTTGGTGAGGCCGGTCTTCTGGGCGAGCTGCTTGAGGTCCTTGGCGTCTGGGTTGTGGTTGATGGCGAAGTAGGACTTCATGGTCCTAAGCTGGTGGTGCTTGAAGGATGTCCGCATGCGCTTGGTCTTCTGACTCGAGCTGTACTGGGAGTCCCGGTCCATGGACTCGCCGTCGTTCTCGTTACAGCTCAGTGCTGTGGGCCAACAAGGACCAGGAGAGAAGAGCCGGTTAGACAGAGGGAACTGCGAGCCAATCACTAATCATCAATCACTTTGATTTGTTAAGTCCTGTTTTATTTTCTGACTCCATTTTCAGGTACATAAATTCTCATGACCCCGGGAGTTTTTGATTTTTATGAGCATAGGTGTAACTCCAAATGCATTGGGTATAAATTTTATTCTGCTTTTAAAGTGATTGAGCATACTTATATTTCTAATAAATCAAAGAAAATCAGAAATGAGGCCCAGACTCTGAAGTGCAACAATGCATGAGCGAGAAGGGAAGACACTGCATATGTTTGGCTGCAAAAGGAGAGAACAGTTTTGAGGTTATTGTGTCTGGAAATTGTTCTCACATTGTTTTATTCTTGCTCATGTCCATCTTACTTTGTGACAAAATGTTTCAATTCAAACCCACACAATCAATCTGATCCGAGGTGACACTGCGACCTGACAGCTGTTTCTTCCAGCTGCAGATCCTCCTCCTCCCTGCACCTCGTCTGTCTGTCTGTCCCTGTCTACACGTCTGTCTTTCCTGGGAGGAGGTGCTAGCCTGGCTTCAGCAAATACACACATACAACAACAACAACAACACACATATATTCGTCCCAGCCTGCAAATTTCTTGGCAACATTCAAAGTGTTGCTGCATGCATAACAGTTCGTGTTCAATATCAGAACGCTGCAAATGATGAATATGAAGTGAGTGAAAACCATCAGAATAACACTTCACTTAATTAGCCCATACACACCAGGCAGAACAAATGCTGCTTTCTGTCCAAAGCATATGCTGCAGCATTTTAACAAAAAGCAGCCTGTTTCCTGCTCGTCTCCTCCTCAGACACAACGTCTCATTCACAGCGTTAAAACCAGCTCAGAGCTGCTGCAGGCTGCTCCAGGTCCACACATGTTCTCATGTGAATGTTCAGGTGAAGCTTTGATGTTGTTTCTGGGTGGAAACAGAAGAGGGCGCACTGCCTCTTCACTCTCCTCCTGATTCTGCTTCCAGTTCATTTTCCTCTGTTTATTAACTAAATACCAACAATGCAAAAAAAAAATCTAATATTTTGTTCTTTAAATATTAGATTCCCTCTTGTTCTTTTATCTTCATGATGAAATCATGTGTTCTTCAAATTTCACAAACTGTATTTTTTTCAAGCATCCCTAATCCATAAAGTCCATCACTAATCTGTGAAATCACTGGGCTGCTTTTTAGAGAAGCCTCCTTTGTGTCTTGAATTCCACTGGTTCAAAAACAAAAGTGGCAGCATTTTAAAACAAAGAAAGCGATGCTTCTTCTTGCAGAGAAGAATCACTTGATCCAGGAACAGAAATAAAAGGATAGAAGCTGATTTTGAATATAATTATTTCACTTGTTGCAGCTTGTTTCAATTTCTGTTAAAAGGTTTAGCGAAATGAGTGTGTGTAACGTGTGTAACTTGCTTTTTATGTGTACAGTTGGAAAGTTAATTAACTAAAGTCAAAGCATTAAAAAAATGAGATTCCAGGCAGATAGTTCTGCTCTAAGAAAAGTCTTGTATTCTCTGCTCTCTCTTCCAGTGAATAACTCATCAAATCACATTGATCTCTACTGGTACACACCCAGTTTGGCCCGGTCCCAATGCAAAAAAAGGCTCCAGTAGTGTGTGTGTGTGTGTGTCTGTGTGCGCGCAGTGTGTGTGTGTGTGTGTGTGTTGGTTGGGGGTGGGGGTGTTAGGGTTTGTAGATGTCTATGGAGCCTGACAAGTGGAAAAGGGCGAAAGCAAAAGCCGGAACATCAAAAAAACTTTTCTTTTTCTCCCCCCAAAGAGGACATGAGAGAAAAACATGGACCAAACTGAAACATAACTAAAACCACCAACTATTAAAAGTCATATTATTTTTTAGAGATTATCATTTACAAAGATCTCGACTGCATGCAACTTTCTGTTAAGTTAGAATGCTGCTGATGAAATCTATATGAAGCTGTATGAAGAGTTGAAAGTTTGTAAAGAATGGAACTTTACAGAATGATGTCAGAGGCCTGACTTCATAATCATACATAGTCAGTTAGTTAGTTTAGTTGGTTAGTTATATAGTTAGTATGTTTGGACTCATGCTGTTATTTCTGCACAAACCTCATGACAAATTCATCATAAACACGCCTAACAAACTGGAGGACTGCGCAGACTTTAAAGGAAAAAATGAAGCAGAGCAATATTTAGCACGAAATGTCTCTGAAGGAGTATTAAAATATTTTATAGTGACACCATGGCGTGTTTAAAACAGGAGCACCGTTCTGTGATTGTGATGAAGTTATGATAAACTCTCTGCAGACATATTATAGGAATATTAGACCGCAGAGGATTAAAAATAAATAAATAAAAGTATTGTGGAGTTTTCTATGATAAACTCATTACCGAGGAGAGCACGACCACAACATAAGCCTCTATGGGAATGTTAAAAAGATTTTCCATTAATGAAAGCTGTCAGTTTGAATCAGCTCGTGTTCATGCTGTTCATTAGAACCGTGCAGCGAGATTTAGCTGGCAGCAGGCAGCGATGATTCTCTTTTTTTTTTTTACAGTGTGCAACTTTTATTTTTCTCTGTTTTAAAACTAAAATGATATTTTCAGGTAACATTTAAAGAGGATAACGTTCTGAATGCACATGCATATATAATATTAATCTAGTTTTATAAAAAGCACTATTGTTTTTTTTTATCCACAGAAAAAGCACAGCAGCATTCTCATGAACATCCTTATTTGTGTCTCTTACCTGCGTTATAAGCAGCCAGCTCGGCTCCCGGCCCGGGGCTTTTCCTCTTCCTTGGCCGGCCTTTCTGCACTGTCCCCACGCCGTTGAAGTAGGATAGTCCGAGCGTGTTGGCCGGGCCCAGGCCTTTGTGCGGGACAACGTCCGCGTGGTTAAAATGTGTCTGATATTCTCCCTGGATGAGAGTCTCAAAGTGCAGCCGACAGTACACCAGACTGTCCTTCATGCCAAAGTGGTCCCCGGTGGTGAGCATCTTGCTGCAGGTGGTGCAAGTGAAGCAGTTGAGGTGGTAGACCAGATCCCGGGCCCGCATCACCATCTCCGAGGCTGAGATCCCCAGGTGGCACCGAGCGCATCTCTGCACCGAAAATCTTCTGCGGACAACACAGAAACCTCATCAGCGGCTGGACACGGAGCCTGGCAGGCCGGGTGGTGTGTTAGTGTGGGACAGGCTGGATGAACTACAAAAAACCCCGAAACTTTAAAGCACTTTGACTCGGAGATGAAATTTCTCTGCGCACTAATGAGCTGAACTCACACCAAACCTTAAAGTTAGACAGATAGCCTGCATCCATGTACCGATACTGGACGTGAATGAAATGTTTGTGACCTCACATGAAATTATGTATCATTTTATACATTAATAAATAATCAAGCCAATGTTTCTCAAAGGATCCCTGTCTGTGATTGGTGGGGGTAGAGTGTGTGTGTGTGTGTGTGTGTGTGTGTGTGTGTGTGTGGGGGTGGGGGTGGGGGGGTCATGCTCCCCTACAGAGCTGCTAAAACTTGCAATTTTATTATCTGGGAGAGTTTTAGCACCACAGAAAGTATAAACACACGATTCTTTCTTTCTTTCTTTCTTTCTTTCTTTCTTTCTTTCTTTCTTTCTTTCTTTCTTTCTTTCTCTTACATTTCCTCCACTTTGCTTTCCTGAGAGAAACGAGTGAATGGAACGTGGCAGTAAAATATCACAAATATTAGTTGTCATCGGTGCAAAATGTCAGCACAGTCACATGATCAGGGCAGAAGATATGAGGAAGTAATAATAATATTTTTTTTTCATTATTAAATGAAACTGAATTTTAGAATCAAATCTTTTAAAAATGATTTCATTGACGTGTTGTTGCATTAAGATATTTTTTTTTTTTCTGTGGTGACACTTTAACTTTGAGTGACTTCATCTTCACAACTAGCATAATTTAAAAGACATATTTGAATCATAAATAGTGACTAACGCTTTATGCCGGACACCTCTGGGTGGACTGTGGGCTCCAGGCCCTGTGCGCCCTCCTACCTGTAGTAGTCCTCCTTGCAGTAGATGCTACCGTCCTTGCTGAAGCAGGTGAGCTCAGACTCCAGGTTGAGTTTACACTCGCAGCACTTGAGGCAGCGCATGTGCCACTGTTTGTCCACGGCCAGCAGGTAGTAACGGTCCGCGATCTTCCTGCCGCAGCCCGCGCACAGAGCCACGCGCTCGCTGGTCATACACGGCATGGACTGCAGGTCAACACGGAGAGAGAGAGAGGCACGAGGACACAGCGTCAAAACAACGAGAATGGAAGAAAAACAAGTGAAACACTGAGATCAAACTAACACCCTGACACGAGAGGGGAGAGAATAAAATCCTGGAGAGTCAGATGATGAAAGTAATTTTTTATATCTGATGAATATTACACAGGAGGCCACAGTCACGTGTGGGGGTTATTGTAATATTATAAAGAAATATTGCAGAAGTTTAAAAAAGTATTTTCCTTTCAACAACCTCAATAATGCTGTTTATGAACATGATATCATGAAAATACAAGAGTGGGCTCAGAGATGCAATTTAATAAAAGAATAATGCAGATTCTCCTCCACGAGCGCAATGTGTGAAATTCTAAACATTATGAGAATATTTTCACTACAGCAAAAACTGTGAACACTCTGCTATTGTTCACATCTGAACCACAGGACATTATGTCAGGGACGATAAGGACATTGTTATAATACTTTATAATATTTCTGATAATTTTAGAAGATTAAAAGAAAAAAATAATAATTTTACACACAGTTAGAATTAAAAAGCACGAACACGCTGTGTATGGCCTTATGGAGTTATTATTGTGATGGAGTTATTTTTGTTGGAGGACATCAGTGATATCTGTGCTGTTCATTTATAATAATAATAATAATAATAATAATAATAATAATAGTGGTGTTAATTTAAGGCACAATAACAAACAAAGGTTTGTGGTTGAGGGCTGTCATTAAAAGGCCTGCATATCCAGACACATGCACACGTGCACGCACACACGCGCACAGATCATTTGAAGACGGAAGCTCGATTTAAAATTTTCTGTCACCTCTTCTCTGCTTTGATTTGACTGTCGTTACATTTAAGAATTATTTGTGAACTGTTTAATATTTTAATCACCAGGCTCATTTTTTTATTGTTTTGTTATTACTGTTTACAGAATATAGGAAATAAAATCAGAAGATTAGAGTCAAAGCTCGGAGCTGTTTTTTTTCTTTTTCTTTTTGTGTTCAATCTGCCTGTGAGGAGAATAAAGTCTTTTTGTTTTGTGAGCGCGCTGCTGCTGTCCAAACGTTCAAACGCATCCAAATAGGACACCTTAAAAGAAAAATCAAATGTTGAATTTTAAGAACCAAATAAAACCATCATTTCTCGTTTCTTGATGAATTGTGCAGCATGTTCAGCTCTGGATCAGTTCAGCTGAAGCTTTGCTGGCTCTAAAATAACTTTTAGGTTTTTAGGCTGAAAGAAAATCAGTTTGTCGTTTAAAAACAGAAGCTGGGACATTTTAATGGACACTTTTTTGTGTGAATTGGAAGTAAAAAATTTAAGAAAAAGGTGTTGAGAGCTGAATCAAAAGTGCTTGGAGCTAAAAGAGTGCAGCCACTGTCACATGTTTCCAGGCTGCCATGCTGCCTGCACTAACAAGCCGAGAGGGCAAAAATGAATCTCTCTTACCGTCTCTGATTCGCCCATATCGATGGCTGAGCTGATGGCCGCTGACTCGCTCTTTCCTCTCCGGTCCATTTCTTCCACCACACCGTGCACGTCGCCTCCAGGGAGGCCATGGAAAAGCATCGTTGCCGCAGAGGGGAGGATATTATAACTGTTCTCTTCGGATCTGCAAGCCAAGATGTCCATCAGAAGCAAAACCGTGCGCCGTAACGCCACTCAGAATTCTCGTTTTTTTAGGTTTTCCTTTCTTGCCGTGACAAGTGAGAAATCCAGATCAGGGAGGAAAAAATATGAGGGAAAAATTGGACACGTGTTCTCCACACTACGTCTCATCTGCCAATGGAAACCGTCATCCGAATCTCTGCAGCTCTCATTATTAATAAGCTATGATTAATTCATAAATAAGCGCACAGATTCCGTTTCTCTTACTGAGCTCTATTTTTCTCTCACGTCTGATATTATTCTGTGATATTACCAATTACTCTTTCTATATTTTCTTTTCCATTTACGGTGAATAAACATACCAACTATGGAAGCCCCCGCTGCATGGGTCTCAGCACCGATGCCTCCTCCTTTGCCGGGGGTAATATTTCAGGATTTCGACAGTCTGCAAAGCATTGACAAATTTCTCCCCTTTTTTTCTGCAGAACAATAAAGTAACTCTGTGCAAATGTCACTGCCAGAGCTGAGCAGCAGTCTTCTACTGCATCACACAGTCACCAACAAAACAAGATATGTCCCAAAAAAAAAAAGAAGAGAGAGCTGACAAGGGAGTCTGTGAAAGGCTTCCTCCCTGTCCTCCAGGTTCAACAGTCCAAGTTGATGCAGCAGCTGATTTATGTCTCTCAAACTATTTTTTGCTTTGCAGGAGAAAAATAGAAAAATTAAAAACAAGCACACAGACTTTGCTTTATAAAATCCTGCCGGACGTCTGGGAGAAGCAGCTTTCCTTTCTGTTTTAGTTCATGTTTTGTCTTTTGCCAAGGAGGCTGCATACATGTGCGTAACAGCAGAAGAGGAGGAGTTGGCTTTACGTTGACTGATGATAGGCGAGTGTTTGCTGGCCCCCCAAAACCGCCGTTCCCCCTTCTCAGGTCCCGGTTGGACTCTCCGCTCCTTATCAACGGGGCCCTGTTGCGTCACGACGCACCATTTATGTTCATTGGCTGTTCCGCCGTCGCCGAACTGTTCGGCTATACTTTTACCGACCGGTCTGAAAAAGCAGCAGCCCTCCTTCTGCCTCCGTTTTGCACGGACCACCGGCCGACGCCGACGCCCCCCTTTCTCCTCTCCTTATCTGTCTGTCCGGAGCTGCAGCTTCAAGGGTCCGTTTTTAAAAGAAAGAGAGGAAGAGTGAGAGCATGTGTTAGTTTGAGTCTTCTGAGGTGTTGGAGCCGTGTGTCTGTGCGCACTGAGGAGGTCTGCTGGGACCTTTACTCAAGTGACGCGCAGAGAGGGTTCCACACAGCACCACACTGTTGCTGCTCACAGCCTCTCCATGGCACCAAAGGGCTCAGCACAGAACCTGCAGGGATGGGCAAACCTGCACGAGGTCTTCTAAAACCAGCCATAAAATAATAATAATCATAATAATAATAATAATCCGATTTGTTTGTTCTGTTTTGTTTTATTTGATAAAAAGACAAAAACATTTTAAACCATGAAACCACAAAAACAAGCCATGAAAACAGCACTTTTTATTCTCCCGAAACTTAAATTCTGCTTCTCTCAAACTGTATCCACAACTTTGACTTATTCATGTCATTTCACATGTGGCCTATATTATATGTGGAAGGTCTAAGTGTGGTTAATTCTTTAGCTTTATATTCAAATAAATAAATAATGATGGTGAGATCGAAAAACAAAGGCCTTAAATGTCAGTAAATGTCACATTTCTCCAACCAAATTCATGCAAATATTAAACCTCCAGAAATAAAGAGAACTTCATTGACGAGAGGGGACGTGAACGCAGCATTAGTGTGCTGTTTCTCGGTGTCATCTCTACATTTTTAATTTTTCTCATGTATTTATGTGGCGGAATCAGCTCCATGTCCTGATCTCCACTCTTGTCATTTGATGTCATGTGTAGGCCAGCGGCTTCACACTTGGTGTTTCCAGCACAAGACAGAGCGAGCAGTTTGGATTCAAGCAAGCTGGGGGACTTGCATGCAGCACGAGGCTAGCTCAACTGATCCCGGATCCGCTCATTCTAATTAGCTCTCTGCTCTTAATTGGGAGAGTGGGGGGACTTCACGTCATCAGAGGACGTGTTTGAGAACCGGAGGAAAGGGTTTGATCTTTGCACAAAAGACGGTATAGTCACAGCGGTGTGGGAGAAAATGACACGTTATCACATCCTCAGCGCTCTCTGGCTTTTGTTGTTTCAAACTGAAGTCAGCTCAGGCTCTTAGTGAAATGATGAAGAATTGAAATGCATCCGTTCATTCAACCGTCCTGTCTTTTTAATACACACAGCAACAATATTTCAGCTGCGGATTTATGCGCTGAAATAATGTCAGAATTCAAATAGTTTTTGTTTTCTTAATATTTTTAATTCTGTTTCTCTCTTCTCTCAAAAAAAAAAAGAAAAGAAAAAACATACCTGTCCTGCCCCCTTCCCGCGCGTAACAGCTCGCGTTTAGGCTATTGTGAAGTTTTATAGCACAAATATGATGTTAAGCTCCTAAATCCTTATGCAAATCAGCTCCTCTGTAATACCCTTAATTGAATACATGCATATTTATCATCTGCGTTTTCTATCTGCTATAAGGCTGGGTTTATACATTAAACATAGCGGCAGCGAGCATGTCTGCGGGCGTGTGTGAAATATGATATTAGCTGGAGGTGTAAGATTAAGGAAAAAATATGAGTTTGTGTGTGTTTGTATCAGAAGAGGCAGACTGGCTTGTTTCTCTGATTTGATTTAAGTCACCTCTCAGAATTAAGAAGCCAGTTTGGAATTTAGAGAAGATTTATGCAAATTGAGGCCGAGGTCTGGTCTATATGTTGGAATATTCTCACTAATGTGTGTTCACAATGTTCACAGCAGAGGAGGAGAAAACTCACAATATGATAATTAACAAGAGTATCAAGCGTGTTAAAGCAGAGCTGCGGCTGGTTAAAATAGTCCAATATTTAATTCATCTATGGTACATTTATTTAAAAAGGTAAAACTGAATTAATTACAGTTCAGCCAACACGTCCTGTCTCTCTCTCTCTCTCTCTCTCTCTCTCTCTCTCTCTCTCTCACACACACACATCAACACACACACACATAAGCGCACGCACACTTTTCTTTTCTTTTTTTTAACATGGGGGCAGTAGACTCACATCTTCAATGCTGGGAGATAAAAAGATGCAAGAAAGAGAATCAAAAGGCAAACCATCACCAACACCAGTCACCAGCCTGTTGTCAGGGAAGCATTATTTATGCTTCATACATCCTTCAGTTTGTTGTTCACATTCACTCTTTTTTCTCTTTTCTTTTCTTTTCTTTTCTTTTCTTTTCTTTTCTTTTCTTTCTTTTCTTTTATTCAGCACATAAAAAGTTGGGTAACTCTAAATAAAAAGGTTAAACTCCTCTCCTCTTCTCCTCTCCTCTACCTGCTCTGAGCTGAACACATTTCAGACTGAAGCACCTTCATTTCAGAGGATTTCCACTAAAGAGTGTCTGATCATTTTAAAACAAATACTAATGATGAAATTAGCAGCAAGAGCGTCTGTATGACCTCATTAATATCATATTATGATTTGTTAACTTTAAACCTCGACACAAGTGAAGAAAACTCTAGTTCTATTCCGAATCTGATATTTTATATTGTAATGGTTGCAGAAAGGTTCATATTAGGTTTGGACAACATGATGTTATGTAAATGATATAAATGTGTCCACATGCTGTTCATAATGTGGTAACTGTCACTTTATTATCTCTGGTTCTTCAGGCCATCTGAACAGCATCAATGTTGTATGGCAGTAATTGATATGAGATGAGGAGCGTAACCAGGACTTCAGAGGTGCTGAGGTCATGAATCAAAGTCCCCATGATGCACCCAAAACAAGTTCAGCTACACACCAACAATAAAATCATCAAATTGTTTTAATTATTTGTATTTTGGATATTTTCTTTGTATTTCTTTACTTAAGTAGAATTTCTGTCAGTTTTATTTCCCACCACGAGGGTCTTAACGCCTCTCCACACTGCATGGATACAATTCTGTTGTTGTTGTTTATTTCTTTGTTTATTTGTTTGCTGGCCTAAAAACGGTCACGCCTAAAGATACCGAATTTAAATGGCTGAAATCATGGTATCAAATATCTACCATGTTTTTATATATTTATTTATTTTATTGTAGAAATTAAACTCACTGCAATTTGATTAAACCGACTAATTTTTATCACATGTAATGAGGACATGGCCTCAGTGTCCTCACAGATATCTCCAGTCACAATATTACAATTACATTTAAGATGTTATCCACCTCGGCCACTCCTAGTTCAAATAATGTGGCCATATATATATATTACTGAGGTATTCTGATAAAACAAATGTAGGTTTGTCCACTTTGATGTTAATAATATCAAAAATGTTCAATTTTTCCCCAAATCTTTCCTTCTGTCAAGGTGAAAACAGTTTGAGGATACAGAAACTGACTAATGAGACCCTGCACACAGGAATACATCCTTATTTCAGCTTTTATTGATAAAATATTGTAGTATTTATTAGAAGAAGCATTAAAAAATATGACCCGATATCAGAATTAAAGCTGTTTTTGATTTGGGTAAATGCAACAATAACAAGTTTAGAGTGCACTAATCCTAATAACCACTATACAACTAATAAACTAACAGTGTGAGCAGCTAACTCAAACACTTTGTGGAAAGCATATGCCCTTTTGTGTGTGTATGTGTGTGTGTGTATGTGTGTGTGTTAGGGGGTGGTGTTGCTGCTTGTGTATGACTAAAATGCTGATGCAGCTCCACTGATTACTCCTTGTCCCGTAATGATTTCCAAACGGGGCAGCCATCAATAACACAAATCTGCATTTCTCAGAAAAACATCACCCTCGTCAGGCTCCTGCGTCTTTTTGATCTCTCCCCATTTTTTAATTGTATTCTGCATAAAGGTAGAGGGGAGGCATCGGGTGCGTGGCTTTAATGGGATGCTGCTGTGGAAGTGGGGAGTGGGTTACACGCTCTCTGAGGAGAGCTCGGCTGTAATTAAGAAAGGGAACAAAGCAGAGGAGACTAAAAACACATGAAAGCAGGAAGCAGATCACCTAATCACTGTACGTGCACCATCCATGCCGCTGCCTGCATGTAAACACACACTTTTAATACAAGGAAGAATCACACACACGGGCGTAAACACAGAGCAGTTCAGACAGCACACCTGAGCCTCTCACATGTCAGTCTCATCTATGTAGAGCATGTGAGGAGGGCTGTTTTCTTATGGGAGTACACTATGTACACATCACATATAATGGAAGCATCAGATTAATTCTCGTCTAAACAAATGCCATTTTAAACTCTCTGTGCCAGCGAGTCCCAACCTGGGGCTCGGGACCCCTGAACAGGTCATAGGATGAATCTAACGGGTCACTAGAGACAAGAAAAATAAAATTTCATTAAACGTGAATTTCCTGGCTTTGGAAACAGTAATGTGCCAAATAAATACACAAACTATAGAAAGGTGTGTATAGTTTTTACGGAGCTTTCAATCTCACAGTTTTCCTCCATTATTAAATAGACCGTGAGTTAAGATGTTTTTGTTTTTTTTCTGTCAAAATAATTTTATACATAACAGTACTTATTCTCTTCTCTCCCATATGAACCACATGTCCCTGATTCAACTCTGATCATGGACCATGTCATTTCCTATCTCTCTCGTCTCATTACTTTTGGGTGTCTAATAAAGGCATAACAAGCTCATAAAAATTAGAGAATGTTCTCAGTCTATGAAGGAACACTAAATTCTTCAGTTAATCTAAAAAAATCAAATTTTCTTTGGGGAAAAAAAACAGTTTTTTTTTTTCCTTTTCTTGTGAAATACTCGACAGTTTCACGTCTTCTGGCCTCTAAAATTATTGAAACAAACAAATACACATTTCTCTCTACTGGAGGCCACAAACCACAACCGCTCCATACCGTAATGAGGCAGCCAAGATTTATTTTATTGCTCATTTCCTGTCCACCCTTTCTATCTCTTGTCTCCTTGCAGGAAGTAACTTTCAGGAGGCGAAGGCGGGAAGAAAGGAGTGGGACAGCGGCATCCGTCCTTTCGACAGTCAATCCTGAAAATGTGAACGGTTTCTCAAATTCTTCCCTTGCCATGTAATATTTAAAAGGGCAGACAAACAACTCTGAAAGAGCAGATATGATGTATCTTATAAACAGCATTTGATGTAAAACTACCGACCCTCTGAAATTCATATATACACATTAAATATATGACAACGTCTCTTTAATTCTATCTGATAAAGTTTGGACAAAGTTCCTCAGTTTGAATAAACATGATGCTCTTACAAACAAAGCTTCCAAACTACTTCCTCGTGGGTAAGATTGCA
Source organism: Miichthys miiuy (assembly GCA_036365135.1). Classification (NCBI taxonomy): domain Eukaryota; kingdom Metazoa; phylum Chordata; class Actinopteri; family Sciaenidae; genus Miichthys; species Miichthys miiuy. Next base: position 5,957,264 of record CM071605.1, read on the forward strand.
GGAAATTAGTTTCTGGTTCACAAAGGAAAGAAGGAAGTTGGAGAAGGAAATTAGGAAAGGTGGGAGGCATTTTAAATGTAACTGAACAAATGTAGTTAGCTCAAAAACTCTACTAAGTGAAGGAAAAATCTGTCACAGCAACATATTGTTCGATTGACAGGTGATCTCCGGGAAGTGGTGTGGAAAAACACCAATGACTGAAAGGATCCAAAAATACACAGCAGACAGTGATGTGAAGGACGACTCAACAGGAATACCACTGTAATGACCCGTCCAAAATTACAGGTAGTCACGGTAATGTCAGGAGGAGAGAGCAGTGAACGTAGGAGGGCAGCAGTGAAGAACACAGCCACTCTGAGTTAAAATGCCCTGATGCCTCTTTATTCTCCACTTTTTAGCACAACATATTCCAGGAGTCACTGCTTACATTGAGGCAGCGCATGCTCACACTGACATGGAGTTGTAAAATGACAGGAAAGGCGTGGTGTTCCCGATTTGGCACAGAGATGGAGCTGGAAATGATTTTATATCGATATATACAATAGATGGATAGAAATGCTGGAAAGAGTATGAAATGTTAAATTGCGTTTTAAATGATTTATATGAAGTATTTCTGGAAATGTGGGCAACATCAGAGTGTGCAGGTGAAGAACCAAATGTTTATTCAAAGAGTAAGTGACAGGCCCACGTGGAAAAGAGGCAGGTCTGAGATGGAAATGTTTTAGATCTGTTTTAATTAGAGCTGAACCTGTATGGGTTAAATGTCAAAACTCCATGAAGTGAAGACACACCACAGTTTGACATATCCACTGCGCTTAAATGTGTCATTTGATTCTAGTGAAGGTGGAGGACAGGGAATGGGTGTAATTATTAGTCAGGTAAATGATATAACCCCAATGGCCATGAGTGCAATAATTTGTACAGTAATGGAAGAAGTACTGAGTATCAATATCACAATGTAAATTCTAAATATTACTAATGTGTTATCTAGATTATCTGTCTCATATGTTACTAGATTATATTGTTGCACTGTTATTACTGTGTTATTACATGTTAACAGCATTAAATGATTTTAACCTTAGACCTTGTTCTGTGGTTTGAACTCCAATATCAACTGAACATATGTTTGGTTTGTCAAAGTAATTATAGATATCAGATGCATATGGTGAATATTATTATAAAATGTGTTGCAGTTCATTAAAATGTATCTATGATCTAAGTATTTGTACTGTTGCCGTTACTGTTACTGTTGCTTGCTCTGATTTTTTATCGACAAACTGAGATGTGGTTTGTTTTAAATGGAGAACATAGAGCGGGAAAATTCAACCAAATGATGGTTGATTAAAGTCATCATCTCATATTTAGGTCCTCGTTTATATGATACATATAGTACCTAAAATGATTTTGGTTTTGTCAGTGTCCAAATCAGTGAATAAATAAAACAAAATATGATTATTCTGCAACTAGTCTGTAAATATATTCTGTTTTGTATACTTCACATTTCATATTCTGTCGATTTATTGACTTATTTTGCTATTTTTGTCTTTATGTGATAGTGGACAGGAAACAGGCAACAAAGGTCCTTAAGTGGAATCAAACACACGCTTATATGTTAACCTCTGGGCTTCCAGGGTGCCTCTCATACTGTGAAACAAGTCAAATCACATTCTGTCCTACATGATACACTTTAACGACTACCAGGAATTTAAATGTGTTATTCAGCAGATTGTGAAAAAATAATATATATAACAGCAATTTTAAAATTCTAATTTGGGTGACATTTCTTTTTTCTAACTGATGTATAAATTGTGCACAAAGGCCCGCGATGTTCTGTTAAGTGCAGTTCTGTTCTGTTAAGACAACAGAGCTTGAAGGTTGAAGTTTGAAATGGACAGAGTGATCAGTGTATTAGCCACAGTGTTGTCAGTCTGAGGCTGAGTGTACTGTACTGTTCTGTATACCTAATAGGCCTGTTCAAAGTGGTGGTTGAAGTCATCTCTCAGTGGGGGAGCTTCAGCTGTTTCTGACCTCACCTTAGATTAACATTGCACATTGGATCAGCATTCTGCTTCGTGGCTTTTAATGCTTTTTTCGCCTGATATTAAAGCTATGGAGGCAGCATAAGGAAAATCTTGATCATTCAAAATGATTGAGGAAATAGGAAAACCAGCCTTTTGTGTCAAACTGATGTCATTTTTATACATTCTGATTGTGGAAGTCTTTAAATCATTAAAATTGACAATATTACAAGTTTTTTTTTGTTTGTTTTTGTTTTTTCTACAGCTGTATCTTGGATGGAGATAATCAATAATTAACATTGTCCGTTTGTCTTCTTTCTCATAGCAGATTTGAGGTACTGTTTTTCCCCTGGTTTTGTGTAGCGCCGTGCTCCCACCCCAGCCCCTGTCAATCAGCCCCAGACTGCAAGGATTACAAAAGAAGCTCATTCTGCCCCAGGAGCCCCTCTTTGGAGAGCAATTCTAAAACTTACATGCCTCTTATTTGTTGGGTCAAAGGTTAAATTGCTGACCCTCCCCTCTATTCCTCCCTCTCGCTCTCCCCACCGTGGCCAAGCTGTACTCAGAGTCTTATATTTACATGGATTAGAGTCCTTTCACGCTGAAGAAAAGAGCTGGTTCACAGTCAAAGCCCGAGGAGCAGTCCATGCTGCCCGAGTGGCCACATTATTCACTGGCAGACAATGACCATATTGTAGTTATGTGGAAAAGGAGGGGGCAGGAGGAAAGAGAAATCCCCCCTTTGCCATGGCAAAGTCCTACACTTGTGCCACGGAGAGGGGAGGGCCGAGCCCCATCCACTTTTTCAAGCAGAGCAAACAAAGCCTGCCCACTGTGAACAAGATGAAGATGTCAAAAGCTTTTAGGCAGGGGGGTGAGACGGGGTTTAGGGGATAAACCAACAAAACAAGTGAAAAGGTCTTTTCTCAAATGGATAAATCCTACTAAGTCTACATTTCCACATCAGATTTACTCTCTCCTCTAACATCCTCTCTCCTCCCCCACTCAATAACCTTTACAAATCAAACTATATAGAGAAAGAAGAAGAAGAAGAAGATGAAGAAGACGAAGACGAAGAAGAAGAAGACGAAGAAGTAGAGGAAGGAAGTATCGCTTTAAGGAAAGGAAAGGTAGAAGATTGCTTGTTAATGCAGCTCCTACTTGATTTTCTATCATAGCTGAAAAAATCCCAAATAAATAATTAAAATCTTCTTTTGTGGAATTCAGCTCACTTACTGCAATATTTTACAGTAAGCATCTGACAAACAGCAGCTATGAAAAGTGGAAACCAGCTTCATATAAGAGGAGATTTTGAAACTTAAACATATCAGAATCATGTTTCTCACTGCATTAAATCCACATTTGAAAGCTTTGGAAAATCTGAATTTCCTCTGTGCAGACTAAAGTCACTTCTCTGGGTTTTTCTGGCTACATTAATGGCAGATTTCCTTGCAGTACATAAGGACGTAAAGATATTTCTCCCCAACGTGCACCTATGGCAGTGTGATGTCCCAGAGGACAGAAGCCTGAGGCATTGGGGAATGAATGACATAAAGAGGCCTGGTATACAGCCACAGCCAATTCACATGCAAATGGCCAGCCTTGCACTGACTCTGATTAACTCCCTGTGAGTTTATAGTTTCCCTGTTAACAAAGATTTAGCCGCTTTTGAGTGAAGCGGTACATTAAGTGGGGAGAGACAGAGGGAGAGAGAACTGGTGGCGAACCTTACAGTAAAGCCCCCTCAGGACATAATGCAACCTCCGTCTTGCTGGCCTAATCCGCCTTGCAGATGCAGGACAGAACCGGCACTGGTACAAGGAACGAGAAAAAGGAGACAAAAGAAAGCAGTGCTCTTATTTCTCATTCCATCTCAGCAGCAAAAGTCCTCCAAAGCCTGATGACTGAACCGAGTGAATGACTTGAGACTGAGCCAGTCAAGAGCTGTGTGCCCAGTGGAACCTATGAATGAGAATGGGTCATGCTGCTGTATAGCACTGCGTGTATTTGCTTATCAACAATGTCCATACAGTATTGCAGTCTTACTGATTGCATGATGATTAAAAAAGCAGCCTCATCAAATGAAAGTTTGTGAAACAAGCACAATGTCTTTCAATGAATATTAAGTAATCACACCAAAGTCAGAGGAACACGACCAAAATGAGATTCAGAGAATGATTTGTATTTTTAAAGGCACTGAAGCCAGTTTAAAAATACTGTAGTGCCATTATTTGCCACTAGATGGTGGCTCCAAGAAAACTCTAAGCTACATATTGTATATTGAATTCAATGAAAAAACGTCTTCAGGTTTTCTCTTGCTGTATGAAGTCTGTACATAGTTTCTGCTCATATGCTTCCCTTTAAATATGCATTTGCACCCCACATATCCTTCAGTGTACAGATTGCATGCAATGTTACCAAAGATGCAACGGAGCCCATGAAGATTGAGGTTAATATATCAGGCTCAGGGTGAGTGTGAATGAATATGACAAATATGGAAAATAAACACAGACAAGGACAATGGCGTATCTACAGTACAGTGTCCTTCAAAAGAATGGGAACAGCAAAATCACATTTTTTATTTGGACATTTACATTTGAGATGAAAAGATGAATATGAAACAAGAGATCAGAATGTCAGCTTTGATTTCCTTGTATGTACAAACAATATATGTTTCCCAATTTTAGAACAAAAAACCTTTTCTTGAGCTGCTTTATTTTTAGGTGAGCAGAACTATGGGAACATGTGACAGGTTTTTTCTTGTTGCTCAAGTACTCCGTGTTGTATCGATTGTTCAAACATGAAAAAAAAGTCTTTGTTTTAGCCTTTTAGCCCTGGTTTTGTAGAAAGAATAAATCAACATGAAGTCCAGAGAAATATCTATGAGAGCAAAACCAGCAATTGAAACTGACAAAAGAAAAGAATTCAATTAGAACTATTGCACAAAAATTGAGAAAAGCAACTCTCTTGAAACTCTCTATTTAATTGCAAAAGACAACAGACAGGTTGTGAAGAAAAACCTTAAACTGAGTATCACCGTCTACCATTTGCAGAAGACTTTGAATTACAGAGAAGAATTACAGAGGCTACAACACAATATATCCAAAACTCTCATCCACAGCAAGATCAGGAAGGCTAGATTTGAATTCGCAAAAAGTTCTCCAAAAGTTCTCTAACAATGTTTATTGGACAGTTGAGACCAAAATAAACCTTTACCAAAGCGATGGGTTTGGGCTTGAATGGTCGCGTCTAGAACTGGCTCACTCATCTTTATTACCTCCGCCAAGGATGTTATATTTTTGGTGCCGTTTGTTTGTCTGTCAGCAGGATCACAAAAAACTACTGACCCAGTTTTCAGGAAGCTCGGTGGAAGGGTATAGCGTGGCCCAAGAAAGAGCCTATTACGTTTTACGAGCACATCCGAATCACAGGTTTTTTTGGTGTCAAACAGAATTTGTTGCACATTTGTCAACCTATCAGTATTAAGGTGATGTGACGAAACATTCAACATAGCACAACATCCACCTCAAATATGGTTGCAGAATGAAATGTAGCAAGTATGTAAGACATAAGCAATCAGGAATGTGATTTTTGCTACAAGCTCAAACCTGTCATAATTGTAAATAAAGTGAATGCAGATTTGCATATCATAAAAGACTGGACTGTTGCCCTCGATGGAGGTCTGCATTCTCCCAGTATCTGTCTAGCTGATGATATAACTCATGATGGCAGCAGCAAAGTGAGTGTATCAAAACATTTTGTCTGCCTATGCATCAAAACTCTTCAAAGCACTTCAATAGCAAGACAACGCAACCCAGGGGTCCATCGGGAGGTACAAGTGGAAGGTTTTAGACTGGCCATATCAGTCTCATGACTTAAATCCTATTGAGAATGCATTTCTCTACTGCCACTAACCACTCACTGATCAGTGGAATAGTGTGAAACAGGCAGTATTAATGTATATCGCATCAAATATAGAATTGCGCCCACATTTGTGTCCTTGTGCACATACTGTACATGACACAAACATTCATAATAATGTTGCTCCATAGTGCTGCTAAGGTCAGCAGCCGACTCTCAACAAACACAACAATTATGTACGTGTTTGTGGAGAAACTAAAACAGCTTGTTGCTGCTGCCTCTTTTTCTCTCGTGTTCTAAATATAGCGTCCTTCTGGAGTATCGCCATGTTTCATTCTGTTTACACTGTGTAAAATTGGAGGTTCTCAAGAGAGACATCCAAGTGTTGTCTAAGGATGACTCTGCCCTTATCTGCCCTCTAGCGAATATACTTTTTAATCCTGCAGGTAGACACCAAGTTTGTGTGGTCAAAGTTGAGTATATCAGTAGCCTTAGAGAAAAGGTTTTGGGGTGGCTTTGCTTGATGATTCATTCATTAAGACCAAATCATGGTCAAAGAATATACTTTTCACAAGACCGTGCTCACTTTTTGTGATACCATGTTAAAAAAAATACCTACCAGTAATGTGTGTTTGACTGTATGGCATGTTTTGCAATGTTAAGGATAAGTGTAAGAGGTGTATAAGTTGAGTGACTCTGCATGAATGTGACTTCTTTCGTGCAGCTTTGATTCATATCTGGTAGCTGTGCCACCCCTAGCCTCAGCAGCAGCACCCTGTATGGTGCTGATCTGCTGGTGTGAAACCAAGAGAATAGCCTTTGTCAAGGTGTACTCGCTTCAATTCTCACTCATCTCCCCTGGCATAGGGGTGTTAAATTATATGCTCCAGAGGACTCCACATTCATATTTTTACAAGACCCAGGTTATTAGGCAAACAGGCTCTGCACATGTCCCCCGCTATGACAGTTTTCACAGTCAAGGATTTCGACCTTTATTTCCATCCAAGTACCGCCTGCACTCCCCTTCGCACCCACTGTGACACACACACACACGCACACACACACACCCACATGTACAACCACTACCACCCCTCGCCAATTCCCGCTCCCTCTCCCTCTAACTAGGCGAGAGCCCCTAAGTCTGTAGAGGGTGTGATCACAGTATAGTTGCTCTGGGTGTAAGACTCCAGGCAGAACGGCTGCGGATCCGAACCTCCCAATCTACTCTGTGGATTGACAGCACAGCACTCAGCCCCCTCACCTCTCATTTTGCAGCTTTATTTATAGTTCCCCTCTGCATAGTTCATAGGGGGAAAACTGTGTTTCTGATGACCATTTGTTCCTGAAGAGGAGACAAATTACAAATGTGAGCTTTGCCTTTGTACTTTGAAAATGCCTTTTTCATAACCAAAAACGGGCCTGATGAAAAGACCAAGGAACATCAAAGTGGTTCGCCCTCCGACAGAAAGGTTAAAAGTTGAGCTTGAACACTGATTCTCTCGCATTCTTCCCGGCTCGATTCTCATTAGCCACTCATTTTAATTAGATGCACCATCAATTAGCATGACTTTTCTGTGCGTTTGATGCTCGAAAGTTGGATCTCAAGGACGCAGAACTTTCAGCGTACTCACATAGGGAGGCAGGGTTAGTGATGAATCCAGTGCTCGCTTTAGTCATGGCTGTGTTTTTTTATTGCCACCACAGAGGAAGTGGTTAATTCTGAGACTGCCAGGGTTCAAGCCAATAGAACACGTATGCTTAAGTGTGTACATGTGAGTGTTTTTGGGGGGAGGCACAGGAAATAGGACTAGTACCGGTTGGGGATAGACACTCCTTTCATTACGGCTCACTCTTGCTCACTTACTAGCACTTCTTTGATTCCTTGTGATAAAAAACAGGCAGATGTGTAGATACTGGCTATGAGCTGATAATAATAACTATCATCAGCCCTAATGCAAAAAATAGCCTTCAAACACCCAGGAGCCCTGGTATGGGTTAACTATGGAAAGTGTTATACTGTAAATAGATATTACCCGTTTGGGGACTTGCAGTAAGCTGCGTGTTCTCAGTATGCCAACAGCTGCGACATCCGCATATCTAAAAGCTGATATGATTTTTAAAGGCAAAATTAAAATAAACAACAAAAATAAACAAAATAGAATGTGGATGATGAAAAATGTTTTTGCAACTGAGCTTTTCACACACCTTCAAGCTTATTACAATCTTTATGTGACACGAATGAATTCTGATACATTGTATAATTAAAGGGCATATTACCTTGTCTTCAAATTATCACCACATCAATGCAACAAAGACACATCCTTAAAAATATCTTTAATATCTCCAAATGTGTATATTTAAGTGTCAACTGGTATTAAATAGTTTATGAAAAACAATGTTTTACAATCGTAAGAAGAAAAAAAAAGTTGAAGAAGTATGAAAATTAGACTCCACTTTTGTCACTCTATTGTGAGTGGATACAACAGAATCCAGTTTGAATAAAGGACATAGAAATACACTGAGATTTGTAGCGGAGAGATTAGTTCTGGGAGAATGATAAGAAGACGTCAGACTCGTTCAGACAGACCAAAGCAGTGAGAATACAGCAGGTCAGAGGAAAATGACACCCAGTCTATCACCATCTACCTCAACGGTGCTGAAGAAGAAAAGGGAATAATACAGTGGAGTAGAGTGAGCGAGCAAAGCCAACATCAAAGTTGATAGAAGGCTTACAGTAACACATGGAGCCGGCACTGACCCTTTGAAAATACAGGTACTGGCTGGTAAGTGTTAGTTGCATATGACTTTGATACAGTATATATATATATATATATATATATATATATATATATATATATATATATATATATATATATATATATATATATATATATATATATCAAAGTCATATTTCACAAGTGATTAATACTGCCCTGAAGGACAATGTTACAATATTACTTGTTAAAAATCTTCAAGATGACAAAAATGTTTCTTAGAAATTTCACATTTGGATAAAAAAATGACATGTGAGGCTGCAGCCCTGCTTTTGCGTCCCCTGGAGGACCAACCACAAAAACAACATTGTGACATTTTTTGCTATTTGTATGCTGGAAACAAAATGATTTTTGTACAACACGTCTTCCTGACACAGCTGAAGGCAAAAAATGCCCAAAGGTGGGGCAGAAATGCTGCTGTCATAGAGCGAGGTCAGACGGGATGAATCAAACAAACAGGCATGATGACATTCGTGCCGTTCACTAAGTTGTGCACGGAACATGAAACTCTACATTTATGTAATGCACTTGAGTCATAAGGAGGTGGTTGGGGTGACTGGAAAGCATATGAGGTGCAGGACTGTGACACCAGAGGTGTGGGTTTGCATCAATACTCCGACTGTCAATGGAAATAAAAGCACCTTGGTTAAGGTTAGGGACAGATCCAGATTTTGGCCACATATTTAATTAGCAACATTTCTTCATTAGGTTCATAGAGGACATAATTCAGTTGTCGTTATGTTTCCCTCAAAACGTTTTTGCTGTTATAAGTTCACTGTATATAAATTTTTAGAAGGGCTAATATAACATGATATGATATAATAACTTTTGAATCAACAGTATTTTCTTAGTAAATGCTGCACAAAATAAGTTAAATAGTGAAATCCTTTACATGAATTACACAAGTTTATGTGTGATATCCATCTGCAGTAATAGCAGCTTGCTCACACCTTTGACCTTTCAGTTAAATGTGCCTGGTGGGGGGAAACACGAAAGTTAGAGGTTCCCCTGAGGTTTCACTCTCTGGAGAACATGTGCATTCACAGAAGCATGACCACTTGTAGAAAATCCAGAAAAATGCAACATCGACATCAGACATGGTATTGCATTTCAGCCAAAAGTAAATACTGTTGTACATCAGCTGTTTTGTTCCAGAATGATTGGTATCAGTCTTTAAAACTAGCATAGGCTATAGTGCGGTTTGGTTTGGGAACGTGCAGTCATACTGTGGTGGGGGTGGAACATTTCAATTTGGAGCACAGAAAGTAAGGTGTTGGAGGCAGAGGGATCCTTGACAGAAGTGTTGGAACAGGGATTTCTAGTGAAAGGCAGGTAGCTGAACAGAGTGGAAGGAGTTAACACTCAGCTGTGGTTAATCTCCTCAGGGGGACTTTGGGGCAATATCCAGTTAGACTGGAATGTGTATGTGTGTGATTCTGACCAGGGGCTGGCACAACTGTCTCTCACTCCTCCTGCAGAGAGCCTATGGTCGCTCCTCTCAGCAGTGTTATTTCTCCCCAGCACCCTATTAAAACTACTCTCAACACATGGAACTGGCTTCGACCATGGTAGACAAGCAACTCCCTAGAGCCTAACCACTGACGCTTGAACCCAAACCACACAAGACCTCAGAGTACACAAGTGTTATACTAAAGAATTAACTCTGCTCTGTACAGATGTTGGAAAGTCAGAGATTCAAACTTTGGTGGAAAAAAATACAATGAGTCAGGATTCCAAGAAGAAACTTAGACACAATGTGTCAACCCAAAGATTTCCGAGAGGCCTGTGATACCATACTGACATGTTAACATGCTTATATATACTGCAAATAACACACAATTTGAATTCTAACATGTTCACTTTGAATTTTTAATATTACATAAACACACACACCCAAAACAATTGCTAGCAATAAATTATTATCTAAATAAACACACGTTTGAAATGAAAAGTTCCAATTATTGCTAACATGCTATGCTAGCAATCAGCTAAAAGTGGCCAGCAAAATGGAGAAAACAATATCTGAGTTAAGTTTTTTTTTTTTTTTCAATGACATCATATGACCATAATGACTGGAAACATAATCTTAAGTTGCAATTCTCTAATAGTCACTGCGCTCCATGCATTCATTGAAAAAATCATCCAACCTCACTGTATTTTCATGTAGAGGTGAGTTTTGAATGCTTTGTTCCATTAAGAGGATATATATATATATATATATATATATATATATATATATATATATATATATATATATATATACTGTACTGTAGTTTAGCATCTTAGCATTTTAACCAAATGTAGCAATTTCATATACAGCAATTTAGCTGTATTTAGCTCATCAGCTAAGCAAGCTAAGCTAGTAATTTTCTTTGCCAGCAAATTATTTTTCTACGTAAAAATGACCTTGAACGGTGAGTTAGAATGAATTTATGAGCTCGATTAGCTTCAGAATTTGAAGCTTTTAGTTTTTGAGAACAATCTTCACGACATGATGAGCCGAAACCAAAATATTAAAATAGTTTTTGGAGAAATGTTAGCAATTTTTAGAAAAGGTCTGCATCTAAAACATGGCGTTTTTATACATCGGTTAAAGGGTTTGCACCCCATGGGTTCCTCTCAGTAAACTTCAGGGGGTGTGTCTCCATTTCCGCTGTGAATTACGCTAACTTGGGCAGATGGTAGCAATTTAGAGAAGCCTACTCTTTGTGTTGAAAGCCGAGCTAACACTATATTGGTAATTTTGTGTTAAAACGCCATGAGTAGAGCTGAATGCACAAATCCTTTAAAGCTTTAATGAGAAAGGCTACCGGTTCATCACATGGTGACAGAAGAGAAAAATTGTGTTAGCTTATTATTTGAGCCTTTGTGAGAATATAACCCCTAAACTGAACCACAGTTCCATATTCACAAGCTCCATTTTGCAAATACTAGTTTTATTGTTTGGTAAATGGGTGCAACATAGACACTTAACACTGCCAAGGTTAGGTGTTACAGTGTGAATGAGGCCACCCAGGCTACAAATTAACGCACATGCAATATATATCTATTAATTCACTAGTCTGCATGAAAGCCACAGTAGACATCAATATCAAACTACCGAGTCTTGTTTTTATGCCTTCTACTCTATGAGACCATGAATCCCCAGGGTTTGTTTCCCCCCTTGTACAAGCATGTGGAGTGTTATGTAAAGCGATGTGCAGCACAGAAAGCATTCCCCTGCAGTTTACTGTGGGCTTGGCTGGGTATGGCAGATGTCTGCAACACTGCTCTGCTCCTAGATGAGGGCTCCATTTCAAAGGCCTGTTTACTGGCAAGCCTTAATAGGAAGTGATCTTAAAGTGTTCCTTTAAACATGTCGGAGGCTAATGGTTTAATTTGCTCTGGGTATTGCTCTGTCTAATGAGATTTAGACAGATTTAGAACTGCACCGCTCAAACACTCATCTTTTGGAAAGAGAGACATAATTTCCTCTGTTCATTTGAAACTCTGCATGACTTTTAATTTGTCACATCATGTTTTTTTTCCCCCTCTTTGCTGCATCAGACTCGACTTTCCTTACAATAGTGATATGGCTTTCTGATGAAGCATGTGGCTATGTAGCTAATGTGTGTTGTGTGTGTAATATGTATGCTCATGTACATTTAGATTTGTCTTATTTATATTCTCCTGATATTGCTGATATTAGCAACACACAAAGAGTTTACATCAGTTATGCTGTAGCGCTTAGCAGCATATTAGCGAGTTGCTACGCCTGCAAATTGTGCCATTAATTTGCTTGAGCACCAAAGTGTGTGTGTGTATGCGTGTGTTGCTGCACACATGCACACACACACACACACACACACACACACACACAACAGGGCTGGTGCAGGACTGAACAGTGATGGATTGGCTCCCACAGGCCTCTGGTGTGTTCATTTCCAGTGGCCAGCCGGCGGTTCAGGTCATCTCAGGGATCAAAGGCTACGACTGGATCACAGCAGCATCCCTCCCTCTGGTCCAGGGACTTACAACCCACCCACCCCCCACCAGAAAGTTGTGTTCTCCTGTCTGACAGCCTCTTCATTTACCTCTCTCTGATGGAGGTGATGGAGAATGCCCTCCTGTACTCTTCGCCAGAGGCAAGATATTTCTCTGTCATTTCATTTCTGATTTGTTGCTCATGTTATCATGATGATTTCACTTCAAATTCTCCTCAGAGACTGAACATTACTTGGTTTGCAGCAGAGCTGGACCCTGTCATGATTTCCTCTCGAACTGCCTTCTTACTTTAACCTTTAGCTGATGCAGAGCACTAGCTGTGTGTATTTAATTACGTTTTTGATCATTGGTGTCCCATTTGAACTGCCCAAAATACAGACTATTTAACTGTAGGCTAATTCTACTGAAGACTTTAAACAGAGTAATTATATTTGCATCACAGCATGTTTTCAACAACTGCCTGATTAGACATTTCATATTATTTAATAGGCATATATATGTATATATATATTTTTTTTTTCTCTTGTATATCAGTTATAGTTATATATTGTGTATAGTTATACAGACAGCAGAAGTAGGCTACAAGCACGACACTCTGCAGTTTTTAACTGATTTTGACTGATGTGTCAGGGAAAATGCCTGCCCTCACGTGCTGACACACATATAACAGATATGTGTTTCCATGGTTACCACATTATTTGCATAAATATAGACTGTATCACAGATCGCTTATTATAACACCTGGGCCACACTATCTACCTGTGTGTGACGACCAACTCGCTGAAACTGCCACTGCAGCGCAGCGACTGCTGGCCCTGTCTCTCTACAATGAGTTTGCCTTATATATAATAATATAATAAAACATCATGATAACAATTGAATGGATTCTGTCCACAGAAAAGCTTAAGAGAATTTGAAATGGATACAAGAGATGTTGAGTTTTAAAAAAAACAATTCATATTTTTGTCATGTCTGTGACATATTCTACAGATATGGATACTGGGACTGTATTGAAAGGTGTAATGTTGCTGGTAGAACATGGATATGAGTATGAACAGATGATTTTGTCTATTTTTTTGCTGAGAACCACGTGTCCCACCTAAAACTAAGCAATGTGCCAAATCTGTAGATGATGTGGGCAGGGTGAAATTCCACAATGCACGCACGCGCTGCTCAGGTAGGCAGTGTGGGCCAAGTGCAAGATCGCTGAATGTCTGAACCGCTCAGAGTAAGCAGATGGATTAGTTTAAGCTCGACTGACAGTCTTTCACTAGCCTAAATGAAGCGCACATGAGTTTGTCAGGGTTAGGTATGAAAGCACCCTCACAGAACCAAAGCAGGATATTCTGAGTTTGTTCAAAAAGTATCAAACTGTTATCTAAATCAATACTCAAAATCCAGCCTTACAACAAAACCTTGCTCTTCACTTTATGGGTGCATTATGAGAACTGGTTACTGGAGATCCAAATTCGTGGCCATTAGAAGCTGCTTGCCAGGAAACCAGCTGGGCACTGCACAACATTGCTAGCACTATCATGCTAAATCTATCCCTCTAGTACTTACTTATTGCTGCACCAACATGTCCTAGTCGCACTGTACCATGATTGTTTCCCCTTTTTTGTAAGCTGCATTGGATAAAAGCGTCTGCTAAATGACTAGATGTAAATGTAACATAGGAATGATGCATGTACACAAAAGTAGCTTTTATAGGTACTGGGAAAGGTTTACATGGTTTAAAAGTTAGTAATACAAGAACTAAACGTGAAAACTTCTGTGGTTGGACACTGGGACAACGTAGCAGGAAGGCTGACTCATTTGCTGTTTCCAGCCCTCTTACAGTACATAATAAAAGAAAGAGTTCTTTAACACACAACATATTCAAGCTGGTATGCGCTCACATAGTGAGCAGTGCACTGTCTCTACCTCTAAATGTTTTTTTTTTCAGTCATGTTTTTTTCAAATGATGATATATTACTTTGGCTCTCTGTGGCAGCCCCTTCATCGATGCCAATGCAAGGAAGGATCTTAAAGATGCCAAAATGTGGCTGGTTACTATAAAACAAAAAAATCCTTCCATTGCATATTCAGGCTCCTACAAAGCTAATAATGCAAAAGCACCGTTGTGCTTCAGGTTACCTGCCATTTAGCTCTGGAGCTCTTAAAATATATTATCATCTTACTTTTGAAATCGTTGAATTGCTGTCGGACAGGTACTTTGGGTGTCTTCTTTTATATTACTCAACAGGTGAGTTGACCTTTAGTTAAGATATTTTTTTGGCTTTTTTCAAGCTTTATTGTATAGAGAAGAGTTTGAAGAGTGACAGGAATGTGGAGGGGGAATGACATGCAGCAAAGGGCCGCAGGTCAGATTCGAACCCTGGGCCGCTGCAGCAAGGACTGAGCCTTTGTATGGGGCGGATGCTCTACCAACTGAGCTAAACAACGCCCCGAGTTGACCGTTAGTGAATACAAAATATCAATTAGCATTAGCATATAGCCCACTATGACTAGACCAAGTGTATACTTAATTATACGGTTAGCAGACCAATGGACCACCCTCCCAAGCATATCCAATTTGATATTTTCACTAGGTAGGTTTAATTAGAGAACTGCATGGGAATCAACAGTCCTCCTCAGGAACTTTCCCATCAGTCACTTGCTTTTCCTCAGTCTGGTTCCCATCTTAGCAAGTGGAGTATGTGAGGGGTTAGATGCAGGGGATAAGCTCTTCTGGGTAAAACTCCATGAAATGGAGCAATGGGATTACAGGGTCTGTGCACAAGTCTCAAGCAATCCTCTCTGAAACAGATTGCCCCCATTCACATCTGCTTTTCATCTCTTTGTGTTTACTTATTTTTCCTCCTAAATCCATTGGTTTAGATGATTACTTGTCAATAGAGGCTCCAACTGATGAACAGTTGCAGTCTATAGGCAGAATGGATGGCAGATCACCACAGATCATTCTGTTTTTTTATGTTCCACAACAACCTAATGCAAAAATCTTCATCTTGGTCTGAGTCAGAAATAAGCATCAAATAATTATAGTATAGAAATCATATTGCTGAAGATATACGGAGCTAAATAAAAACCACATGCACATGTCACTGAGACCAGCAAGCTTTTTTTGTGTTGAACAAGATTGAGGAAATTGCGAGCTTCATCCCAAAGCATTTACAATGCTTACTGAGCAACAGTAGCAGCAAGAAACAGCTCGGAAAGTTCTCTGATACTCACTGGTCTCAGCATGACAAGTGTCTGTTTACTGTTAATGAAAACTACGATGACGTGTTAACGACCTCGAGCTGAAAACAGACGGAGACACCAAATGCAGTTCCACAGCACCTCGCTCACTCGAGCTATGGAGTCGTTCCAGATCTGTTAAGTTAAATGGTAGCTGACTCAGGCAGCAAACACAAGCCTGAATCAGTTTGAACAGTTTGTTGAACAAAATGAATTGGAGCAGACGCAGGGTGAGGTCTTGCAGTGGGGGAATCCAGAACGGTGCAGGTACAGTGGTGGTGGTGTGGGTCTCCTGAGCGGTGCAGAACAGGTGATGACAAAACGCCAGAAGGCAGGCGCAGAGACAAGACAGAGATGGTCGTGGTAGGGGAATGGCTAGCGGGGTTCATCAGTGTTGAACAGTCACAAAAACAAGTTTCTAATAGACAAGACCGACAGAAGGACACAGGGAAAAGGCCAGAGACACTAAGAAGGGAGGAGGCAGAAAGCTTATTCATGACAAGATCATCGTTTAACAAGAGCTGCTTCACCATCTAACACCACTGAGCAAACCCAAACCCAGACTGTGAATTACAGCTAGCCTCTCAAACGGCAGTCTTGTGACAGTGCTTGAAAGCAAATGAGATGATTCTACTGACTACTGATCATTGCCTTGCATAGCCAAAAAAACCCCACAAACCCAAGTCTTACACACCTGCTGCATACCCACAAGAGCACTGGAAAAATAAATCATTTTCTTGCAGTTACAAACTGTTTGGGGCAGGAGCCTGAACCAACTGAGTGGACATGAGCTGGTGAGCATCCATCATGATATTGAAGTGGAGGCCATTCAAATAGGTATGAATATTATATAATTTTATTTTCTCATCTGGCTTTTTGGTTGTTTCTTGTAGCTGCTTGGTTTGTTCTTTCTATTGCATAATGTTTTTGTTTTTTTTATACCCAACTGTTCTAATGATGAAGCTGCTCAATGAACATTGCTTGCTTAATTAATAATTACCAATTGTTTCTGTAGGCTACATTCAATATAGTGTATCTTAATATAGTATGTAGCTCAGTGTATCAGCCTATCTTTGATCTCCTTTTAACTCTCCAATCAGTTTTGGACTTCACACGTGACGGTGCATTTGGGGCAGACAAACCTGCGTATGCTTTTGACTCTCTGGCGTATACATACTTACATTAGCTGTATCTATGTTAAATAAGCATTCAGGCTCATCTGCTCACAAATTGTCCAGGTGGATACTGGAACCAGTGTCAGATGATGTTTTTTTGTCTCCATTGTTAAAGGAGCAGTGTGTAGGATTTAGTGGGTGGAGCTGTTGATTGCAACCCCCACGCCTCCTAGATTGAAGGAGGAAGACACCAGACATCTTATCCGAAACCAATGTTTAGTTTGTCCGTTCTGGGCTACTGTAGAAACATGGTGTTTTAACATGGTAGTCTGTATATATAAAACGCTCGTTGTAAAGTAACAAAAATATCAGAATTCCTATTTTCAGATGATTACACGCAAATTAAAATGTAGTTATTGCATTTCTAAAAACAGAGCCCGCTGACACACTGGGCCTTTAAAACAAACAATTCTCTAAAAAAACAAGTGTTGTAATTTACTCTTCTGTATTAAGCATATATTACTGCTGATCTCTTTTTTTGGTGGTGCCATCAGTTGCATGTACATATAAATAACTTCTTTTGAGTTTTGAGTGTGATGTCTACTATTGTCCCAGAATGCAATGCACAGGAGGAATTGTGAGCTGTGCTGAAGCAGCCCCACAAACACCTCAGAACACAAAACACAATACATTTTAGACACAACATTTTGTTATCTCTTTTTTTTTTTAAGTTTGTGTCATTCAAAAGTTATTGACATTTTACATATTGTAGTTTAAGTTTGTGTGCATGTATGTATGGAAGTTTGAACTACTACATATTTGACTATTGCATCGTATCTGAGTTTTGAGCTCATGCCAGACTGGGGAATGATCAGGTGACAGTGTATAACAGAACAGAAGCAGCTGGAAAGTAGCAATATTTTTTTCTGAATGGTTCCAATAAATATAGCTCCAATAATTTGACCAAAAAAAAAAAAAGGTCCTAAAAGGTCCTACTAAATTTTCCAGCTGCATCACTCCATCAGCAAATCAAATTTAAGAAACACTGATTGATTTTTCATTTGAATATTTTATTGGTATAGTGAATTGAAAATAAATAAATAAAAAAATATATTTAAAAAAAAAGGAAACACACACACACACGTGAACAAATAGAAGCAGTATTAATTTGTAGAAGATAAATTGTACACTAACCAAAATGTGTATTGTCAACATATATTATGACCAGGTATTTATAGCAGAATATATTGAATAAATAAGCGATCTAGAGTGACTAATTCCAATATTGATTAGAAACAGACATTACATGAACATATTGCCACTGATTTCTTTGCATTCTAACGATATTAACCTCATATCAGGAAACATCACAGAAGCCTCTCCCGCAGGCAGGTACAGTAAATCAAGCCCACGTTGAGTGTGTTCGGGGACAGGCAGTGCAGTTTTGACCGAGGTCTTCTGCTAATGTTAAGCAGTCATTTGTGATCTATAACTCGTCCTGTCGGTGCCCTCGTCACAGCATGGTGCAGAAACAATCTTCAAGCCAAACTAGCCCTTCTCTCTCCTCCCTGCTATCTTTATATTGAAATATTGTGATTATTCCCCTGGTTCAGGGGAGGCTAGCAGTAATCGCCAGACAAATGATGTGGAAAAGCAATAAAAAGCTGCTCCCGGGAGACTCTTCTAGCTGGCCGAGTGACACGGCCATGAGGGATACGAGCTGCCGATGTGTCTATGGAGAGTGATCCAAGTTGTAGCAAAGCACTGCCTCAGAGCCATAGATCTGCACTGCTTAAAGGGGATTTGACTAAACAAATGGCAGCATATGGTAGATGAGAGAGAGGAGGCGAGTGGAGAAAGGGAGAGGTGGCATTGTTTTCAGAGAGAAAGGGGGGGGGTTGTAGTGAGAGGGGGAGGCTGGGTCCCGTGTCTCTCCTCCTCTTCAATCTTTCATTATGTTGTCACACTCTAGCTGCGTGCTTCCAGTAACACTTTAATTAGCCTCCATGAGTTTAATTGTGCGTGTATGTCTGCCAGCTTGTTTTGCTGCGTAAATCTGTCTTGTTTGTTTTTTCCCCACTCTGGGTATCACTGCTGCTGCTGCTGCTGCTGCAGGAAACACTGTGCACCTTCAAGTTTACTCCTCATTTTTTATATTTTTATTCATCTGTTTATTTATTTATTTTACTCCAACAAGGTTTGCATGGTTCTGCACATCACATTGTGAGCCGAGGATGTCTCACAGCTTCAGGGTACCATTACGTCTCCTGTAAGCTATAGGATACTTTTCTTTCATGATGCTTTGGAAAATTCCCATCCAAGTTTTATGCAATTTTTACAACGAAACATGTACATTTTTGTCCCAAATCCTTCTGTCAGTTTGTGTCAGTTTTACCCATTTTTGTTTTTTTCAGTATTCAGTTCATTTTATTATATTTTACATCTATGTTTAAATCTATATTTTTATTTTATTTTATTTAAAAAACTGGAAAGAAGTAATATACATTAAAGATCTGGTCATATTTTACCTAAAAAGCATGTTAGGGTGTGTAGGGGTGAGGGCGTCATAGAGACTAAATAAATGAACCTGGTTTGGTTTACGAGCAATTTACAAAATATACTAAAAAGAGAAAAAGCAAAAACATCTGTATGAATCAAAAATATTCTCCCAAATGTTTGTTTCTTTGTAGGCTGGTAACACTAGTGACTCAGCATCTAGATCATTATGGGCCATTAAAAGTCCCCACTGAATATCTGAATAAAAACATATCCCTATGCCATTTTTACTAAGTGGAAAAGCTTATGTACAGTATATACTGCAGGTTAAACACCATTGTACTCTTAGCTGACTATCAGACCACACTCACACACCCCAATAAAAAAATAAAAAAGCAATCAAAGCAGCTCCGGAAGTCCTCCTCTGTTTTTTTCTTTCCTGATTCTTTGTGGCGAAACAAGGAGCAGGCAGTTTGCTGGCAGTAGGAGGTTTAGCAGCCTGGAGCTAACGGGAGCATCAAACCACTGCTGTGTGTTTCCATCTGTGTGTGTGTGTGTGTGTGTGTGTGTGTGTGTGTGTGTGTGTGTGTGTGTGTGTGTGTGTCTGGAGCTGCTGTTGTTGCTGTTGCTGCTGCTGCTGCTGCTACCACTTGCCTCCATCTCCTCCCGACTCTGGCCTAATCAACAAAACAGCCTCAGCTGCCCCTTCGGATCCCCTGCCAGGGTCCCTATCATCCTCTGATCAAATATTAATGTGTGATACTGAGCTTGCTCACTAATCCAAAGCCAATTAATATTATCTGTCAATTATTTACAGATCCTGAGGTGCGGAGGCAGATCCCCAAGGACTACATCGGCCAGGTTCAGAATACGAAATTGACTTCCTCTTTTGCCCCCCCCCCCCAAAACCCTGGCCTCCCTTCATTCTTTCTTCCTCTCCCCCTCTTGCGTCTTCTTTCTTTTTTTTCCCTCCGTCTTTTCATCTCCTCCTTCCTTTTTTGTTCATGTGTGTCTTTTAAAGCCTAAATGGTTGTCTTTTCGGCGGTTCAGGGCGAGCGGCACAGGATGCTGCCTGGGCATTAGCATTGCTGATATATCTGACATTGTGGGATGGGGTGCGGTGGTGGAGGTGGTGGTGGTGGTGGTGATGGGGGCTGCGCTCTGGTAGGGCTTTGTGTCTGACTCTCACTCATAGAGTGCAGTCAGGGAATACTGTTATTAGTTTTTATCACTGATGCGCAACAACATGACATATGTTTCAAATCCCGGCGCCTAGTGATTCGGATTGTTAGCTCCAATCACTTCCATTGTTATTCCAATACACACTGAATTTGCTTTTTACACACACTTTTCTTTTTGGAAGGCTGCAAAAGTGTTACAGCTTGGTTGACTAATACACACACACACACACACACACACGCAAACACACACGCACTCCAGCAATCAGTCATGACTGTTTGTCACTGATTGTTTTTGTCCTTTACTTTCTTTCTCACTCATTTGACGGCTGAGAGAAGCGGCGGCTCTGTGGTAGCTGAGTTTTCATCCTCAGAAGTCTTTATTCCACACAGTAAGGAGACTCTGCTGCAGCCTCTGCTTCTTGTAGCTTATGTAGCTGTCTGTGCAGGGGGTTGTGGATGGGTGGGTGTGTGGGGGGGTCAGGGAGGCCTGGTGTTAGTGGTGGTTGGGTTTGGGGGGGCGGGGGTGGAGGAGAGACTGGCATCTGAGAGGGAATAATGATGGCTGGTCGTTTGGATCCCTTGAGCCACAGAGCTAGCTCTTCTCCCTCTACAGAAGGGGAGAATAAAGGCCTCAGAAGAAAGGCAGGGATGAAAGAAGGGGGAGTCATTTCTGACAGTGTATTTGTGCTGCAACTAAACTCCTACCACCTCCCATAATGCACTTTGACCTGCCAGGACCTCTAATTGGCTGGCTCGGTGAGGAGTCGCAAAATGTTGAGGTTTCAGTCCACTCGTGTCTTCCAATTTTCCCAAAATTGTCCGCCTCGCGATGTGCGCTTGTTGTTTGTTGGCTCACTTGTGCTATGTTGCACTAACTAGCTCCTCTGCTCCAAGTTCTGACTTCATCAGGTCTTTGTACGCTGTTCTTTCTAATAAGTATAGATGAGCTGTTTTGCCAGTGTTATTTCCCCCACCACCAAATGTGAGCGGGAAGATGGCTTCCTCTCGTTAGCCGTGCCTTCACAGCTCAGATCTCACCGTTTGCAAGAGCGGTTTAATCTGATATGTAAATATAGTGTTTGATCCAAAGCGATAGTCTAACGAGCAGAAATCTCTGCTTTTCTCCGCCTTTCCTGCACCAGTAATTAAAACAAAGCCTGTTTGGGCTTTTCTCTTCCGTCTCCTGTCTTTTTTGTCTGTCTCTTCCTCGTCTTTCTGCCTTCCTCTTGTTCTCTGCCTCTCTGTGTCTCCTCTTTGACACAAGCGCAGCACAGTCTTGATTTTACACGTTTCATCCTTTACGTTAGGCAGCTGCTGCATATTTTGTCAGAGCTGTTGCTGTGAAGTACGTTTGTCATATTGGAAACGCGATGTTTGAAGCCGGGCTCTTTTGAAGTGGCTGATGTGGAGCTGTTTTAACTGGAAGGCAAAGGGACGGCGGTAGCCCGTAATGGGGGAGTATTCAAATGACTGACCTCTAGATGACAGACCCAACCAACTGCGCTATGAATAAACAGCAGCTTGATGTGGTGCTTTACGCTGCGCTTTGTTCAGGTGTTGATATCATGTTCCTATCATACTGCCTGCTAAATGACTGAAGGTCACTGGTGTCTGTGGGATGGCGCTGAGATCCATTTAGCTAAGAGCAACAGTGAAAAGACTTCGAGTGAGTGCACAGAGCCAGTCCTCCTGGTGAGGTGTGTGTGTGTGTGTGTGTGTGTGTGTGTAAATGGTGATGAGCCGATTGTCAACGAGCCTTCAAATCCATATGAAGGTATATTTGCCTTGCAAATAATAAAGAGGATTTACTTACTTCAGCCCTGGCTGACAAATTGCACATTTAACTAAGGAGGCTATCAAAAGAAAAGGCACTTATGACAGAAAGCTTTGTCGCTTTCTATACTTTTGTTAACATTACTTAGATTCAGACTCATATTGCTGTGTGTTTTTCTTTTTGTCAGTTTCATGACCACTGGGCAGTTGATGGTATAGAAACATATAGGAAGAAGGAGTGTTGTGACATGCCTGGAATTTAACCAGGGTATATTACAGTATATTACACTGCTTCGTTTGGAGGAAGAAAAGGCCGTTTCAAAGAGGAAAAACGACGTCTTCATTCATGCATTGAGTGGTCGGACGACTAAAAAGACACTATATAAGTACTGTACAGCCCCTTTACCATTTACATTCACCTGCGTGTCTTGATTCCCAGTCAACCCAAACCAATAAGTAATTTAGTTTTCATGTGTGAACACAGAATATGAAAGCACGTATTTGACCATGAGGGTAAGGTTTATGGAAAGGGTGTATTTATTGAAATATTGTGCTTTGTGAAATGACATTGTGTGTCATAAGTAGTAAGCTTTCCACTTCCTCTCAGATAGATAGATAGATAGATAGATAGATAGATAGATAGATAGATAGATAGATAGATAGATAGATAGATAGATAGATAGATAGATAGATAGATAGATAGATAGATAGATAGATAGATAGATAGATCAGCATTACAAGTAACACAGAACAGGCACACACTATATACAGGCATGAGGTAAAAATTTGGTATAACAGTATAAATAGAATACACTCTATGGAGGAAGAACATGGTTCTACCTATAAAAATATACATATGGACTCTTGTGCAATAACTTGCACTTATGAAATCAACTGTTGCAACTCTTACAGTCAGTTTTCATGATTTTTACATGTACACGTGATATACACATGATCGAGAATTCATTTATTGATAAACTGTTTAAAATCGTGTATCTTGAGAATCTTTAAAATGAACACTTCTGCCATAATCAAATATTGTACTTTAATCAGTTCAGCAAATAGATACACATTTGATTCACTGCGTTCCAATTCATTGTTCACTGAAACCAAAATACAGGAGGAGAGAATGCGATGCTCAGAGCTTTGAGGGAAAGAGGGGAAGAAGAGATTTCATGGGGAGACAGGTAAAGAAAGAGACAGAAGCCGAGAAATCTGGCTTTTTGCTTTGATACACCACCTTCAACTTCTGTTGACTTGATATTTTCCTAATTAATTTGTCTGCAGTTGGGTTACCTTGATGAAAGATTGCGTTTGGAGGGAGAGAACACCTGGTAGCATATGCTGCAGGGACTGATAGCGAGGCAACAGAGTGCCAGCTGCAGATAACAGACAGGACGATTCAGCAGATTGTGTATATGTTTGGGAGCGAGAGGACACACACACACACAGAAACGCACACACACACACACACACACACACACACACACACACATATCTGAAATACTCATCCATTTACAACCCCGTCGTCTACAGAAATATGTCGGTTTACAAATTATTTAAAATAGCAAGTGTGTTGTTGAGGAAACATAATGCACATATCTAATGAGTGCACCTCCTAAAATCTCTCTGCAACGCCCAACAAACTGAATTACAGTTGATTTTTTTTTCTGTTAAAGAAAACAGCCACATGAATGACACCTGTATACATCCTACAGAAGCATTTCCATCTCTTTACTAACTAACCCATCGCCAGACAGTACAGTTTAATTCGGCACATCATGATTTACGTCCGTTGTCAATATTCAGTGTATTTGCAGGAAGTTATCTACCCTTTATGTAACAAAGCATACAATAAGGTCATGGTGTTAGATGAGTGAGCAGTATGATGGACTTTAATACAGAAGTCTGCATCATGTCACAGGCCTGTAGTCCACATCTGTATGCTGTAAACAGGATCTTTCCTTAACCTCAAGAGCTTTAGCTACCTAACTGTGACCGTTGAACTTTAATCATATTTTATCTGCCACGCCAAAATACCTTTGGTAAAGCAAATTACACATGGATGTTGTTTCCCAACACAGTACTTTGATTCTGGGCTGTCAAATCTGAAAGGTTGCCATTGGTCTCCATTGTGATCTACAATCCGTTGCTTCTGACAAAATACTCCTTATAAACTATAGTGAGCTTGTATTTGAGCTTGTATTTTACATGTCTGTTGTGATATAAAACTGAATGTCACTGACAGACAGACCATATTGCCTGCATCTTCCATGAGTGTGAGATAAAGAACTAATTAAAGACGTGCTGTGAGTAATCTGAGCCACAACTTAATAGTTTGCATTTTTTGGTGCGAACTCTCTCCTACTCGCAGCTTCCTTCCAAAAATATCAACAGCGGTATCGGCCTGGAATAACCCTTCATCAGTCGAACCCTGCTGCTCAACAGTAAGGATCAGGTTTCTGTCAGGGCAGCGCCGAGCGATGAGATGGAGCTCGGCTGGGGTTTGAAGATCGGCAGGTCCGCTGTTGAATACCACCTTGTGTTTTGGGTCCTGAGAGGAGTGCCCCAGCAGCTGCCCTCCTTCATGCCTGTTTGTCAGGAGCTGTCGATAAGTCCCGCACTCGCTCCGCTTTAAAGGGGAGGGGAAGAAAAGGCTGAAATAGGATGCTTCCTGCCCTTTAACATGCCAGAGGCTTCGTTAAGGGAACCTGTGAAATCAGTTTAATAGGCTGACATCACCCCTGGGCCTCCGTGACCTGGCCCTCCTGAGACCCTCCTCTCCTCTCCTCTCCTCTCCTCTCCTCTCTTCTCCTCTCCTCTCCTCTCCTCTCCTCTCCTCTCCTTTTTTTCTCTCTCTCACTTTCCTCCAATTTTCCTCTCCTCCATCACCTCATCTTTCCTCCGCTCTCCTCTTTTCCCTCTCTATCGATTGTCTCCTCCTCTCTGTGCTTCTCCTACCATCTCTTGTTTTTCCCTTTTTTCCCTGCAGCTTCCGTTTTCTTCTTCCTATGTTATTTTTTATTTTTGCCCTCCTTGTTTCCATCATCTCTTTTTTCTACTCCAGTTTACTCTCATATACAATTTCCTCTCTTGCCATTCATAATTTTCTTTATTTCTTCTTCTTTCCCATCGGCATCCTTTCTTTTCCGTTTCCTCTCATTTCTTTTCCTTTTCTTTCCTTTCTTTAGTTCCATCTTCTTTCTTTTCCTTCACTGTCCTTTCTTTTCCTTTCTTCTCCTCTCCTCCTCTTAAATCTTCCTCTCTGAGCATTTTGCCTCAGCAGCAGTGTTTTGTAGTCAATCTAACAGGGGGATAGCTCTATTTTTCATCCAGCTGACCTTGATGAAAACAGCGGAGCATGCCGGTCTGAGGACGACCCTGAGTGTGCCTGAACCTACCTGACATTAGTGAATAAAATATAGCGTGGGCCTCCTGTTGGGGACGGCTGCTGAAAGGGAGATCACTCCACCTCCTCTTATTTATTCTCTTTTCCTCCTTCTTCAGACGCTAACGCCGGGAATGTGACGTTAATGTGCATACCGGCTGTTTGAACCGCCGACCACAGGTCAGCCACTTTAATAGAGAGGTTCAAGCCTCTCTCAAAGGGATAGCAGCCCGACGCCTCCATTAATGTAGAGCAGGAATGTAGCCGTAAAACAGCACTTCCTCATGTAAGGTTTCCCTGGGAAGCGCAGAGACCCTGTTGTTTTATCCTCTATCCT
Organism: Miichthys miiuy; assembly: GCA_036365135.1. Classification (NCBI taxonomy): domain Eukaryota; kingdom Metazoa; phylum Chordata; class Actinopteri; family Sciaenidae; genus Miichthys; species Miichthys miiuy. The sequence continues at coordinate 5,983,431 of CM071605.1, forward strand.
GCCAGGAATACTGCAACCAGGATGAAAGGATCAATCACACAATCACTGTAATTCTTTAGCTTTTTTTATTGTGTGTCAAATGGTCTCGTGTTTGTTTTGGATTTTTGGTTTCCGACTTGAAACAACTCTTTCTGTATCTCCAGGTTGCATCGCAGGAGGCTTGTGATGGTTGAGGGTTGCATCTGCCTTCTCTTGTCCGGGTTTTGCATGACTATTTATGTGCTGTGAATATTTTGTCTTCTGGATATGGTGTGAGGAGTATGTCTGTGTGTGTTTGTGTGTGCATGTGTAAAAGTGTTATTGCGTTTCTCTGTGCTGCATGTGTGTGTGTGTGTGTGTGTGTGTGTGTGCAGTATGGGTCCTGACACTGCCTGGATGGTTATGGCTGCCCATGGCTGTAGGCAGGCCTTGGGGGGTGCAGGCCCTCTCCTATTGGGGATAAAAGCAGGAGGCATCTGGCTCCAGCGGAGCTCCAAAAACTCAAAGTAGCCTAAGATCCCCCTCTCCTAGTTTAGCCAAACAAGCTGGACTAATCCCAACTATCAGGGGATGCTCTGTCAAAACAAGCAGCAGGGCCCTAAGGCAAGCCGATCCACTGAGCAGTGAAGGGCCGCGGAGAGAGGGAGAGAGGGAAGGAGGCCCTCCCATTAGCATAATGCCTCTCGGTAGCGAGCTGGTGTGCTGGCCTGACAGCCTGAGCACAGGGGCACAGCGTCTCACAGGGGGTTTGGGCTCAGAGATGGGGCAGCAGGGGCAGAGGGGGCTGCAGTGGAGATGTGGGAGCTTTCTGGCTTAAATCAGTGAGGGGCAAAACCCAGCCCAGCCTTCTGATGGCAGCTCCTCCTCTTTCTCTCTCTGTGTCTCTGTGATTTCAGCTCTTCTGGCTTATTTTTAGCAGCCTTCATCCTCCAAAAGCAGGTTGAGTCCTCTTCTCTCTGAATATGTAGGCCTATGCCCTGGGCTCGCCGTCGTTCACCCAATTCACCAACTACATCACTACCTCGCGAAGCTATTCTGGTGCTGCTGATCTTGTGTTGTGGCTACCTGCTGGAGAGCAGCTAAGAATTTGTGTCAGGAAAAAAAAAAAGAACTGCTTGACACAAAACGCACTATAAATCTCACTCTTCACATATGAAATATTGATTTAGCATGCTCATTATGCCCCATAGATCTCTTTTGATATTCACATGACTCTCTTTTCTTTTAAAACCAGTGAGACGGTGTCACACTGGTTTCACACGGTTGAAAATGTGCACGAATCAAGTGAAACCACTCTGTCTCTTTTTGTCACCACGTGGTGTCATTTAATTTTGTATATGCAGAACGGCTAAATGAAACAAATGACTTAGCTGTATATCTTATTAGCCCTAATGGGAACATAATGGGGTTAGCTCAGGCCACGTAATAATGAATATCAATATCAGCAGCCTGGCCTTTTATTAAAGCCTTACATCATCTCTCAGACACTCAATTTGAGAGGGGGCCGAGCGTTCAGGGGGGACGATGTTTTTGGTATGTGGCTGCTGTAGCACTTCTGCTCTAAGTATTAAATCAATGCCCAGAGATAAAATATTTTTGTTATTTATAGTCACAGAATGGTTGGAAGTGATCAGAAAAGTGCCACTTTTGTCAGTGATTCTTGCACATGTTGTCATACGATGCAATATTGGCAGTTTTGCAATAGCCGTGGATACAGTATTTATGATTCCTGAATGGTTGTTGGAGGCTACAGCTTAACTAAAAGATCCTTTTAAAAATAGGAAACCCTGCCTCAAGTCCAGCCAGTCCTGCTGGGATTCTTGGACTGGATCCAGTTGATTATCATTTCAGCCCACTGTCACTCATAAGGAGGCAGGTTCCTGGGCCCAATTATCTTTGAAAACCCAACCATGGAGGCTGGATGTGATCAATGAGGCCGATGCCAGCGTCGATGTGCTCCGAGTCAAGCCTATTGATCAGCGGATGCGTATAGACAGACGTTGTGAGCTGTATAATGTCAGCAGGGCAGACGGGTGCGAGGCTGGAGGGGAGTTGAAGTGGAGGAGGGAGGGGAGGGTGGAGGGTGGAAGTTGGAGGGGAGCGGCGAGGGGGAGGAGGCCATGGCGGCAGCGCCGGGAGCCTCAGGTGTGCAGCGTCAGGAGGAAGAGGTGACAGTTTGCTGGGCCCCTGGGCCCCCAGGGAGGGGATCAGGACCTGCCCTGACTCCCAGCCTCCCAGCTCACGGCAGCAGGGTGACGAGCCACCCCAGCAGCCCCTCCCACCGCCACCACTGCAATTAAAAGTCTGGCTCAGTTGCAGGCTGGAGCGCAATAAAACACAGAGCACAACAACCCTCTCACCTTACGCTCAGGGACTGGGACACACACATGCACACACAAAAGCTGGGACACTTCTGCTCTCTTCCCGCTCCATTCTCAGAAAGACAAAACCTTAAGGTTAGGAGAGTATCACGGTTATGGCACATAAAATATGGTTAATTTTAGGGAGTTTGGTTGAGGGAATAGTTCCAAATTTTATTCCTCTGTCTCAGTGAGAGTTGAAGATCGATGTTACAGCAAGGAGACCTTTAGCGTAGCCTAGCATAAAGACAAAAAGGGTAACTGTAAGACTACGAGCACTCAGCAAACATGCACCAAAATTATGTCAAAAACATGAATTATACATTTCATGTTTTCAGTTGTGTTTGATCATAATATTTGCATAAAATAAGTTAAATTATAATATAAAAATTTTGCAAGAATAATGGAATTATCCAAAAGATATTCACCAAATGTGTAACTGTAAGATGTAAACTTCCACCAGGTTGCAAGGAACACTTGCAGTGACATGACCTCGGTGTCCTGGCTCCGTGCTGAAGCACAGAATAGACGGTTGTTTCAGGTGAATGACATAAACATTAAACATCTGCTTTGTCACGCATGAACACTGACAAAATGTTCACATTGCCCCTGGTTCTGGTTTTCTACATACCTGCGCGGTTCAACTTGGGAAAAGTGTGTCAAGTTTTTTGCTGCTCATGCTAATTAGAAAACTTTACATCTGTATCACATGTAAGTAAAAAAAATAATAATAATAATCAGATTTTATCCTCTTTCTGCAGCAGAGTGAACCCCCAACACCTCTGCCCCAACCTGAAGGAAATCTGTTTTCCATTCTGCCGCCAGGTCCCCAAAGCAGCGCCGTCGTCTCAATAATGATGAACGATTATTGCCCTCAGATTGCTTTATGATATATGCACTCGTTAAAAGTAAAGGGCCGATCGTTTCACTAAAGTAACCTTTCTGTACATCATTTTGAGTGTGAAACTAATAATGGCCTGTTTCATGTGACAGACTGGAAACGGAGACATCCTCACTATATCTGCGGCGCGGAGGAATTGAATTCAATACATCTTAATATGGATAAAGCGGTGGAGCCAGCACGGCTGTGATGTAATGACCATAAAACCATTCAGCGGTGGCGTAGTGAGATCAATCGCCTCGCTGAATCAGTCTCTTCGCTTGTTTTGAGAAAAGTGTGTTTATCTCTATCAGATGATAAAGACCAGATTTTAAAACCGCATAAACTCCTTTTGCTCCGACAACTTCCTCTATCTGCTTCTGCAGGGATAAAATTACTTTTATTTTTTTTATCAACATAAATAGTCTTCCAAACAGTAGTTCAACAGGTAATGCAGAGTTCAATCTGTGGCTAATAAAGGCTGAAACAACATTCCTGCTTTGTCCTCATATTATTTTACCTCTTAATTCTTATGAATATAGTGGATTTAACATGAATTTTAATGAGTGGAATGTATGCATTTTGGTTCATATTGATGTATGAGGTCATTGGAGAGGGAGAGCGCCAAAGGCTAAAGTTGAGGAAAATACAGACAAGAAGGAGGTGAATGCGAATTAGAGGTGTGTGTGTGTGTGTGTGTGTGTGTGTGTGTGTGTGTGTGTGTGTGTGTGTGTGTGTGTGTGATACAGAGAGAGAGAGAGAGAGAGAGAGAGAGGGAGAGGACAGCACACACTGAAGTCCACAGCCAGAAACTCCTCATGCAAATACTACCAGGAGAAAAAAAAAAGGAGCTTCATGAATTAATCTCTCCACTTCCACTTCTTTTTTGCTAAAGGCAGTCTTCCTCCCCAGCTTGAGTCTTGCTTTTCCTGGCGTCAGGGAAATTAATTAGCTGTTTGTCATCCCGAGCTGAACTGGGGGAATTGGGAGAAGACTCGAGACTCAATGGCAGACAGGCAATACAATGACTAAGGATGGATTGGAGGCTGTTCGGTCGGTCGGTTGGTCGGTCGGTTGGTTGACAGGCAGGCTGGGCTGTGACACTGCAGGTGCTGCCGCTGACTTCTTCCTCCCCCCTTCTTCCTCCTCTTGAGCCTGAAGGAGGGTTTGCCCATCAGTCCGACCTCAATGCACGCTGTAAAAGAGGCAGCAGCTCATTGTCTTTGTGAAGATGGAAGGCAGAGAGGAGGGAAAAGCTACTTTTTGTGTTATTAGAGGAGGACAGGTGGTACTCTGTTTCACTGAGCCCTAGGAAATGCAGCCTAATGTTAGCCAAGGCTGCTTTCATGGCCTCAGGCTACAGGAGGGACGGAGATAGCAGGCAGCAGGTACTCGCTGCCATGGGGTAGATTTAGCAGCGGTGTGAAGCTTCCGATTTGGTCCCACACACACACACACACACACACACACACACACACACTACCCCACTCCCTTATTTGATCAAGGCAGGTAACTTTCACCAGCTCGATCACAGGGTAGAGTTTTAGGGAAGAGTAGATTAAGTTGAAAGTTTGGTTGTGGGCTTGACAGGGAGTTGGCAGTTTGCCAGAGCAGGTGGCTAAAAAAGTATCTTTTACACCACAGGAAGTTATATACTGTACTTTAGGCGCATTTATCCTTTATGAAATAAGTGAATGGACACTGGCATGGCTGTGTGTGTGAGTGTGTAGCCTATACCTGATATTTTTTTGTTGTTAGACATATACATAAGATGCACTCCTCCACCTAAAAGTGAGAGATTCTAATCACTAAATACTCAAATTAAAATAGATTTGATAGATAAGATGTTCGACATTCAGTGTCCTTAAGATGCATACCTTTTCACCATGTCACTGTTTAAAAACCAACTTCCTGCTTCAAGTACTTAGAATAGCTGCTTGCACACACGCAACATTTCTCTATTCGCAATATTTCAGGTGTGCTTGCTTCCAGTTTGAGTTAGTTCTTCATCTCGATGAACTGTTTATAATTTACAACCTGTCTGATCGTCTGACGTCTCATCTTCTTTTTTTTTGTATCGTCCACAAATCTCATTGAATTGCAGTGCAATAGAATTTTACCATGACTGATTAAAACAATACTGTTAATGATCCAAAACCTGAATTATATTTTTAAGTGAGTGTGTGTGTGTGTGTGCATTAATGTGACGTGTAAGTGTGTGTATGTAAACCATCTCTCCATCACACCATCAGTGACATGCTGCTGAGTATGTGCTCACCCTGCCTGTGTGTGTGTGTGTGTGTGTGTGTGTGTGTGTGTGTGTGTGTGTGTGTGTGTGTGTGTGTGTGTGTGTGTGTGTGTGAGAAACATACAGTAATGTGTGTGTGCACATGTGAGCCTGGCTGTACCTGCTGGTCGTGTGTATTGTGTAGCCTTTGTGTGACACCCATCATTTAGACCATAAGTGGATTGAATTTGGCCTTGCCACTTTCTACTGGCTCTGTGTCCACTGTGTGTGTGTGTGTGTGTGTGTGTGTGTGTGTGTGTGTGCGCGTGTGTTGTTCAGTGTCTTTTGTTGCAGATGGTATGTGGATGGACTCTGGGCTTTCTGCTTTATTTTGGCAGTGCATCCATTGTGTGTGAATGAGTTTATATGTGTGTGTGTGTGCCAGTGTGTACCTGTCTTTGTTGTACCATAAGTGGATGGACTCCCTCCACTTGCGTCCGTTCTGTCTATGTGTGTGTGTGTGTGTGTTTGTGTGTTGTCCTATATGTGTTGTCTTTGTTGTGTGCCTCTAATCCCCAGGTCCCCGGGGCTCCAGGGGAACAGCTGAAGCAGGGGCAGCGGTGGCTTGTCAGCCCGGGGCTCCCGCTGCTCCTCTCCCTTTCACTGCTCCCCATATGGTCCTGCAGTGCTGGGTCCCCGGGGGCCTGTTAGCACCGCACCACCCAGGCCCGGGCCCTGCCACCAGGCCCCTCTTGCCTCCTGTCTCACCCCTGCACCGGGGCCCGCCATCACCCCTTAGTCCCCTCTACCCTCTTTTCCCTTTGTGGTGCCCCCCTCCTCTTCTTTTGATTGTCTGGATTATGTCTCGATATGAACCCAGATCTTTTCTTCCTCGTTTTGTTGTCTTCTGTTAACCACACACACCTCCCCATCCCCTTCGTCTCTTCCTCTATCGTTTAATTGATGTTTCTTTTTTTTTTTCCCTGCCCTCATCTGTCTCTTATTTCTCCGGGCCGTGCCCTTCTATGCGGTGCGGTGAAGTTAATACAGGGATTTATGGCTCCCATTAGATGTATGAATTATCTCCCTTTCTTTCCTGCAGGAAACTTTTTGGAGAAACTCTCTATCCACCCGCTGCAGACACAGTAGCCCGGTGGACAGAGTATATTAAGATAATGCGGCACGGGTTGGCCAGTGGCCCCACAATACCACTGGCCCCCGGTGACACCAAGGCTCCCTGTCTCTTTAAAGAGTGATTTAGACTCTCTGGGCCCTCTGCAGACCTCATTGCTAGAAAGTACCTCAGTTTATCTTCACCAACAGAGCCCAGAGCGTCTCTAAATCAGCTGTCACTACCTCTTGGGGATTAGCAGGGATTTATAAATGAACAGGGAGTGCTGTTTCACACAAGTTATCAAACAGATCATAAAACACCATCTCTGGGATTTGACTGTTTGGTTACACATGTTGGAGCTGCGCCTTATGGTAATGCTGCTGGTTCACTGAGTGTTGGCACTAGAGAGAGGATGTCTGTGATCTTTTTTGTTTGTTTGTTTGTTTTTGAAAATGTGATTTGTCTGCATCTGAGAAACTGAGAATCTCCCCTCGCACTATCACGTGATTGATCCACCTCAAGTGAACCCAGGTAGACATGATGCTGTCGAGGTGTCACAAGCAGAAATCCACATTTTACACATACATAATACACATCATCTGATTCATCACAGTGATTTTGTCTTTTTTGATAAAGCTTTTCACATCAAATATTAATCTACCAAAACATGACTTTCTTGCTCAATATCACTGTATCCACATATTGAGTCCTAGCGCCCTCTGTTGATGGCAGAGGGGCAGTGTAAAACTGACCGCATCACTCCTCTGGACTCCCTGAAGATCTAACAGGCCTGTGTTGATGTTGATGGGAAGTGGAATCTGAACCAAATGTGCACCTGTGATAAACTGAACAAAACTAAACAGTTATTCATTCAAGAGCTCATTAATAGTCATAAAAAATATTTATACTCACTCAGTTCAACCTAGAGAACAAATGTGAGGGAGGAGTAAATGCTTTTCTGTTCTATATCACTGTGAATTAAATATTTGAAGCTTTGTATTGTTGATTTGACAAGAGAAACAATATGAAGATGTCACCTCAGGCTCTGGGAAATTGTGATGGGCATCTTCTGCTGTTTCATAGCCATTAATCAGACCTTTGGGTCGCCAGGTTGTGGGAAATCTCTTCAGCTGGTGTTTATTAACATTCGGCATCATTTTTTAGCAACCTGGAAACCCCAGATGTGTCTTATGAATGACTTATAACTGATCCACAATGTATTAATAGATCATTTATTAAGAACTGATTTTTCATTGTTTGTTATAAACCCTTTGTAAAGCACATCTTAACAGTAAGTGGCACCATAACGCAGTATATTGGGGTCTAATGATGTGCTTCCATGTAAATTTGGTGAGTCACATTCTGGCTCGACCACTGCTGGCCATTTTTTGGATGGTCTGTGCTGCGGAAGTGGATCAGCCGAGAAATCCTCCGCTCTTTTTCCTGCTTTGAAACTCAATCTCTCAGGGTCCCCGTGTTGTGTCTTTGAGTGCAATATCCTCTGCTGCACTCACGCTGTCATCAGCTGCCTCACTCCGCTTCTTTCTCTCCCTGTGTCTCTGCTTCCATCCACCAGAACACACCTCCCTCCACCCCTCCCTCCCTCCCCCCCCACCCCTCCACCTCTGTGCGCAGGGCTCCAATGAAGCCCGCAGCTGGCTGAGGCCTCCCCTCCTCTGGGCTAAAGACTCGGCAGGGGGGCAGGGCTCTGGATCCAGCTTAAAGAAAAGCAGGCAGATCAAGGACAAGAAATACTGGGGGAGAAAAAAGTAATGTATGATCCTCTCTGTGAACAACCCCCACCAACTATCCCCACCTCCCCACCAACCTCACCCTTATCCCCGTTTCTATATATCTCTCTTCTCTCACTCTCTCTCCCCCCTTGGAGTTTCCCCCTGTCCAGTTTGGTTTACCGCTGCTGTTTGGGCTAACTGGTTTCAGATGCAGGACAAAGCAGATATCCCTCCTCCGTAAGCAGAAATACATAGTGACTTTTCCATGTTTTGGGCATGGGACTCCTTGTTTACTGAGGGCAGAGCCTACGGACTGTAACGGACAAAATCATGCTAGTTTGGCCTTTAGGTGTTCAGCTGACACTCTTATCCAGAGCAACATAGTGTGAGTGGAAACAAAAATCAATCACTGACTCACCAAAACATTAAGAACAAAAGACAAGAGGTTCAAAGGTCATGGCCAAATAGTATTCCAGTGACAATAGAGCTGATATGGATTATTAAAGACAATACAAACTCTGTCTTTGACTGTCTGTGTAAGTCATAGAAGCATTGTCTAAGCAGTCCAATAAGTCATGAATAAAGGCTCTAATATAAGGCTATCAAGTTCTAAATGTTAATAAGCTGTTAATAAATGGATTTGCATCCAGATGCTCTGCAGCTCAGCTAATAGGTCAGAGGTCAAATATTCCACAGTCTTCCTCATGAATTGATGAGCTAAAGAAGACAAAGCACTTGTCATCCTGAAGGACAATAAGAACTGACCAACCTCAACCTGGAATCTCAAATGTTGTTCCAATCACTGGTTTATGAATCATATTTAGTTAATGATTTAGCATTAATAGAGCCATTACAACTCATTACCATTTTATAGTGTGTGCCTTATTAGAGAGTGGTACCAATATTTCTGCTGATGAATCAAAACATGTTGTCGTTATGTTACTGGAACTGCATGGAGCTAGATGAAGTTTCAGGTGGTTAAATGTCACTGAGCATGATTTATTTTAGAGACAGAGTATGATTAGATTCAAAATGTACTATTATAATAATGATTTTAAAAACACACCAGTATTATGAAAGTTTTAGGTCGACAAATCGTGTTTCATGTTTTCTCTATTATTCAAGACAGCCCTGGTTTCCTTTCCCTTCCTGATGCCGTAGAAATCAATCAGTACAATCTTTTTTCAAGCTGCATTTATCTGTTTTTGGTTTGGTTTGGTTTGGTTTGGTTTGGTTTTTTGCCACCTGGTGGCTGAGCTCCACAACAAACTGACTACCATACACAAGTTAAATACATTCCGGCCTCATAAAGTTGATATTTCTAACATGTTAGCAAACAGTTGACTGTTTCCACGTCCAGCAGACACAGGAGTTTTGTTTGTGTCCTCTTGATTAATGCAAGTTTAAATATTCACCCTCCTTTTGGCTGTGATTTGGTCTTCTCCAACTTCTGATAAAAAAATATCTGGCTCTTAAGCTGCTACAAGCTCCACTATTGTCACCACCTATCTCCTCTTTGGTGTTGGGAAGGCACAGTAGCATAGAATGAGTTTTTTCACTGAAATGATCTTAATGAAACAGAATCTGGATGGTAATGTTGCATGTCCTATAACCAAAACAATGAGCGAAAGGCTAAAAGGCTCTGTAGAGCTGCATGGTGTGCAGCTTTAAGTTATGTAATCTATCAGTCTCTGTTAACTTTTGTCAACTCTGCATTATTATTTAGTATTTGTGTTTACGTGCAGATTGATTTGATATGTGTGCAGTGAGTCACCCTATTGATAATGTAACTTTGATATTTTAAAAAATGGATGCAGGCGACAGTCACTGTGATGGATTCTACAACTCAAGTGTCTGCATCTTCTCAAAATGTACAAAAATGAATGAAAGTTAATGACTTAAATTAATTGGTTACATAATATAATAAGTTGTGATGTGAAGTATAAGTTAGTTGGCTAAAATATACAAAAGTGCTGGTATGGTACTTTAAACTAATATTCATCAAATCAAGTCTTCATGAATATGCATATCCTGATCTTTGTTGAAGCAATATATATATATATGAATTTCAGATCCACCTAGTTAAGTCGAAGCCGTAGTTAAGCCAGAGAATCAAGCAGGTGTGTGTGTATGTGTGTGTGCGTTGGCTCTACCACCATGCTAGTCATGTGTCCACCATCAACTATTGAGCTTTTGCCTCCGGTGTTTCATCAGGTGCGCAGCCTCATGTGCTAGTGCCTTACACGAGCAGATTAATAATTCCATTATCCACTCTCTCTTTCACTCTCCATGCTCTATTCATTCGCTTTTCTCACTTTCTCTCCTCTGTTCGTCTTTGCGGTTGCACTCTGCCCGGCTTCCCTCTCTTTCCCTATGTTCCATTTGCAAGGTGTGATATTGCTTTAATTGAGCAGAAACATGTGGAGAGATCAGACATATCTCGGGGGATTAGAGGAAAAGCTGGGAGTTTGTGCGACTGGCAGCCTGTGTTTGGAGCAAGGGGTCTGCTGGGAATGAATGTAGTTAGTGTGACCCCTGACCCTGCGAGCTGTTGACGTGGAAGCCAGCCAAGAGGGGTCCAACAGAACGCTTTTGTTAATCTTATTCAGGGCTCCCTGTGAACTGTGGGCAGGGAGAAAGCTGGCAGCTCAGACCTGTGGAATGCAGAGCTCTTTATTCCCATGCTTTGGAAACAGAGGTGGGCCCTGGAACTAGCAAGGCTCCTTTAGCAGGACCTCCTCCACTCAGCTCAATCGACACTGACAGTTTCCTGGCTTAGGCTTGCCAACTGGCAGGGCAGCGGTGCAGGGAGGACAAATGCGCCCCACCAAGGCTGCAAAGGCCACAGGCAGCAGGAAAGCACTTCTAACAGGCAGCTACAGTAGTGTGCCACTGTTTGGAGAGTCCCAGTTAAACTCACTGCATTTACTGTTGCCAGTACCTTTTTGCATCAGCTTTGGATGCACGAGTGCAACAACACATGTATAAGATCACTGACTTATCTATCTATAGAAGTATTATATGGAGTATCCGTGAGAGTGAAACCTTAGGTCATATTGAAAAAATAGGACAACAAGGCAAAGAAATACAAACCGTCAGATCAGATGGAAAGTTTTGCAAGCGCTAGAAAGTGAACACACCTATAAAATGAATAACCCAGGAAAAAGTGCAGACAAGTCTACAGCAAGTACTGTAGTAGGTCAAAGTTGAAATAGTAGGTTGATGGATGATTTGGATACAACACACAGTTTGAGTAATAGCTTTACATGTCTCCTAAAATGATCCACAAATGATTAAGAAATGTGTGTTTTCTGATCTCTGGTTAAGGTTTTTTCAAGTTTAAGCAACTGAAGCTACTCGGTTAAGATTACGGAAAGATCGTGGTGACGGTTAGAAGAAACCAGCCACTGACTGTTGGTAGAGGTTAAGAAGTGAACAGCAGTCCAGAAGTCACAACCAAACACCATGATCTTTTCCCTGAATTGCTACCACAGTGATACCTGCTCCCTGAATTGGCACATTGGCAACACTACTCAAAACTTCTTGAAGTGGCCAGTCGTGTGTTGCAGACAGAAACAAACACACTTTGCAAGAGAGAACTAAAGGTATTCTCCAAACGGTGTTCCAGGTCGACTGACAACTTCTTATTCTACCTTTGACCTTTCATGGTACATGGTGTGGGGCTGTGGGTCATTCTTTTCACTTTTTAGTGGTTAGTTTGACAGAAACTTTCTATCTGATTTGATGGTTTGCCATTTCTATTTTCTTTGTCTCTTATTTTATAGCAATGGCACCATATACCAACATCTCACACTTACTTTGGTATCATTACTGATAGAAGCAATGGCTCGAGGTACAAGGGTAGTTTTCCTCACACCTTTACATTATATAATTGTAATACAATGGCACACTGCTTCACCTGGACAGCACTCTGACACAGGCACGAGGTTATTGGTGAGATAAATGTAAACACAAGTTGCTGATGCTGAAGTTTAAAATGAAGTAAGCTGAGGACCTTTGGAAACTCTTCAAAAAACCCTGTGAGTCCCCCCAACCTCACTTTGGAAACCTTTCCTCTAAAAGGTGCAGCTGTGGGGATCAGAGGAGGCCTCTGACACACACACACACACACACACACACACACAGACATTAACCACTCACTGGTTAGGCCAGATCAGTCAAGATTAAATAAGTGTACCCCTCCACTGGTCTGAATGGAAAGCTGCTGGAGACTAAGTGGTAATCTCTGAGGCAGGTTAGGAATGAAACAGCCAAACACCTAAGCACACATACATCGACACTTCTCTCACACTGAGTTTGAAACAGGAATCTTAGAAGCGGTGCAGTTCCCTGATCGGTACGACAAATAGCTTCATCTTTATTATTCTGTGTTTCAAGAAGAGGCTGGCTGATGGACAGGAAGTAAGGAAGTCGGGCTTCGAGGAGGAGGACTCCTCCTGCTCCCACAGCGCTGCCAGTCAGCTGAGTCTGCTGCTCAGCGGAGGCGGGGAAATACCCGCCGGTACGCACAATGGTGCTGCTGGGATTACAGGCCCCCCTGCTGGTGAGCAGCCCGGCAACAGGGGAGGAGGGTGGGAGGAGGGGAGGGAAGGGTAGATGGAGGAGAGGTGTGCACAACATCTAGAGCTTCTTAAACCCCACCAGGGACCGACGCTTTAAGACTGTGTTTGAGTCATTTTAAGGTGAGCCCTTCATCTTACAGCAGCAGGAAATGGAATTACAAATAAAGAGACGCTGTTTCCCAAAAGTCAACTTTTATTTCATGGTAGATGTTTTCCTTTTTTTTTTTCATTACGTAGCTTTTTATGTAACTTCCAGGCAAACCTTTGGGTTTTAAGAACGACGTCTGATAGAACTGACTAACAATGATGAAGAACAAGGGTCACTAAAATAAACTGATCAGGCAAAATATATCAAACTGGTGACATTTAGATACAGACAAGACTATTTAAGCACAAATCTACCTTCCCATGATTTCATCTAAAATGAATAAAGAATAAATTAATTCTGATTCCCCTCAATGTCAAAATCGAACCAACATCCAGGCCCACTCGGCTGTTTTTCTCTTTTTACCTGACTCTCTCTCTCTCTCTCTCTCTCTCTCTCTCTCACACACACACACACACACACACTGGTGACTGGTGGCCACATTCTCCTCCGGTCTGCTGGTTTAGAGTGTGTGCTGGGCCCAGGCCTGTGATTTACCTGCTGTCCCTGGCTTTAACGCGCCCCATATGGTGAACAATGGCTCATAAAGACGCCTCTAAACGAGACAGGAGTTATAAAGGCAGCCCAGACTGACTTCAGCTTCAGCTCTGTTTAAAGCACAGAGCCTGGCTTTAGGCTTTAGGACCGCACAGTACTCCAATTCTTGTCTGTTGCTACTGAAGTGTAGCTCAGACAATTTGTTTACTCACCAGGTAACAAAGATAGTCTTACTTATATACATGTGGTGCTGAAACGTTCGTATGGACTTACATGTAATGACTGCGTGTGTGTGTGTGGTGTTGCTGAGCTGTAGTTGGCAGCTCTCTGTGCCGAGCAGATGGAGCAGAGAGGGATTCTGGCTGCAGCTCCTCATGTGATATAAAGATATGCTTTCTGTCAGAGCTTATTCTACTTTTTTTGTGTCACAAAATGTGTTGAACACACAAATTTAGCCAATTCACTCATCCACTTATTGCTGCAACAGGCCTGTGTAGACGTGTAAAGAGGCCAGTGCAACGTTACACACCGCCGAAATGTGTTCTGTTTTTTTTCATGAACACATTGATGAACGTAGCCGTAGTTAACACTCATCTACAGCTCGCATTTTTGAATCATAACTACAACTTGTGAACTTAGATGCAGATTGTCTCACATCTCGCATACAGATGAATGGATAAATATAGAAAAGGTTTAGACTTTTTTCAACATTTAATGGGAAGATTTCAGTGACATTCACAAAGTAAAGATGATGATGCCTTTCTGTTTTGGTCAGCCATAAAATCTAAGATGAATCGTCATTGATTGATTGATTGATTGATTGATTGATACACTCTTAGCATAGCACAACTAATACAACCAAAGAAAATTGCATGCTATGCAAGAAGATCTTGGGAAGTAGCAAGTCTTCATTAGGATACATGATTTGACATGCAATGAGTACAAACCTACTTTAAATGTTTTAAAAACAGAGTTGATGATTAAAAGACTTCATATCAAATGTAGCCTACATGGCTCATGCCAAGGTGCCTGAGTAAGTTATGAGTGAAAAAAGTTTCTCCACTGTGCTGTAGCCCTCGAGAAAATCTCCCATGCTGTGAGTCTGCTTTGAGGAATCGTTCTTTATAACAGCCAGTACATCCTGTACTGATGTCCACACTGGCTGTTTTGCTCATGATGATCGGGACTTTATAAAGGGCCGCAGTGAGCACCGCAGGACATTCACACTAAATAAACTTATATGTTTATACACCACCGCACAGAGGTGGAAAGCTAGTGGGGCGTGTAACTGTGTTTGGGCCCGCCCCTCAGGGGGTTTATGGCCAATGGGGCAGTAAAGATGTCACAGCCAACAACCGGGAGGACTTCTTGCAGAGGGGGGAGTGAGAGGGTCCAGCATTTTATGTTCAGACGTCGTTATATAAAATGCAAAAGGCTCTGATTCCTGCTCCCTGTCCATTTTGAGGTCTTCATAGTGGCCCAGCCCTCCTGCCAGAAATCACAGCTAAACCTTTAACCTTGATGTGTCTCACACTCTGCTTTGGCCTGGCCTCGGAGGTGGAGGTGACCCTGACCCCCCCTGGCTCTGGTCCTTCAGCTGGCCAGCACTATGTTTCCTTTGTTTAACCCCTGACCTGAGAAAACAAGACGTGTCCCAGAGTTCTGAGGAAACTGAGGGGAAGAGGAAGTGTTTGGTTACAAATTAAATATATGCATGTCATGAGCCATAAATCGACGGGCCTGCTAGCAGCGCTGCTACTGAAACGGCATGTGGTACCAAGGCTCTCACCATAAAGTTTTAAGGCCTCACTTCCATCTCTGCTTTTCAAAGGGGATCTGGATGATGGCTGGACTCAAGGCAAGATGGATCCCAGGTGTCAGGAAAGGAAAGAAAATAAAATAAAAAAAATAGAAGGAAAAATAAAGTCAACAAAAGGAAACAGGAGTAGAATATCTGCAATAATTAAATAAAATAGGAAGAAAAGTGAAGAAATGATGGTGTGGAGTGAATGGAATATTGACATGAGTGCAGTATATTGCAGTAGAGAAGATGAACTAAAGAGACCACATGTAGAGAATTAGGATGGTTTGGATAAAGCTGCAAGCTTGAGGGCATCTCACTGTGGTAAATATGGACAGCTTATTACATTACTTATGTTCAAAAACTACTGAGTCAACAACTTTGCCAGCAGCCAAACATCAACAAGGTCAACAACACAAGACAGAGCAGCCAGCTAATATTACTTACTAGTCCAACAGCAGTCAGCCCAGCTCGGTGTCTGTCTTTCAGCCTTTTATTTCACCAAGCTCTCACCAACCGCTAAAAGTCAGTTCCAGATTTAGTCTTGTCCTGTGGCTGTCCTTGCTCAGTCTCTTCACTCTCTACTCTCTCTCCTTAGCTTCCTCTGTCGACGTCCTCTTCAGTCTCTAGGCCTCTGCCATGCGCTGACTACAGCATCACTCCACATCTGCATTTCTGCAGACTGCAACACTCCCCCAGTGCCCAGATAACTATGTGAGATAACATTAGCTAACAGCAGCTACATTTAGCAGCAGTTTACTTCACTGTCCATCAGGAACCTCTGTAAATCAGAGTTGAGGCAGGAAAAAGCAGAAAATATTTTCTCCATAAAATATGATGGTGGTGTGTGACTTTGTGTGACACACGTCTGGTGGTTGTACCCGTGCACAAAGTTGCGTAGTACAAGAACAGATGTAGGTGCAGAGTGTGAATGAACAGACACCATTCACCTGATTACAGGTCAGTGTAGCATCAAAACGATTTACTTTACTAGAAACAAAACATAGAAGCATTTTCTGATCTGTATTCTTCACAGACAGGAGGGTATCATTTGTCTAGTTGAAAAGTTAATGTTATACTGCTGAAAAATAAATGTGACAATGCTCTGGTTAATGTTTGGTTAGGTTTAAGTACAAAAACAACTTGGCTAGGTTTAGAGAAATTTAGATTAAAGGGGACTTTTGTTGCCATGGTTGCAGTAATAAACATGTAGTTAAGATTGGGGAATGATCATGGTCATGCTTTTAAAAAAAAACAACGTTGACTGTTGGTTGGAAACAGGAGGTGACCGGTGGTCTCCTGTGTTTTAGTCTCCTCTTGACGCTCAATAATTCTACTTTGCTGCAGTTAGTTTGGTGACAGGTTGATGTTGAATCCACATTTGCTCTAATCATAATTACTGCAGTTTCTATCAGTAATATAAGTAATATACATATATAATTTTTTGGTTGGTGTCAAACTTGCTTAACTGACCGATGCAGTTGTTGTCCTTGGGAGGATGTTCTCTTATTTACAAAAATTTACCCCCCAAAGCAGGTTGATATTGTAGAGAAAATCAGAATCTGTGACAACAGCTACACTTTACACTTTAAGTAATATACATACTGGCTTGAAGGTGTTTTGAAGGTGTTTTGTTTACCAAGGGTCTTGTATTGAGTCACATACCTGTAATTAAATAGCTAAACAACAGCTAACACAGCTAGATATCCTGCCAAAGTGTACTTTTGAAAAACAGACAACTATTCTATCTGCTGAACCGAGGACTAAGGTTAAAGTCTAAAATGCACTATGTTCTTAATAATCCCTTTCCCCTCCATCTGAGTGTTCAGGTTTCCTCTCTTTCTGACAGATAGCCATCAGCTCCTGTGTAATCCCAGGGCTTTGGGCCAAGCAAAGTGTTGACAGCTAGACAACACAGCCTGCACCATGTTCCAAAGAAAGTGCTAAAGGATACAGATGTAAATTCTGCACACATTTGCCAGATGTAACTCAATCTTAGAGTCACTTCACATTTTATACATCCCCAATTCCAAAAAGGTGGGGACGCTGTGTAAAACAGAGTGTGAAGATAATATGATTGTCAAATTCTTTTTGACCTATAATCAAATGAATCCACAAAGGCAAGATGTTCAAACTTTATTGTTTTTTGTAAATATACACTAATTCTGAATTTGATGCATCCTGTTTTTCTTTACATTTTACAGCATCTCAGCTTTTTTGGAATCAGGGTACATACATTCAGAATACAGGATTTCTTGATGTTCATGGTGGTTTATGTTTCATATTTTTAGTTGAGGATGTGCATTTTGCTTAAGGTGGACGTCTTGTCTTTGGTGTGTTTTTGTGTTGTCTTTTTTCCTGTTGGATTGCCTGTCTTTGTTCAGATGTGGTGGCTATCAATCCTGATGTTACCAACCTGTTTCTACTTTAAGCAAAAAGAAAAAACAGAATGCATCATTTCACACCACAACTTCCTGATTTCGCATCACAAACACTTCTCTGAATGCCAGTTTTGGTTTATGGCAGCGTGTGTGCATGTGTTGCTTGTGTTGAGTGACACAGGTCAGGTGTGGGCTGTCCGGGCTGTAATGTGTTTGTGTGATGCAGGAAGGGGATGGGGGGGGGGTTGGTGCAAGGTCATTCCTGTGTTGATATGGCAGTCTCAATCTCCCCTCTGGGAAATGCAGGCAGTGGCGCAATGATACACACAGGCTTGGATTACTCAGTAATGAACTCTTAGGGGCCCAAAAGAATTACGCCAACTGCTCAGTTGCATTTCTGCATTGGTTTGACACTATGACTGCTACATTTTGCAGAAAAGTGATGGCATGTTTTACTTCTTTGCCAGAAGAGGATATAACATTAAACATTTAATCATATAATTAATTTCTAGAATCATCAACTTAAGCTTAGCTGAAACCTATGAACACCACACCTAAATAAAAACTGTTTCCACCAACTTGCTCATATTTTATTTTTCGACAGTCAGGAAGGCGCATAACCCTTACAACTGAGTGAATACACTAGACAGCATGCTAAAGTGGAGTTCACTGGAGTTCTGGTAGTTGACAACCATGCAAATCCTACGAGGACATCAACTGCTGTGTGTTTTTTGTAACACAGACAGCAACCAACGTCTTGTACTGTTGCATTTAATGACGTGGCAGTTGGCATGTAGCGCTGTATAGCATACAGAGACACAGAAACTGAGTCAATTTTGTAAAATGAAGGTAATTTCAGGTAGAGCCCACTGACAGTATAAAGAATGGACAGCGTAACCCCAAATTCCACCTGGCAAGGGTGTACTGCATTGCATGTGCGCCACACCATGAATACACAGAGGTCAGACACAGAAACAGCACAGAGAGTCCGGTAAAATAAAAAAACCCTGTGTAAACAGGTCATAAAAACAGACAAAAACTCATCACTCATTGGCTTCTGAAGAGCGGTTTTGAAGCTCAAACTATGAGGCTCTGGTCGCCACTATCTTGGCTGTGCTTCTTCCGCCTCCCAGAGACGTGGATCATCGGCAGAGCCGAGGAAAGCCAAATGACGCCTCTGTGCTCAAACAAGCTGTCTGTAATGGCGTAAAATGGCCACTCTATTAATTCTGCATAACTTAACTTAATATCATTTGAACAGGTGAGTTCTATAAAAATTCACCCTCAGTACAGTTGTCATGAACGGGGAAATAAGCTATAGAGACCAAAACTGTTTTTTGTACCAGGCTGTAAACATGTTTATTCTGCTGTGAAGTTGGACATTTTATTATGGGGGCTTATGAAGGTTGAAATGTTCTGTAGCCAGCCTCAAGTGGACACTCAAGGAACTGCAGTTTTTGGCACTTCCACATTGGCCTCACTTCCCAGCCTTGGCACTTGGTAGTATTGTTTATTTACTGTTATGTCTCCCTTTGTATGTCATACCCAAATCATAACACTACCTTTACTCAGTGACAGCAGTTTCTAAAATGCACACAGAGAAATCATAAAAGACAGATTTTTCCTCATATGATCAAATTCAGACTTTTTTCTTCTAGAATTAAATGGAATCCAGGAGATTGTTGTCTGTAGGCTAGATCATTGAGTACAATGCACACATGAATTGCAAAAAAAAAAAAATCTCTTGCTGTCAAATTATTTTGGTAAATTGAAGTTGTATAACATTGTAGCGTGGTCTGTGTGTACTTTAGGATCCTGAGACAGAGGTGTATGATAGGCTTTGTTTCATCATAAATGTACATTAGAGGATTGAGGATAGCAGGTGTGTCTGCTGCCTGCATCTCAATGTGGTTGAAAGGTCTGAAAAAGCTGAGTGGTTGCTGTTGAAGTGAGTGCTGCATCCTGCTCAGGGAAGTTAAGAATCTTGATTTCAGTTTAGCTCTACCACGTACAAGCCAAGTGAGTTTCCAACTGAAAATAATAATAAATATGAATTGTTGGTTTGTTTAGCTAAAATGTGAAAGCTTATGAATAAAGGGAGTGAATAGGCCAGGTTTCAAAAGGGTTAGTGTTGAACTTGACAATGCACACCTTCAGTAAAGACAGATGCTGTGAAGTGACCTCACATTGTTCATTTTCCACAGTATCCTTCGTTGTCTAAATCCACTGGCAAGCAGCGATTTATTCACTATAGACTAAGTCTAAATTTGTTGCCAGAGCTCGTTGTCTTCTTGTCATTTAAAACTTGTAATCCCCATCCCACTGCATTGTTTACAGCAACTCCTCTTATTTTTCCATGGAGCACATCCTTCAAGGATTGCATGCTTCACAGAGCTTCTCCTTTGAATATGTGGCAGATGAAAGTAAAAACAGGATTACAGTCTAATCCCTCTCGATTGTTTGTGTCTTTTGGCCACTGGGAGAACTCTGATGTGGTCTGCCCTGCTGGAGAGGGAGACAGAGAGGGTGGGGTGGGGTTGGGGTGGGGTGGGGAGGATGGAGACGCAGAGGAGAAAGCAAGACTTTCCTCAGTGTCGTCCAGTAATGAGAGCCAGTAATAAAGCGGATGTATTCATGGACAACTGAAGCCAGCAATTAAGGAAAGATAGCTTCAGACGGCCACTTTGGATCTTTTAAATGTAAATACAGCCGCTTCTCTCAAAGTGCTCGGTGAGATATTCCAAATGAAATCCCCTCTCACTAATGAGCGAGCTGTGATATTTCTACAGCAAACCTCTCTACGCCGCTACCACGGTAGGCAGCCCAGGCTCTTGTTGAAATGTTTTAATCAGGCTGAAGGAACAGGGATTATGATATAACAGAGTTGGTGGAGACTAGTCTTCCTCTGTTTCCCATATCAACACAGTACTGTTTGATCTGCCCTGAAATCTACACTGCTGTGACTGTCTTAATTACCTAAGTGGATGTAGACAACATACCCTACATAGTAAATTGCAGCAGCTGACATGTCACTGAGTAATGTTCTGTGTTCCACTTAATAAAGAACAATACTTGGGAAAATAAAAGACCGTCACTGTTGCTACATCCATAGAAGGAGATAATAAGACAAAGGAACAACTCATATAGATCCTGTCAGGAGACAAATTATAGTAATTTTAAAAGCAAAGCTCTGCTATTTGGTAACATTTGGTGTTTGCAAGATCTTCTCTCATCGCCAGGAAATTGCTGTTGCCTTGATCAGCTGGTGCAGACTTGTCACAGACGCGCTTGTATTGTGCCATTGTTTCATCCCATCTGCCTAAGCTTGATGTCTCCTTCCCCATCCTTAGCATCCCCACACACTCCTTTAGCAGCGGGTCAGGTCACTACACACTGGTTTGTGATGCAGGAGTCACAGAGCCGCCGTCATCTCGCTGCCCAGTAACAAACAACAGCTTGACTCGCAATATTGTCGTCGTGTTTGTTTGTTAAGAGGGAGAGAGACTCACTTGGCAGTGAACCAATTCAAATGAGCTGTTTAAGATATGCGAGTGCACTATGAATAGGAATGAAGGCGGTTATATGTTGCAGGGGATCCTTGTGGCATAGACACGGGCCACTTTCTCCTTTTCCAGACGGTGGAGGATTTCTGGTTGGCCTGGAGTGGATGTGACAATTACCCTTTATTTGCATGGCCACAGAAATTCATCCAATTACCACCATTTAGGCAGTTACTTTTGACATGCACTGGCTAAGTGGATATTAACATCTTTTCTTCATGAGCAGGACAATGATACATTTATGCTTGAAGGAAACTACTGTTGTTTAGCATTTAAGGAACAAATCCAATATTTCATCCAGTGACAGTGGTAGCATATTCTAAAATGCAGTTTTTTTCTGGAGCTTTTGAACACATCTTCAGGTGTCATCATATTAAATAAGTACAGAACTTCAGTTACATATTACCAAAAGGTGGAAGAGGTGTTCAGAAATGGTCTCTGGCATCAGACGGATGTTGTCCTTGACTTTTTATCAGTACATAACTTTGACTACTCGATGACACCTGAAGAAGGTCAAATAGATAGATATGGCCAAAAGCCAGAAAGTGAATGAATGAAGATTTTTAAAATTAAATTAAAGTTTTTTAATTCCACCGGGCACGGATGCAACGTGTTCCATGTGTGCCGTGGCACAGCTAGTCACGACTGTTCTAGTCAATGTTTCAAACCCCACCAGTCCCAGTCCGTTTCAGAAGCGTCCCAGAAGCAGGTCTCAGCATGGCTTCGCCGAGAATACGTAGCTGTTTCGCTTTCGGCATAACAGTTGCCCATCTAGTTAGACCCAGCACATGTTAGCATTCATTTAGAGGGATGTTAGTTTTCCATATTCACTCAGTTCTGTTTTGGACTCCACCAACTTCTGAGAAACTGATATGTGTCTCTTCAGCTGCTAAATGCTCCGTTACATTCACCAGTTAGATGGTGATTTTTCTTTCTGCTGTTTTTGTGCTGAGCAGGTAGTGTAAAGTGGGTTCACCAGAGTGGTTTTCAGTGAAAGCAGCTGTTCCTGGAAATGCGATTGATAAGAGTGAGAGTGAACCAAACAGTAGAAATGTGGGCTGGAAAACCAAAAGAACATGTTAAAAAACACCAAAACAAGAGAGGCGAACTGCAGAGCTGGTTGATAATTCTGTGGGTTCATCATTACAAGTGACACCCTCATTACACATACTCATTTGATCCAATGCTAATATAGATAATGATAAGTCCAGCTCTAAGTTTCACGTTCAAAGAATCTCAGCACAATCACATACATGGGGCAACAATGAGTTCAGTTTGCTGACAAACATTTTCTCAGCTCAGATTCACTCCATAGTGAATTGTATTGTATTGTATTTTAGAATGAATTGCTTGTTTCATCCATAGAGATTAAGCACTCTGACTGCCCATGAAATTATGACTACTTTTGCAATGCAACTTATCTCAGATCAGGTCCAATTCGCACAGAGGCAGATCTTGATCTTGCACTGCACTCTTAATTCGAGCTTTTAATCCTCTGAAAGGTCTCATCTCCACCTGGCTGGAGGAAGTAAATTCCTTAATCCCTGTCTCTCTCTGACGCCGGGTTTTGGTTTACTTCAGTTCTGGAGTGATGCAAGCTGAGTGCGTGTGAGTGCAACAGTGAGTTGGTGTCCCAGAGGACTGTGCCGAGGCGAAGGCAGTGTTTGCGCTCTGTGCAGCCGGTGGCATTAGGTGTCGGAGGCAGTACATATGCAGCCTGCTCCTGAGCCTCCAGAGAGTTACCCCCTGGTGGCTTCACTCCGATGCTGACGCCATAGATACTGCAAACGGCAACACGGTCTGCGCTGCCAGCTCAGTCAGCTCTGACACACAGAGCTGACATTGCTGACATTGCAGGTGCCATCCTAACTAACACTGCCTTCTAAAATTTGCCAAATGATTTAGATAAGTCTGGGCGCTCACTAACTCTGACATCGTCAGCTTTTACTCTGTGATCGTTGAAGATTTCTATGAGACAGAATGATTTTTAAAGCAGCATCGTTCATCACACAACATGAACATATTATGTTATGTTGCTGTGGTGAATGTGTCAGCAAATCCAGCAAACTCTGCATAGCATTAGTATTCATTTGCAGTTGTGCTGGTGTCCACCTCAGGAATGTAAATCTAGTATTTTCTCTCACAGCTGTGTTGTATCTCCACTAACCTCTGAGAAAATACCTGTCTTTTTAAATCTTCCACTAGATTCACAGGCTGATTGCTAATTTCTTCTTTCTGCTGCTGCTGGGCAGGTAGCGTGCAGTGGTTTGAGTTTCTTCACTAAAAACAGCTAATCCTAGAAACGAGGCTGATGAGAATGATGTGAGAGATGTGAGTGCTGAAAAAGCATTTTCTTTCCACTAGTCTGAAAGAAGACTGGAGGAACTGTTACAGAGACAAGATAGCACAAAATCTCTTAATTGACCATTGCATGAAAAAACAGGGTTTTTGCCTGTACTGTCAGACTGTGAGTGGATTTCCATTGATTACTACTGACAAAGTTGTGGAAAAGTAAAAGATTACATATGCATTTCAGAGAGACGGATGTATTCATCCCTTTTCAACAGATTTGATTCAGTTCAATTTAATGTATATAAATTATAACAGAAGTTATCTCATGACCTTTTCCATACAGAGCTCTGCATGTATAATGTTATTTACATGAGACTAAACAACATCTGCCGTGACCTGTTGGGTTTAGAGAGAGAGAGAGTGGGAGATATGCAGATATGCACAGCAGCAATAATACTAATAATGCTAACTACAACAATAATTATAATAAAAATATGATTAATTGTAGTACTAATTATGATGATAATAATAATAATAATACCTTTTGTAGTGGACATCAAGCAGGACCACAGCAGCTGGCTTGACCAATTCCCAATCTAGGGGTAGCCATGATCCATGAGAACCTGTGAGAAAACTCCTGGCAAGGGGTGGAGTTTAGCTCAGTTGGTAGAGCAGCCGCCTCATGTGCGAAGGCTCAGTCCTTGCTGCAGAAGCCCAGGGTTCGAATCCGACCTGTGGCTCTTTCCCGCATGTCATTCCCGTCTCTCTCCCCGCATTCCTGTCACTCTTCAGCTGTCTCTATCAAATAAAGCTTGAAAAGGCCAATTAAAAATGCATTAATGGGACATGAATGTGTACAGTTGGGGAGGGAGAACAGAACAGAAGAGAAGTGCTCAGTGCATAATGGGAAGACCCTGTGATGGACGTTTAGGCCTAGGGATGGTTCAGGACTCACCTGAGCCAGCTCTAACTATATAAGCTCTATCAAAAAGGAGCATCTTAAGACAACTCTTAAATGTAGAGAGGGTGTCTGCCTCCTGAACCCAAACTGGCAGCTTGTTCCTCTGGAGAGGAACTTAAATTTCTGAAAGCTCTGGTACATTTAGACTCAACCTTTTAGAGATTGGATAGTTTCCTTGAGTGAAAATGACTAATGATGATGTCCTCACTTCTTTATATTTCCAACAGCGCATGGTGGTCTCTAAATACTATTTTCTTTGTTATGACCTGCTCCAAAACATTGTTAATAAACCACAGCCATGTTTTCATCTTTTTTTGGCATCTGGTGCCATCATGGAAACATGGCTCATAATTCAGAGGTGGCCTGGGGTTCGGGTTGCATTAGACTAATATAAGAGCAAAATTAAGACTAGCCTAACTCTGGCCTAACTTATATTGTATTGCTCAGTGTTGTTGTTTGAGACAGTTTCAGTCAGACATTGAGGCAGGTAGTGGTCTGTAGCCAGGTCATAGTGCAATCAGCTTATTCTACTGCTGGCTACGCTAATGCCAGCAGACAGGAAGCAGTTGTTGGCTCCCGCCGGGTCAGCGGTGGTTTCAGCTGCCGGCCTGGCTCTATCAGGCTGAGGGGGCTGAGGGGGCTGAGTGAACATCACACCTCCCTCCCCCAACCCCCATCCCTTCCTTTCCAAAGGCCAGTGTGGGCTCCTCTGGGCTTTTGTTGCATGATGGGATATATTCAGCTGCTCCGTTTGGCTGGTTTGGAGGAATGCTGTGGGTGCGCCCCCTCCCATCGGTTGGTCAGTGGAGCGAGGAGGAATATCAAAGCTCCGTCAAGGAGGGGGCGGGAAGGGGGAACAGGAGGGGACTGAGAGGGTCATGTCTCATTGGGCAGAGCAAGGGGGCACTGAGCCTGTCACATGGCTGATGGCTGATTTACCACTCCACTGGAGAGGTGAGGCCTCATAGGCCACCTCTCCCTGCCCACCACACACTCACACACTTCATTGACAGATATCCCTGACTGCTCACCATCTCTACAGTGGTTTAACTACCTCGAACATCAATGAGCTTTCTCTACAGTCTAGTCTGTCTCTTTAACCAAGCTTCAGCTGAAGCACCTGTATTGATTCTTGCTCCAGCCAATTCAACTGCAGCCTTTCATGGGCTCCTTTAACTGACTGTCTTTGTCCATGTTTCTGTAACATGTTCATTTTTTTTCTTTAGCCATTTTTGTCATCTGCACCCATTTCCTGCACTCTCCAGAGACATCACTCTCACCCTCCCACCCCACTTCTGCTCTCACACTCTTCACATTTTGTCCATTTTAGTTGTAGCGTGATGGAAAATCCATGCCATTCACTTTGTTGTTTGTTATTTGCAGCAGCTCATGTGTTGTCAGACATCTCCATATATAAAAGACACCTGCGTAGAATGTTGTCTGGCTTTCAAGACCCACTCATCCATCAATACAGTAAACCACGTCTTGCAAACATGTACAGTTTCATATGGTTCAATGGAAAAGCATAACCAGTCCCTTTCCTTAAAAATAATTTTGCCATATGGTGCAGAAAACACACACCTTGAAGTCTGCTTTAACCTGCTAATGTGTATTGATCTGTAGTTTCAGATGTCTAATGGATATAACAATACGTGTCTTGTAATCTAACAATAGAACCTGCTTTTGACATGTTGCTTAAAATGGACTCATGTCTCCTACCCTCAAATAAGCAATTTGAGTGCTGCATTTGCATACTGGCTCCTTCTGTGCTGTGGATTTGTAATCCTAAATCTGTATAAAATGGATGTCATGTTTAGTGTGTTGATTTATGTAGTTAGTGCCCCGATACCATACCACTTTCCCCCCCCAAATTTAAAACCTGTAAATCATTCCCCTATATGTAACTAGACATGAATTCTTTTACAGTAAGTAGCACCTTTTTCACCACTGCCTGTCAGATAGCATAACCCGGAGTAGCCTATAAAAAACTTCTAATGGACATCTAATGTAAATAAGACATGTTAGTGGAGGCTCATTTTAAAGAAAACCAAAATTAGTATGCAAAGATACAAAAAAATGAGCAAAGAGAAGTAAGAAATTAATGGGGGGGGTTCTGATTTTGAGAGAGGTTGAGAGATGTTATTATTCAAAATAATAAAATATTAATTGATTACAACTACCAATCCTCTACCACTACCACAACAAGATGACCTCCCAACTTTAAACCATTGCAATTTCTATGTAGAAACCGGATAACATTAGTTGTAAAATACCAGTGAGATCATGTTTTGTTTTAAAATAACTGTTACTTGATACAAGTCACGTTGCCATTACTGCAACATCGAGTCACATAACACAAGTCACATATATAACACTGACTTTTAGTTTCACATGAGACTCAAATCATAGTGCCCTGGGTCAACGTTCTGTGTTTGTTTGACACATCCATCCATTCCAACTAACTTCCTTACACAGACTTCGATGCTATTTACACTACGTCACCTGATGCGATTGAGTTACATTCATCACCTCATCTTGTTTGTCTTTATGAGCACTGAGGGGTGTGACAAAATATCAGAATATGATGCTCTGGAAATGAGAGTAGGCTGGGACCAACCAACAATTTTGAACCACCTCTTCAATACCCACTTCTTCAGGTGAAGTTTGTGCAAAGCAGGAGAATATAGCCATGTTGCTGAAAGCCAGCCATTAAAAGTGTACTATTCCTGGCTGCAGTGCATCAAACAAATCACTGCACAGTCGTCCAGCAACCTTGGCTGGTCCCAATAAAAAAACCTAAATACTTGAAGTGGTTGACAACTTCTACTGCTACGTCCTTTTCTTCTTTCACTAAGACCTCGGGATCAGAAATGTTGACTTTTTTAATAAAAAAATAATTAAATAAAAAACATAGCAACCGTTTTGGACAAAAACAGACATGAGTAAAAGCCAGTAATAGCCAGTGAGCTATTTTAGTAAGTTGCAGGGTGAGCGCATACATATGGCCGTGTCATCTGCATACATTTGTATCTGGACATCAGCACAGACAGTTTACAAATCATTGGTATAGATACTGAACAGCAGCGGGCCTAGAATAGATCCTTGAGATACCCCAACAGTGCAGTCCAGAAAGGTGGACTAATGACTCTCCCAACTTGGAAACCGTGAGATCAACTCTGCCTGTAGAGTTCTGTAGAGTGAATTGCTCTAAAAATCAAACTGCATTGAACCAAGTGGATGTGGACAAGATTTCAGATGGTCTCACCACCATCTCCTTTAGATAAAATGGGCATGATACTAACCTATAGTTATTCAACTGGAGTCTTTTTTTAGATATTGGAGTGATCACAGCAGCTTTTAGACAGGCGATGAGGGAATTCAGATTCCCTTATTGACCGGTAAACTAGCTTAGTAATGGGAGTGCATAAAGATGCTGAATTTCTTTTAATCAAGCATGCATCAATCCCATGGTAAATCAGCTGTTGAGTTATTTCACTATAAATATTAACGTGCAAAATTGCACAAGAAGAAAAGTCAGTGGATCAGTGGATGTCAGTAGGATCCATCATCTGGGCACCATGAATGTCTTTACAACATTTCATGGCAATCTACTCAGTAGTTGTTGAGACATTATATTCTGGAATAAAGTGCTAGACTGACTGACAGAATGACATTGCTATCCCTAGAGCGATGTTGCTACTATGACTAAAAGCAGGTTCTGGCTGTCTATCATAGTTGGTACCAAAGACCAGTGAAAAGCAGATGGCCAGTTCAGAACATGCTTGTCACCAGTAAGTGCCAGTCTTCATAATTTAGGATTGGGCTATGGCTGTCAGGGAATCGTCTTTTAGATAAGTGCTTAAATTATTTAATAATTTTTGTATTTTACCTCACTTTAGCACAGTTTGATTTGTGTCAGTATTTTACATTTAAAAATGCAACAGAAAATGAATTAAGTGACGTAAATGTAAAGCATGAGTATACCCTGCCTATACTCATTGCTCTATACAGTAATACAGTTTGTTTCCTGCTGCTGTAGCTACAGTACTGTACATACCGCTTGATCCATCCTCTACCATGCTGCATATGTTTTGAGTTTGGCATCTGAGTCTGGGCTGTCTTAGAAAAAAACGAGACCATTCAGAGATAAGAGAACACTCCTCTTTCTCTCTGTCAACATGTAAGTCTTAAGTGAAGCCGAGTGCTAGCTGGGATTCCTGTCTGGTATCCTGTCTGACATGAAAGGCTGCTCGCTGGGACTGAGGAAGGAGCTCAGAGAGAAGTATTCCCGCCGGACCCTCCGGCAGATGGAACAAGAACACCTTGAAGGATGGGAGTGTCGCCGAGCCCGAGCGCTCGCTTTCTCCCCTGCAGATGAAACGTAACGCAGGGCTGTCTCAAATCTCCGGCAATCTGCGGATGTGAGCGACGCGGAGAGAGCACCTGGCTCTTCAAGGGAAGCAGCCGTTTGAGATGTGACAGAATGCCTTGTCAGATAGAATCACAGTAATGGAGAGATAATCCCACAGTCATCACTCAGAAAGGCATGTCTGCAGGGCATCTTGGAGGAATAACCAGATATGCTTTGCAACATTTAGACGGTAAACGTCACTAAAGCTGTTGTATTTATCACAGGCTAAAACCAAAACTGAGTGAACCTGGGAGGAATTTGGATAACAAAAACACTGAAAGCACTTTGAGGTTCAGTTCACGTAATGAGATATTCAGAAGTTGTAAATGTAGATCAATAAGCGTTGTTCTGCTGATACTCCTGGCTGGTGAATAGTCCCTGAGTAGAACAGGATTGGTCCTTGTAGGCCTGTCAGATGACAGAGACAAGCCAGACAGGAGAGTTTGCAGCCACTGCTGTGTATGCAGAGATGTGCCTTTCGTCTCTTGTCACTCAAAGGCCCTTGGAGGAGTTTTGCTGCTCAGCCACCTTCCTTGACCTGTCACTCAGTCCTCTGACAGCTGGTAGGCCGCCCTCCTCCGCCCCATCCTTCCCCCTTTTCACTCCTTCACCCTCCCGGTCCCTCCCAGTCTTCCTTTTCGATCCCAGCATGCGGATCGGGCTCTCATTTTCATGTGTCAGGCACCCCCGTCAGTGTGACAGCTCCCTGTCCGCCTGTCTCATTAGAAAACAGCCAGCTTGGTCTGGGAAGCAGCAGGAGAGGCGATTGGCGTTCAGCTCTCCCCAACCCGGGAACTGTGAGATCAGCTCAGCTAACACCAGTCAACCAGATCATCATCTGGCTTGATCTAACATCCACACATACACTGATCCCCAAACCCAGACTCCAGCTGATACATGTACACACACATGGATATACGTTCTTTTTCTCCATTTTCTCAGGTTCAGTGCACTTTCCTTTCAGTTCCTTCATAGGCTCGAGTGCAATTACAAAACTGTGCCTGCTTGTAAATTTGCAAAAATTTGTTTGCTCTATCATCACATCTCTCATTCATGTACATTCAAATACTGCTGCACTGTTGTAATATGTTTGGTATTTGTCATAATCATATTTGAGAATGGCTTTTGGCTCACGAGTTGCATGAAAAAGTGAACTACCTCTGCTTACAGCATGTGTGTTTTTGACTGTGTGTGTAATTTAGTGATTCTAATTTGTCACTCTGTGGTGTTTCAGTCACAGCGTATCTTCAGCAAACACTCCAGCAGGTCTGCATGATTGTATCCCAGTTATCTTCTCTCAGGGGATGACTCTCGATAGAGGGAAACAAAGGTGTTTACTTTTTAGGCCTGCATATCAAATGGCCTTGAAGGACAAAAAAAAATCTTTAAAAAAAACTAAACATCAGACAGCTATGATTCCCATTCCTTTATTGTTTGTCCTTGAGTGTTAATTGTGCAACATAGAGAGACATCCATTAGGCAGACTTGCGTTTGATGTTTTTTGATGCGAGACCTAGATGTGAGACGGTGAATAGTTAAATTCTAATTGCGTGAGGAATTTGTATCGTTATAATTTGGGAGGCTTTGTATTCCTCCCTTTTAATGAATGTAACATGGCCATCTCGGATAGGAAGGAGCAGAGATTTTGTGAGTTTATAATGAACTGTGAAAGGCTTTTGAATATGTATGAGGATGCAAGACCCTAGGCAAGATGTACACAAGCTCCCCTGATGGGTGTGAAGTTGATCATATCATTTCCTTCCAAAGAGCAAGCCTCATTTGGTACAGAGTTTAATCCAGGGCTCATTGTAACGTGGCACAGCTTTGTAAGAAGTGGAACACAAGGAAGAGTTGTGGCATGATGGGTCGGGTTCAGTGCATTTGATTTTTCCTATTGATGTCCGAAAACAAGAGCCATCTCTTCATCTCATGTAAAAATAAAAAGAATTAAAATGGTAAGAGTTGAACTGGATTATATGGAAATCTGAATCCATAGTCCACTTTTATCCTCTTTCTTTCAGTATTTTTTGCTTTATTATTCATTTTTTTGTCGTCAGGTGTAGACAGTCAGAGAGAAAGGTATGAGGTTGGACTGCACACCACTGACATTTAATTAGCACACTTTTTGACTCCACCCTCCATCACTGCAGCAGATGTCCATGATGTATTTTTAATAAAGTCACAAATTGCCATTACAATACCTGCCTCTTCATATAGCTCTTAAAAGGATAATATTTTATTCAAAATGCTACGAACAGCACAGCTTTACTCGATGTTTGACACTAGAGGAGCTACTCGAGCCCATCTAAAATTTAAAAAGCTGTTCTTTCTCAATAAAAATAAAAAGTCATTCACGCACATACAAACTCGTGTAAAAAGGTTTTAGAAAGAACAATTCTTGGCAGAATTTACACTGAAAGAGTTCAAAATTGAGTCAGAACATTAAGAAGTTAGGCCTACGTGTAGGTTGAAGTCTTCAAGGGATAAAAAAAAACATTATCTGAGCAGGAATATTTTTGAACATGAAAGAAGTTGTAAAAAAAGAAAACTACATTCCCATGATAACTGTGGAAAAGCTTGAATGTACCGAGGCGGCCCCTCGTGCCCCACAGAGCAGCACACAAGTTTGCGGAGTAAAGGTGTGGGCAAAGGTGAGTTATTGTAAAGTGTGTGTATGAGTGTGTTCAGTAATACCCTGTTCACAAGAATGTTATATAAGAGAAGCTCTCTTGTTCAATATTAGGACTAGTTCATGATGGAGAATCATGTTTAGACTTGGGTTATGGATCATCGTATTATGTTATGAACTGGGCTGAGGGTTTCGAATTAGGTTTAGGTCAAGTTAAGTTTAAAAGGAAAGTCTGAGTAAATAAATGTGTAGAAAAGGCTAAATTATATTTTTATTCAAATCCATGAGCATGTCAGATTTGCGTGTACGTGCATGTGAACACACAGAGCAGTACACCACTTGATCCCCGTCTCTCTTCATCTGCCTTAAACCTGTGACCTGACATGGTGGTGGCCGCTGAGTGCTCTAAGTGATGACCCTTTAACCTGGAACATTTCAATTTCAACCTGTGACAGCTCCCCAGAGAATGATTTGAATGTTAAGTGCGCCCTCCAATCCAGGAGCCGTATGAAAATGTAATCAGAGCGCTATCATCTCCCCGGCAGAAAGAAGGCTTGCTTGACTCCATGCGGCAAGCATTGGCGCTGGCCTCATTTCCCCTGCCAGCAGGTGTCCTCTCTGGATATAATAGGCTTTACATGTGTAATTAACACATGGCACCGCTGCCTGTGCCGGCCATAGCCTTAGCCCTGCTCCTGTCACCATGACTTTCTTTCTATTTCTTTTTCTCAATTTATTTCTCCACCCTTTCCTCTCCTTCTTCATTATGAAACATAATGGCTTTTGGGCCAACTCTAGCTGTGGTGAAAGTAGGTGCAGAAGACAAAGACAACACCTTGATGAAGAAAGCCAAGCACTTGGTAATGCGGGGATGGATTGGTGTGTATAGGTATAGGAAGGTTCCATAGTGTGGAAGGACACGGATGGAGTTAACAGCTTGCTGTGTGGGCCGGCTAATGCCTTAAAACCCCCCTCTCATGAAACCTGTAATTACCAGGGCTCCGTTAATCAAGAATGAAACAGAGGAGAAGCAGTGGGCTAATTGGGGCCGACGTGCTCTGTAATTAGAGTAATAGTCACACATTGGGATTTTATGAATGAATGACTTTGCCAGGTTTTTTTACAGGGCTTCATTACATTGGTCAGAGCTACCAGCACTATTTACATGCATGTATATAAAGGATACAATATGTTACTGGTCATTTTTTTGTCCAAACAGCAGATTTTCTCTCCAGGCCTCCTGACTAGGCCAGTGTTAATTATGTCTGTGGCCGAGGATGAGGGTGGGGGGTGGGAGGGATGTCCAATTATTTTTCTCTCCTTCTCTTTTTTTGCCTCAAACCTTTTTTCACCCATGTGCTGCTAGCTGTCGGGCAAGGAGGTGGATTTCTGTGTTTGTGGAGCTTGATTTGCAGTGTGGAAGGAATTCATGGTTTGCTCTATCATAAACATAAACTCTGACCTATTTCTGCTAAGACGACCCCGCAATGAGTTCAACTGATGAATCATTTTTGTTTTGATTGGAGAAAAAAAAAGCATGTTTCTTTTATTACACATTTTATTCTTGGTGGGGATGTAGGTAGCCTTCATAGACTGAGAATATTGCACTTTTGTGTGTTCACAGTCCAGGAGAGAAGTAATGACTCACTGTTTGAATTTTTTAAGACTAATGCTCAGAAAACCTTCAATGAAATATGAAAGAACTTTCAGTCCTCAGTGTGCTTCAAAACACAAATTTGTACATAAGTGACGACTGAGATGTTTATGCCAAATCACCACACTCAATGGCAGGGAAAAAGCCTGCTGTCATAGCCTCCTCCTAGCTGCATCCCACTGCCTCTCTGCTTTTTCTAAGAATTCTGAGTATTTTTGTATGTCTTGCGCAATGAATGTGCATATAGGCACAGTTTGGGACAGTCTCTGTTCACATGAAAATGATGGAAGTAGCTTTGTGAGGAATTAAAAGCTTTAGAGAAATTCAAATCCGTTCTGCATTCACACCTCCAGACAACTGGCCAATTGGAAAAAAAAACAATATATATGCATAAGATTATATGGTAACACTTTATAATGAGTACACACTATTAAGCATTAGTTAAGCATTAATATATACTGAATTCATCATTAATAACGCATGAATACTCATTAGTATGTAGTTTATAAACACAGTTACAAATGTTTTACTCATCACTGATAAGCACAGTAGTTATGGATTAGTAAATACTGAATTCATCATTTATAAAGCATAAATATGGTTTATAATCAGTTATAAATGTTTTACTCTTCTGTACTAATGGTTAGTGAGTGTGTTAGTAGATGTTTTATAAAAACTCACAAATTCCATTTCCAATGGATGACCTATAAACAGTTATTAATGCAGGAATTCATGAATTCAGGCAGTTACAAAGCACTTACTACACGTTAATTAAGTATTTTGTGTGAGCTCATCTAAAGTGGGCACTATCTATGCCTTATAAAGCATTTACAAATGAGATTTAAAGGCTGGCAATGCCTCAAGACTCACAAAAGTTTCAGTTATCTTAACAGACCAAGGAGAGACACAACACAAAGGGGTGTAGAACATATTGCATTGATATTTATTTCAACTTCCCAACATATTGTAAAGTACAACTGTTCTGTTGATGTAAAAAGACGAACAAGGGTAAACAAAGCTGAATAAAAACAACACCAACAGTGGATCACAAAAGTTTAAGTACGACAAATACAATCTTTGTTTAAAAAAAATGAATCTTTCTGTATCAAAAAATAATAGAAAATATTTCAGTGTCAATTTAATGGAATTTAACGTAATTAAATTGTATTTATTTAGAACTAAATAAAATATTTTGAATTAAGTATACAATTCACAAGACTAGTAAAATAAATATGGCCATAAACAAACCTTTAAAATATGTACCGTAAAACACAAAAGTTGAAAAGTTTTGTTTTAGAAAAAAGTTCAGACAAATGAAACAGCCAGCAACAACTTTTATTGGCAATAAAATAAAACAAACATTCTCACTTCAACATATTCATAATACTACAGCCTCTTCAAAAACTCCCGAGTCCAGAGCTCTTCTGAAACAATGTACAAACAATACATATAGGTATTAGCACTCTCCTTATGTTTGTAGCATACCTCAAGTCATACTGCAGTCCACAGTTGTACATTTCTGTGGCTCTGTCAATGGAAAATGCATGGACAGCTGAAAGGGTGTGGACTGCTGCCTGAGTTAAATTAAAATTAAAAATATTCTGCGTCTACGTGCCATGTTCCCCCACTGCTTCTGTTATCATCCCTTGCTCACTCATTACTTTGACTTTCATAACACATGTAAAAGACGACACAAAATGGGTTTGCTTACGGACATTTACATTGTACTGAGTTTGAAGGAATGTGTTTTTACAAATAGAGTCCGCTGTCTTTGAAAAACAGTCATTAATGCTCTTTCTGCCTAGCAAAAGATGTCTTAAACGTTACATTAAACGCCAACATCTTCAGAAAAAAGTAAAAATAATATAAATGTGTCTTACCTGAACCGCCATTGCCGTCTCGTCTTGTGGTTTACAGGGGCGTGGTTTGTATGGGCGTCGTTTGTAGCGGCTGCGGTGGCTTCACTTGGGTACTATTGGCGGGATTGCAAGTTCAACGTAAACGTCTCGAGATGCACTTTGTTTTTGTAGTGTCGTAAAATTCATTTTCCTGTATTATTGCATCATGTGTTGAGTATCTTTATTTTATCTGTCTCAAATAATTTTTAGACTTTCCTTGAAGATAGGACCCACCAGACACGTCTCTGTCACGTCGCGGCTGCGACGCTGTTTTGGTCCGTCATGCATGCGACTTCAAACCCCACCAGGAGCGTTTCAGAGGCAGAGCATTTAGCCCACCAGACTGTGTTTATTTGCTCATATTGGTGCTCTGTGTTAATAAATTGACGCGGGCTGCGCGCAGTGTCTGCCAGAAATAGAACAGCGGCGTATTTCACACATTTTTTCAAACAAAGATTGTATTTGTCGTACTTAAACTTTTGTGATCCACTGTTGGTGTTGTTTTTATTCAGCTTTGTTTACCCTTGTTCGTCTTTTTACATCAACAGAACAGTTGTACTTTACAATATGTTGGGAAGTTGAAATAAATATCAATGCAATCTGTTCTACATCCCTTTGTGTTGTGTCTCTCCTTGGTCTGTTAAGATAACTGAAAATTTTGTGAGTCTTGAGGCATTGCCAGCCTTTAAATCTCATTTGTAAATGCTTTATAAGGCATAGATAGTGCCTGTTTTAGATGAGCTCACACAAAATACTTAATTAACGTGTAGTAAGTGCTTTGTAACTGCCTGAATTCATGAATTCCTGCATTAATAACTGTTTATAGGTCATCCATTGGAAATGGAATTTGTGAGTTTTTATAAAACATCTACTAACGCACTCACTAACCATTAGTACAGAAGAGTAAAACATTTATAACTGATTATAAACCATATTTATGCTTTATAAATGATGAATTCAGTATTTACTAATCCATAACTACTGTGCTTATCAGTGATGAGTCAAACATTTGTAACTGTGTTTATAAACTACATACTAATGAGTATTCATGTGTTATTAATGATGAATTCAGTATATATTAATGCTTTACTAATGCTTAATAGTGTGTACTCATTATAAAGTGTTACCGATTATATTTACATAAATTATATTTACATCCAGATAGCAATAAATAAATGAAATGCTCAGAAAAAAAAATGAAGAAAAACATCCAGTATCTGCGGCCATATAATATAATAATGATAATGATTGGGCTTATTACACTGAGCTTATTATAGGCACATACTCTGCCCATGCACTCATTGCACATGAAAATGAGTTTTGGTGGAGTGGCTGGAAGGCAGAGGCTGGAATTATTTTAAGTTGGACAGTTTAAAAATCTAGCTGTCATTTGCTAGTTTCTCTAACGTTACCTACCTTACCTTTAACATTTTTTAAATTGTTTTTTTATTTTTACTTTTTCTACTTTCTGGGCTTTGTTTACAGCCAAGACGGCCATGTGTGCCTGTAAGAGAAGTAAGTGCCCATGTGAAACCATTTAACTCTGAGAATTTGAATGAAGTCACGATGATCTGTGAGGTAAAATTAGCATCAGCTAGCTGACCATGTCAGTGACAAAAACAAACACCCATTTGTTTTGGTATGCGACGCTGGTGCTCTAGTGCGACATCTAGTGTCAGAGATAATAAATATATATATAATATGATAAGACGTGCAGAATTTTTGATAAATAATTTGCAGCATTAATGTTCAGCATGGGTACGGTCGAATAGTCAAAAAAATAGCCCCTAAGTCCTTTCCTAACCACTTTTGCTTGACCTTGATGGAAATCGTCACAAGGAAAGATGTGAAGGAGAATTCATAAGGAGTTAGGAGAAGACGACCACGGTGCTCGGAGAATCTGACTGCTCTTACAGTCTAGTGTAAGAGCATGAAGCGACGGCGAATGTTATTGACGTGATCTGTGGTAAAACTACAAAGTTCAGAAGATGAACTACAAAACGCGCATTTAAGATACTTCTCCCCTGTGCACTCTTACTGTGTTGTTTCATGCAGGGAATATAAACGTGGACGTCACTGCCGCAAGAAGTTGTGGGTTGGCATTACCTCTTTTCCTTTCGTAAAGGATGGTCCAGTGTATCCTTTGCTAAAGGAGATAATAAAGGAAGCACTGAAGCTCCTTTCCTTAACAGTTAGAGCAGGGGTCTTCAACCAATGGTCCATGTCCCCTAGGGGGTCTACAGAGGTACTGCAGGGGGTCCACCAATTTTGGTCAAAATAATTGATCATTTTCACCAAAAT
This sequence comes from Miichthys miiuy, assembly GCA_036365135.1. Lineage (NCBI taxonomy): Eukaryota > Metazoa > Chordata > Actinopteri > Sciaenidae > Miichthys > Miichthys miiuy. The sequence continues at coordinate 6,020,838 of CM071605.1, forward strand.
AATTTGTGAGAATTAAAAAATATAACAAAAATTATATTGAGTAAACTGCAAGCATTAATATGGAATAAAAAAAGCTACTTTTGACAAAAACTATTAGTATTAATATATTATTTATAAATTATTCCATTATGCCTGAATGTTTTATCAATCATAAACACATATAGGCTAATAACCCAGCATATAAATAGGTTAATAAGGTGAAATAAAAGGTGAATAAAGTAAATATAAAAGTTATTATAGGCCAGGCTTAAAATGTGACACGTCGGGGTCCCTGTTCTGTTTGTCTCTCGTCCAAGGGGTCCTTGGGTTGAAAAAGGTTGAAGACCCCTGAGTTAGAGAATTCAAACAGCTCTTTTCATGGCGGCTACGTTAATACTTTCAGGTCATTTCACTTAGTTAGGAACCTTCCTAAGCAAAATTGACTATTCAACCGCACCCCATGACTCATTTTTTGTATAAGAGGGTGAGGATGTTTTAGGCTGTATGCTAGTCTATCTCCTATTCCTAGAACAGCTTTGTTGACCACAAAGAAGCGAGTGCGTTGACAACTCTCCCCAGTTTGGATGTTTCCCTGTCAAGAGTGGAGAGGCCACAGCACAGCAGTGATTTATGGAAGCCATCTGAGGATGCAGGTCCACTACCTGTGGCTAATATCTTTTCTCTATCTCGCCTCTCATTACCTCATTTGTCATGACGTGATGCATTGCAACACCGTTGCCCATAAACCCACTTCAAAAGGGTGCTGGATGGATCGGGTTCCTCCTTGTCCTCTCGTGTGATGGATTCAGATACAAGCTATAATCCCAGTGACATTGGTCCATTGATCTCCACGAGCCTGGCTGGCTGTGGACACAGGACCATGTATTTTGGTTGTAAATGTCGACACTCTAAAGTTGAGGACTGGCTCAGTTACGCAATAAAGGAGGTGTGTTATGTGTCTGTAAAACTTAAAAGAGGGGTTTTGCTTCAGCAGGGTCTTCATAGTTTTATATTTGCATAACTTATAAAAGCTACATTGCCTTAAGATAATGAGAAGTTGAAAATATACAACAAGTATGGAAATGTAAGAGGTTTCTGAGAAGGGCATGCAGAGATACATGAAAGTTTGCAGTATTCCTCAAGGTGAAATTAAAAAAATATGTAAAATATAAAGTATAACAAATGTCTAATAATGACAAAAACACATATTCAGTTGGGGGATGCCCTGGATATTCACATCACACATGTATGTGTGTGTTCATGTTTCGAATAAAGAATTGATGGATAAAGAAATTGAACATAATCTAGGAATGGTCCAGGGAATGGCTCTTTTATACATGCCACTTTACAGATTAATTCCCAGCATGCAGTATGTTCCCCGTCTCTGTCTCCTTACTGTCGGCAGTCTGAAGCGTTCCCTTGAGCTGTGTTTTAATATGGAGCCTCTTCTCTCGATCGGGGACATCTTCAAAGCCGGTGTAATGACACGGTGTGCACACCTCTGCTTCATGTTCCTCCGTGGCCAACAAAACAACAGGGATCTTTCTCTTTACATCCGCCTCCGGAGCCCTCAATGCCCAGCAACATCCAGTAATGGACAGAGCACCTCAATATGGCCCAGTCCCCCCTCCCCCCATGTTCTCCCACAATCCCCTCTGTCTCACCCTGTTTTCTGTTTCCTCTCCATCCTCTCAGCAGTCAACATCCTCCATCAGGGACAGACTATTATGACTTTCATCTTTGCCTCATCATTTACTGGAGTGGCTTGTGCTATTTACACATAGCTAGCTAGTGTTTTAGCTTTACTTGGAATGGACAAGCTGGACTCTTTTTCTATCTGAGTGCTGTTGTGTATTTGTGGTTATACAACAGGACTTTGGCGCTGTATGCACTCTGCTGTTGGTTTAGCAGTACACTTATCAGTGCCACCTGCTCTTGGAGTAGCCTCTTAATTATCAGATCAAAGGCAGTGAAAAGGTGCTAAGTGGTTAGGAGCTGCAGCAGCATGCTACTGGCCTTTGATCCGTTCAGTCCCAACCTCCCCGACAGCAGCCTGCCTTAAATTAAATATGGACAGACATCTCTCTTTGAGTTCAGCCCTTTCCCCTCATAAGCTGTTGCATTTTTTTTTTTTTTTGTACATTGCACTCTGTTTGATGTGTGTGACTGTTTAGCCTGACAATGGACGACAGTGTGCCTAAAAAGGAGTGGCTGACTAATCGAGGGCCGGAGCCTCCTGCTGAGTTACCTGCAAAGGTCTCAGCTCTCTCTGGACCAATCAAACAGGCTGTTAAGAGTTGCCTATAATAAGACTGTGTGTATGTGTTTCCCCCAGTGTGTTTGATGTATTATTTGTGTGCTGATTTATCTGATGTTAGAGTAAACACCAGACCTTGTGGGTTCCTGGGCTGCAGACGCTGAACGCCATCTCCTGTACGTGAGCGTTGGATCTGGTCTGGTCTGGACTGTCCCGCCACCTCTGTCTTGCATTAGACCTGAGACTGTTTACGAGTGCGGCGGGCAGACTTAGCTGGAACAGTTGAGGTCTTGTGTCACCAGATGTTTTATAGGGCAGGCGGCATGGAGGAGGCAGGCAGTAAGCAAGGAGGCAGAGGGGGGCCGGCAGTCAGGTGCTCTGCGTGCCCTTTTATGGGCCAGTCCACTAATGAAAGTGGGGTTCTGGGACCACTGTGGAACATCAGAGGCCACTCCACCCCACCAGACCCTCACCTCCATCTACACAGGAATGTCATAAAGCTTTAAAAGACCGCCCCCCTTCATTATTCACTTCCGCCTCCCCTTTCACTGGGCTGTCCTGTCCGCTGATTGATTGGTTTCCATTTGTTGTCATGTTTTCAGGTGGCTGCTGAAGTGCCACTGGGGTGCCACAGGATGGGAGCAATACGTTATTATTAGGTAGATGAAGTGTAAGATGTTCCCTGGAGGAACCGCAGTCAGAGTGGTTTGATAAGAGAAGTGAATGTGATAGCTGTGATCGAGCCCGCCAGATGGAAGTCTAGAGAGGCACCACGCACATATGGAACAGATAAAAGGAGTGTTTCTGTGGTCAGCTGTGATGTTGACACTTCAGAGACCTGCTGGTGCAAAGTTGCTACAAAAGGGATCTTGACACACTCTCTGTCGTCTTGCTTCTATCTACCCATCAATCCATTCCTTCATGGCTGAATCTAAATGTTCATATATTGTACTTATGAATTTGCAGACTGTATCATTTGGTCATACACACTCCGGTGTAAATGAAGTCATCATAATCCTGTCAGGTCTTTGAGGGCTTTGGGCCACGAGGGAAGCAAATGTGATATGAAGGAGGATGTAAGACCTCAGTCATTGTTTTTGATCAGATCATTGCCAAGATCTTGACCCTGGAAGACTTTTTACAGTTATGAGCAAAATTCACTCTGATTGCACTACTAAATAGATGGATACATCAGAAATTAATGGATGTCTGTGTGACTTATTGGTAGTTTGCAGAGGTTGAACAAAGTCTTTGCTTTGTGACCACCACAGTGTCAATTGTACAGTCCTAAGTCAAGTCCCAGGTCGACACAGGTAAGTTCCAAGTCAAATCTGAGTCCTAAACATTGTCTTTCAAGTTGCACAGTTCTTTGCTGCTGCTAGCATTGGCAAGTCGAGTCTGAAGTCACCAAGTCATGAGACTCAAGTCCACTCCTCTGGTAGATTCCCACACTTTAAAGAGCAGACTTTTGAAGTCCTCAGAAAGTCCGTAGAAGTTCACATTGTGCTTGAGACCCCTTGCAACTTGATGAATTGTAGATTTTGATGTAACATCCTGTAAAGTCCACAATTCTACTAGTGTTGAAAAGTCCAAACAATTGGATTCATTCCATCCATCCATCTGCTCTCCTGGTCTTCAGGCCAGTCCCCACTCCCCACTTCCTGCTGGCCCACAACTCCTAGCTTCCTCTTCAGCCCCTGAAACCCTCCTCTCCGTCTTGCTGAGCAGCTTTGAACTCCAGCATGTCTCACATGCCTCCTTGCTCCCACACATTTCAGCCCCATGCATCACAGCAGCTTAACTTCCATGTAAATCAGCAGGTCGAGAAATACATCCTCTGCCAGGTGCATACACTTAGCCAGTGCTGCTTGACTGGTGTTGAGGAAAAGAGGGCATGTGGTGAAAGAGAGAGGGAGAATGTATATGCGTGCATATGTGTATTTGCTCCCCTTCCTCATGGGAGCACAGTTACTGCGATCTCCCCCCCCCGGCAGGCATTCACAGGATCTGACTGGATTACACCCTGAGCCCTGCTCGCACGTTTTAGCCACAGTACAACATGCATGAGTGAAAGAAGACGGAGAAAACAACAAGGGGGGAGATGAGGAGGAGGAGGAGGGGCAGGAAGAGGAGGCGGCTGTTGGGCTAAAGAGGGTCTGTGCGCGGGGTAGCGGTGTGGAATAATGTCCCTGTTTACTTTCTGGGCTGTTGCCGTGTTAAACAGCAGCGAGCCAAGCGGTGCTGGGTGCTGGGAGGGAAGAGGACTTAATGTCAGGCTAGTGGATGGGTGGGGTGGGGGAAGCAGCTGATCTACGGAATGTCTATATCAGTTGTAGGAAGTCTTGATAGATATGGAGCAGGGGGAGGAAAAGAGGGCAAGGATGGGGTTGTGGAGAAGGCAGGAATAAGGATGAAAACAAGAAAAAGACAAGAGTTTTGCAGAGTGAAGATGGACAGACCAAACTAAAGAAGTCTTAGTGTTCCTCATTACCTCCTTATTTGCCTAAATAAATTGTGTCAGATGCTCTTGATATCCCCCATTAGTAACTAAACTCAATGTCCAGCAGGAGTAAGAGACTGAAGTTGATTAGAACCAATACCTGCCTATATTACATGTCATTTGGTAGACCCTTGGCTCAAAATAGGACCTGTCTGGGAACAGTCTTAGTAATTTCATAGGGGCATTATTGCATATGGAGTCAATGGGGTAACATTAGCAGATACAAACAGGCAAGAAGCAGAGTAAAGATTTCTGTCACTCTCACTTACTTTCCAAGTGGATGATGAAGGAATTTTTTGAAGGGTCAAAACAGAGAATTTGCACCATGTTTGCAAAGAACTGTTAAGACGCAACAAAGAAATAGCGTCACTTATCCTGGGTTTTTCAGATCCTTCATACTGTATGAGTTTCAGCTGAAGGTTCAACATAGCCACAGATGTTTTCATGGGATAATATTTGTTCCCTATAATACTGGGAAGCATGGGGAAAAAAGAGCACATTCTTCGTTGTCCTTATTTGGAAATACTTAGTTTACTTGTTTCCCTGCATAAATGTCCAACTTCTGAACTATCGCTGCAAGTTGTCAGTTGTCAAACATGTGAATTTGGTTTCAATTAAACAAAAGAATGTGATTCTGCACACCTACCATTTGGCATAAGTTTTGGTACTAATCAAAACTTGGCTGGACTGAATGGTATGTACTTTAATATCAGTCCACACCATTTAAAGGACATTTCTAAAATGTTCTGCATATTAACTGATAAAATGACATAAGAATACGTATCTGATAACCTATTTTGGAAAGATAATGTTTAAACTGCAGTAAGTTTCTATGACTTTTCAACTTCTCGCTCATTACTACATGAATCTGATATTGTTATATGGTTACACAAATCTATCTATTCTAATCTCTAACAGTGATTATGTTATGTAAATGTTATGTTCCATTTACATAACATTTATTTCATAACTTAAAACAATTAATATTATACAATATTAGTTTTTTTGATATCCAACCTAAATGACCTAACCTTCGCCAATGTTTTGTTAATTGCAGTGGCTCTTGATTAGTCAGCACATGGCATCCCAGTCAGGTTTCTTGTGCACTCATAGAAAAGTAGGCGTTCTGAACATAAGATTATAGGAATTATGATGCCAAACACCTCTGAGGCAGACTGAACTCTGAATTGAGGGACTGTGGTAAATGAACAGCTTAAATGCTTAACAAATTAAATCAAATTAATCCCATTACATGCACTGAAGCCAAACACATTTCATGGCTGACTTCATTTTGATTGCTGGGTGAATTGATATATAAATTCACAGGTTCTTTTTTTTTTTTTTTTTACTATAATTTCATATGCAGATCATTTTCATGACTACCTGACTTATTGTGTGATCTACAATATGTCTGAAAATAGAGAAATTCCCATCACGATTTCCATGATCAGATGTATTTTAATATATATTATATTTAATATTGAATAAGACAGACAAGCAACAACACCTGAAGCTGAAACTAGGAAAAGATCCTTCCTTAAAAAGTGACTAGTGTCAATTAATTTACTTAAATTTATTAAGACCATCATCCCTCAATTTAATATGACCATTGACCATAATACATATTTTCATATAAGAGTTTACTGTTTTATACTGTATACATACAGGATGTTGCTTCAAATAAAGTAATTACAAGGAGAAATATTTTCTCATTAGGAGTGGCAGTCAGGCTGTGGTCACATGTATGGTCTGTACGTAAGTTCCAGTACATTCAGGTTCACAGGATAGCCTGGATAACTAGGATGTCTAGCTCTGGCTACGTCCCTCTTCCCATCCCTTGCCCTAAAACTGGCCTGTGTAAGTATGCTCAGGGGTGGCGGGGGGGGGGTTGCTGAGGGAGGGGCAGAAGGGAGTGGGTCAGCAGCGCTGGGTCGGTCATGCGAGAGCAGCTGAAGTGCTTGTGGTCATTATCAGAGCAAAGTCTCAACATTGCCGCACCAATTAGTTTTGACCCAGAAGGAATAGTCTGTAGACCGGAGACAGGCATCGCTCCATCCCCAGCAGATTCAGATGGACACGCACACAGACACACACACAAGAGTGAAACCTCATATACATACACACACTCAGGCTTGCACATGGAACATCACTTCCATTTGTGCTGCAGGAGTGTGCATCTCTGGATCTGTCCTGCCCCACATTCTGTTTTCCATCTCATAGTTTTTCTCATATGCTTCCTGACCAGGTCTGGAATTTTGGAATTTTAGAGGCAAGGCCACTTAGCTTGAAGTGGGGCAAATATTTTGAGGGCACAAAGATAATGTGCCAGGGTACCAAGGCTATAAGTCTGAAAAACATGATTTTGATTCAGACCTAACAAGTTTGTTGCTGCTGATTTTGATTTGGTCTCTGACCTCATATCAGCTCTTGTCACAAATGTTAAAACCTCTGCAAGAAATGACACTTGGAACTTTGACTCTCCCATAAAGAAGCTTGTATTTATATATATGCTTTAACATTAAAATCGACCACTCCAAGCACTTTTACAACACTTTGTCACATTCACCCATTCACGCACACTGATACACTGATGGTAGAGGCTACCATGCAAGGTCCAACTGCTCCTCAGGAGTGATACAGAGTATCCTTGCCAAAGTGCTCACAATACAAAACACTAAACTCGCCCATACAATCACACAGCAACGGAACAGCCATTACGAGCAATTTGGAGTTCAGTATGTTGCTTAAGGACACTTTGATTGGACTGAGGGAGCCAGGAAGTTAACTAGCACTAACTTGCTCTGGAACGTCGCAAAAATCAAATCAATGTTTTTAACCAGAGATCTACATTTACTAATCCATGCTCAAATTCTACTAGCTCTAAATAAACCCTATTATTTCAGAACTCCTATGCCTTGATTGCACTGGACACGGCTCTTTGATGCATGGTGTGTTCATGACATTGTGTTGATTTGTTCTCCATTAAGCTTCATATCTCACCAGAAGTAATTTATTTATTTATTTATTTTTGCAGAGATTAATCGGCAGTTTGATCCCCGGCTCCTCCAGTCTGCATGTGTCCTTGGGCAAGATACTGAACCCCAAAACTGATGAGTAGTTGGCGCCTTGCATTGCAGTCAATGAGTCATCAGTGTATGAATGTGTGTCAATGGGTGAATGAGATATGTAGTGTTGACACATCTACATTCATCTGCAAAAATCAAGAGCAACAAATTGTTGTAGCAACATACTGCTAAGTTTGAGAAAACCTTCAGAAAGTCAGACACAGAGAATTTACCGACCCTCGACATTAGCTGTTACTGGTGGAGTGGAACCAGTGTTTAGCTCCGTTAGCTTTTAGCTCTGTTAGCTCTATTAGCTTCATTAGCTCTAAATCATAGACTGTATACCACGTCGTATAGTATCCACGATGTCACCCATAGTTTTCTTAAGAGCTGTTGTGAAGTTCAGATTTTATAAATTAGCAGAAGGAAAATCAGTGCTGTCCTTCTTCATTGACTTGAAGAGAAATAAACAAATGCAAACTGGCTTTGCTATGTGTAAAGACAAAGTCAATAACTGTTGAAATAATATTGTGAAATACTAAATACATCTTTATGTCTTTTAAACAGAGGAATAATGTGGACACACAGGGCTATGCATGCCTGGCTGGCTTGTCACTGTGTCTAAAGATTTAAATGTCCTTTTCCTTTATTCAAGATACTGTACAGACTAAAAGATAATCTACAAAAATCCAGAAACAAATGTACTTCCCTTGGAAACCATTCAAATGAATCTCAATGTAATGACCAAATGCCTTCATTTATTTTAAGAAATAAAGTTTTAGGACGCTTTTACATAGGACAGATTTAATAAAATATGGATTTTTTGGCATCGCTGTCACACTTTTGCACATCATTGAAGTATTTTTTCTCCTGACATCGGCCGCTGAGGAGGTGTCATCAGAATGTACCCTTAACGCTGTGCGAGTGTCACAGACGCTGAAAAAGCAGTAGTGAAAACATGGATGTTCTAAAATGGAGTAAAACAGATATCTTAAAGGATTATTCCAATTTACTCTAACTTCTGTCTTATTTTTATCGTATTTTCTATCAGTCACTCGCCAAAGTAATTACTGACGTCTGTGAACATGGCAACGTTTGGAGGTGAAAAATCTGTTACAATCACTAATTTTTATACTGGACAGTTTGGTCTGATTGTTCGACCGCTTGTGCTTCTTCCCCATCTGAATTGTTTGTAGTGATGTCACCTTGTTCCCAGACCACATTACAGTCTTACTGTTACAGACAGGAATGTTGTAATAAACCGGCGTGATCTTTAATCAGGTTTTTCAGTCAGTCTATAAGCTCTGTCAGGTGATTACATAAAATACACTGACCCAAAACCAGATCCCATGTGTATGTGCCTGCACATAAACTAAGGCGGTCTCTTCCTCTCTCTGTGTCCCTCCTGGCTGCCAGCTCGGCCCAGGCAGACTCCTCTCTGATTTGTTAAGGTAATGATCTAATCTGCGGCCATTAGGGAGAGCAGCCTTTAGTGTTTAATGTGTGGCCAGGTGGTCCAGCTGCCAAGCTCCACAAATTAAAGGGCCCGGGCTCGGCAGTAATGAGTAATGAGCTGTATTTAAAAGCTGCCATACCTGAGCCCACTCGGCCAGGCCTCAATATGGCCAGGTTCAAATGAACAACTTGACTGCTTTTTCAATTCCCCAGATGCTCAGATGAGCTGAGACACACACACACACATATATATATTCGAACACACACACACCCAGTCAGAGGTCTGTGAACATCCCACATTTCAGACTTTTCTGTTCAATGAAGGAAATCAAAACTGTTATCAGAAAAGGTTGTTACTTGACATGATCCCACTGTATAGCACTGAAATGGCTGAAGAGAAAATCATACATTCAGATTCATCATAAAGCCAAATTGCTGATTTTTCTGAGAACGTTCTCAGTCATATCATGGTATCTTACAATAGCCACAAGAACATTATCTTGTATCCACAAACATATCGACATTATGCTCAGTGAGCACACACACACACACAATGATGCTGTACAGTGAGTGGTGTGAGTGGTGGCCAGTGACGGCTGAACACACTTCCATCAGTGTGTGTGACAGTGTGGGGTGAATGTATGAAGCCTGCCATGTCACATCATATTCAAACACCACACGCACATGCACAAACACATTACCAGACCCGAGTGTGGTACATGTATGTGATTATACTGTGGATAAATAGACATAAATATAGATATAAGGATAATAAAAGCTAATGAATAGTGAATAATTGGCAAAATACTTGTTTTTATTAGTCATTAAAAATTAGAAACCTTCCTAATATTTTTTGATTGTTGACACTTCATGTCAGTTTTCTTTAGTTTTAATTTCAAATTTCATTTGTATGCTGTTTGTATTCGTGTAATCATGGTCAAGTCAATAAAAATGTGAAATATGAATCTGAAACCTGAGATAAAATGATAAAAAAAAAAAAAAAGAAAAATGACATTGTGACTCCACGTTGGGTGACATGATGTACAGTTGGGGTAGATTTCTGCAGCTTATATATTCCCCGTGTGTATTTTATTTTTTATATAAAATTCTAAAATAAATTTGAAACCTGTCATAATTCCTATCTGATACATTTTTAGCTCCGTCAAAACAGAACACAAAACAAGCTCCAGTCAAATTCACGTGACAGTTTGACATCTCTGTAACTGCTGCTGTCATGGAAATATTGAGACCAGAAAAATTCGGGGCCACTGGCCAAAAAAATAAATTAAAAATAAGAAACTAAAAGCTAAATACATAAAATAATTCCTACATACAAATAGATGTATGTGTAGTATTAATTTCATCATTTATTTATTTATTTATTTAAGGGCAGCACACCTCAATCAACATTTTGTTACCCAGCTGTTTAATTTCCAAATGTAGTCCTTTGCTGTGATGCTTATTAAATATATATAGTGTATGTATAAATTTGAAAGACGACACTCAATCTGCAGTGTCATCGTCTGTCGTTCATCTGTGACCCTGACAGTGTTTGTGTCATGTTCTGTGGAGTACCTTCATTCTGCTCAGACAAATTATAACTATACTTCTACATTTCAGTACTTTTCTAGCCCGTTTGAAAACTAATTAGATATTTGAGAGCAGTTCTGATCGTTGGCTCTGCGTCTGGGTTAGCCTGTCTACCCATCCGGGCTCCTCATTGGAGCTGATTGACCTCTACTTCGATTTCATGCATGCGTGGCGTAGAGCTGTCATTAAGCAATGTGATTGGAATATTCAGATGACTGTTTTAATTGAAGAGAACAAGTGTTCACACATGGCGGGGCTGGCGGTGTTGTCGAGCGCCTGAGGCCGAGTCCCCAAGCAGCCCAGACCCATCTGATCACGGCTCAGTGGAGACCAAGAGCCCACCAACACTACTGCAAAACCCTGGCTGCTTTTAATGCCCCCAGGCTTCCATCACATCACACTGCAGACACACACACACACACACACATGGCTGTACGGCACAGGAGAGGAAGGGAAAGAAGGGAAGAGGAAGGGAGGACAGGAGGAGAAAGGACACAGGAGAGGTGGAGGGAAGAGATGAATGAGGTGAGTGACGGCATAATTTGAAGCAGCAAACACATCAACATGCAAAACAAAATGTGAGTCAGTAAGAATGAGACATGTATACAAACAGTGAACATGCTGAATGCACTCAGTGAAAGCAGTGTAACAACACAATACTCTCATTTCACTGGCATTCATAAACATGAGTCAGCACATAAAGCATTATTCTATTCATGTACAGTATGAAGGCTTCAATTTCACCTAGTTTGTTTGCTTCACTCTAACGTGTGCTATTTATTTATTTATATTTATATGGAGGTGACACATGATAATCAGGGCTGCCACTGGGTGGAGGGGAGGGCACACGATGAGTACGACTTTTCATGTCGTTGCTTTTCTAACAACATGATAATACACAAACATTCACATACAAATCAAACTGAAATGACACACACCCACAAATATATATGCAACATAAAATGAAAATAAATGTTGCTCGCTCCTCACACTTTGACTCGCTGTGTAGCCATGGTAACTCAGCGGCAATGTGGGTAGCGCTGACTTAACGTTTGTCTGCCATGGATTCTGCTGGGAAGTGCGGAAAAAATATCTCCGTTAACAACTTATTTTGATTAACTGAGCTACACGAGTGGCTCCGAAAAGAAAATCCAGGACCGGAGCTCGGGGGCGGAAGAAGAGAAAACTGGAAATGGGAAAAAAAAAAGAAGCTGGATAAAGGTTAGTGATTGTTGGTTGAATTTGATTTAATGAATCTGACAGTTCTTAATTAAACTTGTGTCTTTAAATTTAACATAACAAAGTCACAGTTCATTTTAACCTGGTAAGCTGGCTAGAAATAGTAAATGCATTATATTTAGATAACAGGTTCTTTATTTTTCTTTGCTTCCTTCTTTACCTGAGAAGGATTGTAAGTATCAAACAACCTCCTTGATTGTCAGGCTAGCTTTGCTTGTTAGCTACTATGAAAATCGTGATTTGATTTTGAATCAGTTAAACTGAACATATCCACAATAATTCAGCTAGCTAGAGAGTAATGAATGTGTTATTCATTTTTAGCTGAAACTTTTGTTTAGAACAAGCTTGAGTTCTTGTGGTTGACATTTCAAGTCACCATCAAGTTATAAAGGCTGGCTTTGCTTGGTAATTAGCTACCACTGTTTTCTTGCTAAATTACATTTTATGTTTTTGAATTTGTTAATTGTCCAAATGACAGGATAAGAAATAATCTCCAGCTGCAGTTCAATTGTATTTTTGTAGATCATATTTGGGCATATTTGGATGCTTATTCGGATAAAAATTGCATATGTTGCGGAGCTAATAAATAGGCCTGGAGGATAGATGTTTATACCTATATAATGTCGTCCAGCTTTAGAAAATAACAATAATAATAGTATAATTGTTTCAGAGGTGTTACTGAACTATCCAGCTCGTCAGCTGACATGACTGCTGGCAGAGAACACTGTCAGAGACTTTATGGGCATCTACTCTCTTCTCGTGCGTGACTGCAGCTGCAGAGGTCATAACAGAGGTACCACAGCCTTCTACAGCCTCCTCTGGTGTGAACAGTGTGTGTGTGTGTGGTTACACTGTGTGTTTTTGGGCCACAAAGAAATTCTTGTTTAGGGCCACCAAAACTCTAGGGCCGGCCCTGATTCTAATGAAATTAATAATTTTGCCTTCCATAAGAAATTCTGCCAACATTTCTCTATTACTAATGCACAAACTGATCGAACATGGCATTTAGTTTCATTTATATTGACATGAGACTTGCACTTTATTTATATCTTGAACCAAAAACTACACAAAAAAAGAAAAGCGACAGAACAGCCCTTCATTGCCTTACCTTGCCTTGTGGTTGAAGTCTTATTATTTTGCCTTTGTATTCAAATAATAATAGGTACTACACGTTGTTACCTGTAGCCTCAAGATGTAAAATTCATGATTTGTTTCCCCAAAACATGCAAAGGAGTTTGAAATGTAGTGTTGAAGTAGTGTCTGCAAAGCTTCGTGTCAGGCTGCATATGGCTCCAAAAAAAACCAAAAACAATTTGCTGCTTTTGCAATTTAATAACAACAATTTATAAATAATAATTGTTGAATAGATAAAGCCAACTTCCAAACGTAAGGTTCAAATAATATTTCCTGTACAATTTTGCCAGGACATAATTAAAATCACTATTGGTCATGTTTTAGCATGCATCGTGACTAAATTCTAAATTGTACTGAGTCTATAAATTAAGAGAGATCCCCCAAAAAATTGAAATTAGCAATTAAATAAAAACATGCAGTATAAATGTACATTACACAGCTAAATATGTGTATTATCAACTGAGAAATATTTGTAATTTTGCCTCTATTTTCCTATTGGCAGTTAAAAATGAACACACACACGCACATATACATATAAAATATGAAATAAATATTGGATTTTTAAAAGAAGTTGCTTGGCAATGCATCGGTTCAAGCTTAAATAGTATTTATATAAGTGTTAATGTAGTTCTGTTAGTTTATTTCTTTTTTGACATTTAATTTTGATCAGTTGCGATAACAACTTTATTATTATTCAAAGAAGTTTATCTTTGCAGTATCTTATACAGACTCTTCATAGTTTTGTATTGTCACTTGCATGTACAGAGTGGTGGAAAACCTGTTCATCTGGTGTGAGGATGTATGCAGATCTGATAGATATTACCTCACTTTTTTCTGGAAGTTTTTACTGGAAAACAAATCTAACGTTAAATTGTCAAATTTAGCATGAAAGACCTTGGCAGCGCTGCGGTCTGTTTATCTGAGCGCTATCTCTTGAGGAAGGATCCAAAATATCCTCCGCTCGTCTCGTACATGGATTAAGAGAATAAATATGTGTGCTACCGTTGTGCAGGGAATTATTACTACACTGAGGCTTGTTGGTTGCCAGGATCACTATGGAGAATGAAATGGTTGAGTGATGCTGGGGTCCGCTAGCCCTTCACCCCCTCACGCCTGGTCCTCTTACCAAGCTCAAGCACCTCCTGTCCTGCCCAGATCACCCACTCCTCATCCGTATTAATTGGCTGTCAAAAATGTGCTGAATTAACGGATTAATGAGCGTGGATTTGAATCCTAAGTTTGGCAAAGGGGGGATGTTTCCCTGCCGTGGCGCAGGCTCCCCCTGCCTCCCCTCTCGTGTGCGCAGGCCTGTTACAGATATGCATCCAGGACATTTGAGCGGATTGCATTTCATTAGTTTGATTTGAGCGGACAGCACTAAGCTGCTGAGGGCTCTGCGCTGACAGCTAATTACAGGAATCAGCCTTGTCCACTGATAGAGAACAATGGGCTGGGATGAGCCCGCCTCGCCAGGGGTACCGGCCCTGCATACAGCCCCAGCATTTGGCTCCCATATAGTCCCCAGTATGGAGAACCATTACTTGTGTTAAAGGATATGGAATGCCTAATTGAGTGCTACCTTCCTCCTCAGCTCCCAACTCTATTTTGAGACAGAAACAGAAAGAATGATAGAGAGATAAGAAAAATGGCCCTTCTGGCAACCTGAAGTGCCCCTCCACACACACACACACACACCTCCCCACTAAGTATACCCCCCTCCACACCCATCCCCACTGCTACCCTTCAACCCACAGCATCTTCCATCCCCTCGCCCAGTCAGGCCGCCCGGCTGCGTGCATGGGTCTGTCCGCTTCCATAACGTCCATCTTTAAATCATCAACATTAAAACATGCCGCTCACTCATGTGAACACTTTCCCCCTTAAAAGAGAATTAAATGGATTAGCGCAAACGTCAGTAAATTTAGCGGTGCATTACCCTTGCAACATTCCAAATGGCAGATCGCAGTCAGACAACTGGATTAGCTGAGTTCCTGCTCCCTACCCGCCATAATCTTTTGTCAGGAATCATGTTTGTTCTCTCGCTGTTCTTCCGCCAACCACGCAAGAACTTTTCTTTTATTTCTGTCTCTAATGATCGACTTTGTTTGTAAAGCTGAGCAAAACTACTTTGGATCTTCTGTGTTCTTTTAAGCCACAGTACTGAGGGGAGAGGCAATTTTAGACAGGATCTCTGTCTAGTGTGTGCTTCTCTGTCTCGTTTGGGAGGCATTGATATGGCCAGTGGCTAGTGGCCAGGTGCGCTGACACAGACTATTATTTTGGGAGCGAGTAGCACCATCTCTCAGCTTTTTGTGCCATTTTCAGGTCAGGCCTTTAGGTCATTTTCCCCTACAGATTCTACCAGTCTATTTTCTGGTCGGCTGATGGAAGGTAATGACTGAGAGGCTGATGGTGGTGCTGGCTGTGCCTGCATGTGACCATGTCATCTCAGCTCAATGACAGGGCCTGCAGTGGCCAGCGTCTGCCAGGGGAGCGCCGAGGAACAAGCAGAGCCCAATGCCTAGTCCGGGGGGTCAATGTGAGGTGGCCCCTGCACTGACTGACAGGACACCGGGGTTTGTTAGGGAGATTTGTCCCTGCCGCGGATCTCCTGTCGGCCCGGTTGTGGCACTCGTGTCAATTTGCACCCCACGCACGTAGCCAGTCTAGCTGACAGGTGAGCGGTGGTATGGCGTCCTGTCCGCCTAATTGTACCCCGCAGTCCTGCCTGTGTGTGGGTGAAGAGAGAGTGGTTGAGGCCCGGGCCTGTTAGCGCCCTGCTTGCCCTGGCGGCCAGGCCCAGAGCAGCCTCCTCAGCATGGGAGTAATCCAAGGTGAGGGCCTGTCGCTCTGTCAGCTGGTTGTATACGGCTGCAGAGAATGATGGACATGCCGCCCAGCACAACACACAGATATGTATTCTGAGCTTGCTGTGTGCACACACGGTGGCATGCACAGCGAGAATGTACATGCAAACACATACACAAACACCCACTCACAACACATGCAAATAATAAATCAAACTACATTTACATGAAATCCAGGGAGAGGTAGATAGATACACATGCATTTATGTCATGCATTCTGTATTCTTTAGGGAATCGAAGGCCTTCAGTGTGGGGGGATGGGGAGGGGAGGTTGTAATTGTCAAATTGTCCATCTTTGAATTCCCCAAAGAACTTTGTATGTAAATATGTTGAACACAATTCTTAAGCAATTCCCATGTTTTGTTTCCCAACTACGATACGTGATAAATGGGCAAGAATTAATGTCACAAGACTCAAAATACACCATTCCTCACACACCGTACACACTTTTGTGTGTGAGCCGTCTCCCTGAATACTTAAAAAATGATCCGACGCATGTGACTGACAAACAGCTAATGAAACCCCTTCTAATCGCCCCAAATATTTTTTTGCAAAAGGAATCGATGATGTTTGCTTGTTTGATGAACAGTGTGAAGAGGGTGTGTTTGAAGCGCGCGTGTGTGTGTGTGTTTGTGGGGTGGAGGGAGGCAGGGAGGGTGTGGGAGGATAGTCGGGAGGTGTGCCATTTCCTGGCTCATGAAGGCCTCGGTGCCAGCTGCGCGGGGCTGGTGCTGCTTCCTGGGGGCAGATGCCTGCAGTGCTGCCTCCATGATCCCAGCTCTGTTCCTGCACCAGCCCCTGCAGTCTGCTTCACGCCCCGGGGGGGTTGAGGGTGGTGTTGGTGGTGTGTGTGGGGGGGGGTAACACACACATATAAACACATACACATATACTCAAATGCTTGTGCACGCGCAATCACAGAGTCCATATGAGTGGAAGTGCAAATACACACTGTATCTCTCTCTCACACACACACACACACACACACCTCCTAGGCTCTGGAGCATTAATTAGGCAGCCTACAAGTCTGCCACACCATGGTATACCTCCATCACACGCTGGAAAACAGGCAGAGAGGACGAAAAGCACAATTCAACACACACACATGCTGCAGGATTCGGAGGAACTGGGAGGTGCAGCTGGACCCCAAGAACAGAGACATGAAGAAAAGAAGAGATTCCAGTCGCTTTTTCGCCTCTGAACATCAGCTCCTCCTCGCCCTCAACCAGCTCGTCCATCGCTTTCATCACCCATTCCCACTGTCTCCCCTCTCCTCCTAAGCACGTTGTTACTGACACCACACTGGCATCCAGAGGCCCCAGCGGGTACTGCAGCCTCTCTGCTACAGTTCCACCGATCCCCCCCCCACCCCACACACACACACACACACGCACACGCACTACCACCACCAAGTCTATAAATAGGCTCTAATTAACCAAAGCACTGTACCTTTGGAGATGTTGTTTGGAGTGGGAGAGTGTTTGTTGTCTTGTATCTATAGAAGTCGCTCCTCTCTGGGACTGGAGGAGGGCTGAAGGTCTTTGATAATTTTGATAATAACACACAGATGTAAACTGGCGTTCAGCCAGCGTGTGAAAATGACATGCAGGTGAAGCTACATGAGTGAAGGCATGAACCAACCAGGGTCAGGCTGATGCAGCACGCATTTTGATTTTTGGACTTGAAATGAAAACACCTCGTGTATGACGGAGGTTCCTTTCTGACCACGATAATTGTTTTTGTTTTGTTTTGTTTTTTGTATTTGATGCACTGGCTGATTCAGTGAAGGAGCTGATAACATAAAACTATTTCATCTGAATAAATATGGAAAATGTCTAATGTTGGCTGGTCAGATGATTTAGAATTAAAGCAGAGAGTAAAAAATATGACCACAAAAAGTATTTCTCCGATTTTGTCATATCATAATAACAGTAATAATAATTGTAATACTTTTTTATCACTGGGCTGATTTCTATTAAAGGGCCATGACTCTGTTTTTGAATTTTTAAAATATTATTCATCAACAATCATCTTGCTAACATTTATACTGTCTGAAACTATTAATGTATGATTATACTTTTATTTTCTTCATATACTTTTTTTGTTTTAGGCATTTTCTTGTGATTCTATTTGCATATCAGGTGACCCCACATCGGGTCCTAACCCAAAGATTTGTAAAGGATGCCTAAACTGATTTATTTAATATTATTTACTCCGTATAATTAACCTACAAAGATAAAATGGAATGTCTGTGTGTTGTAAGAGAAGGATCCGTCCTCTAACTGCTCTTCCTGAGTTTTCCCTCATTAAAATTAAGTGATCAGGACAATATTTGTGATTTGGGGTTAAGATTAATAAAACTGACTTTACTTGACCTCAAATTGTCAAATTCCAAAATATAGATTTTTGAAAAGTGAAACTTGTAATTTAAGTAATAAGTAGTCAGGTCAGGTAATAATCTGCTGTGAATTGAACTGGCACTTTGACAACTATGAACACAGACAGTCCCTGCAGGTTGGTCTAAAGCATATACAATGTGTTAACATACAAAACATCATCCAAAGTTGAATCACGGTTGGTTTCCTGTGTCACATTTATGAATATGTTTTGCCTTCACTTCTTTCAACGAGTGGACATCGCTCTGAAGGAGCCTAACCGACTAAATCAATGAGAAGGGAACAGAATTAGACTACTGACAGCGTGGACGCAGCACGGTTAACATTCTCTCTCTCAGTGTGCGATGGGGCCAGCTACAGAGGGCTGTGGCAGCTGTCTGAGCGCGTGTTTTGCCCATATGGGGCAGAAATGCTCATGGTGCACTGATTTCCAATAGGTCTTCACCTCCTCTGCTGCTCATGGCCTGCGGCTCCTTCCTCCTTCTCCTCCTCCTCCTCTGCGCTCAATCAATTGACTGACGCTGCTGACCAGCTCCCACAGCACGCTGCCGGGGGAGGGAAGTTATTGGAGTCGTGCGTGGGTGTGTTGGTGTGTGTGTGTGCATCAGATACCTCCAGTGAGCTTGTACATGCAGTAATGTTTGAATAATCTGCAGAAAATCTGAAACTTCAGAAAGCAAAATAACAGACTCTGTCCACAGTAGACTTCTGTGGTAGGTTAGCCGTTGTTACAGATGTGGGTTTATGTGTATACAAATATGAATTTCTGAAGATTTTGCTCGCATTTATTTTGAAAAAATGTACAACTGTTATTATCCTCCAAGTAAAGGAGAAACTTTAATAGGAGTTTTTTCTTTACACATTGATGCAAATTCACTTCATAATTTCTCTTCAAATGCATTTTACTTTGTCATAATCCTTTACAATAAACATGCTGTTTTTTTAATTTTCAGGACAGATATTGGTTGAATGAATAAATCCAACTTCAACTGAGTGTGTTTGAGATTCTTTGGGGCTGCGATGTGTCAACAAAATGCTGTTAGCAGAAACAAGTAATGTGTTGTATGCACATGGATCAGCTGCATGAGGGTTCCCAAAGGTTTAGGGAGTCATTACTGCAGACGAGTAGATTTGGGAAAATGAACAGTAAAATGAAGTTAGCAAATAGTTAGACGGCACTTTGTGCATATGTAGCTTCCAGAATGTTTCAAATGTGTCATAAATTCACATGTACAGAACATAATTCTAGTTTAATTTGTCTTTTATTGCAAATCACACTGACTTCAAGTGAAAGAATATTATGTTAGAGTCCAAAATGATTTGAACATGAAAAGACAAACACAAA
Organism: Miichthys miiuy; assembly: GCA_036365135.1. Classification (NCBI taxonomy): domain Eukaryota; kingdom Metazoa; phylum Chordata; class Actinopteri; family Sciaenidae; genus Miichthys; species Miichthys miiuy. Next base: position 6,040,665 of record CM071605.1, read on the forward strand.
AAATAACGTAACAAAACATTCTGACATAAAATATAATATCAAAATATATACGGTACATCAAATCATCTAATCAACAAGATAAATCAATGACTATAGCAGTGGCTATATATATATATATATATATATATATATATATATATATATATATATATATATATATATATATATATATATGTGCATGTGTGTGTGTGTGTGTGTTTGTGAGTATACAGTATGTGTTAATGTGTTATTTCAGGTTGTTACAGGTTGTTTACTACTCTACTACAGATTAATGCAAAGAGTAGTAGATTATGCCAAAAAAGTGAACTTGGTCCAGATCTTCAGAACAATTTGAGGATCAGTTTTCAGTTTCCCACAATCCCAGCTGTGATTCCCAAACCTTTACAGACAAAAAAAAACACAACGGTGGTTTGTTCAACTGTTTTTCTGTTGTGAGACCTCACCTTTGAGACAGGGGAGGTGTAGATACCAGGTGTGTGATAGAGAGTACCTTCCTCGGGGAACACAAGGTGCCTGCTGTCATGGCCACCAGCACAGGTGTGTGTGTTAGTGTGTTAGTGTGTGGCCACCACCCCAGGGAGCTGGTCAGCTGTTGTTTCATGCAGGAGATTACACAGTTTAATCAGGCAGCCGGATCAGGTGCAGCTGATGCTGTAGAGTCTCAACACACACACACACACACACACACACACACACACACTAACCCAACCCCTCCACAGACACACACACATACCTCCCTTTATACCCAATTAACCCTGTTACCGGGCACTCCATGCCAAGGGACCACAGACACACCCACCATATACAGGTAAGCACAGCCTCACTCATGTGCAGGCCCATACATGTAGCGTAATAGTCCACACATACATACACACACACAAACACACACACACTGCACAGTGCAATCACAAACAGGTCACATGCAATATAAACTGCACTAATTGTTTTATTCATTTTATTTATTTATAAGACAATACAGTCTTTTTATTGTCTGATGGACTAACTCTGTACTGTAGAAATGATCAATACCACACTTGTTGCATCAAACTGAACTGATTCCATTGATTCAAATAATTAACATTAATAACATTATCATGTAATCACTGTTTCACTTAAGTTTCTTTGTTTGAGTTATTAAATCTTAACAAAATATGATATTTCTTTTTTTAAATTTATTGCATTTAGAGTGAAAATTGTGCTGACTAACTAACATAACTAAACATATTAATTAGCAGCAAAGGACAACAAAATGTCATGTCAGTATTAAGGGACACTCAGGCCATCTGAGGCCGATGGAGCTGTACTGTTACAGTGAAAGGAATGTGGTCAAATCTGGCAGACTCAATCCAAGCATACAACTTAAATTCACCTGGAGTCAAAAAAAAGATTTTATTTAGATTATTCATGATGATGATTTGCTATTACATTTATTTTCACTTCAAAGTTAGACCTCTGAACTAAAAATCTCTTCAGTTCAACACCCCATTTTACTATACCTTACATGTATTGCAGCATTTGTTGTGACAATTTCCAAGCAATTGTTTTGTTTGTACTAACAATTGTTTTATTAGCATGACACAGCATTAGCTAATTTAAATTTAGCAACAAGTCTTTAAAGTTAAATTATATCAGAGCGACTGTTAGTGTCTAAAATGAGCACAAATCACTGTTACGATAGGATCCACGGTGTTTTTAATCACTTATTGGGTTTAGGCGTGGAAATGCCTTGGTTAAGGTCAGAGACGGATGTTCATGGTTAACAGAAAATGGATGGAAGTCAATGATTAATCTGACTGCTGGTGGAATATCAGCGTTACTTTCCGCCCCAACCTTTTTGAGTGTTTGTGGCTCTTCAACAACATAAGAGAAAAGAGATACTTTATTAATCCCTCAAGGGGAAAATTCTTTTTTCACACATTTTTACATGCATTTAACCCCGAAATACAACCACACACATACCAAGGGCTCATGGACATGCAATGTGGAGAGCGATGGTGGAGTGTTGGGCAGCCACCCAGAGCAGCACCCTGCGAGCAGTTGGGGGGGTTCGGTGCCTTGCTCAAGGGCACCTCTGCAGTGCCCAGGAGGTGAACCGGCACCTTTCCAGCTACCAGTCCACCTTTCATATTTTGGTTCGGTTCCCAAGCCAAGTCTCTATGGACTGAGCTACTGCAGCCCCCTTTTTTTTTTCTTTCTTTTTTTTTGACACAATTTCTGGTTTTGTTCCTGAGGGACAACAGTCAATATTCACAAAGCTGCTAAAAGTCTTCAATTATTATTCAATTATTTTTAGGTATTTCAATAATCTACAGATGGTTTTACTTTTTTTCTCTAGTCCTGTCTAGTCAGTACCTTTAATTTTAAAGCGCTGAAATGAGTTTAACATGCAGTGATTCCACATAATAAGCAGCAAATTGTTTTATTATCAAACTCTGTCCATCCATCAGAAGGCTCATAGTTAGCTCATAGTTTGCATAAAAATGAAATGTGTATAGCTGCTAGTTTGCTGTTATGATGGCACTTTTGCAAAAGCAGATTACTGAATAGGCAGATACGGTATTTGCTAAGTACAGTATAGCAACTACCATCATGAATTATTTGTATATTGCCTTTGAGCATGTGAAAAAATGACCAGGAATATATCTGAATGACTAAAATATGTGAGTCTCAGCTGCGGTCTTTATTATCACCAATACTGTATTTTAAATCAGGATTTAGTCACTCTAATTTAAATCTGAATTTTGTTCTATATATTTTGTCCCACAATTAACCACTCCTGGCTTGCTGCTTTGACTTCACTGAAATGATGATGGCTGACAACAAGTGTATCAGGAATTATGGTGTTTAAAATGATACCTATATCATGCTTTGTGCCTGTCCTTTTCCAAATACAGTGACTGCGTTTGATTTTTGGGTATCAAACGTTAAGGATGGATGGACATTTTCAGATTTAAGGCTGCTCCACAAATGTGCCATTCTTCGACCTTTACACTCTTCTAGTATTTATTCTTGTTTCACTTTTCCTCTGGGCAGAAAGTTGATCAGCTTGTTTGTTGTGCAGGACCACACAATGCGTATTTAAGATTTGAGAAGTGTGCAAGTGCGCACCGCTGCAAACTTCTCAGACCTACATGACACATGTGGAGGAAAAGAAGGATGAAAAACTTAAAGAGATCCACAGATACATACTGTATCTTTGCAGAGATATTGTTCATGTATTAGCCAGACACTGTACAAATCTGAGTTAAATTTTTTAATTTAACACGTTTTAATGACCACAATGTGACCACTGCACTGCCAGTGGTCACATTGTGGTCGCTCACACTGAACGTAAACACAGCTTCCAGTGGAATTGTGACCATTTTGACAAGATGGTTTTATCTCAAACATTTTGACAAAAACAGAACACTGACCTGTAATTTTTGACAAGATGCAAACAGTTTGGTCTGTTTTGCAGCAAAGTTCAGTTTTGGTTCTATCACAGTACAGTCAGCCACACCATGTAAAATCTGTTTAAGCCACTTTTAAATTTGGCTTAATCCTTACAGTGTCCACCCATCATGCATGTGGTCTCAATTAGAAAATCTGTCTTAAGAAGTTATTTTGCATATCCTCACATATTCTGTTCAGCTGAGCTCATTGTTGCTCATTCAGAGCCAATCAGACATAAAACACCAACATATACCTAAAAGTGTTCTTAACTAATGAATATATTACATAAATATTACTCTGAGGCTTGATACATGATCATGTTACATCAATATGATTCAGTGATTTCTTTTTAATAAATCAGAGTTCCACTGTGTGGACAGAGAGGTGTATTTAATAAGATATTGTTCATTCATTGTCACTGAAGTAAATGTTAATCGTGATATTGATTTCAGGTGATATTTCCCAGTCACAGACTGCGATATGAAAACCACAAGAAAAAAGTTGATAGGGTCTCCATGGACCTCAAAGTTACAGCACAGCCGTCCAGCCACTGCTCAGACTTGAAGCCATCGCTCCGTTCCTCCATATTCTATAAACCGTTCCACTGAGCCGGAGACGGGCCTCAGAGATTCAGCGTGTCGCAGATTTTTTCCGAGACTCCTGCGGTGTGTCTTCTGATGTGTCCTGAGAGCTGACAGAAAGACAGACACAGCCTCTGTGTGACTGATGCTGCTTCTGTCTCTGTCTTTATTTTCCTCATGCTCTCTCTCTCTCTCTCCCTCTCTCTCTCTCTCTTCTTCCTCTTTCTCTCCCTCTCTCTGATGCCACTGTCTGTCTGGAGATTAATTAAACGGCTACCCAGCCAGCCACCACCACATCAGCCATCATCAGCCTCTCCTCACCATCAGCTCCCTGCTACAGTGGCGCTGGAGAGAGTTTAAGTCTGTTGGCATGCATGCAGCTACACACACTATTAAAATGTATGTGTTTGTCTGTGTATGCTGTGTGTCCCATCCGGTGTGTGTGTATTTTAATGTGTGAATTGTACACAGATGCACACAGTGACATTTTTAAGCGTGCGTGCGTGCATGTGTGTGTGTATATGAGTGTGTGTTTGTGAGCAGAAAATTAATTTCATGGTACATCTATGTCTGTGTGTATGTGTGTGTGTGTGTGTGTGTGTGTGTGTGTGTGCAGACTTGTACAGTATGTTTGGATATGTGTTCAGCTGTTTGAGACTGCACAGAATGTGTGTGTGTGTCCACAGTTTGCCGATACATACATTATGTGTGTATCCTGTGTGTGTGTTTCAGTTTCTTGGGTGTATGTGTGTGTGTGTGTGTGTGTGTGTGTGTGTTTTCTGGAAGATAAACCACGCTCCAGTAGTGAGTTGTGCCACAGTAACCGTCACGGGGGGTGTGGGGGGCCGCGGTGGGATGTCGGATCTGACTGTTTATTGTTTGCCATTATTGTTGTCATTATGGCTAGCGCTGGCATCAGTGGTGTGTGTGCTCCAGCCGGTCTTATCATTACGCCGTGGTTCTCCGGTTGTCAATTTACTGTACAGACTCCTCTCAAGAATTTCCCCCGCTGTCACGCTGCTGAAGGCTTCCTCTTTCCCCTTCGCTTCAGTTTCTCCCTCTTTCTTCTTTGTTCTCTTCAGTTCTTTGCTATGCTTTAAGTGTGTGGACGTAATGTGTGTTGGGGGGTGGGGGGTCAGTGAAGCTGGCAGCTCAGACCGGCTCTGCTCGGCTTTTCGGGCCTTAATTGAGACATACTGTCAGAGTGACAAACGCATTTGCATGCGGTGTGTTTTTCAGGATGTGCTTTTTTTTTTTTTTTTCAGCTGCTCACCACTCTGTTAATCAGCTCTCCATCATTCATATGAAGAAATGCGCGCACACACACGCACACACACACACACACACACACACACACACACACATAATCTTATGTATACAGTATGCACACACATACTGTACATACAACTGCATAAGGAGCTGTTGGCGATGTGTGTTTCCATCCTGACAGTAATGAGAAGGGAAAAAAAGAGACGGTTGGAGGAGAAGATCCAGACTGGAACATTTAACTGATATATTATCCTGATGCTGCCCTTGGTTTTTGAGAAGACTTCAAGTCTAGAGCCATGCTAGCAGCTCTATGAGGCTGTATGAAATGCTAATGACAGCATGCTCACAATGACAATGCTAACATGTTGATGTTTAACAGATACAACGTTCACTATGTTCATTATCGTATTTCAAGTTTGTCACATATAACCATACAGGTGAAATCACTGTAAACTCCTACAATTCATTCAATTAAAATACTGTATGATAGAATAGTTACAAAGAATAAAAATGTAATAAATAATGCTGGTTATTATGGAAGCTTCCAGTGTGGTCACAAAGCTGAAAGAGCTGGGATGAAACACCTCACTGTGCATTTCCTGATGGCAAGACTCCAGGTGGTAAGGGTGGGTAGACACACCTCATTCAGTCTCATCCTTAACACTGGAGCACCCCAGGGCTGTGTTCTGGGTCCCCTGCTGTACTCCCCGTGCACACACAACTTTTTTGACTCTATTTTTTTCTGACTATCATCAAATTTGTTGATGGCATTGCTGAAATGGGCTGATCACTAAAAACAATGAAAAGGAATATCTGCGGTAGAAATATCTGAAGTAGAGAACCTGCTGGTGTCACAACAACAACATCATCCTGAACATCAGCAAGACTAAGGACCTGATAGTGGACTTTGGGAAAAAGCAGCTTCAGTTGTACATACAGTGCTTCAAGCACTTCTGTGTCCATGTCACATAGGGCCTCGTTTAGGATAGTGACATAAGAGTAGAAGCTTCTCCCCACAATGCTGGCCTGGTGTATCCAGGACCTTCTTCCTCATCGGAGAAGAGAGAAAATGTCGTTACCGAGGTGGTAGGGATCCATAAAGATTCTCCTAACCTTACTCTTTCAGTTTCTTGCATAGATGTCTTTTAGGCAGGTAGAGCACCACTTATTGTATGTTCAGCTGAATGAATTCATCTTTGCAGGGTCTTGCAGGCTTTTTTGGTGCTGCTTCAGGTGGTGATGTTTCCTGTCAGGATGCTCTTGATGGTGCAAGAGTAGAATTTTTTCAGTATTTGAGGGGATACCTGGAAGTTCTGAGGTGAAGCAGTCTCTGTCTTGTCTTTGTCACAACAGCGACAAGACAGCAGCACCCAGGTCAGGGTCTTGGTGATGTGGACACTGAAAGTGCTGAGGGGGGATTCAAAATAAAGCACCGTGGTGCTCCGCTGTTAAGGATGAGGGTTGGATGAGGTGTGTCCACCCACTCTTACCACTTGGGGCCTGTCTGTCAGGAAGTCATGGAGTCACATGCACATTGAGGTTTTTAATTGGCTTTTATTGTCACAGCAACAGCAGCTCTGTCTGTGTAGACACCATCACAGAAGTTCTATGTGGTAGCTGCCACGCACAGGTAGAGATATGTCCCAGGTAGCAGAGTAGTTGTAAAAAAGTTAGAAATGGCAAATGTAGATTTTAAAAAAGGACTTTTCTTTACTCATGTGCAGTAACTCATTACTACACACTACTGGATGTAGTGCACTATAACCATGTCAGTGCCTTTCAGCTTTCTCCAGCTCAGAGGGCCAGAGCTTATATGAATGTACCCAAAAGACCAGCCCAGGATGGAAAGTGATAAGAACACCATTTCAGGAGTTGGTGGGGACCAACATTGGACTTACATCAATCAGGTGGACACAAACACAGCTCTAAATGAGATCTGACTGTGGTTTCTGATGCTGAATGAATAAATGTGAATTATTTGTGCTGTTACTGAGTTTGAATCAGTCCCTTTCTCCTTTCAGGGCAACATTATTCAGCAGTTACCGCCATTTTTGCTTTTTCTTGGTCTGTCATGTTTTTTGGCCGGTGGGGGTGGGTGTAAATGGAAATTCTGAGTGCTTTTTATAAAATATAATCCTGCTAATGCCAAGTGGGAGAGAAACATCAGCCATACTTTGCATGTTGCAGCAGCGCCAGATAATCTAACTGCGGTACCTCTATTCACAATCTGCCCTCTTTTGTCTTTTGACCTTATCTATCTGCACACTGAAAAAAGCTCCCTGGTACCAAATGCATTATGCCTTGCATGTATAATAACATTATATTTGGGCCACACAGCTTTATTCCCTCAAACCCTATTCTACATTCAGTCAGATCCAAACTAAGCAACAGTGGGAGAATGTATCGTAATGAATGCCAAAGCTGAGCACTAAGAGGTATTTTGTTCTTGAGGCTCTTAAGGAATATGGATTATGAATGAGGCCGGGATCAGACCTGCTGTGGTTTCAATATGTATGAATCTTTTCATATGCACTGAGCCCACTCCTTTATCTGACACAGCAGGTGAGGATCAGGCAGCACTTCTGACATTGGTGAGAAGTAGCCACATGGTTAGGATTTTTCAGCCATGAGCTGGACTAAAAAAATTTTATATATTTCTCAATACTGTTATGTTTCTTAATCATGTTTATTACTAACGCAGATCAGCAATTTAACAGACATCTTATTAGTTCGTCTACTATACCACCAAAGTCTGCTTCTTCTAAAATTAGTATCAGGATCAGTGGTGAGTGACTCAATTTATAGCAGGAAGAGTAGAGGAGAAAAAGTAAGGTGGAAAAAAACAAAACAATCTTTTTGGATCTCTTCATAATGATTGTAGGCTGTATAGCAGGTCATACCCGTCTGATCCCACAGCATACTTATTTATTCCTCTAGCAGGGGTTTTCTCATGAATACATCAAATTCCAATAAAAATGGTTTCCTAATTATTTTACAACAGAAAACAGTGTGCGTGTAGTTGTATTTGGTTTTGTTACATGGCGGGAACTGTGGCCTGACAGCACACTCACAACATGGGTACCAAAATCTTTGTGGGGACCAAAATGCTGGTCACCACCAGGAAGAGGATTGAATTCATAGATATGGTCATGGGGATGACCTGTCAAATTTTCAGGGGTTACCGCACGAGGCACAAAAAACGGTTAAAAGTAAGAAATGGGTATTTTTTATCAGAGGGGCTCACAGAAGGATTCACAATGCAGACTCAGAGACAAAAGTGAAGGTTCAAAAAGTTTACTAGACAAGCTAGGAAAACCAAAAGAGTACAGGCGAAAGTACAAATACGTTAGGCAATAATCGTGGTCAAAAAACAGGCCAAAGGTCGAAGATCAGGTAATCAAAAAACTAGGAATGCAAGACAAAGAAACGCTGGGATGCTGTACAAGACAAGACGAACTGGCGACAAACAAAGGGAGCACAGAGACTAAATACAAAGGGAAAAGGGGAGGGGAAACACAATCAGGCACAGGTGCAACACATTAAGGGAGGCAGGTAATCAGGGAGCAGGGATGACTCACTCGTCCTCTGCGACAGACAGCCAACAGTTTCCTGACAGAGTACACTGGACCTCCGTCGATGAATTGGGGGGGTGGAGGGGTTTGGAGGGGGAACCAGGGGACTCTCCTTGACAGGCTTGATCTTGCTGACATGGAAGGTGGGGTGGATGCGCATCGATCTAGGGAGACAAAACTTCACAGCCACAGGGTTAATGACCTTTGACACTGGAAAAGGCCCCACAAAGCGGGGTGTCAACTTATGGAGAATCCCTCGAATAGCGAAGTCACGGGTGGATAGCCATACCCTCTGGCCGCAACGGTAGGTGGGAGCTGGGGTCCTACGTCGGTCAGCAGTCTTCTTGTAACTGATGGATGTTTTTAGCAGGGTCCGACGAGCGTTAAGCCAGGTACACCGGCACCTCCGGACTAGGGCAGCAGCAGAAGGCACACATATCTCACCCTCAGAGGCAGGAAACAGGGGCGGTTTGAAGCCAAAAACACACTCAAAAGGGGATAAGCCAGTAGAGGCATAAGGTAGAGTGTTGTGTGCATACTCAACCCATAAAATCTGTCAAGACCATGAGGAGGGGTTCTGCGAGGAGAGTATTCTGAGACCAGTCTTTAGCTCCTGGTTCAGCTGTTCCATCTGATCCGACTGCGGGTGGTATCCAGAAGTGAGACTGACCTTGGCTCCCACCAAAGAACAGAACTCCTTCCAAAATCGTGAAATGAACTGGGGACCACGGTCTGACACCACATCCCTGGGGAACCCATGGATGCGGAACACATTGTCTAAGATCACCACAGCCGTCTCCTTAGCAGTGGGGATCTTGGGAAGAAGCATACTATTTTAGAAAATCGATCCACTACGGTGAGTATCGTGGTGTTACCTTCGGATGTGGGCAGCCCAGTCACAAAGTCCAAAGACATCTCAGACCAAGGGCGTGAAGGGATGGGGAGGGGGAGAAGTTGTCCTGCCGGAGCCTGTCTGGACAGTTTGCACCTGGCACAAACCGGGCAAGCTGCCACGTACTCTGCCACGGCAGTCTCCATCTCCAGCCACCAGAACCTCAGCTTAACCCGGGACAAAGTTCTCTTGACCCCTGGGTGACAGGACAGTTGGGAGGAATGGCTCCAATGAATCACCTGTGAACGCAGGCAGTCAGGCACAAACAGCACAAACAGTAGGACAGTTCTCCGGGACATCTACCCCCTCCAGGCCCATAGGACACTGTCCTTGATCTCCCAAGAAACCCCACCCACAACACAGGTATTAGGCAGAATGGGTTCAGGAGACTTAGGTGAGTTGTCAGGATCATAAATCTGAGACAAGGAATCAGGTTTAGCATTCTTAGAACCTGGGCGAAAAGTCACAACAAAGTTAAACCGAGTGAAAAATAAATTCCACCTAGCCTGTCTCAGGTTGAGTCTCTTGGCTCTGCAGATGTACTCGAGATTTTTGTGGTCGGTCCAGACCAGGAATGGTTGCTCCGCTCCCTCCAACCAGTGTCTCCATTCCTTCAGGGTCTTCATGGCCAGCAGCTCACGATCCCCCACGTCGTAATTCCGTTCAGAGCTAGACAGCTTACGGGAAAGGAAAGCACACGGGTGAAGTTTATTGTCTTTCACTGACCTCTGGGATAGGATGGCCCCCACCCCGATGTTAGCGGCGTCCACCTCTACAACAAACTGCCGGCGAGGATCTGGGAGCACAAGGACTGGAGCTGTAGTGAAGGCCAATCTCAACTTGTTAAAGGCCTGGTCTGCCCAAGATGACCAGACAAACCTGTTCTTGGGGGAGGTCAGCTCATGCAACGGGGCAGCCACAGTGCTGAAGTTCCGTACAAAATTCCTGTAGAAGTTCGCGAATCCCAGGAAACGTTGCACCTGCTTACGATTCTCAGGTATGGGCCATTCAGTCAGAGCTGGGAATGACATCATGTCCAAATTGGCTGCATTCCAGTACAAGTCGGAAAACCAAGTTCTAGCCAGGTTAGCCATTGCTAGCAATACCAGCTGATAACAACGCATCACACTGTATTTTGTGTGTACAAACATAGCAACATGTCCACAGACAGAACGACTGATTTAATGAGACACAGAGAAGTGATAATAACAGTATATCACTACAGCTTTCACTACCACTGACATGCAGAGCAGCCATCTTGGATTTTGAGTTCTCATAACTTTCCTAGTGAAAAATATGAATTCAGGGGGCATTCCAGTTAAAATTTCCAATGTTATTTCTTGCATACTAACTGCTAAACCATAATACTATTATGATTAGTATGTATATTAGTATAGAATTGGAGCATAGCTACAGTCTTTTTATACTCAGGATAATCTGTAGAGCACGCTGTCAGCAGCAACAAAGGAGTCAAAGATTGGTTACAGCTGCATTGGCCAATTGGAGCATACAGGAAGACAACAATAATGAAATATTCTAACTTTCCTTTTTTTATGCATCCAGCCTGCACAGAACAGTATTAGCATTAATTTGGAGATGTACATGTTTCCACCTGATGAACCGAAGTCCAGTATTCACTCTTTTAGCTTTGGTTTGGACTAAACCAACTCACAGGAAAAAATCTCTGGCTCTTTAGCTAGATGTTCCACTTTCTTCTTCACCAAATAGTTTCTAACTGTGTCTGCTGAGTTTGTAACTTTGATGCTGTGCTGCAGCTACATGAAGCAGTGAGTTAGCAGCTTATTCCCTGTGGGTCCATCATTGTCATCAAACCTTCACATTACATCTAATAATTTCATCCTTTGTTTATATATTTGATAATTGATGGTGCTCCTGTAACTCCTTGTATGTCTCAGTCAAAATGCTACTAGTATGCTACCAGTGGAGTTGGGCAGCTGCCATATATTGTAAAGGAAGGAGTGTGAGACAGTGTGTAGCTGAAGAACAGTACATAAGCAAATGTTCCCAGAGTGAATAAAGCCGGGCTTATCTGACAGGCTGGTCTGTAGTGGCCCTTTCAGCTTCAGCTTAATTAAACAAGCTTTCATTTCTCACTTCTTACTTTCTGCGTTGACTCTCTTCCTCCCTGTCATCCTGTCTGTCAATCTCTCTCTAACTGTCTGTTTAAAGGCTGCTGCATGTCTCAAATTAAGTACTGTTTGGAGCAGTTGACAGAGTTGGAAACTCCTTTTTCGTCAGGTTGGTTTAGGGGTCCTGTATCTGCTTGTACATACTTTCTCCACACCCATGGTGTTTGCATGTGTCTAAGCAGGTTCACACCTGCTTATTCTTCACATAACATATTTTTTATGTTGAGTTGGCTTACCTGTAAAACCTGAGTGCTCCTCTGTCCAAGATTTCACTTGTACTTCTATAAATTTAAACTTAGACAGTGGTGTGCAGCCCACAGTGGGAAATGCTGAATGGAAAACAGTAAAACCTTTTTAATTTGACAAACGATGTATACTATGAAATTACTAGTAGTAGGCCTACCTTGAAAATGACCTTTAGTGGCTGTGTGAAAAATTACTGTAGTCTCATAAAAGCAAAGGTGGAAGGTAGCGTGGCATTATTATTGCACTGAAACAAACATTTGACCACAGTTCAACTCAAAATTGAAAATCAAATCAAAATCACTTTATTTATCTGTTAGGAACTTTGTGGTCAGGCATCAGTGCATGTACAAGTATACCCAGACACACTAGAGACAAAGAGTAGATAATATACAAGTGCAGTTTAAAATGTTTAAGTGTGCCTAGAATGACCATAAATAAATAATAAACGGGACTAAGCTAAGCTCAAACTAGCTCAGATGTTTATAGAAGCAGGCTTGACATGGTCCACTTGATCTTGAATGTGACTCACCTGTATCTGCAGTCTAGGTGTAACCCTGTAGTGTATCCCATAAAATGCTGGAGCAGATCACATGCAATCTGGACCACGATTGTGATTCCAACACTAGTGTGCATTTCAGAAGCGTTCCAGAAGTGGCTCTCTGATTTATGGATAGGCGACTCTATTTCTGTCGCTTCTGAAACACTGCTGGTGAAATATGAAGCTGTGTGGTAAATGGACCAAAACAGTCCTGAAACATCACAGATCCATGGCATGCCACACCACTCTGCCTGTCACCATTACAGCACCAACCAAGTTCATGGATCCATACCGCATTGTGTCAACCTGGACTGGACATTTTTCTCTTCTTACATTTTGTACATATACTGTATATATTTTCAACGATAGTTTGATCGAATGTGTTCACATAGCCTACTTACAAGTGCAAGAAATGTGGGTCAGTTAATAGAAAGATTGTGGTTTCAGTTAAATGTTAATAAAGTAAGCATGTTGTGTTTTGTGCTATAAGTCATTGTTGACCATCATTGTTGACAATGTTTAACCAAGACACTGATCGTTCCCTTTTAACCTTCCTCTTGTGTTAGCTTTCTGTTACTATCTCTTATGTTAACGGGTCGGTTTTGACCCGTGTCTTAAATGAGCCATAAAATACCCTCAGAACAATTCATTTTTTATGCAATATGTTTCTTACCTCCTACCTCCTTGCTACCTCCTAGGCCACCTTATCCATGAAAAGTTTTGGTTTTAATATTTTTGGTGTGGCCGCCTGGGCCTTTCTTTTGACAGCATACCCTTCGTTATCGATTTTTAAAAAATGGTAAAAATGAACCTCAAGAGAATTATATAAATAAATAAAAGGTTTAGAAACCAATAGAAATCCAGCACTAGTTCCAAAAAAAGTCTTGCAAGAACATGCATGTGTATGTGTGTGTGTTTAGATGCATGTGTAGAAAAAAAGTGACACTTTTATTTTTTGCAGAGATATTTTTTGCAGTAGATGATTGTCTTTCTGTCCTTATTGCTAAAATGACTTGCTAAATGCTTAAATGCATTGTATGCAGACACATCTAGGATGTTATAAAACACAACCATTGGCCATCTCCTGGATTTGAATGTTTCAGGATTTGAAGGTTCCAGCAGGAGCGGGAGCAGCTTCACCACCAGTGACCTCCTCATCAGACTCATCAGATGTATCTGTGTCTTCTGGTTGATACTCTACATCGTCTTCCTCCTCAGAAACCTGCTCATCCATACTGCTATGCTGCTCTGCCTCATTTTCAATAAAGATATGATCCAGACTCTAAACTGAATTGGTCTTATGCATGCTTTACATATCTGGACATGTCCATCTTTATTTGTTTAGTTTGTTCAGCGAAGGAGACAAACAGTCAAAGACAGAAGCCCCTAACTAAAGCTCACAGGGTTAGGATAGGAGCTGGCTGTCAGTGGGCTGTTGGCTGACAGTGTTAGTGAGCTGAAAGTGTGTTAATGATTTTAGTTTTGGCACTAATTATTGTTTTGTAACATTATATTATAACTGGGTCGAAACCGACCCTAACAACACAAAGGTCATAACTTTCACCAGAGCATTTTATAATTTAGTTAAATTGAATTGTTTTGTTTTATTTTGTTTAAATAAAGGTTCCTGACAAAATCAAAAGCCTTGATGAAATTAACAAATTTATGAGGTACTTTTATGCATTTAAAACCTAAAAACAGATCTGTGGCAACCCTAACATAAGAGGAAGGTGCTGTGAGTTTCATCATGCCTTCATCGTTATGAGCAGATACTGTAGGCGTATTGCAAGAGGCAAAAATCTGAGCATCATTACTTTTCATACAAAAATATAGTTAGTTTAGTCTTTAGGTTTTGAGATACCTGAAGTAGGACAAAGTACACGCATTGTAAAAATGTAGGCATCTCTCTTATCATATATCCCTGGAAATATTGACCAGAACCCTTTTAATTCAAAACCTAATTTGCTAATGATCAGGTAAACTGTACCATTTTTCACACTAACATGATGCCTACTGTGCAATTTTAAATGAATTACAGAATCCAAGCCACAGAGAACAGGTAGATTTAAGATATCATTGCAATGTCATGGACCCCTGGATTTACGGAAATCCTTTGCTTTGGGGTGTTGTTGTACTGCGTAAGTCTCTCTGCATTCATGTCATCTTTATCTTTCTTTCTTCCTGCCTGGTTTCCTCTATTTTTCCTTGGATTCTTGCTGCAGCTACTGATGGCTGATCTATGCTGATATTTTGTGGCTGTTTCCACCCCATATTTAAGGGTCTCCTTTAACCGTGTTAAGACCACTGGGAAATAATAACAGTGATATTAATGAAGCAAATTCATAAATGTAACCATGCAAACTGCAGTGCAGTTGATGATTAGCTGCACAATATGTGATACTTAATAAAAGTCCAGCACCTGCAAACCAATAAATGTGTAACCCTGATGTCCATGCCCTCACCAGTGCCTCCCCTCCTGACTGGCGCTGAGCCACTTGGCTGGGCTCTGTCAGCTCCTCTTGACTAATTAGCTCTGTTGTTCTCCTCCTCCCAGATTCCCTCTGTTTCACGTACAGACAAACAGCACCAGGCTTTCATGTTCAATTCCCCATCTCCTCTACAATACAACTGTGTGCAAAGTCTGACTGAATAGCTGTCTGCAACAAACCCAAAACTGTTGACCCCAGCCCAGTGATGGGTGTGTACTGTCCAGCAGACTGAAGGGACGCTTCAGCTGATATTTCCTGTGGTAGGAAAAGCACAGGTGAAAATAGTAACATGAAATATGATGCAGTTCTTTTTAGAGGACCAGTGTGAAGTGTTGTGTTGGTATCTCATGGTGTATCACCACTTGCCTCACCCTCTCTTTCCTTGGGTGAAGGAGAAACTACAGTGGCCACTAAATGTGTGAAAAACTCAAAAAGCCTGATCTAGAGTCAGTGTTTAGTTTGTCCCTTTTGGTCTGTTGGAGAAAAAGACTCATTCCAAGGTAACAAAAACATAATGATGTTTTTAGTTATAAATATAATATTTCATTGATGTCATATTCTGTAAGTAGAGCACACTGGACCTTTAGGTTTCCCAGTTGTGACACAATCACAAATCATCTGGGCTTCTGGTCTAGATTCCAGAAAACCAATAACAGATATCCCACCCAAAACTTCCTCTGCAGTCCTAATCTAATCTCTATGAAAGGATTACATTTTCATATATTTTTCTTGCTGTAACATAGAGAAGCCATAGAGAGAAAAAGATACAATTCCTTCTCACATTTTTGGTTAATTTGTGCAACGTGCATTAATTCATGCACATGAGATAAGTGTATATACGCAGAACCCGCACAGCAGACCAGCCTTTCTCCCTGAGGCATGAAGTGCAAATGCTTTAAATATTATGTAAGGCATATTTTATGAGCCCATGTGTTCTGTCAACACCAGGAACTGTTTTGTACAAATGTGGAACAACTGCAGTATACTTTGACTTTGACCCTATCAGTCCGGAAAGTAACAATTTAAACTTGATCGTCTGTCCAGTGTCCTTGCTAATGTGTAAATGCAAACATATTTTGTCTTTTATCTTTAAGAAAAATCTTAATTTTCAGTTTCGGTTTTTAACTTCAAACATTTTACAACAGTATGAAATGTGTTGAAATATAACTAATAAATAAATTGTAACAGTATATCTTAGAATTAAATGAATTCTATTATACTATTATTAATGATTCATTGTTTTTACATTACAATTATATTCATTCATTTAATATTCATTATTCTTATTTTTACATTATTACTTCTTATTCTTATCTTATTTTTTGGAATTTTTTCCAATCAATTAAAATTAAACAATTATATGAAAAGGACAGTATGGATCATATAATATGTAATAATATGGACCTGATAATATGATACAGGAAGAGGGAAAAAGAAGTGAAAGAAACCTTGTCGTTACAATGACTTCTGACACTTTAACCTGACCTGCTTCTACACTGAAACACTCTTACATGGCAAACTTCAAGATGTGTTAAAGTACTAATCTGTCAGATGATCAGAATTATGACACATGCAAAAATAAACACGACATATATTTTAAAAAGTCTTTCCCACCCTTTGAATAGTAAATGCCAAGCACAAAGCAGTATGTCTCAGGTGCACAGACTGTTGTATATTGGTTCATGTATGTGCAGCAGCCCAATGTGCCAAATGGCCAAAGGTGAAGGTGAATGTAGATCAGCGGGTGTGATGATTATTGCTCTCTCAGCCAGTCGCATCACTGGTCTCATAGCTCTGAAACAGCTGAGCCAATCACAGTTAAATGTGATAATGACAGCTCAGTAAACGGAAAGCTTTGTGGCTTAATGGTTCAGATCACTGGCATACCGGGGCCCCCGAAGCTGTCAGGGACCCATCCCTGTGCGAGGACTGACAATAGTAGAGTTTAACTCCCTTCTCTTATCACCATGCATGTAATATGTTTCTGATGGTGCTGTAAGAGGGGAGGCACAAGAAAAAATATTTGCATCAGGGCCAATCACTACTATGTTAACCTGCAGGTTCAGAGCTTCACGACATGAACGCACATCACCACAAATCTGCACCTAAAGGCAGATGGAATATGATTTTTCCATCAGGTAGTTCCTGTAATAATGATAAAAATAAAAAATGAAGACATTGATTTGGATTTAATGAAGGTAAACAGGGAACTGTCATGCATAACGCTCAGACGCAGCACTTCTCAGAGGCTTCGTACGGATTCATCATCAGCCCTGCTACATTCACATGCTGCAGGGATTTCATAAACTGAAGACGAAGCTTTTCATACAGTTTAATGCAGACTGTAAGAATCACCGAGATCAGCGCAGACTGATTTACTGACTGCTCTGCTTTATCCACATTAAACTTTATGTAGCTTCCTGCATTGTGTTTGAAAGTACAGCTACAGTGTGATCATGTTGGCAGGTTCTCTCATCTCTGGCATGATTATATATGTTCTCTAAATGAATTTGCATTGTGGAAATCGTCTTTTTATGTGATTTTATGCTCCTTCAACTTTTGGGTGAAGCTGATTTAGCTCTTGCGGCAGCATTGTAGAAGTGAGCGGATGTGTAAGTGTCATTTTCAATAATCATAACAACACAAAGAATTAACATGAAAATTTCTCAACATAAATTTACAGTATTTACCCTACTTTAAAGATAGATCACTGAGCTACAAAAACTGATTCAGGAAAGAATTGCAGAAAATTGCGTCAATGTTTTCTGATGAAGGACCCCCAAGCCACCCGCTCTAATTATGCCCCTCCAGAATTTTAGCTTGTTTGACGCCCCTGCTTATGTGCGGAAAATACAAAAGAGTATGAGTTTGTTGTCAGTTTGTATTTCTTTAGTACAGAGTTTAATCCGAGCCTGAAAAAAGCTTAAGAAATTTGCATTTTGCCACAGTTGTTTATTCTGAAGAGCAGGAAATAAAACAGAGAATTAAAATATCACTTTCTTATTGAGTACTGCTGCAACTATAAAAAAGATAATGTTTCATCTCTGAGTTGGCAATATTTTTTTATGCCTGTGTATCTCCACAAAACTGTGCAGTGTCAGCTTGTCAGCTTCGTTCATACCATGGCATCAAAGGATAATTCCAGTTTATTAAAACTTGCATTTTATTTTGATCACTTGTTATTATATGTCCAGTATGATATTGTTGCATCACTACATTAGGTGCTGAGATTGGGAAAAATAAAGTACCAACTCTCATAGATTTATACTCGTTATTTTCCATCACATGTAGTGGTGGTATCAGCTAGTGAGGACATATCGAGGAAAGGTGCTTTTATTTTGAAGTACGGAAGCAGAGATTCATTTCTGCTGCTGATGGAATGCCCAATCATAACTGATAAAACCTTTTATCTACAACTTATGTATGATGTGTAACATCCACATGTGAAATATATGTTACAAGTTAGAGAACTGTGCTGTTTTATTTGAACCATGGGGCTCGTTTTCATAGTGCCCGTCATTATCATTGCTCATGATTACATGGAGTGCCAACTTGTTGAAAGGACTGGATCAAGTTCATAACCTAATGATGTGTTTAGCTCCTCTTGTCAGCGAAACAGGAGCGTAACATCGTGTGTGGACTGACAGGAATAACTGGCAAAAGCATGAAAAAAGAGACAAAGACGGATAATCAATAAAAGATATAAAGTCGTTGGCAAGGCTCTTCTGTGCAGGCCTGGAAATGACACAGTCAACATAAAATGTTGTTGACTGAAGGGTTAGGGTCAGAGGCTTAGGGGTAGGTTAGGGTTAGGGTACAGTCTTTTCTGTAACGTAACTGTTTAGCCTCAGGCAACATTTTTATTTGTTTTGATGTCTTGTTGCATAATGTTACAGTCATGATTATATTGAATTCACTAGATTAACCACTGAGATGAAAAATAAACCAGAATTATATTGTTCTAACATATAGTATTATTCAATTACTTAAATGTTATTCTTTATCCTGAAAAATAAGGCTATTTGTTATATGGAAAGATTAATGTGGAAGAGTCTGAGGCAACATTTTTCTTTTTTAAAATTAGAACTGGTGGTGTGTGTGTCTTTGTGAGGAAATGTGTGTATTTTACTGTGTACATGCATGTCTTAGAATGTGAGAGGTCCTCATAGTTATGTGTGTGCGTGTATGTGAGTGTGTGTTTGTGTGTGGTGTGTGCATGTGGATGTGGTGTGCATATCTATTCCTGGGCCGGGGGATCCTCTCCTGCAGGTCTAATTACTTTAATGAGGGATGTCTCCCTCTCTATCAGCCCTACCCAAGGGTACACATTAACATTCCCCCCACATAGTCATACACACCAACACTCACAATTAACCACAAATTCATCAGCAGAGTAAATACTCTCTGTTGCCTTCGTGTGAAACTTACTCCGCTCTTAAACTCTTACTTCCGTGAGAAAGTGGGGCCTCCTCAGCCCCTCCCCCATCGAGTCAAGCGATTCAGCCCAGACTCGACTTGATTCCTGAGGTACTTTAAGTCTGTCTGTCTTCACTTCCAGTAGACACTTAAAGGTGAGAAGACACTGGGGTTTTTTTAACAGATCAGACAATATGCAATTGAGTCATTATTCGGCTGTGCTGTATCACTCTCACCCAATCGTCCAATTTAGAATCCAAGAAAGTGGCTGACAGCTGGATATCTAATGATGTTTCTGTTGTGACCCGCAACTATTACCCGTGCTGTGTGTGTGTCTGTGTGTGGGTGGGTTTTCATGTGTGTGTGTGTCTGTGTGAGTGACTGTGTATTAAGCTTCAGAGAGCAGTCTAGCGTTGCCAAGAGACACTGCAGGCACCACTAAGGGCCACAGCTTTATTCATGAGAGAGATGTGGAAGCTGGGAGGGTTAGTTATTTAAACTGATCTGATGAGCAAATCCCAAGGATGTGAAATAAACACATTGGAAACTTGGATGTTCTCCTTCTGCTTGTCTGCACCCCCAGTCCAAGCTGCAGCTTGTGTCTGCCCTCTGGTGGTCATGGCAGGGAACTGCAATACAGGGGACAATCAGGGGAGAGCCGATGCAGACCAAAGCACCATGAGACAGTCCTGTTCTCTCTAAAGCTGATGTTTATGCCAGTAAGAGACAAGAAAGTCAACAGTTACCTTACAGAAGAGACTGTACTCAAAGAACAGTTGTCTTTTTATAGTGAGTTTGTCATTTTCAGGCATGTGCACAAAAAAATAAGATCCTTGTCAACGGGTTTGAATCTTTTACTGATTATCTTCAATCAATCCTCACTCAACTTTGTCTCTTGTAATGTAATGTAATAATGAGCAATGATAATGACGGGCACTATGAAAACTAAAAAGTAAAATAAAAAGTACTGCTCCCTAACTTATAACATATATTTCACATGTGGATGGTATGGTATAAGTTGTCGATAAAAGGTCGACTGGCCTCGTTTTTATTAGCTGATTGGCATTCCATCAACAGCAGAAATGAATCTCTGTCATGCTTCTGTATTTCAAATTAAAAGCACCTCTCCTCGATACGTCCTGGAAAATAAGCAGTGTAAAACAATGACAAAGAATGGCAGCAAGGTTTCCCAGAGGGAGAGTGCCATGTGGATAAGGACGAGGACACTGATGATGATAAAACAGGCTTAAGTGTCCCAGATGGATTACGTTGTTCTCTTTCCTCAACCTTTCCAAGCTACTTTCCGGTAGTACAAAATGGTGTGAAGGGGCAGTGGAAACAATGCCAGCAAACATTTTTAGGACATGCCCACAAAGTGGAGTATTTTTGAGAGGCCTCCACCTTCTGTCACCTCCAGCTCAGCTCGTCTCCAGAGTGGTTCAGAGACACGTTCACAGGTAACTTAAAATAAATAAATCTGACTCAAGCCTGGTATTTTGGATGCTTTTTTTTTGTTTTGTTTTTGCACACACAGAAAACACACACAGTGAATCATGGGCAAATCTGGATATTTATGTGGATTTGTGTTTTATTGAATTGATAAACAGTGACTGAGGATGCACCTGAAAACCAGTTTAAAAAGGGGGCCAGATTTATATTAACATTAAATGACATCAAAAAAAGTGGAGATACATGCTAGTGTTAGCATGCATATGACTATTTACAATAACTATATATTTTTATTTTAGTTTTAGTTTGATATTGTGCTGTTTAGATGATTGCTCTTGAAATTTACAGCCAGGGAGAAAGATATTCTAGCATCTAAAACTGTGCACAACAATCACGGCAGAACAAGTCTACAGAATTTTGTTCTGAAAAAATGTTGTGTTTGAAAAAAAGAGCCTTTGTTGAAAATCACAAAAATCATTATTATTATTTATTTCATCTAAATTTGGCGATATATACATTTTAGTGTAACACTTTATGTTTCTCTGTTTTATTTTACTTTCTGGGGGTGAGTTGCAATTGTATACTACTTAAACTTTACCTATACAATATAATTATTCAGTACAACCACAGACCACCGTTAACTAAAACGACCAGAGGCACTCTGTCTCTGACACACAGAATCTGAAAATTTCAACCGTTTTTTCACGACATTTTGACATGTCACAGTATGAAAGTAAAGGTGTAAATAATAACCCGAACGATGGCTGTATTCCACTTAGCTGCTTCAGTTTCACTGTCCTGGTGTTCATGCTGGTTCATGACTCACTGGGGCACTTAAATAAAACGCAGCCATCACTCATGTTATTGGTAACACCTGTGCTTCTCCTGCTATGTCAAGTCAAAATGTCTGCCGTAAAAAAAAGGCCTGTTTCGAAGTTTGTTGAGGGGGAACTAATTTAGAATAAACAAAGCAGCATGGGTGCCTTAGGATCTGAGTGTGAAGTGTGGTGATCCTAGTTTTTTGTTTTAGTCATTCCAGCAGTTTTGGAAAAAAAACATTAAGCGTCTTAGTAAGGTGTTGGACCATCACCTGTCACCAGAGCTTCATTGTGCCTTGGCGTTGACTCGATGAGTCTCTGAACTCTTCTGGAGGGATGAACACAGTTCATCCAAAAGATATTTGGATATTTGGTCATTTGGTGTTCAGATGATGGTGGTGGAGAACGGTGTTCAGTGACTTCCCCACAGCATAACAGAGCCACGAATCCCCTCACTGTAGGGGTCCAACGTTCAGGGCTGTACTGTTCTCCTGGTGTATGACACACATGCATTGCCCACTTGTGGAGGATCTGTTGAAGGATGAATCATCTGACCGTATCACTTTTATCCACGTCTCTGTAGACCAGTGCTGATGGTTTGAACTGTGCGTTCATCTTTGTAACGAGGGCTTCATGCACTGTCTGGACTGTTCTTGACGATCACGTCCTGCAGTGACTATCTGTATATATCAGTAAATATATCATATAAATGTTTATTAAATGATTAAAACTTCCAGTTAGTCGATGCGCCCACAGTGCTGCATGATAGGAGAGAATACTGTTGTAACCATTTCTTCCCCCAAATATTCTTCGATTTTGAATTTGTGTTCCAGTCCAGTAAAGCATGAGAGACCCGAGAACATAATCGAACCACAACGGTGCAACTGAGCTCTGAATATTTTGGGATCCTGTTTTTCTTTGGGCCCTCTGTAGTCTACTCAGAGGTCAGATTGAACAGGTTTAAACTATGATTTGTCAGTTCATCGTATGTTCAGCTGATATTCTCTGATCCAATCGTGCTAACCCTGGACCAACTTTCTATTTTGAAGTTTTAAGAATAGCTTTGCTGAAGCAGCACGTCTGTTATGGTCTCTTTCTATGTCTTCATCTTTTTCTGCCATTACAGCTGTCAGTCTTGTTGAACCATTCCACAGCATTTTGTTCTCCATGTAGAAAACATTATTTTGTTTTGCAAACCCTTCATACGAAATAACATCTATTGTAAAGAGGACTTTCTACAACTTAAAAGCATGTCAATTAAAGAATCCAAAGACTCATGTTGGTAGAAAATGGTTCTGGAGGCTGTAAATGTGGTGCTGTTGGACTGGACAGCATTATATTATACTGTATGTAAAAAATGCATACGCTATTCTCTCTAAATTTGGCTTGGTAAATAATATAATACAATACTTTAAACTGAAGACAGAGTTGAATCAACATATTTTTCTCTGTGTCAGATAGCAAACAATAGAAATATATTTACAATATATTTATTATATAAAATATATTGTTCAGCGTAGGATTGTTACATTAACTATAAACCTGACTGTTACAGAATACAAATATCATGAATTAAAACCAAACCTGAGAAAAAAATAGGGTCATTTATAAAATTCATCTTCACAAAAATAAACCTCATTTTACATTCATTCTTTTACATGCACTTTCTTTCCTCCCTTCATATGAAATGTCCTGATTTTAAAGGATATGAAAAAATAAATCTGATCTTACAGTAACCAATAAAATAGTAACTCAGGGTGTGAAGAGGGGAAACCTCTTTTGTAATCATTTTTTATGACTCACAAAATACAGTACAGACAGTACAAAAAGAATCGAAAAATGTGGAGAAAAGACTACTGCCTTATCTGTCGAAACAACAAACACATTTTGCAATTTTAACACCATCATAACATGAGCTTTAATAAATATTTGAGGAAAATAGTAAAAAGAAAAAATATTTGCCAAAACTAAGATTGAGGACACATATGTTTATGAAACAAAAATAGCACACTTACCAAGAAGCCAAAAATCTTTAGTAGCACTATTAAGAGCCAGTATTCTTCCACAAGCAAACAGACAGACATTTAAAAAAATTGGACAGCTGATTTAATTTTGTTTTTGTATTTAAGCTAACTTTATTTTTATTTTATTTTTTCAAATTAATGCTAGCTATAGAGCTTACTTTGATAAACGACATAACAGTATCCTTCACCAGTAATCTCTGAATTTAGTCACATTTACACATATAACATATGTGAATGATGTGAACTAGTCTTCTTTATGTTATTTGTAGTACTGTTTGGAAATGTATACACAGCATACTAAGGTTGGTTATATTAACTTGTAGCAATACAATCTTCATCACAATCATCACTATAGAAACTGTAGTGATGTGACTTATTAAAGCACGGCCTTTATAGCCCCAAAAATTGAATTAGCAAGCAGACAATAAGAGCAAAACACATAGCAGAATATCAAGTGTTCCCTAATCCAGCCTTTGTCAGGCAGAGTTGAGATAGGGGACTTTACAGAAAAAGCCCACCTGGCTAAATGAATAGGCAATGTTGTCAGGGTTTAGAGGAGTCAGTCGGCTGTGAGGCTGCCGTATAATACAGCGGCTGTCAGCGCTGACAAGTCTCAGAAACACACACCTCTAATCTCAACCCCCCTTTCTTCTCCCCCTCAACCATAACACACAGAAAAAATGACACCCTGCGCAAATATTAAACATCTTCCAAGGCCTATTCCATTATCTTCTTTTCTCTAACACTGTTTTACCCCTCCTCCCCCCTCCCTGCTCTCTCTCTCCCTCTCCATATCTCTCTCCCATCTTGTCTTGTCCTTGTCTCCTCAGAAGCCCTGGCAGCCGGATCATCTCTGTCTCTTAGTGTCAATTAAAAGTGAAATATCTGCATTTGTCAACATATCATTTGTGCTGGGCCCGTGATGCACTGCTGATTTGTCGGCCGATTCCTGACACTGGGGAGGGAATGCCGAGGCGGCAGTCTCCCTCATTAGACCTGGAGCTGGCACCATGATGGCTGACACCGCCGGGAGGCTTCGCTCCCCGCCGACATGATACTAACCCAGGAACAGGCCTCGTCTGTCAGTCCTGTCACTTGCCAGCCAGCCATCCAGTCAGGGAGAGCGAGGGGCAGATGGGTGGAGGAGGAGGTGCACACGGGAGGGGGGCGGCAGGGTGGGAGGGTGTACCATGTACCCTACTCTGCGGGCTAGGGAGGGAGAGACTATAATGAAGTTTATTTGTATAGCAAAATGTCAATATATGTCATATTGTCTGAAGGACATGAGGTTGACATTTCAGTGTGGTGACAGCAGATTGTAAGTTGATCTAATAATGATTTATACCACCAGCAATATTAAGAGTAGTCATGAATATGTATGATGAGTTTAATAGGAATATGAACTGGTAAGATATGAAGTGTTTGGTGGCCTGAAGAGTTAGATGTTGCCATCTTTAAATGTGTGATGGGTAAAATAAAAAAGAGAATTAATAACTAGGTAGATTTCATCAGAGTAAAATAGAACTAATTGCATGAGGGTAAGCTGCTCTGGTCCATCAGAACCAAAACCTTTGTCTGAAATCTAAAATGGTGATTTAAAAACATGGTTTGTGTTTTTCTCTTTTTCTTATTGTGAGAAAATCCCATAAAAATATGAAAACCAGCAGCGTGTCAGCCTGTGTCGCAGTATTTTCTCACTTCCCTACCCTGTCTGTAGCACTAACCCTAAAACCCATAATGAATGGGTTCAAGGCTCAGTGCCCCTGTAGTTTTTAACAAACAGAGGTTTAATGGTGTGTATGTTGGACAGTATTTTCAGCATTTGATACAGCACGATGGTGTGTGTGTGTGTGGATTTAATCAAAACAAACTATAGTGTCTGTGTGTGTATGTGTGTGTTCATGTCACCCAGTGCACGGGTGATAAACATCAATGAGCAATGACTCTATGATGTATATATGATTGGACAACAATGCAGCTCTAAGACAGAGAAGAATAAGAAACATCAGGCTTTAGATACCCTCACAATACATTCATTGTTGCTTTTGGTCTTTTCATGGGATTTCTTCACAGAAAGAAAAATATAGAACATCAGAAAATCTTTCAATTTACAACAGGTTATTGGAGTGTCGGGATCTTTATACAGTAGTGGTCATGAGAGCTCAATACACCGCAACTCAAGAAAACGTGCAAATAGACAAAACACAAGCAAATTGAGAGATCATATTCTTTAATATGACAAAAAACACACTGCAAATACATACAACTACTAAATACACAAACCTGCTGCAAAAATACACATGCTTGGCCTTCTGCAGCCTATACCTTGTACAAGTACCTGTGCAAGTGTTGTCAAAATTGATAGCACTCATCCTAGCTAGTGTATCCACTGGTTCTGCTTATCTTCTATTGTCATGTGCCCATGCCTGCATGAGCCATGTGCACTGACAATTTTCAGCTTTTCTCACCCCGCAGACAGCATGCAGGCCTACTCCATTTGGTTGAGAGGATGGACAGCTTCTAGTTGGTGTTCACATATAGACATAGTAGATCTGTAGATATAAAGCAGAGTGTATAAGCTCCTTAGTCTTGCTGACGTTCAGGAGGAGGTTGATGTCTTGAGAAGGCCCTCCACATAGGCCTTTTTATTGTTTCCAATGATCAACAACCCAACACAGCAAACTTTTCAAAATTGGTGATGGCTGTTCTCTGTTGCAGACTCACTGAGGCTGATAAGACAGTTGAAAATGTAGTTTTGTTTTCAAGTTTGCAGTTTCACATGTTTCATTAAAAGGAGAAAGTTTCCATTGAGGCTACCTGCTAACGTGACTGTATGTGTGTTTTAGAAAACAACTCCTCAGCCTTTTCTCACCTGTTTTGGAGTAGCAGGCCGATCTCAGGGTTTCATGCCAGCATTCCTGGCTCCTCCATCTCCACACTGTGGGATCAGAGAGGAGGTGGAGAAGGAAGAGGAGGAGGAGGACGCTTGAGCTGCTTCACTTTCCATCATTAGGGAGGAGAAGCACTGACCAAGCCGGCAGCCAGCCTGGGTGGGATTCACTCAGAGACACAAAGGAATGCACCATTACGGCTTCAAAGAGAGAAGGGAGGGGGCAGGGGTGGTCAGGGTGAACAGTGCAAAGAGAAGATGTTTTTTTAAAAATGAGGGGGAATGTGGAAGGGGAACAGTTCAATTCTTTTTTTTTTTTCTTCAAGGCAGATTGAAATGTTTGTGTGCTAATTTGTTCTTCAGAAAGCAGTTATTGGCGAAGCAATATACAGTGTATCAGTGTGCTATTTGCAAATTAAATAACACCCCTCAGTATGAAATGAAGCTAAAACATTGTCACTCTGGATGCATTCAGTCTCCTGTTTTCTCGCAGTCTTATCTTCTCTGATGAATACTTGTCACCCTGGAGATGCATGAACATCTGAGTTGAGCGCTGACATTTGACACATCAGCCCTTTTTAAAAATATTGTACCTCATTTAAGTGTTTACATATCATTTTTATCCTGTTGGGAACAGAAGTGACCTTT